>OY757927.1:13361750-13486750 GCA_963585895.1 Sepioteuthis lessoniana | reverse complement strand
CTGGCAGAACATTAAACAATCAAAATGGATATGATTAAGTATTATAGTATCATCCCAAAGTACATTCCAAACACTTTTTTTTAATAACCACGGCCCATACAGTAAGAAATAATAAGCTGAGCAGATAAGTCGGGCTTAGATGGAAATTGTTAGACCCCAACTGCCTTGTGAATTGAATTACCGTGACCAAAAAATCCGGCAAACACTTACGCATGACATATGGAAACACTGAACAGCTGTTTCGACCTAATTAGGTCTCATCAGCAGTCTACACCACTGGAAATCGAACCAGTGACCACAGATTGCAATGCCGAAACTCTACAACTGAGCCACCAGTTCATATCACACACAAGTAAAGCCAAATTAACTAGTGCTGGTAATTGCGCGGCCAATTGACCTAAATGTGTCTTGTAAGTTACATCCGTACTCTTTATAGAGGACACGGTCACCTCCAGGGTCATGTCTTCCCAAGAGGATTAGAAATACACGTCTGCGTAATTATTACGACACCAAGGGCAAGGATACAGATCTATATTTTCCTTTTTAAGTAGAGGAATTATATTGTGAATTGAATTACCACGACCAGAAAATCCGGCAAACATTTACACAGGACATACGGAAACACTAGACAGCTGTTTCGACCTTTATTAGGTCACAGCAGCAGTGTATACCGTGATCTTCACCACTGGAGATCTAATAAGGTCAAAACAGCTGTCCAGTGTTTCTGTATGTCGTGTGTAAGTGTTGGCCAGATTTTCTGGTCATGGTAATTCAATTCACAATATAATTCCTTTACTTAAGGAAATTGTTCGACCCGAGCTGCATCGTAACCAAGAGATTAACTAGGGCCATCAAAATGGACAACAGTGAAGACCAATCCCTTTCTCTTGAGACAAGGAACTCAGGACTACAACCTTGGATCAAAAAGATAAAATTTGATACAGAGTATGGTGGGGAGTAGAACTCTCCCATTGCAGTTGGAATGGTTTCACTGTGCACTGAAATTTGTGATGGTGACATCTTGGGAAAGTCATGCTCAATGAATGGATATCCCATGACAAGTGGATAAAATGGTAAGAATGTCTGCCATTATAAAAGAGCAGAGCAACAGGCATCTTGCACATTCAAATCTTCAAAGAAGATAGGTTCAGTATTCCAACCACAAAGTATCCCTTCACCATTTTCACTTGAGGCAAATCGGCTGTAGAATACCCGGACTGAGTCTCTACATAGGAATAATGCCCCTCTCCAACGTGTGTCCTGGAAATGACACGAAACAATCTGATCGTAAGGCTCTAGTAATGCAGGAGTTTTGGAGAATATGGAGTAAACCTTCATTGCCATTGCTCCCAGGTCCACTCTGAAGTGGTAGCACCTAATAGTTCTATCTATGAATGTATACCCCATGGGACAAGTGGATAAAATGGTAAGAATGTCTGCCATCATAAAAGAGCAGAGCAACAGGCATCTTGCACATTCAAATCTTCAAAGAAGATAGGTCCAGTATTCCAACCCCAAAGCATCCCTTCAACATCTTCACTTCAGCCAAATCGGCTGGGGGGGGGGGCTTGTGCAAATAAATGAATTAGACTAAATTGAATTGCAAGAAATAGAACTGTTTGGCCATTTAACTGTGTAAACAAATGACTAATGGAATTGTTAGAGATAAATAGTAATACTTGTAACCATTTAAGTGTGAACAAACAAATGAGTTTTGTTTGTTTGGGTTTTATGGCATATCAACCTTTCTAGGTTATTTAATGCCAAATCCATTTCAAGCTATTCAGTTTAGTTAAACAGTTTTATTTCAGAAAATTCACTGTAGAATAATTATAGTTTTTTGTTAACACACAGTTAAATGTCAAAACAGTTCTATTTCAAACAATTCAGTTTACGATAAGCATGCAGTTTATTTCTATTTGACCCATAGATAGGACCTTATCAGGTACTACCACTCTGTGCCAGAGTGTACCTGGGAGCAATGGCAATAAAGAGGTGCTCTGCATTCCCAAAAGCTCCAGCATTACTGGAGCCTTACCATCAAACTGTTTCGTGTCATATATCAGGACTCTCATTTGAGCAGGGAGGGTCTTACTCCTCTGTAGAGAAGCAGTCGGTGTATTCTACAACCCCCAGCCAACTGGGGAAAAAATGAGTAATATTGAATAGAATAATTAGTGCTAAATAGCAATACTTGAAACTCTTTACATGTTTGTCTTAATTGAACTATTGGTATTATATCGCAATACTTGTGATCACATTTAACTGTGTACAAATAAACAAATAGGGCTGAATAGAGTAATTTGTGTTAAATAGCAATACTTGTGACTACTTCAGTATCTGCAAAAAAATTATTAATACTGAACTGAATTATTAATGTTAGATTGCAATTATTGAAACCATTTATCTGTGTAGGAAATCAGACCTAACAGACAAAATGAAACGCAGTTTCTTCCAGGCAGCGGTCACATCGATACTGCTATATGGGTGCACTACATGGACTCTAACAAAACAGCTAGAGAAGAAGCTAGACGGCAATTACACAAGAATGCTGCGTGCAATCTTGAACAAGTCCTGGCGGCAACACCTCACAAGACACCAACTGTACGGCCACCTGCCTCCTATAACGAAAACTATTCAATTTAGACGAACCAGACATGCAGGACACTGCTGGAGAAGCAGGGACGAACTCATAAGAGATGTACTCTTATGGACCCCCACACATGGCCGTGCAAAAGCAGGACGACCCGCACGAACATACATTCAGTAACTATGTGAGGATACGGGATGTTGTCCTGAAGACCTGCCTGGGGCGATGAACGATAGGGAGGAGTGGCGAGAGAGGGTCAGGGATATCCATGCTACCAGCGCGACATGATGATAATGATGATGATCTGGGTAGAAACAATTGCAATATTAATGTGCAAACAAATTAGTTTTAACTCATTTACAAATGAAATAACCTACAAACCATATATATATATTCAAATGTGTGCAAACAAATGAGTGATGTTAAATTGTTATTGTTACATAGCAATATTCAAAAACACTTAACTGTGTGTAAAGAAAAAAATGAGCTCGGGCTCATTTAAAAATGTTATCTACAAAATGTGTTTCCAAATCATATATATATATACATATATATAAAAACAGGATTTGGCATTACATAACCGGTAATGGTTGATAAGTCATCAAACCCAACCAAACTAACAATTATATATCTTCAATTTTCTATTCTTACCTAATAACAATAATCTACAAAGTTTTATATGGTTCCAAATAATTATTCCTATTTAATACATATAATTTGGAAACAATTATATGGTTTCAAGTATTCCTATCTAATACAAATAATTTGTACACAATCATATGGTTTCAAGTATTCTTATCTAATACAAATAATTTGTACACAATCATATGGTTTCAAGTATTCCAATCTAATATAAATAATTTGTACATACTTTTATGGTTTCAAGTATTCCTATCTAATACAAATAATTTGTACACAATTATATGGTTTCAAGTGTTCCTATATAATACTAATAATTTCCAAGCAATTAAATATAGTTCAAAAGTTTTTAAAACATTATCTCAGACAGATATATTTGACCTGTAGATAGTACCCTAACAGGTATTACCATTCTGGGGCTGAGTGGATATGAGAGTAATGCCAATGAATAAATGATTCCACTCATGTTAAGGCTCCTGAACTGGAGCCTCACCATTGGACGCAGTTTAATGCCACACTTTTTGCTAGTGGTGGGAGTGGAGATAGCATATTCTGGGCTCCACTGACTTTGAAGAAATGTCTATCAATTTATGCAAAGTGGCTATGTTTCTGGTAATTCCAGTTTTCTGGGAGCCAGATAAATGGTCTGCTATTTCAGAATTATCAATAATTATTAATAAACCATAAAAACTAAATGTGCATTCTTCCATGCCACAATTCTCTCATAGAATACACCAATTATATCTCTGCCGAGGTGTAAGACTCCCCCAATGATGGTCCTGGATATAAAACAATCTGATGGTGAGGCTCCAGTAACGCATGAGCTTTGGGAAGTGCAGAGTTCCCCTTCATTATCATTGCTCTTAGGTCCGCTTTGGCTCAGAGTGGTAGCACCTGAAAGGGTCCTATCTATGGGTCAAATAGAACTGTTTGACATTTAAACTGTGTGCAAACAAATGACTTATGCTAAATTGAATTGTTAGAAATAGAACTGTTTGATGAATCAACTGTGTGTAAACAAATGGTTAATGTTTAATTAATTTGTTTATGAACGTGGAAGTATTTAACTTTGTTGATTTATGTTTACAAATCATATATATCTAATAAATATGTAAAATCCAGATTTGGCATTAAATAACCCACAATGGTTGATATGCCATAAAACCAAATCAAACCAAACAATTTTCTCATCCCTCCGGTATGGTGCAGAAACATGGATGGTATACAAAGTGGATGCTCAGACTTCACATCTAAACGATGTGTCACTTGCACAATATACTAAATGACAAGTGGTTGCAATATATCCCAAATAAATTCATCCTGGAGAAATCTTATGTCCCTTGGCATGTCTGATATACTTTCCCAACGCAACCAAAGATATGCTGGTCACTTGAACAGACTTGAGGACAGAAGATTGCCAAAACAGGTCCAGTATTCTCAACTTAAAGAAGGGTCACATTAAACAGATGGACCAAGGGCCTTATCAAAAGAAACCTGGGGGTCATGGACATTCGTTTAGACAATTGGAAATACCTGTCCAAAAAAAAAAAAAACAACAAAAAACTGTAGGAAAATAATTAGCAGGATGTCATCATCAGACATAATGTACAGCTAGCAATAGTAGGAAGCCAGATAAACGGTCTGCTATTTGATAATTTTCCACCAGTTATTTTTCATTCCTTAGTGCTTATGCACCATAAATTCTACGTTAGTTTTATTTTCTCTTATGTTACACAGAAATCAGCTGCTGATAGCTGGAGTGCCAAACTTGAGACTCTATTCAAAGAAAATAAGACTGCTTATGTTTCCTTTACCTGAATCTGGTAAACATTGCTTTTTGAATTGGAGAGATCTTCTGTTGTTCCAATAGAAAACAGTGTCTACATTCATCTAGTAATACTTCCCTCCTACACACATCTGTCAAGCGAAGCTGGTTTGGGTTTTTTATATAAATGAGTTCTTCATCTAAGACATTTGCCATTTAACCATCGGAATCAGGTCGATTAAAGTTGATTACTTTACAAAAAATTGAAAAACAATTGATTGCAGAATTTTAATGGCATGTCAACTCATCTGTGGTTATTTTATGACAAGAGGTTAGGGAATTGCATTCATCGTACATTCAGATTTACATTTTTCTTGCATAGTTTTTTAAAGAGTTTTTGTTTTTGAATGTGGTCCAATCAAATATAAATCGTTTGGAACCAGATCTAATTGATTCATAAATGGCGTCCTAACAGGTACAACCACTGTGGATTAGAGTGGAACTGGGAGTAATGGCCATAAAAGAGTGACTCTATACCTTCTAGATTTCTAGAACTGGAGCCTCACCCCTAGTTTAGTATCATACGCAGGACATCCCTTTTTGGTGGTGGTGGGAAGATTACTCCTCTATGGGGGATAAAGTCAGCGTTTTCTCAGCCCCACCAAAGAGGTACATAAACTATGTCAAAAATTTGTTTGTCAGTCCTCTATAGACAACTAAACAAGTTGATGTAGAACTCTCAGATATGATATGCATGTTTAGTGGATTCAGCACAGAATTTTAACATTTGAAAAAATATTTTTTTCTTCATGGGGAAAGGAGAGCTTTCATCAAGAAGGGGTTTCTAATAATAAACCAAATAAAAACTGTTATATTTAGCACATTATATTCAGGAGGTTTTAAGAGGTTCCCCATGAACTCTGAGTAAATTTAAAGAATTAAAAATACTTTTGATACATCCTAATATACAAATGCATTGCAAATGGTTGGTTGGTTTTGTCTTACGACGTATCAACCTCTTTTAGCTCATTTAACACTGAATTAAGTAATTTTGATAAAAGTTTCAAACAATTCAAGTTTAAAGTTGTGGGGTTTGAGGCATGAAGATCACGGGCAAAGGGCAAGGCTGTGTTGCCGTTTGAATATCTGACTTCATATTTTGGTTATTTTATTTTTCCCCCACGTTGGTTAGTCGGTGTAACGCCTTGCCCAAGAAAGTCCCAAAAAGAATTGTAGAAAAGAAAAGACAGCAACAGGTAAGAGACAAAGACGTTTCTTTTATACTTTCCTTTATTAACTGGGTTCAACAACCATTCCATGGATGAGGGAGTTTTTCCTGAATACATAGAAATGGTTGAATCCCCCATTTAAGGTTTCAAAAATATGTTAATCGTTTTCATGTATGTATGCGTCCACATTTGGTATTTCGGGCTTCCATAAGTGTTAGTTTCTTTTTGGAAGTTTGTCAAAGTCAAGCAAGGGTTAGTTTATAGTTTACTTGTGGGTCTTGTATATTTCAGCATAATGCTGACTGAGAGAGAGAGAGCTGCTACTGGGTGAAAGGGGATAACCAACGCTACATCCAAAGATGTATGCATGGTGCCCAGACACCAGAAAGCAATGATGTGATCAAAACGCTGGTCACTGCCTGAAAGAGAAAGAAAGTATGTTCCCCTTTGTCAAGAGGATGTCTTTTTTCTTTAGCATGCGTCATCCCTTTTTCCTGTTAGGGACCTCTGGGAGTTTCTGCAAATTTAATAGTTTTCTTTTTCTTTTTTAAAATTTATTATTTTTTTATTTATTTATTCGTTCCCTACAAAGTATGCAGTTTAAACACAGTTAAATGTAAAAACAGTAAATTTCAATCAATTCAGTTTAGTGTAATTACACAGTTTAATTCTATTTGACTCTTAGATAGAACCCTATCAGGTGCTACCACTCCAGACCAAAGTGGACCTTGGAGTGATGGCAATGAAACAATACTCTATATTCTCAAAAACTTCACCATTACTAGACCCTCATCATCAGTTTTGTGTCATATACAGGACACTCACTTGGGGAAGTCTTACCCTTCTGCAGAGAAGTAGTTGATGTATTCTACAACCCCAACCGACTGGGCCATGGTTGGTTGGTTGGTTTTATGACATGCCAACAATTTGTTGGATTATTTAATGCCAAAGAGAGTTTTTTTGGTTTTTCCTTTCAAGCAATTATATCATCTAAAATAGCTATTTCTATTTGATGATGATGCTAATTTGTGTAGGATTTGTCAGGTCATGTAAGGCAATTAGTTGCGATAGCTAAGAGCAATTGGTTGTGAAGACAGAAAGCTAAGTGGTATTTGTCCTCCGTCCCACCAACCGGATGAGTATGGGACAAGGCCTTTTTTAAGGTGGGACTGGGCACAGGACCGGAGCCCACACACGTCCAAGACAGAAAACTAAGCATTGCCACGACTGAGGAACGGGAGCTATTTATAGTGCCTTGGAGGATCCCATTGTGCACAAGTGGACAATTCTATTACATGGGTTGTGGTTTGCTGCTGGTAAGTGAGTGAAAGTATTTCATTAATAAGCCAGCTTCAGTTTAACATTATAAGAAAGACTGCACTGAGCTATGACCTGCCAGCTGGACGCTTTGTGGAGGTATGTGATATTGTTATTCTACAGATAAAAAAATGGTGAACAAAATTGGTACGAATAGTAATGGTAGTAGAAATAGAAGGTTCTTCCAAATCCTGGAACTCTCAAGAGAAAAATCTTATAAAAATTAATTCCTTCAGAGAAAAAGGCAGCAAACATGAAAGGAAGATTCGCAAAGTAAAAGTGATGTTCCATTTTTTATTGTAACTTTGGCTAAACAAGTGCAAAAATATTTATGGTTAGTAGATATTTTCTAAAAAGTTAACCACATTTAATCAAGTATTAATTCGGTTTACAGGTTGTTCCTTCAGCTGGAGATGTAAAATCATTACATAGCTTAGTTAAGAATATCAATCCGGACAAAAAACAAAAATGTTTAAATTGATAAATCTCTTAAGTGTCATCCATTGAGTAAAAACTGGTTTCTCTAAAAAATGGTGTTTATTGTATGAGACAGAATAACATTTACCTCATCATTACATTGCACTGGCAGCATAGTTTCCTGTCCCCCTCTAGTCATCCATCCCTATCATCTATCACTCCTGGTAGGTCCTTTAGACAGCATCCAGTGTCCAAATACTCCTTTCTGATCGGCCAACACTGGTGTGTCCATGTGTAGGAGTCCATAAGAGAACATTACTCATGAGTTTATCCTTTCATCTTCAGTAGTGCCTAGCATGTCTAGTTTGTCTACCTTGAATGGTTTGTAAGATGGGAGGTAAGCGGCCATACAGTTGCTGTTTTGTTAGGTGATGCTTCCAATATAACTGATGATTTTTTTTCTGTGAATGTGGATTTTTCTTTTATAATAAGTTAATATTTCAAATATTTAAATGACTCCAAAAATTGTAAAATAGTCGGGAAAAACAAGGGATTTTTGATATTTGTATGCTAATTGCATCACCGTCCTTATTAAGTCATGTGGATAGCATGGATCCCCTTGACTCTCTGTCATCATCCATCCCTATTGGCAAGTTCTTTAGACTGCACCAAGTCTCCACACAGAGCTGATGAATATAAATCTTGGCTGTCCAACCAATGCTGGTGTGTCCATGTGTGGGAGTCCACTGGAGAATGTCATTTATGAGTTTGTTCCAGCTTCACCAGGAGTGCCCAGCATATCTTGTTCATCGTACGTAGATTATTTGCAAGATGGAAGGTAAGTGGCTATGGAGTTCTGTTTCCAGGATTTGTTCAAAACTGCACCTAGCAGCCTTGTGTAGTTCCCATATTTCTATTTCTCCGAGCACTTTCTTAAAATCCAGGTGGTGCAGCCATACAGTAGTACTGACATGGTTTCAACTAGGAACAATTTTTATGGTCATTTTTTTTTTTTTTTTGGAGATATCAGATTTCCATATGATTGATAACCTGTCAAACACAGCCCATGCATTTCCTATGTATACGTTGACATCATTTTCAATAGATGAGATATTGTTCCCAAGGTATGTGAACTGTATCAGAGACTTTCCATTTAATGTGTAGATGTCACCATCTTGTTTCCTCTGAAAGATTACCATGACTCAAATCTAAATTTGTTAGTTGCATTCTGCCTCAAATCTAAATTTTGACAATTTCTCTAGCATAAACAGATACTTCAGATTATTACCATTGTCTAATGAGTATAGTGTTCACCAATGGTCCGAGATTCAATCCCAAGTCGAGTCATACCAAAGACTCAAAAAATGGTACTTGATGCTGCCTTGCTTAACAATCAACATTATAAGGGTAAAGTGGAGCAATCCAAGGAATAGAGTAGCACCCTCCCCTACACATCGGTGTGGTAGCTATTGAAAAGGGAGCCTTTGGGTCACCCTTGATTTAGGTTGCCAACTTTACTTTTTTTACTTATACGTCCTAGGGGATCTCCCCCACCCGCCTGACTTTTTACGATCTTTTCACATCAAAAAGAAAAGAGAATTTTTACACAAAATATATACAATATTAATCGATGAAATTCTATTAAGTACTTCTGTACTTTTTATATACGACAAAATATGGTATAAATTTGGTTACTGATTTTAGTCAGGGAGTATGTAAAATCTTCAGCATCTGATTTGATGAAAATAGCATCTTTTGTAATTATTAGTTCTTTATGCTAGAATAAGTTAACATTTTTAAAAAAAGTCCCTTGTAAAAGAGATTTTAAGTTAGACCCTAGGAAAAAAAAAGAATTTTCAAAGTAGGCAGATCCGTCCCATTTCTTTTTTTAATTTGTTGGATATAACTCCTTGGGTATTTTCCTTTTTTTTTTATATCTTCTCCCATCAATCTTAAAAAAATAACTTTGGATTGAACATATACAATATTACAACATCTTTCTTCTTTTCTTTCTTTATTTTTTAAATATTATTTGTACAGACACACAGATGTACACACAGGAGACGTGTGTTTTATATTATTAGGAGATACTCTCACTGTTTTAGATCTGATTTGGTTATTTGTTCCAAAAATACATTACTCTATTAGCACAAAAATATCCAATTGGTTAATAGACTTAGTTTTTGAAATAATGCAGTATCTATTTTAAAGGATTGGTTTGGTCTGGTTTCTTAGTTTAACGGTTTATCAACCTTGGTGAGTTAGTGTATATAAAATCTATTCTTATAGAACAATAGTGGTACAATTTAACCCATATCTTTAACAAGTGTATAAGTTTTTGAAATCTGCCTTGACAGTAAATATCCAGTTAGAGGAGAAATATGTATGAAAAAATACCTATCATAATCAAAAACAGTATTATTTGATTTTAATAGCAAGTTGACGTGTCTAGTGTTATTTTATGTTAAGAAATTAAGAGATATAT
Source organism: Sepioteuthis lessoniana (assembly GCA_963585895.1). Lineage (NCBI taxonomy): Eukaryota > Metazoa > Mollusca > Cephalopoda > Myopsida > Loliginidae > Sepioteuthis > Sepioteuthis lessoniana. The sequence goes on along the minus strand of OY757927.1, from coordinate 13,476,308 downwards.
TTACATGTTTTATATAGTTCTTTCTTAAGAGTTTTTGGCACACAGTTAGGATATCAAATATCCCTATCGAATATATAATACGATATCAAATATCCCTATTTAATATATGATACAATATCAAATATCCCTGTCTAATATGTGATACAATATCAAATATCCCTATCAAATATATAATACGATATCAAATATCCCTATCTAATATATGATACAATATTAAATATTCTGATCAAATACTATCAATTATATGGTTTGAAGTAATTATTTCTATATAATAATAGTAAATTTTCTGTACCCTGTTAAATGGCTTCAAGTAATTAATAATAATGTAATATAATGGTCGAGGGATTTCGTTTCATGCCTTTGGGTTTAGTTAGGCTGAGAACCTTTCAGCTAAGAGCATGGGTTACTTTGGTGCAACATTAACACAGATGTTCAAGCGCACGCGCCCCACTCAGAAATGTCACAATAGTCCAAGATGGGAAACAGGGTTAGACTGTGCGAATGATGTCACGCACCGGAAGCGCGCGGAGGATTTTGAGAATTTGAAAAAAGTTAGTAGAGTTGAGACCTGCCTCGGGAGAAGACGGTTGGCTTTTGCTTGCTCGCAGAGACCTTTGTGGCGGGTGTCACACGAGATGGTGGGGGGGGGGGGGCAGATGAAAAAGCCAGGATAGAAAGATTGTGCCTCTCTCTCCTTACGTTGAAGAACCTTTAAACTCAAAGGTAATAAAAAGTTTCGTACCTGAACAGAGAAGTCGTTACGTGTTTTTCAAATTTCAAGATTCCTATGTTCTATCTTTATGGACATTCGATGTACGTTTCACACATAGCCATATCATGGCTATGGAGCAATAATCCTTAGTAGACAATCATAATTTAACTATTTTTAATTCAAATAATTTACAGTTATATGTAAAGTATTCCAATCAAATACTAATAATTCAGTTTTATAGCATCAAGTATTCTTATAAAATACAAATGATTTTAAAACAGATCTATTTGTCCCATAGGACAGACCCTAACAAACATAACCACTCTAGTTCAGAATGGACCTGGGAATAATGGCAATGGAGGAATACTCCACACACCCAGGATCTCCAGAACTAGAGCCTCACCATCAGATACAGTTTAGTGTCATGCGCAGAATACCCCTTTTTTGGGTGAGGAGGAGGAAGAGGAGGATCTTCCCTCTTTGCAGGGAATACAGTCAGCATATTCTAAACCCTACCTAACAGCACTAATGCCAGATGTGTAAACTGTATTCCACAGAATGAATAATGGCAAGCTATACAGCAATCTCACATTTTTAGAAATAAAGAAAAACATTTACTGATTACTTGAGTTTGACACCTGTGAGAACAGCTGTAAAATGATGACCTTACATATGGCATCTGAAAAGCTTCAGTTGTTCAAGGCCAATGTTTTTAGGGACATGTTGCCCTAGTGATTCTAACACAACATGGTGTTATCTAACTACCCCCTTGCTGTGGCAGGATGTGACATAAGACTGGATTAATGCAGGGACCCCCCAGGAAGTATGCTTCCCTAGCAGACAGGTGTAAAATTGCCCTTGTCCAATTGGCATTCCTTCTTATGAGGGTACCTCAGGTGTTGCACAATAAATCCAACCCCTTACTCACTTTTAGATAATAGAGGCAGGTGCTGCCTCTGAGACTTGACTTGTTTTGTTTATTTTCAAAACTATGTACTAAAGCAGATGTTTAATAGAATATGGTCTTCAGTTATTTTTATCAAGACATTGTTCCTTATTTCTTTTTCTTCTGTCAATATTGCATCTGAAAACATCATGATAAACTTGTGATTATCTTCGTAAATCTGAAAACTTCCATCATCTCCTATTTTTAAATGTATTTTAAGATGTGGAGATAAAACGTTCATGTGTTTTAATCTAGATGGTGCCATTTTCTCTTTAAATGCTAAGCCATTGAAATAAGTTGACCAGTTCATATACTTTGGTAGCAATATCTCATCGACTAAAAGCCATGTCAACATACGTATTGGTCAAGCATGGACTGCTATCGACAGGTTATCAACCATGTGGAAATCTGATTTCTGATAAAATAATACCGAAATTCTTTCAATCTATAGCTGTGTCAGTACTACTGTATGGTTACATTCTAACAAAATACTCGGAGTAAAAGCTAGATGGGAACTATACAATGATATTGTGTGCTGTTTTGAAAAAATCCTGTACATCTTCTTACAAAATAGCAGTTTTATGGCCATTTACCTCCCATCTTGCAAACTGTTTAAGATAAGCAAGATATGTTAAACACTGCTGAAGAAGTGTGGACAATCTCATAAGCAACATTCTCTTATGGACACGTCAGTGTTAACCAACCTGCAAAGACTTATATCTATTAGCTTTGTGCAGATACTAAATGTCATCTAAAGGACTTGGCAAAAGTGATGGCAGATAGGGACAAATGGTGAGAGAGAGTCAAAGGATCTCATGGTGTCAGATAATGAAGCAGTGGAAAGTTAAGCTCAAAGCTTTTTGTATTTACTTCACGATAATTCTTTTAAGAAAGACATGAATCCACTTCTCCCTCCAGCTATACATATTTACCCAACCCCTCTGCCGAGGAAGGACATGACACAAGGTCAATTTTTAAGCGGAGTTTAACAGGTTTGAATTCAGAGATTTCCTTCTAGACTAGTTGCCTTACCAAGGCTGAAGAACCTTTCCGGCTATAAGTAATTTTCCAGATATGATAGGCAACTAGTCTAGGAGAAGGAAAGCTTTTAATTAAAAACTCCCTCAATAACAGTCTTGTGAAATCAGAGTTTACTGCTAAAGGAAGGTGTGAAGAGTCATGATCACACAAGTCCTGAAAATCTGGATTAGAACTGGATCAATTTTATGTTGATATTTGGTTACGACTTTTTATATACAGTCATTTGCCATGCTCTGCTGTCTTGAAATGAAACATTTCTATGAAAACTTTCATTAGGTGAAATAACATAAACTAAAGAAGCAATTGTTATTGCTTTATATGACAAAGTTTCTGAGCATTCGCAGACCCACACCTCCTCTCAAGACCTCCCCTGGGATTTTCACTTTGATTGCAGAAAAACAGGACTTTTAATTTTGAAAGTGCACATTAGGTTAGGTCATATGACGACAGGACACTTTGAGTGTCTACAAAAGAATTGTTATTGTAAAAAGCTAAATGTGAAGTAGTTAAGCCTACCTTCATTTTTCAAGCCTTCCATCACAATCAGCTACAATGATGATGAACTCTGACCTTTCATATCAAAGCAGGCAAAAATACTGCCCCAGGATTGATTGAAGAGTTTTAAGAATAATGACTTGTTTCAAAAAATAAAATCATTTTCACAACAGAAGAACATACGTGTAAACATCAGCCTAGGAAATAGGCAAAAGTTGATTGTTTTCTCTTTGCTAAAAAGTACTTTTCACTAACAAATGGAAGTCTTGGTGTAATATTATCATAGATATCAATGTGATTAAAATGATATCACCATTGATATTAATGTGATTAAAATGATATCATCAGTGATATTAATGTGATTAAAATGATATCATCAGTGATATCAATGTGATTAGAATGATATCATCAGTGATATTAATGTGATTAAAATATCATCAGTGATATTAATGTGATTAAAATGATATGAATGTAATTGAAATATCATCATCCCTGATATGAATGTAATTTAAATAATATTACCATTGATATGAATGTAATTAAAATGATATTATCATTGATATGAATATGATTAAAATGATATCACCATTGATAGGAATGTGATTAAAATGATATCACCATTGATATTAATATAATTAAAATTATATCACCCTTGATATGAATGTGATTAAAATTATATTATCATTGATATCAACGTGATTGAAATACTATCATCACTGATATCAATGGGATTAAAATGTTTGTTTGTTTGGGGTTTATGACATATCAACCTTTGTGGGTTACTTAATGCCAAATTCCTTTTTATATAAATAAACAGTTTTATTTCAAAGAATTCAGTTTAGCATAAAGTTCAAAATTTAATTGTCAAAAGCATTTCTATTTCAAGCTATTCAGTTTAGTCAAACAGTTCTAATTCAAACAATTCAGTTTGATACATAGATAGGATCCAATCAGGTGCTACCACTCCAGGGTTAGAGTGGACCTGGGAGCAATAACAATGAAGGGGTACTCTGCATTCCCCAAAGCTCCAGCATTACTGGAATCTCACATTAGATTGTTTAGTGTCATATCCAGGACACTTGTTGGGGAGGGTCTTACCCTACTGCAGAGAAGCAGTCAGTGTATTCTACAGCCCCAGTCGACTAGGCAATGGTTAAAACAATATTATTACTCACACCAATGTGATTAAAATATGCTATTGTCATGATACATTACTGAACGATTAAAAGGAAAAAAAAGACGAGAATCAATATATTCAATATGAATATGATCTGCATATCAAAGAAAAAATTGAATATTTTCATAATCCACGAATCAAAACTTTATTAAAACTATTTTTGTTAGATTACAGGTGCATATTTAACAATTAAGGCTAGTTGGTTGGTTTTTATGGCATGTCAACACTTAGAGGTTTTTAATGCCAAATCCTGTTTATATATCTGACAGAAAAAGAAAAAAAGGAACCAAACTCCATTTGAAATCTGATGAGTTTTAATAAGTTAAATGAATTTATTATGGAATAAGTAAGTAAAGTTGGCGACCTTAGTCGAGGGTGACCAGAAGGCCCCCTTTTCAATAGCTACTACATATAATGCTGAGTGTTAAGCATGACGGCATCAGGTACTATTTTTTGAGTCTTTGGTATGACTTGACCTAGGATTGAACTCCGGTCTCCCAGACCATTGGTGAACACTACGCCAATGGCCCAGTATTATGGAATACTATTTCTAAATGCCTTTTTTTAAACAATATATATATATATATATATATATATATATATATATATATATATGATTTGTAAACACATAGTTTATTGATAACATTTTTAGATAAGCCAGAGCTCATTTGTTTACACACATTTAAATTGTTTCAAGTATTGCTATGTAACACCAATAATCTAATTTAACATCAGTCATTTGTTTGCACACAGTTACATGATTAAACAGTTTTATTTGACCCCTACATGGAATGCCACACCAGGTCAGAGAGAACCTGGGAGTGATGGCAATGAAGAGGAACTCTACATTCCCCAAAGCTCTAGATCTGGAGTTTCACCATCAGGTAGTTTAGTGTCATATCCAGGACACTCTTTGGAGGGGGATGTCTCACATCTCTGCAGAGGGGTGAGACATCTAAAGTGCCAGCCAACTGTGCTCTCAGATAATTAAATAATTGCATTTGTCACTTTTGTAATGAAAGTTAACGTACAATGTACATAAAAGTAGTATAAGTGGTTTCTAATTTATTCAGTTTGAATTTAAACAAAACATGCAAAGAGCCCAGTTCTTCTGTTCACACCTCCAGTCTGCCGTGTACATGTATGTGGTGCCTTCAATAAGTTTCCAAACTTTTTTGTACAGGCATTGAAAATTCAGTATCTTATTGCTATACATCTTATAAGATGACTGACCAATTTTCATGATTTTACGTACAAATGAACAGCAACAGTAGGAATTGGAATACACCCTACTAAAGCCTGATTGTCACAGCTGGTGAATTTCAAAAATGCCATCTGGACATGAGAACACTTTAGAAGAACAATATGCAATAAAAATTCTGTTTTTAACTTGGAAAAATGCCACAGAAATGTATGGAGTGCTTCAGGCTGCTTTTAAACCATCTTGCATGAATCAAGCATCAGTTTTTGAGTAGCATAAGAGATTCAAGGAAGGCAGGGAGTCTGTGAGGGATGATGAGAGGTGTGGGAGGAGTAAGGAAGTCAATACACCACAGTTGATTGGCCAAAGGGTTAGGGTTAGAGTTAATATGTTGAGGTTTTAAGGGAGTTCAGGAAGAGATTCCATCGGAAGAGGCGAGCACTCTTCAAATCGGGTCTGTGGCATTTTCCACCAGGACAATGCACCTGTCCACAACTTCATCCTTGTCACAGACTATTTGAGCAAGATGGGCATCAACACAGTTCCTCAGTCTCCCTATAGCTCAGACCTTGCTCTCAGTGACTTTTGGGATATTCCCTAAGCTCAGAGGTTGTTATGAGAGAATTGAGGAGATGAAAGAGGCTGTGTAGAAGGTCATTGACATGCTCACACAAGAGGACTTCGATGGGGCCTTCCAGAAGTTGCTGGAATGGTACAACAAGTGCACTGCAGCCGGAGGAGATTACTTCGAAGGGGACTAGAGTTTCATGCGTGTAGTATCAATAAAAGTACCCATACGAAAAAAGTCTAGAAACTTATTTAATGATCCTTGTATGTGAACACACCACCTTCTACCATGTCACCCACACAAATTACCCAGCACTTCTGCAGAGGAAACACTTGTGCCATGTTTACTTTAGGAAACAGGTCTATTTCTTGTTATGCCAACCACACAATTTTCGCTGCATATCAAAAGGTGTCTTTAAGTCATTATTCAACATTTGTTGTTAGTGTAGCCATCCATTTTCCTATAAATCATTTCTTATAAAAGTATTGAAGCATTTTAGAAAACAGTTAAAGAATATCATCTCAGCATTGGATAATCATAATTTCAGAATTATTAAATCTCAGTATTGGATAATTAATGTGCCAGTAAATACAAAGCAGGTTTGACCAGTATTTCTTGTTGATCCATTGGATACTAAGTATTATTCGTTGTTGATCTATTGGATGCTAGATATTATTTCTTCTTGATCCATTGGATACTAATCATTATTCCTTGTTGATCCTTGGATACTAAGTATCAATTCTTCTTGATCCATTAGATACTAAATTTTTGGTGGTTGAGAAATGCAAACTATGTGAAATTTACAGAAGAATGTGTTATTGGTACAGAGAAGCTTGTTTAAGTCAAAAATATTGCAAATGTCTTTGCTATCATGATCCTGAATTGAAAAGACAGGCTGTAGAATGGAAACACACTGACTCTCCAGTAAAGGAAAAGTTATGGGTGCAGTAAAGAAGGTTATACTGAGAGTGTCATGAGATAGGAAAGTACTATCATATTGATTTCCTTGAAAAAGGTGCAGCTGTAAATACTGCTTCGTATTGCCAACTCCTTAGGCAATATACCCCAATGGACTGAATGACCCACTTACAATATATATATATATATATATATGTATAAGAGATGTCTACACATTGTCACTTTATCATGTAAGTTTCCCAGCTGTGTATGTTTCCATTCAGATAAAAATTTTAAAGATCCGGTCTAAATATGTTTTGATGCCATTTTGTATATATAACATGTATGTGCATATATATATATATATATATATATATATACACATATATTTGCATACGTGTGAATGAGAATGTATTTACCTAACCTCACGGCCACAAGCACGATGCAATACAAAGGTAAATTTTTAAGCTGAGGGCAACTGGTTTGAATTCAGAATGTTTCCTTCTCCTATATGGGTTGCAAGACCAAGGCTACAGAACCTAGTCTGCCCTATGATTTACCAATAGCTGGGACTTTTACCTTTCTGAAAGGCATTAGCATGAAGTGAAATGCAAAATGCCTGTTCCAGGATTTGATCTTAGGCCACCAATTCCATTTCCTGAAATTGTTACTCTGAATGTATGCTACTCATATTGTGTAACCCAGTACTACCTGTTAGCTGTTTGGTTTTAAGACACATCAACCATTGTAGGTTATTTAATGCCAAATCTATTTTTATGCATATAAACAGTTCTATTTCAAACAATTCAATTAGTATAAGAATAATTTTTTGTTTACACACAGTCAAATATCAAAACAGTTCTATTTTAAGCAATTCAATTTAGCATAAGTATGCCGTTGAAATGTCAAAACAGTCCTATTTCAAGCAATTCAGTTTAGCAAAAGTACACAGTTTAGTTTTATTGAACATAAAGATAGGACCCTACCAGGTGCTACGACTCTGTACCAGAGCATACCTGGGAGCAATGGAAAAGAAGGGGTACTCCACATTCCCCAAAGCTCCAGCATTACTGAAGCCTCACCATCAGATTGTTTAGTGTCATATCCAGGACACTTGTTGGGGAGGGTCTTACCCCTCTGCAGAGAAGCAGTCAGTGTATTCTACCATCTCGGCTGACTGGGCGAGTTAGATAATTTGATCATCAGCAACTAAATCAGAGCCGCTATCAAGTTTGTGCATTGAGGAGGGTGGCTAAACACGATGCAGAATGAAAAGGGTAAAAGATGTTCTTTGCTCAATGGCCATCATGCACATTATCCCAAAAAATGTTGGACCCCTTATTCTTTGTCTAATTATCTAACTAGAAGACAGAAAACTCTGATACAACACCTACTGTTGCTATGATTACTGGTTATTTTCGTTTGGCTTGTCACTTGATAATTATCAGGAAAACTTAGAAAGACGTATTATTATTGTACCAGCATTGGCCACCATAATACTAGTATGTACGAATGTTTCTTTATAATCTTTTCATCTATCAATCTTTCTCTTGAAAAAGTCCCTTGGCGATGGAGGTGTGATGGACTGCAGTGATCTAAAAAAGATTACACCGTTGCTTTGAAGGTATGTGATTAATAGGCTGTAGTACTGATATTTAGTTAGCTTAGGTTAGTCTGACTCATATGTCTTACATTGTTTATTATTAAGTGGTCATTTATTCAAGTACTGAGCATATTGCTGTCTAACTTCAGTAGTCTGATGGTAACCAATGTTTTTGATAGAAATTATCTACAACCACAATCATTATGGTAAGTGCGGTATCTGTTAGTGGGTTGGTTGGTTTTACGGCATATTAATCCTTTTCAGGTCATTTAATGCCGAATTAAGTCAGTTTGATAAAAGTTTCAAACAATTCAGTTCAGTATAAGTATAGTTTTTTTCCTTACACACAGTTAAATGTCAGAACAGTTCTATATCAAACAATTCAATTTAGCATAAGTATACAAGTTCAATGTCAAAAGACAGTCCTATTTCAAACAATTCAGTTTAGCATAAGTACACAGTTTAGTTCTGTTTGACCCATAGATCGGACCCTGTCAGGTGCTACCACTTTGGGTCAGAGTGGACCCAGGAGTGATGTCAATGAAGGGGTACTCCATATTTTTCAAAGCTCCAGCATGACTAGATTCTCACTGTCTGATTGTTTAGTGTCATATCCAGGACACTTGCAGAGAAGCAGTCAGTGTATTCTACAGCTCTGAGTTTTAGTTGACCACTCATCAGGGGAGCGGGTAATGAAGTCTGTTGAATTCAACTGAATAAAGGTCTATACTCATTATAATCTTTAAGTTACATGATTATTATATGGTTGACATACCAAGTCACGTGGTTCAATCTGTCACCAAATTAAAAAGTAAGTATATACTTTGTAAATATATATAATAGTAAGTAAAGTTGGCATTCATACTTGAGGAGGACCAGAAGACTCCCTTTTCAATGGCTACTACACCAAGGTACAGGCACTACACCTTTCCCTGGATTGTTCCACTTTACCCTTGATACATACCTTATAATGCTGAGTGTTAAGCAAAGAGGTATCAAGTACCATTTTTTGAGTCTTAAGTATGACTCAACCTGAGATTGAACCCTGATTTCCGGGACCATTGATGAACACTCTATCCACTAAGCAAATGGGCTGGTCCTCTCTCTCTCTCTCTCTATAAATATTTACAAGGTAAATACTTAGATCTATTGACATAGTGTATAATGTAGGTGCATAATGTTGTGTGTGTGTGTGTGTGTGTGTGTGTGTGTGTGTGTATATACTTAATGTATATAAGTATGTTTCTACACATACATATATGTTTATGACATTGACACACGGCTAACGAAGGCATGGACAGCTATCGATAGGCTTTCGATCATATGGAAATCAGACCTGACCAATAAAATGAAACGCAGTTTCTTCCAGGCAGCGGTCGTGTCGATACTGCTATATGGATGCACTACTTGGACGCTAACTAAAAGGATGGAGAAGAAGCTAGACGGCAATTATACAAGAATGCTACAAGCAATATTGAACAAGTCCTGGTGGTAACACCCCACAAAGCCCCAACTATACAGCCACCTGCCTCCCATCATGAAAACTATCCAAGCTAGACAAACCAGACATGCAGAACACTGCTGGAGAAGCAGGGACGAGCTCATAAGTGATGTACTCCTATGGACCCCCACATATTGCCAGGCAAAAGCAGGACGACCAGCTCGAACATACATTCAGCAGCTATGTGAGGATACGGGATGTAGCCCTGAAGACCTGCTAGAGGCGATGAATGATAGGGAGAAGTGGCGAGAGAGGGTCAGGGATATCCATGCAAGTGGCATGACATGATGATGATGATATATATATAAGTATGTATGCACACACACTCACACATAAATGTGTGTGTGTGGGCATACATACTTATATATGTATATGGATTAAGTATATACACACACACACACATATATATATATATATATATATATAACATTGCACACCCTACATTATGTATGATGAATGTCAATAGATCAAAAGAAAGAAAATGGTTTCTCTAAAAAAAAAGCAAGACGCAGATGATATCCCATTGAAACTGATGTAGACTACACAGATGAGCGGACATTTCTTATGGCATAGCTTACAACAAAATAAAAAAAAAAAACACAGTTCATGTGTTTTAATCCAGGTGGAGTCATCTACTCATTAAATGAAATTCACATAATCCAGTTTAATCCAGTGGTGCAATGTCAACATACGCACAGGTAAAGCATGAACTGCTATTAACAGGTTAACAACCATATAGAAATCTGGTTATCTTATGTCAATACTACTATATGGTTGCACCACTTGGACTTTAACAAACTGCCCATAGAAAAGGTTAGATGGGACCTATAAAGAATGCTGTGAGCTATTTCGAACATATCTTGCATGCAGCACCCTACAAAATAGTAGTTGTACGGCCACTTACCTCCCATCTTAAAAACCATCCAAGTTTGATAAAAAACATGTTAGGCACTGTGGGGGAAGTAAGGAAAAACTTATAAGCGCTGTTCTTCAATGGACTTCTACATATAGACAAACTCGTGATGGCTGATGAGTAAAATCGTACATTCAACAGCTCTATACATCAGGAGGTGCTTGTGGTGCAGCGGTTATTGTCGTAGGGAATGGACCCAGGAAACTAAGTTCAAATCCTGGACGATGCAGATTGCATTTCATATATTGCTAATACCCTTCGAAAAGGTAGGAACCTAATTATCCTCCTTCCAACTCTGGGTAAATAGTAAGACAGATTGGGCTCTTTAACCCTGGTATAAAAACCAGTCTTGGAGAAGGAAAACTCAAAATTCAAACCTGTTAAACTCCACTTAAAAATTGACCTTGTGTCACATCCTGCTTGTGCAGATTGGTGTATATATATATATATATATATATATATTCTTCAATCCAGTAAATGCGGAGTAGGGAACAATTCCGCCAGGACAAATAAATTATTCAAATTACGAATATCTAAATATTCCTGGTAGAGAGCTCAATAAATGTCACTAAATTCACAGAGCAAATAATATTATTTTGAGAAAAAACCACATTAGGATAATAAATTCAAATAATAAATTTATTTCCATCCTGTTAAGAGCATTGATATGAATCAAAGACTCTAAAATAATTTTTAACAGGATTTCATAAGATTCAATAGGAAAATAAAATTTTATTTCCATGTTAGATCTGATGCTCTTTCAATGCTCTTAACAGGATAGAAATAAATTTATTATCCTAATGTGACCAAATATTGTTTTTTTCTTGAAATATATATATATTATGTTCGCTCTCTCTCTCTCTCTATATATATATATATATATATATATATAAATAAAGAGAGAGAGAGAACATTTGACATCATAGTACTATTATCTCGAATTACGTAAAGTTGTATTATGAAAAAACTTTTATTCAGTAAATTATTATTCTAACAATGTTATGGTGACCCAAGTTCAAATCCTGGACAAACCTGTTTGCATTTCACATAGCGGTAATATCTTGGGAAAGGTATGAATCCAACTATTCTCCCAGCAGCTATAGGTAATTAGTAGGCTAGACTGGGCACTTTAACCTTGACTAGGCAAAGGAAAACTCTAAATTCAAACCTGTTAAACTCCACTTAAAAATTGACCTTGTGTCGCATCCTGTTTGTGCAGAGGGGTTGGGTAAATACATAGATTCATCAGCTCTTTGCAGACACTGGAGAGAAGACTTGCCAATTGGTACGTGTGATGAAAAAGAGTCACAGGAATCAATACTGTTGGCATTCTATGATGATGATACTATTTACCAACCCCTCTGCACGGGCAGGATATGACACAAGGTCAATTTTTAAGCGGAGTTTAACAGGTTTGAATTCAGAGTTTTCCTTCTCCTAGACTAGTTGCCTCACCAAGGCTGAAGAACCTAGTCTGTCCTACTATTTACCCATAGCTGGAGGGAGAATAATTGGATTCATACCTTTCCCAAGGGTATTAGTGCTATGTGAAAATGCAATCAGTCTCGTCCAGGATTTGAACTCGTATCGCCGTGTTCATTTCCTACGGCGATAACGACTACACCACGGGCACCTCTATGATGATGATGACTTGTGCATTAATAAAACTTTTCCATAATTCCATACAAGATGCTACTTCAAATAGTGAGAAACGCTTTGTGTTTAGTTTCACTTTAGAATATACAGCTTTGAATTTTTTTTTTATTGTCAAAGGTTTTACACTAAATTTTCTCTCTATTCTTTGAAGATATTTAATTTTATTTCAGCTGGGCATTAGATTTGAGCACAGACAAAAGAACGTCACACTTTAAAGTGCTCAGTTGGCTGGGGCTGTAGAATCCACCGACTGCATCTCTGTAGAGGAGTAAGACTCACACACCCACCCGCCCGGCAACGAGTGTCCTAGATATGACACTAAACAATCTGATGGTAAGGCTCTAGTAATGTTGGAGCTTTGGGGAATGTGGAGTACCCCTTCATTGCCATTGCTCCCAGGTCCACTCTGGCCCAGAGTGGAAGAATCTGATAGGATCCTATCTATGAGTCAAATAGAACTGACATTTTAACTGTGAAAGCTAATCATATTTAACAACCCCTTTGCTCAGGCAGGATATGACACAAGGTCAATTTTTAAGCGGAGTTTAACAGGTTTCAATTCAGAGTTTTCCTTCTCCTTGACTAGTTGCCTCACCAAGGCTGAAGAACCTAGTTTTCCTTACTATTTACCCATAGCTGGAGGGAGAATAATTGGATTCATACCTTTCCCAAGGGTATTAGTGCTATATGAAATGCAATCAGTCACGTCCAGGATTTGAACTCGTGTCGCTGTATCCATTTCCTATGATGATAACCGTAACACCACGAGCACCTCCTTAACTGTGAAAGCAAATGACATACAAGAAATTGATTTGTTTGAAATAGAAATGTTTTTACATTTAACAGTGTATAAACAAATGACTGATGTTTAATTGAATTGTTAGTGATATATAGCAGTAGTTGGAATCCCTTAAATTTGACTTATGCTTAATTGAATTGTTAGAAATAGAACTGTTTGATCATTTAACTGTGTGCATCCACAAAATGTGTTTGCAGACCCTATATTTAGTATATAGGTAAAAATAGGATTTGGCATTAAATAACCAACAATGGTTGATATGCCATAAAACCAAACCAAACACTTAAAAGTTTACAGCTTCATGTCTATATATATTCCAAATTCTTTTTTTTTTCTTGTTTTCTTTCTTTTTTAACAGTAAGTCGTGTGAGTGCTCTGCAGGTTGGTGCAATGGCTCCCATCTATCATTACACAAATAAATCACACGGAGGTTACTGGGTGCATGCATGTGCAAAACAGATATCCGACCCCTGTAATGAACAGATTAATTTGTTGGCATGTGGGCTTGTCTTAATCAAACTTGGAAAAACCAGGGCATTGTACGAAGTGCTGAGAGGTGGGAACCAGCATGGAAAAAGAGCTATGGGAGATAGATTTGCATCGTTATTCCAACAGATGTACATTTGAAGTAACGTGCAGCTGCATCACCCCCCTACCAATCCCTCCAACCTCCAGGCCATTGCAGCCTGCTAAGCCAAAATAATTAAAAGTTGTGTTTTGCACTCACAGCAGAAATAGTGACCCTTTTGAAATTATTGTTTAACAATTTTGTATAAACTTTCAACCCATTGCATGAATTTTGAAAACTTTCGTAAAAGAAAAGTTGTTTTTTTTTTCTTCTTCAAATTCTTATCAAGCGGAAATCATCATCATCATCATGGCAGACTGAGATCACAGATTCCCTTGAAACTTACTTGCAATCAATCCCTATCAGCCATCACTCTTGGTAAGTCCTTTAAGCAGCATCCAGTGTTTGCACAGAGCTAATGAATCTACATTTTTGGTGCGCTCATGTGTAGTAGTCCAGAGAATAACACTGTTTATGATTTCATCTGAAGTGCCAAGCATGTCTTGCTTGTCTTTTGTTTTACAAGCGATATTTTGTCAGGATAAATAATTTCATCGTATATACAAAACCTTTTTGATTGTCTTTATAAATTGATGATTATTATGTACTGGGTATAACACTAAACTGCACCTGATGGTGAGGCTCCAATTCTGGAGCTTTGGGGAGTGTAGAGTACTCCTCCATTGCCATTACTCACAGGTCCACTCTGACCCAGTGTTCTGCCTATTGATCAGATAGATCAGTTTAAAAGATATTTCTATTTTATAGAACTGTATGCCAAAAAAAAACTAAAGAAACAACTATACAAAAATTTTTAATCAAAATGTACAATGAATGCAATTCTCTAACCTTAATGCATAGATATACTAATAAAATCAATAATCATTACCTATCATACATATGGTATACCTAGTCGGTAAGCAGAATTAATTCTTGAACACAGACAATACCTTTCTAGGTTTTTAATGTTTCATTTTGTTTGTTTTACTTTTTTTTGCAGGGGGGTGGGAGAGGAGGGGACTAACTTGGAATGTAAGAAAATTCTAAACTGGATCGTCACTTGTTGGTTTTTATTTCTTTCTTTAATGGTATATAAACCTCCATGGATTATTTAATGCCATAGCTGTCCTTGCAGAAGAAAACTAGTGATACTTATTTAATCAATAGCCGTGGCCAGTGAGGAGGGGGAGATTGAGGGGTTCATATCTTACCCAAAAATGATCCTAATAGTATTACTGGAGTTTGAACTCACTCACCCACTCAAATGTCATAGTCCATCACGTTAGCCACTACACCGTGGGGTGAATCCCCCCCCCCACACACACCCTCCTTTTATTTTTGTCTCCCTCTGGGGTCAAGCAGATTTTGCACGTACAAGATTTGGTTTAGTTGATTGCTGCATTTTAATTAAAAGAAAATTGTTTCTCATATATTTTTTATATGCTTCAAACAATATGATTATAATTTTTCTAGAAATATTACCAGCATGCTGATGTCTGGTGTAAATGATTGTTTCTCTTTAATGGTGTGCCTGAGTGGATTTAGCTTGCACAGACAGTCTGTTTTAAAAATGTTTCAACCAAAAGCAGATAAACAATGATGGAGTTCAGACAAGAGTATCCTGCTGAAGTGAAATGGTTAACAAGCTACTTTCACAGACCAATTATTGGTTTGGTTGGGTTTGGTTTTATGGCATATCAACCATTGTGAGTTATTTAATGACAAATCAATTTTTATTCATATAAACAGTTCTATTTTAAATAATTCAGTTTAGCATAAGAATAGTTTTTGCTTGTACACAGTTAAATGTAAAAACAGTTCTATTTCAAACAATTCTGTTTAGCATAAGCAGTTTAAAGCAGTTAAAAACAGTCCTACTTCAAACAATTCAGTTTAGCATAAGTACAAAGTTTAGTTCTATTTGACCCATGGACAGGACCCTATCAAGTGCTACCACTTCAGGCTAGAGTGGACCTGGGAGTGATGGCAATGAAGGGGTACTCCGTATTCCCCAAAGCTTCAGCATTGCTGGAACCTCACCATCAGATTGTTTAGTGTCATATCCAGGACGCTTGTAGGAGGAGTCTTACCCCTCTGCAGAGATATAGTTGGTATATTCTGCAACCCCAACTAACAGAACCAACCAATTATTGAGTAAATAAAAATAATTTTTAACAGGACTTCATTAGATCCAAAAGTCCTGTTAAAAATTATTTTAGAGTCTTTGATTCATATCAATGCTCTTAATAGGAAGGAAATAAATTTATTATCCTAATGTGACCAAATATTGTTTTTTTCCTGAAATAATATTATTTGCTCTGTGAATTTATTTACATTGAGTTCTGTAGCAGGAATATTTAAATATTTGAAATTTGAATAATTTACTTGTCCTGATGAAATTGTTCCCTACTGGATTGAAGAATACCTATATATATATATATATATATATAAGATGAGCTTCTTTGATTTAGTTCCCATCAATGGAGGTATGTTTACATGATATAAGTATTGAGGTATTATTTTAAACTAGGTCTCAAAGCTGCTGAAGTTGCTTTCAGAATTCAGTAAAAGGAAGGAAATGAAACAATATTTAAATGCACGACTCAGGACTGATTTAAGTATTTTAAAGATGGTGACTTATCCAATGAAATAAATCTCAGAAGAGGATAGCTATCACTTGTTAACTTTTTTTCAATTTAAAAATGAAATAAAATGGCTATCTTTTTCAAATCCTTAAGAAAATAATGGTTTTAACAATTGTTATCAAAGTATTGTGAGTTCAATCTTCAGTAGGTGCTCCATAAAACCAACCAACCAGTCTGCAAGTAATTATAGAGTCGGCGAGACATCTAATATATATATATATATATATAAATGACCTTCTTTGATTTGTTTCTTAACATCATGTTTATATATGTAATTTCCTTCATGTTGCACCAAATGACTTTACAGACGAGTAATGCAATGACTTTACATTACATTTGTAAGTATTAAGATGGGTATTAAATGAGTATAAAGCAAAGTGGCCAACTGTAACTTAATCTCGCAAGATTGGTTTAGTTTTACTTTGGTGGCATATCAACAATTGTAGGTTATTTAATGCCAAATCCAATTTTATATGTATAAACAATTCTATTTCGTCAAATGGTTCCAAGTATTGCTATGTATCACAAACAATTCAATTAAACATCAGTCAGTTGTTTACACACATTTAAATGTCAAAACAGTTCTATTTCTAACAATTCAGTTTAGCATAAGTACACAGTTTAGTTCTATTTGACCCATAAATAGGAGCCTCTCAGGTGCTACCATGCCATGCCATACCAGAGTGGACCTGGGAGTGATAGCCTTGAAGACTTCTTTTAATGGCCTCTATTTTGTCAAATATACCTGTTGAGATGAGTTTTTAGTTTAGGAAAGTAGAAAAATCTTTCCTTGCAGGGTCTAGTGAGTATAGAGGTTATATTATTAAGGTAATGATATTTTTATATTAATTTTATTTTGTTATTTAGTTTGGTAAGACCTTGAACTACTCAGGTCTCTTAGTGCAGGTCAGATGATGCAGTCTTACACCCACGCAGAAAGGATATGACAATTACCATCTGTTATAATAAAACCCCAGACATGAAATGGGGCTGAATTGAGTGAGTGGTAGACATCATACTCAGAAGAGATGGTCCCGAAAATCAGAGGATTTTGAAAAGACGGGTAGTTGAGGTTCGATTGTTAAAGTGCTCAGTTGGATTTTTCAGATCTGATCAAAGCTGATCAGTTTGGGTCTCGACTGGCAGAGATGAGTTGAGATCTTAGACACTACAAGATGGGCCGTGCGTGGGGGGATCAGTATAGTATGGTTAGCACAGGCTTTTATGATTTGTGCCTTTCTCCTCGTGTTGCCAAGGACTGAAAGTAGAAAGAAATAAACTCCTTCATACCGCCTATATTCGTATTATTATTGATATCATTATGGCTATACAACATAGAGAACGACAGAACAATCTGCATCATCTTGTAAATATATTTCCACTCTGAAATGATGTAGCAAAAAGTAGGTTGGTTGGGTTTTATGGCATATCAACCATTGTAGGTTATTTAATGTCAAATCCTCTTTATACTTATATATTAAATATATATGATTTGGTTTGGTTGGGTTTTATTGCATATCAACCATTGTAGGTTATTTAATGCCAAATCCTTTTTATACATATATATTAAATATATATGATTTGGTTTGGTTGGGTTTTATGGCATATCAACCATTGTTGGTTATTTAATGTTAAATCTTGTTTTTCCATATATATTAAATATATGATTTGTAAACATATTTTGTAGATGCACACAGTTAAATGATCAAACAGTTCTATTTCTAACAATTCAGTTTAGCATAAGTCAACAAAGTTAAATAATTCTAAGTATTACTATACAGGGTCGAACGATAAAATTGTCGTTCTAGAAAAGACAATATGGTTCCATTTCTGTTTAATGAAAACCGGTTTTCTTTTTTTGTTGCAGACCATCTACTAGTTGGCCAGTTGTGTACTAATCCCAAGAGCGATAGTAGCCTTCTATCATGTCTGAAAGCGACACAATGTTCAACAAGCAAGATCAGAGATGCACCACTGTACAACACATGCTCTCTACCGATCCAAGTTATGACAACAGGACAATTGCCAGCTCCCTCAAAATGCAAATCTGGATGGTTCAATGCTTGAGGGCACAGCTCAACGCATTGGATGACCCTTTGGAGGTGATGGAGTGGAAGGACTCTACCAGGAAGACCCAGACCAAGGAGTTCATTGAAAAAGTCCAGGCTTTCATTGAGGAAAATCCCCAGCGGCCTCTTCGGCAGATTGCCTGAGATTTAGGCGTCTCACACACAACTGTGAATGCATGTGTGAAGGAGGACTTGAAGTGTAGGTCCTACAGGTGCCAGACAAGCCAGATCTTGACTGACTGAGAAGACAAAGAACCTCAGGCTAATCAAGTCCGTCTGCCCCATCCCCGGACTTGAACCTACTGGACTACTTCGTTTAGTCATACATTTAGAACATCACCAACATGACCTCCCACAATACCAAAGCCAACCTGATCGCCGCCATCTGCTGAGTATTCGCCAAGCTCCCGCCAGTGCTCGTAGAAAAGGCATGCTCCCAGTTCTGGATTCGTATTGAGGCAGTGATTGAGGCTGAAGGCTGCTACATTGAATAGATGTCAGCTCTACTACATAATCAAGTTGGCTGAATTGATTTTTTCAATAAAAGTTTTAAAATAAAACTGTAGTGTTGTTTTCTTTAGGACAACAATTTTATCGTTTCCCCATGTATATCACTAACAATAAACATCAATCATTTGTCTACACTCAATTAAATGATCAAACAGTTCTATTTAGCAAAAGTCATTTGTTTGCACTCATTTGAAATGTCAAACAGTTCTGTTTGACCCATAGAGAGGACCCTGTCAGGTGCCACTACTCAGGACCAGAGTGGATCTGGGAGCAATGACAATGAAGGGGTACTCAGCATTCCCCAAAGCTCCAGCATTACTGCAGCCTCACCATCAGATTGTTTAATGTTATATCAAGGACACTTGTTGGGTGGGGAGTCTTACCCTTTTGCAGAGATGCAGTTGGTATATACTACAGCCCCAGCCGACTGGGCTGTGCAGCAAGTAAGAAAATACAACAGTGAACATTGAAGTCTTTGGTGAAAGCCCAGATCAAGCAAACAATCAGTACAGATTTTTATGTTTGAGGAAATCATCCAGTTTGACTCTTTTAAAAAAAACACCCACCACACATTGGGCCTACAATGTGCTTTGGAGTCCTGGCCATTTGCAAGTCATAGAGGCAAAAACCGGACATTTTTCATGAAAATGTATACAAAATGAGCACTGACTTATCTAGATAGGATCTAGATGTCATAACTTTATCATGTAAGCATGTCTTCATTAGTCTCAACTTTTGATTGGACACTATATATATATATATATATATATATATATATATATATAAAGCTATCTACTCAAAGTGTAGAGATGTCTTGTTTCAATGAGATTTTTGAAAAAGTATTAAATTTAAATTATTGTTGTTGTTCAACAATCAGAAAATAAAGTAAATTAAATCTTTTCTCATTATGAGTGTGTGGAAATAAAACACAAATGCATAGAGACACACATATTTTTTTACATCTACACACATTTTCTGTAAGTGAACAATATATATATATATATATATATATATTTGAATATGTATAAATCTGTATGTATGTGAACACTTGCAAATGCACACATTATTTGTATATAATCTTATATATATATATATATATATATATATATACACCTGTGAGTGAAATAGAGAGGGGACAGAAAGGAGTAAGCCAAGAAAGTGTCCTAATTTTTGGTTGAAAATTTTGCCAATTAATTGAATTGAAAATTATTTGTTTATTCAATAAGCAGTTTATTATTTTCAAAATAAAAGTTTTTGAGTTACATCAGATAAAATCAAGACTTTTTGTTGCAAGTCCTATGAAAAGTATTTTAAAAATCAGTTTTCAAGTTATTGATAAACAATGTTTTTATTATAGGTGGGTACAATAAAAAGAAGCTAAGAAATAAAAATATGTTCTTACAATAAAAAGAAGCTAAAATTAAACGTGTAAAATTTTTTGTGTTACACTTTTTTTCTCCGGTTTGAATTTAAAACAGTATTTTAAAAAAAGGTATCCATTGTCTGAAACATACCAGGCAGCTGGGCTTAGGCTCAGCACCACCACTCAAGGTCAAGGACAGATTTGAGGCTGAATGGCTTGCAGCTTTGGATGGGCTACCTTTGAGTAGGCAATAATGTCATTGTCAGCATTCTATAGTACTGGACCTCTTGGTCCAGGTTAAGCTATCATCAGGCATATGTACCTGGATTCACGTTTGAGTCCATATCCTGCAATGCTCATTAAGTTCACATTGCATTAAGGGAACCAAGGTCCAGCATAGTCCAGAAGAGTTTGAGTCTCGATTCAAACCCGACCTCTCCTTTCCTCAACCCCTACTATAATTGACCTTCAGGTCATTGACCTTGTGTCAAATCCTGTCTGGTGGGAGGCAGTGACAAATATAACCCTCAGTCTGAAACATTTTCATGATTTTCTTAGATCTCCAAAAGATTACAAATATTGTTTTTACAATTAGTACTAAATTACCAAACAATTTTGAAAAAGAATTAAATTCAAATTAAATTTAATTCAAATTTTGAAAAAGAATTAAATTCAAATTAAATTTAATTCAAATTTTGAAAAAGAATTAAATTCAAATTAAATTTAATTCAAATTTTGAAAAAGAATTAAATTCAAATTAAATTTAATTCAAATTTTGAAAAAGAATTAAATTCAAATTAAATTTAATTCAAATTTTGAAAAAGAATTTAATTCAAATTTTGAAAAAGAATTAAATTCAAATTAAATTTAATTCAAATTTTGAAAAAGAATTAAATTCAAATTAAATTTAATTCAAATTTTGAAAAAGAATTAAATTCAAATTAAATTTAATTCAAATTTTGAAAAAGAATTAAATTCAAATCAAATTTAATTCAAATTAAATTTAATTCAAATTTTGCCTATGGAATCTGTGTGATATTTAAACATGATGGTTTTTAAGAACAGCTAAAGAATTCCTATTTTTGTACTTACTATTAAAGAACTGTGAAGAGTTCCACAAATTGATTGATTTTTAATCATTAAATCAAAGCATTTAAAGGCAGTAATTTCTCGTTTAAACGAGATTCCACAACTCTTTAAGTTGATAGCATCATTTTATTACACAAGTTGATCAGCTGTGAACGCCATTCAATTTTTTAAGATTGACTGTTTCAATGTTGGTACTTTTTGATTAGACCTCCCATTTATGGTACTGGACCAAAAAAAAAAAAAACAAAACTAACAGGTGTCTTGAAATTTGTAATTAATTTCAAATTATCTTTGAGTCGTATTGCAGCAGTGATTTTCAGATGCAGGTTTTTTTCTCTTGTGGCCACAATCTTCTTTTGATGGTAATATCAAGTTTTTCACAATTATTATATGCCATACTTTTACCTTTTTCAAATTTAGTGAGCATGCTTACTGGCTATTAGCAAAGGATGTATCACAGTTTAAAATATCAAATCAAGGAAAAGAAAATTCTAACAAATTTCCTATATTTTGGTTTTTCCAAGAATTTTCTTCTCAGAATATTATGACGTTTTGCTCCAACTAAGGAAAATCTGACAACAATAATAAAGGAAAATAATCACTTCCTATGTGAGTCAAAGCAAGGAAAGTGGCATTAAAATTTGTGGTGATAATAAAAAAAATAGTTTAATTTTTTTCCCTGTCCAATACTGGTTGGTTTTATGCCAAGTCCTGTTTATACACATATACTGAATATGATTAGAAAACATATTTTGTAAATAAAATTTTTAAATGAACCTGAGCTCTTTTTGAACATAGATAAATGATTTCAAGTATTTCTATCAAACATGAATAATTCTATTCACTCTCAATCATTTTTTTGCACAAATTTAAATAGTTGTTTCAGTTTAGTTTTATGGCATATCAACCCTTGTAGGTTATTTAATGCCAAATCCTCTTTATACATATATATTAAATGTATATGATTTGGTTGGGTTGGGTTGGGTTTTATGGCATATCAACCACTGTAGGTTATTTAAAACCAAATCTACTTTAAACATATATATTGAATATATATGATTTGGTTGGGTTGAGTTTTATGGCATATCAACCATTGTAGGTTATTTAATGCCAAATCCACTTTATACATATATATTAAATATATATGATTTGGTTGGGTTTTATGGCATATTAACTACTATAGGTTATTTAATGCCAAATCCACTATATACATATATATTAAATATATATGATTTGTTTGGGTTGGTTTTTATGGCATATCAACCATTGTAGGTCATATAATGCCAAATCCGCTTTATTCATATATATTAAATATATATGATTTGTAAATATAAGTTAACAAAGTTAAATAATTCCAAGTATTGCTATGTATCACTAACAATTCAATTAAACATCAGTCATTTGTTTACACACAGTTAAATTATCTAAAAGTTCAGTTCAGCATAAGTCACTTGTTTGCACTTAGTTGAAATGTCAAACAGCTCTATAGACGGGACCCTATCAGGTGCTACCACTCCAGGTCAGAGTGGACCAGGTAGTAATGGCAGTGAAGCTTCAGGGCTAGAGCCTTGCCATCAGATTGTTTAGTGTCATATCTAGGATGCTTGTTTGGGGAGGGGGGTCTTACATCTCAGCAGAGATGCAGTTGGTGTATTCCACAGCCCCAGCCGACTGGGCAGCTGTCCAATACTACACCTATTTTAGCCATCAAGTTAATCACTGCTAAAGCGAAGAAAACCATGAATGCTTTTTACGACGGAAAAAAAGTTATGCCTGAATCTCAAGTGCATACTGAAAAATCGGTTTAGGTAGCTGGATATTTTTAGGCTAACTTTATTGAACTGCTGTTGAGATAGAAAATCTCTTATGGCCCAATGCAAAACTATTTCAGGAAAAATAAATTACCAAACAATTTCTACATTTGTTAAAATCCAGTGATACCTTCTGGAATGTTCTGATTTTTGAATTACAAAACAAAATCAAAGTAAATAAATGAAGAAAAGGAAAAAAAAGAAACGCCATTCTGTAATTAGAACAAATCTTGTAATTGTAGGAAACCTTATATGGATATTAGTCTAAACAGCTTAGAGCTGATTGTTGTTGTTGTTCAATAGCCAGAAAATAAATCTTTTCTCATAATGAGTTTGTTGAAATAAAAACCTTTATGCATTGAGACACATACATTTTCTGTAAGAGAACTTTTCATTATATATACATATATATATATTTGACAGAGGTGCCCATGGTGTAATGGTTATCATTGTAGGAAATGGACATGGCAACACCAGTTCAAATCCTGGACGAGACTGATTACATTTCACATCGCACTAATACCCTTGGGAAAGGTATGAATCCAATTATTCTCCTTCCAGCTATGGGTAAATAGTAGGACAGACTGGTTCTTCGGCCTTGGTGAGGCAACTAGTCTAGGAGAAGGAAAAATTTGAATTTAAACATGTTGAACTCTGCTTAAAAACTGACCTTGTGTTATATCCTGCCCTGGTGAGGGTTTGGTAATATATATATATATATATATATATATATGTATATATATTTGAGTATGTATAAATCTGTATGTATGTGCACACTTGCAAATGCACACATTATTTGTATATAATCTTATATATATATATATATATATATATATATATATATATATATACACCTGTGAGTGAAATAGAGAGTGGGAAGATGGAGTAAGCTAAGAATTAAAAATGTGTCCTTATTTTTGGAATAAAATTTTGCCTATTAATTGAATTGAAAATTATTTGTTTATTCAATAAGCAGTTTATTATTTTCAAAATAAAAGTTTTTGAGTTACATCAGATAAAATCAAGACTTTTTGTTGCAAGTCCTATGAAAAGTATTTGTTTAAAAAGTCAGTTTTCAAGTTATTGATAAACAATGTTTTTATTATAGGTGGGTACAATAAAAAGAAGCTAAGAAATAAAAATATGTTCTTACAATAAAAAGAAGCTAAAATTAAACATGTAAAATTTTTTGTGTTACACTTTTTTTTTCCGGTTTGAATTTAAAACAGTATTTTTAAAAAAAGGTACCATCATCTGAAACATACCAGGCAGCTAGGCTAAGGCTAAAATAAAATATTTTAATGAAATAAAATAAAATAAAAGATGAGAAGATACCATGTGATGGGTACATACTTTTCTAATACATTATATATATATATATATATATATATATATATATATATATATATAAACTATATATATATATATTATATATATATTTATTATTATTATTATTATTATATTTTTAATAAAAATAATAATAATAATGACAACAGCAGCAGTTTTATTATTATTATTATCATTATATAATAGTTCTATAACCGATATTGAGCACTCTGCAAATTATACCGCATTTGGTCTGCCACAAACCCACCAATTTAGTTAGTGACTATATTCAAAGTGGTTCAAGATTGCAAAGACAAGTAACCAACAGCCAACCAAGTACAGTTGACAGTCGGTCTATGTTATCTCAACTCATATATATATATATATATAGATATATATATACACACACATTTGTGCATGCACAAATCTATATGTATTTGCACCAACATGCACATACACACACATTATTTACATATATATCTATATATAAGTTAGGATAGCAGAAGCACATCTTTTAATGTGCACACACACACACACACATATATATATATGAGAATTTGAATAGCATAGGCAGAATCAGCTTGTTGACTGTCAATTTTTTTGTTTTTGTGATCATCAGACCAAGCTCCTGGGGTCTGATGATCTCAGAGACAAGAAACTGACAGTTTCCAAGCATCACTGAGTATGTCTGTGCTATCCTAAATAAGAGAGATATATATTCCACCAACCATACTGAACACTTTTTATTTATAAATATACTAAACTGAATTATCTCTCTCTCTCTATATATATATATATATAGTTTTAAAATCAAGTATATATATATATATATATATATATATATATAGTTTTAAAATCAAGTATATATATATATATATATATATATATATATATATAGTTTTAAAATCAAGTATATATATATATATATATATATATATATATATATAGTTTTAAAATCAAGTATATATATATATATATATATATATATATATAGTTTTAAAATCAAGTATATATATATATATATATATATATATATATAGTTTTAAAATCAAGTATATATATATATATATATATATATATATATATATATATAGTTTTAAAATCAAGTATATATATATATATATATATATATATATATATACTTGATTTTTAAACTATTCTATAATTCTGATGGTGTGAAAAAACCCAGATGATACAATTTGCAAATTTAAAAATACTTCCCAGACTGGTATCTGGGAAAAAAATACGATAAAAAGAAAAGACTAAACCGTATGTACTACTTGAAAATAACCAACCAATAACGCATGCCTAGTCGAAAGAAAAATCACCAGCAGAATTTCTTAAGTTAAATGTAAGTACTCAATACATATTTTTTTAATGCTAATTTTATTCTTTCTAGTGGTCTTTTAATCAATAAAATGTAGTTTTTGTCCAACCCTTTTGTCGTCCTGATGATCCAGATAGGTGAAATCCAAGTAGATTTTTCTTGATTCTGTAGACATATATATATATATATATATGTATAAATCTTTATGTTCCATATTAAACACACACCCACACATATGTATGCCAAAATCTGTATTCTAATTTCTTACAAACACACATATTATATATATATATATATATATATATATATATATATATAATTTTTATGTAAAGTTCTGTGCTTAAAAATCAGACAAATATTGTATCTGTTTGTATTCATTTTTTAAAAGGTGACTTTAAAAAATAAATTCCATATTTATGTAATGCTTGAAAAAATACAATAACATTTCATTAATTAATCCCCAGAGTAGAAATTCCATATCGTCTGTCTCTTCTTTTCGTCCGAATCACATTTATCCATCTGCCTGGCAATGCAGAGATAAATTCTTATCAAAGTTTCTTGGGCAATTTCTATGAAATCTAATCCAATTTAAGGCTGTCATAATATGAGTGAAGGGAAAATATGCAATTATACTGAAGGAATAATGTAAGGTTTTTGTCACTTTGTCAAACAATGGCACGAGTGATTAAGACAGAAAAAAGAACTGGGCAAAATATTCATGTGTTTTTACAGCTTATGTCAATCATCAAATTATTTATAAATATCCTATTGCAATATTATATTTGTTTTGACGAAATTTCCTCCCTGTTTTTAAATCACATCCGTACTAAGATATTTAGTCTTATCCTAATTTATTATTGTAGAGAGATACAATATTGCCCATAAAGATGTATACTCCAACAATTTTTTTTATCTGCTAGCTATGAAACTGAACTGCATCTCGTGGTGAGGCTACAGTTCTGGAGTTCTAAGGAAGTGTGGAATCACTTCTTCATTGCCTTTAGTTCCACGTGTGATGTGATAGAAAAGAATTAAGGTTAAAATTTCAAAATCTTACCTCATTTGCATTTTTATTTCTTTCAGAGTATTCCGTTTCCAAATTCTTTAGTTCCGTTGAAGTCTAGATGAAGAAAATTAAATAAATTCAATGGGGATTGAAGAAGACAGTTTTTGAATCAAGTGTTTGGTTCGTAAGGTTTGCAAAATAAGATGAAACAATCAAGAATCACATTTTCAAATTCTTATATAAAAGATACTTCAGCTTATCAAGTTTTAGTACATAAAACAACATTACATACAGTCATGGAATTCCGTGTCACATCAAAGATGTGTATTCCTTTTCAGAGCTACACTCATCAGGAAATGAAAGCACCTTGGAGGAAAGTGTGAAGCTGATCCAGGAAGGGTCAATCTCACCAGAACCATCAAACAATGAAAAATCTGCTGATGAGCCAGTTTCACAAAGTAATCTGCCCATCGGAAGCTGAATGGACACTGATACAAGTGTGCCTGATGAATGCCTAGATAACCAAGCAAGTGATTTTCTCCTTTAAAGGAGGGTGTGTCAAAAGCAACTTGCATCCACCTGTACTTTTTGTGATTATAAGATCAGGGAGGAGTGTGGAGAAATGCTTTGTCTTACTGTTTAGTTGAAGGCACCATTTACAATTTAACAGCATGTATGTTTAGTTCTTATTCTTTTAAGATGACCGCTAATTTGCATGTGTGATTACAGGTTGATTGGTTGATTGTTTTGTTTTATGGCATATCAACCCTTTTTGGGTCATTTAATACTGAATTAAGTCAATTTGCTAAAAATTTCAAACAATTCAGTTTAGTATAAGTATAGTTTTTTGTTTACAAACAGTTAAATATCAGAACAGTTCTATTTCAAACAATTCAGTTTAGCATAAATACACAGTTTAGTTCTATTTGACCTATAGATAGAACCCTATCAGGTGCTACTCATCCAAGCTAAAATAGACCTGGTAGTGATGGCAATGAAGGGGTACTCCGTATTCCCCAAAGCTCCAATATTACTAGAGCCTAACCATCAGATTGTTCAGTGTCATATTAGGACACTCGGGGGTGGTGTCTTACCCTTCTGCAAAGAAGCAGTCGGTGTATTATACAATCCCAACCGACTGGGCAAGCATGATTATAAGACTGAATAAGAAGCAGGCTGAATTGACAAGCAAGCAAGATGATCTCAGGAATATGACTCATTTAGGTGACCAGGTTCTTTACGACAATTTGTCATCAAAATGTTTGTCCTCATTTCTAGAAGCAGTCTTTCTTTACTTGTTACTCAACAGCATCATTTTTTTTTGGCAACTTGTTCATTTAGGCCGATGATTGGGTCATTTTTATTCTGCCACCTTCTTCATGGGCCCTTTTAGTCTCCTGGGTACCACACGCTAACTCTTTTGCTTGCCTGTCATTTTATAACTTCAAGTTGGAGATTATGTCAGTGACACCATCTGGTATTTTTCCTGTCTTCTGGTGTCACTCCCCCAAAATTATTTGTTTCATCATATGT
Organism: Sepioteuthis lessoniana; assembly: GCA_963585895.1. NCBI lineage: Eukaryota > Metazoa > Mollusca > Cephalopoda > Myopsida > Loliginidae > Sepioteuthis > Sepioteuthis lessoniana. Next base: position 13,447,552 of record OY757927.1, on the reverse strand, counting down.
TAACTTGTCTTTGCGACATGTAAAGGGTTTGCTATAATGGTCACATGGGTTGGGGAGGGTGATTTTAGATGTCACTTTTGGTGTTCTAGAGCAAGATGACCACCAATATTGGGTTCATCTGCTCTTTGTCAATTTTTTTATTTTTTCATTTTTATCTTGTAGGGTTTCAAACTAGAAAGAGAGTAATCATTAAATTACTGATGACCTATTGCTGTCTTAGAATCCCTAAAACAATATCTTTTTTATTCTGAATTTCACATTTGAAATTTTATCCAATTAGTACTGGCGCTGTAGAATACACCAACTGCATCTCTGCAGAGAGGTAAGACCCCTCCCAACTCCAATGAGTGTTCTGGATATGACACTAAACAATCTGATGGTGAGGTTCCAGTAATGCTGGAGCTTTGGGGAATGTGGAGTAACTTTTCATTACCGTCGCTCCCGGGTTCACTCTGGCCCAGAGTGGTAGCACCTGACAGGGTCCTATCTATGGGTCAAATAGAACTGTTTGACATTTAAACTCTGTGCAAACAAATGACTTATACTAAATTGAATTGTTAGAAATAGAACTGCTTAATCATTTAACTGTTTGTAAACAAACGACTGATGTTTAATTGAATTGTTAGTGGTACAAAGCAATACTTGGAACTATTTAACTATGTTGACTTATGCTAAGTTGAATTGTTAGAAAAAGAACTATTTAATCATTAACTATTTGTAAACAAATGACAGATGTTTAATTAAATTGTTATGGATATATAAGAATACTTGAAACCATTTAACTGTGTGTAAATGAATGATTAGTATTGAATAGAATAATTAGTATTACATAGAAATTCTCGAATCCATTTAACTATGTAAAAGAAAGAGCTCAGTCTCCTTTAAAAATGATATCAACAAAATGTGTTTACAAATCATATATATTTGATATATATGTATAAAGAGGATTTGGCATTAAATAACCTTCAATGGTTGATATGCCATAAAACCCAACCCAACCAAATCATATATATTTGATATATATATATAAAGAGGATTTGGCATTAAATAACCTTCAATGGTTGATATGCCATAAAACCCAACCCAACCAAATCATATATATTTGATATATATGTATAAAGGGGATTTGGCATTAAATAACCTACAATAGTTAATATATTTTAAAATCCAATCAAAACTAAATCATATATATTTGATATATATGCATAAACATGATTTGGCATTAAATATCCTACACTGGTTGCTATGCGTCATAATCTTTCAATGGCTGAGTTTTTATTATCTATAGAAACCACCCTTATAGATGAGCAGCAGTAGTTCCCAGATCAAACTATTTGATTCTGGCCATTGAACTGTAGGATTCATACACCCAGGACCTACTTAGGCATGGCATTGACGCCATACACAGAGGGAAGTTGGAGCAAATACTACTCACCTACAGTCTACACAAAGAAACCATTGCAGCCATAATGATGCTATATAAAAACACAAAAGATAAGTCTTCTCCCTGGGTGGAGACAAAAACTACTTTAACACTGTAGCCGGTATGCTGCAAGGAGACACATTAGCCCCATAGCTTTGTATCATCGGCCTAGACTACGTGTTTAGAACGTCAATTGATAAAATGAAAGATAACGGTTTCAAGCTGGCAAAGGAAAGAAGCAGAAGATTCCCTGCACAAACAATTATTGATCATATTTACCAACCCCTCCACTCGGGCAGGATATGACACAAGGTCAATTTTTAAGCGGAGTTTTCCTTCTCCTAGACTAGTTGCCTCACCAAGGCTGAAGAACCTAGTCTGCCCTACTATTTACCCATAGCTGGAGGGAGAATAATTGGATTCATACCTTTCCCAAGGGTATTAGTGCTATGTGAAATGCAATCAGTCTCGTCCAGGATTTGAACTCGTGTCGCCGATACCCTGCACAAACAATTATGGAAGCGCCGATGACATAGCGCATCTGGTAAATACACTCGCCCAAGCCAAAACCTGGAATGACCAGCTGCAGGCATAGGCCTCCATGTCAATGCAGACAAGACGGAATACATGTGCTTTAATCAAAGAGGTGACATCTCCACACTACATGATAGTTCTCTGAAACTAGTGGACAAGTTCACCTACCTAGGAAGCAGTGTCTCATCAACCAAGAAAGACATCAACACACAAAGAGCAAATGCATGGACAGCTATCAATAGGATATCGGTCATATGGAAGTCAGACCTGACTGATAAAATAAAACACAGTTTTTTCCAAGCAATAGTTGTGTCGAAACTGCTATATGGATGCACTTCATGGATGCTAACTAAACATATGGAGAAAAAGCTTGACGGCAATTACACAAGAATGCTTTGAGCAATATTGAATAAGTCTTGGAGGCAACACCCCACAAAACAGCAGCTGTACGGCCACCTACCACCTATCACGAAAGCTATCAAAGTTAGACAAACCAAACCTGCAGGACACTGCTGGAGAAGTAAGGATGAACTCATAAGAGACATACTCCTGTGGACCCCTTTACATGAACGAGCAAAGGCAGGACGACCAGCTAGAACCTATATACAACAGCTCTATGCCGATACAGGATATAGCCTTGAAGACCTCCCAGGAGAAATGAACGATAGAGACGGGTGGTGAGAGAGGGTCAGGGAGATCTGTGCTGGCAGCACGACATGATGATGGTTGATATGCGATTAAATCCAACCCAATTAAATCCTATATATTTAATATATATGTATAAAAAGGATTTGGCATTAAATAACCTACCATGGTTGGCATGCCATAAAACCAAACTAAAAAAGTCAGAAAAAATTTAGTAATTCTTTTCCTTAAATGTTTTCAGTAAATGTTTAGTTAAGTTTTTCAGTTGCTGCGAACAATATTGAACAAGTCCTGGTGGCAACACCCCACAAGACACCAATTATACAGCCACCTACCTCCCATCACGAAAACTATCCGAGTTAGACGAACCAGATATACAGGACACTGCTGGAGAAGCAGGGACGAGCTCATAAGTGATGTACTCCTATGGACCCCCACATATGGCCGGGCAAAAGCAGGACGACCAGCACAAACATACATTCAGCAGCTATGTGAGGATACAGAATGTAGCCCTGAAGACCTGCCAGAGGCGATGAACGATAGGGAGGAGTGGCGAGAGAGGGTCAGGGATATCCGTGCTAGTGGCACGACATGATGATGATATTAATCAAAATTCAGATTAAGTTATTTATCAAATTTTAAACTTTATATTTTCCTGTAAATCCACTAAAAAGTTATTAATTGATTTTAATAGCATCTCAGTACAACAAGGATTTTTTTAGAGGTTGCGGTATCATCTTCATAATATATTCATATTGATGTTTTTGTTAAAGAGATTTCTTCTGGCATATGGTTCTATAAATTTCAAACAAATCTATTGGACCCATAGATGGAACACAAATAAATATTACAATTTCAGTAGTAGGAGTAATTACTCCACACTGCCTAGGGCTCCAGAACTGGAGTCTCATCTCAGATGCAGTGTAGTGTCACAGCTGGAACACTCCTTTTTTCTGGTGGGGTGTGTGGGTGTCTTATGCCTCTGCTAAGAGGATGAAAAAAAATGTATTGCGTAGTATTATTAGGAGACAACAAACTTCCATGTGGCTGTCAGGATAAACATATAATTATCTCCCTTAGAGATGGTGTCACAAGACACTCTAAGAAACCTTTTCTTTATCTCTTTTTACCTCTATGCTTTGACCAGTAGAGACATTGTCTCTAACTCTGCCGAGGAATTTCCCAGTTGGCTGGGGCTGTAGAATACACCGACTGCGCCTCTGCAGAGGGGTAAGACCCCCCAAATGAGTGTCCTGGATATGACACTAAGCAATCTGATGGTGAGGCTCCAGTAATGCTGGGGCTTTGGGGAATACAGAGCACCCCTTCATTGCCATTGCTCCCAGGGCCACTCTGGCCTGGTGTGGTAGCACCTGATAGGACCCTATCTATGGGTTAAATAGAACTAACGGCATATTATGCCAAACTGAACAGTTTGATAAAACTGAATAGTTTGAAAAAGAAATGTTCTTGACAATTAAACCGTACTTACATTTAAACTGCATGCTTATGCTAAACTGAGTTGTTTGAAATTGAACCATTTTTGACCTTGAAACTGTACTTACACTAAACTGAATTGTTATATATAGAACTGTTTTGACATTTTACTGTGTAGACAAAATCTGTACTTATGCCTAGCTGAATTAGAGCTATTTGAATAAACTGAATAGTTTGAAATAGAAATGTTTTTGACAATTAAACTGTGTACTTATGCTAAACTGAATTGTTTGAAATAGAACTGATTATTTACATAAAAATGGATTTGGCATTAAATAACCTACAAAGGTTGATATTCCATAAAACCCAACCGACCAACCAACATCTGCCAAGGAACAGTAAAGCTATATTACCTACACTCTATGTGATTTTAAAAAAATTTGGTACCCCTTCTCCATACTGCTTGTTCATGGAACAATACGTGTATAATTGTATCATGGAACATGCTTTTGCCTTCTTTCTTTTAATATTACTTGTATGTATATAAAGGGTTAAATATCCTTCTATGTGAAATGGAGTTTATCTTGTCTTTTCTTATATATCTTGCCTTTCGGTTTAGTTAGGCTGAGAACCTTTCGCTTAGCGCATGGGTTAGTTCGGTGCAACATGAGCGCAGGTGTTCATGCGTGCGCAGGGAGGATGTGTCATTCAGAGATGTCAAAATAAAAATCCCAGATAGAAAAAGGAGACCAGGACGTGCGAATGACGTCATTCACCAGAAGCGTGCGCAGAGGATTTTGGGGATTTGAGAAAAGTCAATGAGTCGAGTTTTTGCCTCAGAAGAAGGTTGACTTTCATTTGCTCGCCAAGGCAGATGGAAAAGTCATCATAGAAAGATTGTGCCTCTCTCTTCCTCATGTCGAAAAACCTTTTAACTCAAAGGTAATAAAAAATTTCGTACCTGAACTAAGAAGTCGTAAAGTTTTTCGTGTTTTGGGATTCCTGTGTTATCTATGTGCATCATGGACATTATGAACGTTTTACGTACTGGTATGAATATGTCTATTTCAAGTATTCATATCAGGCTATGTAACAATATTAGTCCTTGAAGATTGATGACTCAACTATCTTCTCCACAATCAAGTATGCCAAAATATGAACATTAAACCTGAAAAGGTTTCTTCCATCCCGCACTAAGCTTTTGTTCAGATAAAAATGTAATAATTTGGTCAAAATTGATTTTGTTCGATGTCAAGTTTTTGTGCTTATCATAAAGGTAACATAGTTTTATCAAATGATGTGTAATGAGTTTGTGTAGCAAAGAAGTTTACTGGGTAAAAGGTTGATATTGAAATGAATGATAAATGTAGAGACAAACAGCAAAATAAATAACAGGAAGTTGGGTTGAACAGATATCGTCTTTTTATGTGTTGCCCAGTCGGCTGGAGCTGTAGAATACACTGACTGCTTCTCAGCAGAGGGATAAGACTCCCCCAACGAGTGTCCTGGATATGACACTAAATAATCTGATTGTAAGGTTCCAACAATGCTGGAGCTTTGGGGAATGCAGAGTACCCCTTCATTGCCATCGCTCCCAAGTTCACTCTGGCCCGGAGTGGTAGCACCTGATAAGGGTCCTATCTATGGGTTAAATAGAACTAAACCGTGCTTCTTTCACTATACTGATTTTTGCATTTAAACTACGTATTTATGCTAAACTGAATTGTTTAGAATAGAACTGTTTTAACATTGGAACTGCGTACTAGTGCTGAACTGAATTGCTCGAAATAGAACTGTTTTTGATGTCTAAACTGTGTACTTATGCTGAACTGAATTCTCTGAAATAAAACTGTTTGATATTTAACTCTGTGTATTGCCCAGTCAGCTGGGGCTGTAGAATACACTGACTGCACCTCTGCAGTGGGGAAAGACCCCCCACCTAATGAGTGTCCTGGATATGACACTAAAAAATCTGATGGTGAGGTTCTAGTAATGCTGGGGCTTTGGGCAATGTGGAGTACCCCTTCATTGCCATCGCTCCCATCCACTCTAGCCCAGAGTGGTAGCACCTGATAAGAGTCCTATCTATAGGTTAAATAGAACTAACAGCATACTTATGCTAAACTGAATTGTTTGAGTAAACTGAGTAGCTTGAAGCAGAAATATTTTTGACAATTAAACTGTACTTACATTTAAACTGAGTGCTTATGCTTAACTGAATTATTTGAAATAGAACTGTTTTTCAACATTAAAACTGTATTTACACTTAACTGAATTGTTACATATGACTGCTTGAATAGTTTGAAATGGAAATGTTTTTAACAATTAAACTGTGTACTTATGCTAAACTGAATTGTTTGAAATAGAACTGATTATTTACATAAAAATGGATTTGGCATTAAATAACCTACAAAGGTTGATATGCCATAAAACCCAACACACCAAACCTTTTTATGTGTTATTTTTAGCAATAAGCTATAATTTATGAAACATGTTTTTGTCAAAGTATTAATTTTTGTATTTGTACAATGTACGTAAACAATTTTAGAATTCTTTTTTTTTTTTAATTTTCTACTTGCATGTCAGTCCTGAATTTCTAAAAGATAAATTTGGATAAAAATGGAGTCTATCTTGTCTTTTCTTCTGTTGTGTTTAGTGTTAGTATATCATGGATATACAAATGCTAACATTGTAATATAATGGCCGAGGGATTTCGTTTTATATATAGTGAAATTTGGGACTGATATTTTTGGTTCAGCCTGGAGAATCTAGCATTTGTCTTCTTTGAATAATAGACTGCTACTGACTTGGATTGGTGGGTAGTTTGTATATTCAGACTCAACCAGATTTTGGTGATAAAATAGGGAAAATTTATATTCGGAAATTATCAAACACACAGACATTTTTCTATTTTTAGATTTGGTGAAACACTCGGGTTAAGAACTGTTAAATGCTCGCGGACTTAAAAACGAGAGAAATATCCTTTGTGTCCAATGACTTCATATAGGATTGAACTCCTGAAATGTTTACTTACAATACTCGACTATGATGGCTTTCCTACTTTCGTCATCAAAAGTTATATCCCATTTGATTGATTTTAATGGCATGTCAACCCATCAGGGTTATTTTATGCCTAGAGATTACAGAATTGCATTCATTGTACATTCATATTCTCTTTTTTTGTGTGTAGTGGTTGCTTAAGAAGTTTTTTTTCACATAGTCCAATTGAATACAAATAATTTTTAAAAAGCTCTATTTGACTTGCAGATGGGACCCTTGCGGGTATTACCATTTCAGGCAAGAGGATAGATGGGAATAATGACAATTAAGTTAAACAATATAGTTCTCAGATTTCCAGAACTGGAGCTTCATTATCAAATCCAGGATGTCATGTTTTGTTTTTTTTCAAGGGGGGAGGGCTTACCCTTCTTTAGTGAATACAGTCAGTGTATTCAAAGCCTCGTTTATAAAAGATGAGTGACCACTGGCATTATGTTCAAGGAACTCATAAAACATTTACTTATATTTATAATGGCTTTTGTTGCCATCAACTTTACCAGCATCAAATTTGATATCAATCAGATGGTTGCTAAACTCGCTGATCAAAATGTATCATCCCCGCACTCAACCCCCAAAAAAAACAACAAAAAAAAACAACGAAGATGAGGATGTTAGTCTAAATGAACAATTTGATCTACTTACTTCTTAACTTCCTTGAGACTTGACCCTACGTTGCATCTGGCAAGAATGATAATTATTTTGCTGGGAGGTCACTAACTCCAGGGAAATTTGAACAAAATCTAATTACTTGCTCAGCTTTTCTTTATATTTTGTTATTGCCAAATAATTTTAGATAATTATTTTCATGCAAGAAAAAAATTGGACTCCGCTTATTAATTTGATAAATTGAATTTTTGTGCAGCAATGAAAACAAAAGAAACGACCCCCCACCACCACCAAAAAAAAAACAAACTAAAAAACATGGAATTACTATTTTGAAAATGTGAAAGTCCATTTTATTTGGCACATGCAACCAATCAACAACTTTATTTATTTGGAACAAACAATTTTTATTAATTAATTTTCTCTGTCTCTGCTTCTCTGAAATAATCTTCTGATTTTGAAACCCAATAAAAGTAAAAAAAATAAAATGTGTACTCAGTGAAATGCTTAACTTTTTTCAACCAAATCTTTAACCTATAATTGAGGGGTTGAATATTACATGAGAGATAGTTTTGAACTAGAAAAAAAAGGGCTACTTTGAGCCCCCACAAAGTTATAATTTACATCAAGAATAGGTAGTTGAAGTCAACCAATAATCCCAATCCATATAAAATAAAAATAAATATTTGAAATGCTGTTTCCTTTATCGTATTCCATTATATCTTGTGTATTTATCCATCCCCTTTGCAGAAGAGAGGATGTGGCACATGGTCAATTAATTAAACAGAGTATAATAGGTTTGAATTCAGGTTTCTTTCTCCTAGATTGGTTGCTATACCTAGGTTAGGAGTCCAGTCTGCCCTACTATTCACCCATGGCTGGAGAGAGAATAGTTGATTGGTTCGTTGGGTCTTATGGCATATCAACCTTTGTAGGTTATTTAACATCAAATCCATTTTTCTACAAATAATCAGTTCTATTTCAGACAATTCAGTTTACCATGAGTACACAGTTTGTCAAAAACATTTCTATTTAAAGCTAGTCAGTTTAGTCCAACAGTTCTAATTCAGCTAATTCAGTTTAGTATAAGTATAGATTTTGTTTACACACAGTTAAATGTCAAATCAGTGCTATATTAAACAATTCAGTTTAGCCTAAGTACAGTTTCAATGTCAAAAACGGTTCTATTTCAAACAATTCAGTTTAGCATAAGTACACAGTTTAATTGTGAAAAACATTTCTATTTCAAGCTATTCAGTTTAGTCAAACAGTTCTGATTCAAACAATTCAGTTTAGCATAAGTATGCAGTTAGTTCTATTGAACCCCTAGATAGGACCCTATCAGGTGCTACCATCCTGGGCCAGAGTGGATCTGGGAGCAATGGTGCTCTGCATTCCCCAAAGCTCTAGCATCACTGGAACCTCACCCTTACACTGTTTAGTGTCATATCCAGAACACTCAGGGGGAAGTCTTATTTCTCTGTAGGGGTGCAGTCAGTGTATTCTACAGCCCCAGTCGACTATGCAAAGGATAGTTGGATATATACCTTTCCTAAAAATATTAGCACAATGTGAAATGTAAACAGTCTCATCCAGGATTTGAACTCAAGTTATCGTATCCATTTCAAATGACAATAACCATTTCATCGCAAACACCTCCATTGAATTCTATTATCCTATTTGACCAGCTCATTGGCCTAGTGGGTAGAATGTTCGCCAGTGGTCCAGGAGACCTGGGTTCAATCCCAGGTTTCAAGTCATAGCAAAGACTTGAAAAATGATAATTGATACCTCATTGCTTAACACTCAGCAATATAAGGTAAATATCAAGGGTAAAGTGGAGCAATCCAGGAAAAGGAGTAGCGCTCTCCCCTACACCTCAGTGTAGTAGCTATTAAAAAGGGAGCCTTCTGGTTGCCCTTGACTACAGTCGCCAACTTTACTTACTTATCCTATTTGTACTATACAATTAATAAGATAATTAGGGTTGAAATATCCTGACAATGACACTAAACTGTATCTGGTGGTGAGGCTCCAGTTTTTCACTGCCCTATCAGTGGAGCTGAGATTACACTGTATCGCCTTCAGATTGGTGAGTGTCCTGGATATCACACTAAACTGTATCTGGTGGTGAGGCTCCAGTTTTGGAGCTCTGGGGAGTGTTGATTTATAGATAATAAGTGCATGTTAACCCATCTGGGGTTATTTTATGCCAAAAGGTTAGGGAACTGTTTACTTTTTATGTTTATAATTACATTTTCATTTTCTCAAGCATCTTTTTTTTTTGTACATGTTTACATGATATGAAGTATTTCTATAAAATACAAATAATTTGGGAAGAATCTCCATGGTGTAGTAGCTAACATGCTGTTATAAAACATAGTAAAAAGCAAGTTTGAAATCTAGTCACACCATTACATTCCTTTTTGGATTACTACCCGTCGGAAAGGTATGAATTCCAAGCTATGGGTTAAATAGTACAATGAATATTCTTCCATAAGAATGACTTTGGCATGAAATAACCCACAGAGGTTGATATGCCATTAAACAAAAAACCAAACCAAAATAAAACCAAATGATTTCCAAATATCTATTTGACCCATAGAGGGCTCATTAACAAGTAAAACAACTGTGGGTCAGAGTGGACCTGGAAGTAATGGCAAAAAAGGCATATTCAACACTCCCCAGAACTCCAGAATTGAAGCCTGACCATCAGATAAATTTTAATTCTGTAACCGGGATAACCCTTTTTGTAAAGAGGAAGTCTCTTTCGCCCTGAATTGTGGATACAGTTAGATTATTCTAAGCCCCACTGATTGGGCAGGAGGAATGTAGAGAACTTTCTTATTGTCATTATTCCCAGGTCCACTCTGACCTGGAGTGCAAGTACCTATTGCAGTCAAATAGATCTGTTTGAAAATTATTTGTGTTAGATAGAAATACTTGATACCATATACATCATAATTCTGTGTAAATTATTTGTATCAAAAGTAATTACTTGAAACTACAGATATACTTTGGGTCACCTCGTTTCAAGTAAGTTGTTCTTGATTATATGTGCTTTATGAAAAAATAAAGATCAAGTTTAAATCATTTTATTCGACTTTACATCTGTCCACCACAAATATTCAAGTTGTAATATCACCAGAAAAGCATTAAAAGCACAAAAAAATTGTGTTACTAAACAGTAAATGTGAAGTGAAATGAAGTCGGCAACCAGAAGGCTCCCTTTTCAATAGCTACTACATGGAGGTGTAGGGGAGGCACTACTCCTTTCCCTGGATTGCTCCACTTTATCCTTGATACATACCTTATATTGCTGAGTGTTAAGCAAGGAGGTATCAAGTGCCATTTTTAAAGTCTTTGGTATGACACGACCTGGGATTGAACCCAGGTCTCCCAAACCATTTGCAAACACTCTACTCACTAGGCCAATGAGCCGGTTGTAAATATTGATTATTTTAACATAGATTAGTTTATTTTTTACAACTGCAAAATAATTTTAATAACTGTATTAGATATTTAACCTTATAAGAACGTTTCATTTCATGCCTTAGAGCAAACCACATCTACAAACAAAGAGTCCATGATGTAGCGTAAAGATTGCCAAAAAAATATACATTCAGGCATAAAATTAATGGAACCTTGGAAACATTGTTACATATTTACAAATGAATCAAATTTCAGCTTTAAATAACTCAGAAGGGGTTGATATGCCATAAAAACAAATAACCCTGAACAAAACTATAGCTATGATTACAATCAAACATTTATAAGTAAAAGATGTTGGTGACATTAGTCGAGGGTGACCCAAAGGCTCCCTTTTCAATAGCTACTACACTGAGGTGTAAGGGAGGGCGCTACTCCATTTCCAGGATTGCTCCACTTTACCCTTGATCCTCACCTTATAATGCTGAATGCTAAGCAAGGAGGTATCAAGTACCATTTTCTGAGTCTTTGGTATGACTCGACCTGGGATTGAACACCGGTCTCCAGGACCATTGGTAAACACTCTACTCATTATGCCAATGGCATGGTCAAACATTTATAAATCAATTAAATTTTGGCTTTAAATAACTCATGAGGGGTTGATATGTCATTAAATGGACCAAACCGCATCCTTCTCTTCTCTTCTTTCTTTCTTTCTCTCTCATAATAGTCACAATTAAAAATGAATCAAATTTGGGCATTAGATACTCCATTAGGAGTTGATGTGTCATTAAATGGCCCAAACCATATCTTTCTCTCTATTCTTTTCTTCCTCTCTCTCTCTCTGTCTCAGTCACATTATAGTCATAAAAATTAATCAAATTTTGGCATTAAATACTCTAAGAGTTTGTGTGCCATTAAACAAATAAGCCAAGCAGTATTTTCTGTCTACAGGTCAGATAAACGTATAAAAACTGAAGGAATTTGGTAACTACATTGTCCTCAGTTTGCACATAATTTCTTCAACTCGTCAAAAGTGTATCTCAATCAGAAACACTTAAATCGATTGCCCCTTTTTTTGTACTCTTTATTCAATTTAGTTTTTCACTGTGCAGTCGTTTTATTTGAGGTAGGTTCGCCAAGTAAAGAAAACATGTTGCATCGGAACATACTCTTTTCATCTGTCACTTAAACCCAAGACAAACCAGGAAAAAAAAAAAAAAGAGAGGACAAAAGGAAAAACTAAATCATTTAGTAATTGGCTTCTGCTTTCCCTCTCGTATCCCGAGGGCCTAAGTTCATGCAAGCAAAACTCAAGTTGCATTAATTACAGGAGAAGAGTTTAAACAGACATCAAACAGTTGGGTTAAAGGTTCCCTGCAGCTTCAGATTTGTTGTTGTTTGCAGCAGGGCATAATAATGGGACACTTTATTTTCTAACTCTTTTTGTTTTGATTGTTTTTTGTTTTTGTTTTTTTATTTTCAAATATTCTTTCTATCAGATATTGTTAAACTGATAATAAGCTGAAAAAAGTATCATCTTTCAAATGCTCTTAGGGAAAAACACTTTATGACCAGGAAGTGTCAATTATTTGTTTTTTCTTTTGACAGGGTGGAGATAGGGTTTGTGGGGAGAGGTTATTTAAAAGTTTTTTAAACAAAGTTTTACTGAATCAAAGTGCAAATGTCTTTTGTTAAACACCCCAAATAATTACAAAGTGCAGGGATGATAAGCCAAAGATACTATTTACTGAAATTGGCACGTCATTTGATTAAAAGTGATGCATTATATCCCAGTGGTTTTTGCTGATCAGTTTACATATAATTGATTTTAAAGGCATGTCAAACCATCTATGGTTATTTTATGCCTAAAGGTCAGGAAATAGTGAGTCATTGCACATTTACATTTTTTATAATTATAGGGTATTCCAATCTAACGCTAATAATAATACAGTTTCAAGTAAATTTTTTTCTATTTGATAATCCTCATTTATTTTCACATAGTTGTTGGTTAAATGGGTTTTATGGCATACCAACCTTTGTCGGTCATTTAATGCCAAATCCATTTTTATGCTGTTATTCAGTTCTATCTCAAACAATTCAGTTTAACAGGAATACACATTTTAATTGTCAAAAACATTTCCATTTCAAGCTATTCAGTTTAGTTAAACAGTTCTATTTCAAACAATTCAGTTCAATTAAGTATGCAGTTTTGATGTCAAAACAGTTCTATTCCAAGCAGTTCAATTTAGTACAAGTATACAGTTTAATTGTCAAAAATATTTCTACTTCAAGCAATTTAATTTAGTCAAACAGTTCTAATTCAAACAAATCAGTTCAGCATAAATATACAGTTTAGTTCTATTTAAATCCATTTTTATGCAAACAATCAATTCTAGTTCAAACAATTCTTTTTAGTATGAGTACACAGTTTAATTGTCAAAAATAGAACTTATCGATTAAACTGAACAGCTTGAAATAGAAATATTTTTGTTTAATTCAGCCAATTCAGTTTAGTGTAAGTATAGATTTTGTTTACACACAGTTAAATGTCAAAACAGTTCCATGTCAAACAATTCACTTTAGCATAAGTACACAGTTTAATTATCAAAAACATTTCAATTTGAAGCTATTCAGTTTAGACAAACAGTTCTAATTCAAACAATTAAGTTTAGCATAGGTATGCAGTTTAGTTCTATTTAACATATAAATAGGGCCCTATCAGGTGTTACCATTCCGGGCCAGAGTGGACCTGACAACAATAGCAATGAAGAGGTGCTCCTCATTCCCCAAAGCCCCAGCATCACTGGAACCTCACCATCAGACTAATTAGTGTCATATCAATGACACTCGTTGGGGTGGGGTCTTACCCATCGGCAGAGGTGCAGTTGGTGTATTCTACACACAGTTTTTTTTTTGCACATAGTTGTATGGTTTCAAGTATTCCTGTCTAATAAGAATAATTGTACTGTTTCAAGCAAATATTTCAGTTTAATAGTAGACATTTATATGGTTTTAAGTTTCTCATCCTGAATACAGGTCACCAATTCCATCGACTAGTGTGAAAACTGTTTCAGAAGGTTCACTTACCTGAGTGAAGATAATATAAGAAGAGAAGATAATATAACCTTACTGCCTGGCAGGGGTGAGAGACAATGTCTCTACGAGTTAAACAACAGATGGTAAGTACTGTCTTTTATCAACTGATGTTTGTGACCGAGTAAACAATTATAGATTTAAGAAACTATTCTTAATACAAATATTTTAAAAGTTATATGGCATCAAGTTTTCCAATCAAATCCAAATATTTTTCAAACAGATCTATTTGATCCATAAATTGGAGGCTAAAAGGTACTACACCACTCCAGGTCAGAGTGGGCCTGGAAGTAATGTCAATGAAGTTGTACTTGACAATCCACAGGTTTCCAGAACTGGAGCCTCAACATCAAATGCAGTTTAGTGTCATAGCGAGGATACCTTTTTTTTTTTTGTGAGGGAGTCTCACCCCTTCTGTTGGAGATCGAATCAGCATATTTTAAGTCCTGCCAACTGGGGAAAATTATTTGAAACCTATTGTTACTGGGTTGCAAATTGGAATGAAAATTGCTTTATTCTTAAAGTGAAAGTATTTAAATGCTGTTTCGCAAATAAAAATCTTGTACTGTTTTTGTCATGTTATAATAAGATGTACAAAAATCTGATCATCATATATATATATATTGTTATGATGCTGACCAAAGAAAGACATAGGAAACACAAAAAGGGTTGATAGAAAAACATATATATTCAGGCAACAGAAACATGATACAAGTGAACCTGGTTAAACAGTAGTTAGCTGGTAGAAAGCTGAGAGTCCAGTGTGATAGTGACTATCTGTGTCCTACGTAAATGGTATCACATGTGATAGTGTCATGCTGATTGGTGCACTCCCATCTGCTGCTTTTGTTGATGTATATTTATGGGGGAGGGTGAGTCCATTATGTAGGGAGTACAAGACATACACACAAACATATATATATATATATATATATATTGACAATGCACCACTAGGTGGCACATGTTTGTACTGCTTCTAACATAGACTTGCTTCATCAGAGCAAAACCAAAGTAGACGAATGCATTGATAATTATTATCCAATAACCCAGTACAATGTAAGACTAAATCTCTCATGAGTTTCCTGAGAGGCACACAATAAAATATGATTTTTTGTTAGTTTAAAACGTTTCAATTTTTGAAAAACTGGAGCTCACTTATTTACATTCACTCTGTTGGGCCATTTGACTGGGGCTGTGCAATACTCCAACTGTTGTATTTTGGCCTTCAACCCAGCCAAAAATGCCATTCCAAGGTGATGTACCGGAAGGAAGTGACACATTCTGATGGCAGTTATGAGAGGAAATTGCGTGGGCGGAAATTGGCTTATGAAATGGGACGAGGTAAAAAAATTCCCATAGTACACTCATAGACTGATGCACCGGAAGAGAGTGACCTGTGAACTGCATGAGAGTTATTTCCGCTTAATGATGATCAAACATGCGATTCCAAAGATCAAGTAGGCGACTGAGTGGACGTTGGACTATTATATAACTCAGTCAAGAGAGAAGTTGCAGTTAGAGATCAGATGGAGTTATAGACGAGATGTGGTAGGGAAAGCCACACCAGGCTGAAGGGGCTCGGTGTCCCCGATTGAATTGGGGTCCAGAAAAGTTGCTGATAAGATGCAGTAAAGAAAGCCATCACCCAGCAGAGTGGGCCCCAGGGCCTACGGTTGAGCATCAGGAGAACGAGAAAGACACAACACTGATGGCCATAAGAGTGGGGTTGAAATATTGCAGTTTCTGTTCGGTCTCCAGCTCCCTCTCACGCGCAAACCTTGAGTAACCCTTTTCGAATCCTTACAATAAAGTGAGAGTTACATATTTTTCTAAAGAAGTCTTCATTCGTCTGTTTAATTATTGTGTTGTCATGATGCTGCATATATATGTAGATGTGAATCTGCATATGACTATATAACACAACTGCTTCTCAGCATAGGGGTAAAACTCCCTTAATGAATGTCCAGGATATTACCCTAAACAATCTGATGCTAAGACTCTCAGGTCCACTTTGTCCCAGATTGGTAGCATCTGAATGGGTCCTATTTATTGACCCCAAATCAATAATCAGAAACTGAACATTGGCATGATGGTTAGAGTGTTTGCCAATGGCCTGGGAGACCTGGGTTCAATCCCAGGTCGAGGCATCATCATCATCATGTCATGCCACTAGCACGGATATCCCTGACCCTCACTTGACACTTTTCCCTATCGTTCATCACCTCTGGCAGGTCTTCAGGGCTACATCCTGTATCCTAGCTGCTGAATGTATGTTCGTGCTGGTCGTCCCGCTTTTGCCTGGCCATATGTGGGGGTCCATAGGAGTACATCACTTATGAGCTTGTCCCTGCTTCTCCAGCAGTGTCCTGCATGTCTGGTTCATCTAACTAGGATAGTTTTCATGATAGGAGGCAGGTGGCCGTACAGTTGGTGTCTTGTGGGGTGTTACCGCCAGGACTCGTTCAAGATTGCTCGCACCATTCTTGTGTAATTGCCGTCTAGCTTCTTCTTTGTTAGCATCCATGTAGTGCATCCATACAGCAGTATTGATACGACAGCTGCCTGGAAGAAACTGCGTTTCATTTTATCGGTTAGGTCTGACTTCCAAATGATCGATAGCCTATTGATAGCTGTCCATGCCTTTATTAGCCGCGTGTCAATGTCCTTTTTGGTTGATGAGATGCTGCTTCCTAGGTAAGTGGCAGCAGGACTCTGCGCTGGCCCACAAGTCCAAAGAGACCCAGGCTTGGATTTAGAAGGAGTGCTACAACTTTTACCCTTCTCTCACTGGCCCCCCTCCTCCCCCCAACCTGAACCCGCTGGACTACTTCATTTGGTCATACGTCGAGAACATCACCAACAACACCAACGCCAGCCTGATCGCCGCCATCCGCCAAGTATTCACCAAGTTCCCGCCAGCGCTTGTGGAAAAGGCATGCTCCCAGTTCTGGATCTATATTGAGGCGGTGATTGAGGCTGAAGGCGGCTACATTGAATAGATGTCAGCTCTACTATATAATCAAGTTACCTGAATTGATTTTTTTCAATAAAAGTTTTAAAATAAAGCTGTAGCGTTGTTTTCTTTAGGACGACAATTTTATCGTTCCACCCTGTATTAGATGATCTTTAAACCTTTAAAAAATTCCCCATAAATTGGGAGTCGTCTTATACACCCAGTATAAAATGTGAACCTTAAATCCGGTGGTGTCCAAGATGTTGTTTAACAAGACAGATACTTAAACAGAAATCCATTTCTGTAGTTCATATTATTCTAATCAAATAATAAAGATAAAGTGTAATAAAGTATTAATAATAAAAGTTCTGTTCTTATCCGATATAAAATGTGGTATAATAGCACAACTTTGATAAATTCATTTTTTTAGAGCAATCCTTAACTGTCATATAGTATGTGATAGATATAGCTATAATATAATAGGAGGACTCCCCATGGCATTGTGACTAACATGCTGGACAGTGACATCATAGTAAGTAAATCCAAATATCCTTGGGAAAAGTATGAGCCCCCTTATCCCCCCAACTCTGCATTAAATAGTTGTGTTATTTAGGTGAAGATTGGGTGGTAAGAAAACAAACTTCCACTCAAATCTGTTCCCCCGATAGCCAAAACGGATACCCAAACAATGCTTTGCTTGAGACTCTGTTCCCTGTACACAGCAAACAACAGTACTCTCATTCATTCTTTTTCTCTGAAACATGGATCTAGCCTTCACGCGTGTCAAAGACCAACTGACTTGAAACCAAAAGTCAGCTCTTTTTATCCTTCCTCAGTCTCGAGCAAGAAACTGGAATCTCGTTCAGGCCATTGACACATGCACTGTGTCATTTCAACATCGATTTGCTGAAATTTGCCTTGCAGGTCTATGATGTCAACAAGCACATGCGAAAACAATTCGCTTTCTCTTGCTTCGGCGAGGTATGTCTCTGTCACAATACTACCACTACAGTTCTTCTCAAATGATGGCTTTGACATTAAATAACCCACACAGTTTGATATGCCATTAAACAAAAAAAACAAACACTATTATATACTACTTATATTACCCATTAGATGTAGTACAGTGAAGTTTGAGAATGTATGTGGATGGTTGCTACCAGTATGATACATGTTGAGGCGTGTTATGTGCCATAATCAACATATATATATATATATACATGTATATATACTGAGAATATATTTGAGTGGTTTATGAATTAATGGCAGACAAGAGAGGAAGTTGCGCGGGCTTGTTTAGACATAGACCTGCATTTTTATGATTGTATGACTATCAGTTGCATATCACAATACCACCATTTGTAAAAAGTAAGTGTATGAAAAGTGTATCACTACACCACCATTAAGTGTATGAAAAGTGTATCACTACACAACCATTTACAAAAAGTAAGTGTATGAAAAGTGTATCACAACACAACCATTCATAAAAAGTAAGTGTATGAAAAGTGTATCACTACACCACCATTAAGTGTATGAAAAGTGTATCACTACACAACCATTTATAAAAAGTAAGTGTATGAAAAGTGTATCACTACACCACCATTAAGTGTATGAAAAGTGTATCCCTGCACCACCATTTATAAAAAGTAAGTGTATGAAAAGTGTATCCCTGCAACACCATTTATAAAAAGTAAGTGTATGAAAAGTGTATCACTACACAACCATTTATAAAAAGTAAGTGTATGAAAAGTGTATCCCTGCACCACCATTTATAAAAAGTAAGTGTATGAAAAGTGTATCACTACACCACCATTAAGTGTATGAAAAGTGTATCACTACACAACCATTTATAAAAAGTAAGTGTATGAAAAGTGTATCCCTGTACCACCATTTATAAAAAGTAAGTGTATGAAAAGTGTATCACTACACAACCATTTATAAAAAGTAAGTGTATGAAAAGTGTATCACTACACAACCATTTATAAAAAGTGTATGAAAAGTGTATCCCTGCACCACCATTTATAAAAAGTAAGTGTATGAAAAGTGTATCACTACACCACCATTAAGTGTATGAAAAGTGTATCACTACACAACCATTTATAAAAAGTAAGTGTATGAAAAGTGTATCCCTGTACCACCATTTATAAAAAGTAAGTGTATGAAAAGTGTATCACTACACAACCATTTATAAAAAGTAAGTGTATGAAAAGTGTATCCCTGCACCACCATTTATAAAAAGTAAGTGTATGAAAAGTGTATCCCTGTACCACCATTTATAAAAAGTAAGTGTATGAAAAGTGTATCACTACACAACCATTTATAAAAAGTAAGTGTATGAAAAGTGTATCCCTGCACCACCATTTATAAAAAGTAAGTGTATGAAAAGTGTATCACTACACAACCATTTATAAAAAGTAAGTGTATGAAAAGTGTATCACTACACCACCATTTATAAAAAGTAAGTGTATGAAAAGTGTATCCCTGCAACACCATTTATAAAAAGTAAGTGTATGAAAAGTGTATCACTACACAACCATTTATAAAAAGTAAGTGTATGAAAAGTGTATCACTACACCACCATTTATAAAAAGTAAGTGTATGAAAAGTGTATCCCTGCACCACCATTTATAAAAAGTAAGTGTATGAAAAGTGTATCCCTGCAACACCATTTATAAAAAGTAAGTGTATGAAAAGTGTATCCCTGCAACACCATTTGTAAAAAGTAAGTGTATGAAAACAAGCAGCTACAAGCCGGTGGTCTAAGTCTTCACTTTCCTACTAGCATTTTTCAGGTTAACCTAACAGTATCTGTATTTGCTGTCAAAAGATCCGATCACTGCTCCTTTAGCAAAAAAAGATTGGTTTGGTTTCTGTATTTAATGACATATCAAACTTTGTGGATTATTTAATGCCAAAGTCATCGATATAGCAAGGTAGTAGTGGTACTATCTAACGATGACTGCGGAGGATGAAGGGGTTCATATCTTTGCCATGTGTATCAGTCCAAAGGTGAATGTAATAGCATGATGAGGGTTTGAACTTGTTTAATATGATGTCGCCATCGAGAATGTTAGTCAAAACACCATGAGGAGTACCCTGACAAAAAGAAGAAAATACAAAGCAAGTTTCAGCCTTAAAGACCATGTTATGTGCAGTTCATACCTTGTATAAGACAAATAGCTGCTTTTGAAGGGATTTGGTTGGGTTTTATGGCATATCAACCATTGTAGGTTATTTAATGCCAAATCCTTTTTATACATATATATTAAATATATATGATTTGGTTTGGTTGGGTTTTATGGCATATCAACCATTGTAGGTTATTTAATGCCAAATCCTCTTTATACATATATATTGAATATATATGATTTGGTTTGGTTGGGATTCATGGCATATCAACCATTGTAGGGCATTTACCGCCAAGTCCTTTTCATATGTATATATCAAATATTTGATTTCTCTACACATTTTGTAGATAACATTTTTAAACGAGCCTTAGCTCATTTTTTGCACACAGTTGGTTTCACTTATTTTCAAACAATTCAGTTTAGCATTAATACAGTTTTTTGTTTATACACAGTTAAATGTAAAAACAGTTCTATTTCAAACATTTCAATTCAGTATAAGTACTGTTTAAATGTCAACAGTTCTATTTCAAATGATTCAGTTTAACATGTCAACAAAGTTAAATGGTTCCAAGTATTGCTATGAACCACTAACAATTCAATTAAACACCAGTCATTTGTTTACACACAGTCAAATGATCAAATAGTTCTATTCCAAACAATTCAGTTTAGCTTAAGTACAGTTAATGCAGTTTTTTCCAAGCAACGGTGGTGTCAATACTGCCTATATGTATGGAGAAAAAGCTTGGCGGCAATTACGCAAGAATCCTGCAAGCAATATTGAACAAATCGTGGAGGCAACACCCCACAAAATAGCAGCTGTACGGCCACCAACCACCCATCACAAAACTATCAAAGTTAGACAAACCAGACATGTGGGACACTGCTGGAGAAGTTAGGACGAACCTATAATTGACATACTCCAGTGGACCTATCACATGGATGAGCAAAGGCAGGATGACCAGCTAGAACCTATATAAAACAGCTCCGTGTGCTGATACTGGATATAGCCTGGAAGAGCTACCTGGAGCGATGGACAATAGAGACAGTTTGTGAGAGAGGTTCAGGGAGATCCGTGCTGGCAGCGTAACATGATGATGATGATTCCAAATAACTCAGTTTAGCATAAGTACACAGTTTAAATGTCAAACAGTTTTATTTGACCCATAGATAGGACCCTATACGGTGCTACCAGACTGGACCTAGGAGTGATGGGAATAAAAGGGTACTCCCCATTTCCCAAAGCACCAACATTACTGGAGCCTCACCATCAGGACACTCATTGGGGTGGGGTTCTTACCCCTCTGTAGAGATGCACCCAGTGTATTCTACAGCGCCAGCGGACAGGGCATGCTTTGGAAGAGGTAAGTCTTATACGACAAATACAGCCCCAAACCTACATTTTAACTAGAAATTTAGAGGATCATCTTATCCACCCAGTTGTTTTATTTGCCAAAAATGTGGAAAGAATTTTTGAGTAATGAAAGAAAGTAAAATTTTAATTAACATTGATAGGTTTCCGGGTATTCATTCCTGATTTGAACAAGTCTTCTTATGTAACAACTGTTAATTGGATGGAGCTAGAATAATTGGCTGTTTTTATCATTTTATAAAATTTCTGACACTTGAAGCTTTTCTGTAGTTCTGGAACTATCAGAACCACTTAAAAAGTAGATTGATTGATTGATTTTACGGGCATGTCAACTCAACTCGGTTTATTAAGGAATTGCAGTAATTGTATATTCACATTTACGTTTTCTATGTAGTAGTTTGTCAAATATTTTTTTGTAGACATTCGTATTGAATATCAATAATTTTCAAACAGATCTATTTGATAGATAGAAAAGTGTAAATACTTTGGTTTTATGGCATATCAATAATTGTAGGTTTCACTCATTTTAAAACAATTCAGTTTAGCATTAATACAGTTTATTGTTTATACACAGTTAAATGTGAAAACAGTTCTATTTCAAACAATTCAATTGTGTCAACAAACTTAAATAGTTCCAAGTATTGCTATGTATCACTAACAATTCAATTAAACATTTGTTTACACACATATGATCAAACAGTTCTATTTCTAACAATTCAATTTAGCATAATTCATTTGCTTGCTCTCGGTTTAAGTGTTAAACAGTTCTACTTGATCCATAGATAGGACACTATCAGGTGCCGCCACTCTGAGTGAGAGTGGACCTGGGAGTGATGGTACTAAAGGAGCAATACGCATTCCCTAAAGTTCCAGAATTACTGGAGCCTCATCATCAGATGGTGTAATATCCTATCCAGGACACTGACAAGGGTGGGGGTCTTAGCCCTCTGCAAAGATGCAATCGATATATTCTACATCTCTGGCTGACTGGGCTAGGTATGAATAGAATATCATAGAGAGATTGATAGATGTGAATAGAATGTATGACAGATATGAAAAAAATGAAATAGATAAAATAAAGACTTATGATTATTTGTTGTATAAACTTTGTTACAAAGCCTCGCCCAAGAAAATGTGGCTCGGAAGATTTTATTGCACTAGATATCTAAATCAGTTAGGCCAGTGTTGCCTCGAGAATCAGCATGCAAGTTCCACTTTTCTTATCTGGGTTTCTAGATGCAACTGTTTCAGTCTCTACAGCAGGGACCTTAACTACCACTTTGATTCACAGTGGACTTGAGAGTAATGCTAATGAAGAAATGACTCCATTCTTCACAGATCTTTATAACTGGAACCTAATCATCAGATGCATTTTAGGCTCACGCATCAGGACATCTCTTTTTTCCTTACCTCTCAGTAGACGTAACAGTCAATGCATTCTAAATCCAGCCAACAGGTCGTGATAAAACTGAGTATTGCATTCACGTTTGAGCAGGGCCCTCATTGCCCATATCAATCTTTGATAGGATACAGAATCAAATGTGTGGTCAGGTCAGTGAGGAATCTTTTTTCAGCTTTCAACTTGAACTTTGTCTGCCTATTCAATTCTTTATTCTAATAACTATTATGCAACTCCACACCTCCAAATAAAAATCACAAAATCTCTAAAACATTACCTTATACAAGTATTTATAAAGAAAGAAAACATCTTCACTTAATACATAAAGTCAATGAAAATCATTTCTACCCATATATACATATATATCAAATATATATGATTTGGTTGGGTTGGGTTTTATGGCATATCAACCATTGAAGGTTATTTAATGCCAAATCCTCTTTATACATATATATCAAATATATATGATTTGGTTGGGTTGGGTTTTATGGCATATCAACCATTGTAGGTTATTTAATGCCAAATCCTCTTTATACATATATATCAAATATATATGATTTGGTTGGGTTGGCTTTATGGCACATCAACCATTGTATGTTTTTTAAAAGCCAAATCCTCTTTATACATATATATTAAATATATATGATTTGGTTTTCCCATCATCATCATCATCACCATCAAGTTACACTGACAGCATGGAGTTCCTTGAATCTCTCTCACAATCCATCCCTATCATCCATCAGTTCTGGTAGGTCTTCTAGGTTGCTTCCTGTGTCCTTACAGAGCTAATTAACTCTTTACTGGTCAGCTTCCACTGGCATATCCATGTGCAACACTCTATATGAGGACATTGCTCGTGAGTTCTCTAGCAATGCTCTGTGTGTCTTGTTCATCTTACTTGAATGGTTTTTGAGATGGGAGGCAGGTGGCGGTACAGCTGCTGTTCTTTTGGAGATATTTCTTCCAGCATTTGTTCAAGACAATATGAATCATTCTTATGTAGTTCCCATCAAGCTTTTTCTCAATGTGTCTTGTTAGTGTCTATGTAGTGCATTCATATATTTGTATGAGCACTGCTACAATTTGAAAGAAATCTTGCTTTATCTTATCAGATAGATCAGCTTTCCATATGACCTTTACTAGGTGTATTTAGACATGACTTTCAGTTGATGAGATGTTGCTACAATAGTATCAGAACAGATCCACTAGTTTTAGAGGCTTGCTACTTTTTGTTTAAATCGCATGGACTCTGTTTTATTTATATACATGCAGAGGCCAATGTCTCCTGCTGTTTGTTCTAGGTGATGCAGCCATGACTCTACTGGAGCAGGGGTATTTCCGAGAAGTATAAGATCTTCTGTGTATTCTGTATATGTCATAGTTTTTTACAGGATATTGTCTGCTTCTTGGCTTTTTTTTTAAATTTGAAACCATTTTCTTTTATTAGATCAATAGGTATTTGAAGTACATAATCTAGGCAGAATTTAAACAAATATGGTACTATTGTATCTCTGAGCAAGATTACAGTGATAATATTGAAGAAATATTTATATATATATACACACACACATATACATGTTTGTTTCCGATTGTGTATGTGTGCATGATTCATGTTTTATTCAACTTTGGTTTAAATTTATCTATAAAATTCTTTTCCTTTATTTGAAGTAGTTTGTAGTTGTTGGTTTGATATATTGGCATTGTTTTAAATTTACTATGACTACATTGGTATAGGTGTTTCAAAACATTTAATTTTCTGTTTTCTTCAATTTTGGTTGGTTTGGTTTGTTGGGTTTTATGGCATATCAACCTTTGTAGGTTATTTAATGCCAAATCCATTTTTATGTAAATAATCTGTTCTATTTAAAACAATTCAGTTTAGCATAAGTACACAGTTTAATTGTCAAAAACATTTCTATTTCAAACTATTCAAGCAGTTATATGTAACAATTCAGTTAAGTGTAAATACAGTTTTAATGTCAAAAAACAGTTCTATTTGAAATAATTCAGTTAAGCATAAGCACGCAGTTAAATGTAAGTGTGGTTTAATTATCAAAAATATTTCTATTTCAAGCTGTTCAGTTTATGCAAAAATCAGTTTAGTGAAAGAAGCACGGTTTAGTTTTATTTAACCCATAGATAGGACCCTTACCAGGTGCTACCACCTGGGAGCGATGACAATGAAGAGGTACCCCGCATTCCCCAAAGCTCCAGCATTGCTGGAACCTCACCATCAGATTGTTTAGTGTCATATCTAGGACACTCATTGGGGGGTCTTACCTCCCTGCAGAGGGTGTATTCTACCGCCCCAGCCGACTGGGCAATCTTCAGTTTTGATATTACTACTGTGAAGTGATGTCCTTGTATTAAGGGCCTGTAATGACCCAATGTATATTTCTTTGCATTTGCTACATTCAATTGCATAGACTACATGTTTTGAGTTGCATCTTAAGTATTTATTTTGAATTTGGTTTCCAGGTTTTTAAAGGTATAAGATTTACCTTCTATAATTATGTCACATATTTTGCATCATTTATTATTGCATTTGGTGACTCCTTGTGTTGCATTTTCTCCGAATGTAGAAGAGGTGAGTATTCTTTTCAGATTTTTGGGTTGTCTCTGGCTTTTAATTATTTTTGTTGTGTCTAGTATTTCTTTGATTTTGTCCTTGTTTTTAAGTTCTCCTAGATTTTTCATTATTTCTGCAAATAGTTCTGGTTTAGTTTTGTTGTAGGTTGCAATGTATGCTGGGGGTTTCTTGTTGTTGTGTTTTTTCAGGTTCCTTAATTCTCTTTGGGGTATTTTTTCTGCTAATTCCAATCCTTTATTTATTAGTGTTGTTGGGTATTCTCTCTGGTGTCGAGTTGTGTGAAAGTGAATAGTCATCATCATCAAGTCACGCTGCTAGCATGGATTTCCCTGACTCTCTATCTCCATCTGCCCCTATCGTCCATCACTCCTGGCAGGTCTTCTAAACTGTGTCCTGTGTCTGTGCAGGACTGTTGTAGGTAAATTCTTGCTGCTCGACCAACACTAGCACATGAATGTATTGGAGTCTATCGGATCATGTCACTTATGAGTTCCCCTTTGCTTTTCCAGCAGTGTACAGAATGTCTTGTTCATCTTATCTGGATGGTTTTAGAGATAGGATGTAAGTGGCTATACAGATGTTACTTTGTTGAGTGTTGCTTCTGGGATTTGTTCAACATAACTTGTAGTATTCTTGAGCAGTTCCCATCTAGCTTTTTCTAAACAAGCCAAAACTCATTTGTTAGCACACAGTTAAATGGTTTCAAGTATTGTTATCCAGCAATAATAATTCTATTTAATATTAATCATTTGCTTGCATGAAGTTAAATGGTTTCAAATATTGCTATCTTAGCACAATTGGCCCTCAGCCACTGCCTTCTAGCACTTTTAAGATAAAATAATGTTGGTTACTTGTTTGCTACGAAAGCAATTTGAAGCATATGGTTCAGGCAATCATAGAGGGGCTAGGGCTAAACATTATCAGCCAATTGATCAGATTGGGCTTTACTGGCTACCTGTAATGTAATGGCTGAGGGATTTCGGTTCATGCCTTTGGGTTTAGTTAGGCTGAGAACCTTTCGGCTCAGCACATGGGTTAGTTAGGTGCAAACTTGATGCAGGTGTGACGCATGCGCGGGGCGGACGTGTCACTCAGAGATGTCACAATAGCCCACATTGGAAGTGGGGTTACGGGTGCGAGTCACGTCACGCACCAGAAGCATGTGGACGATTTTGGTGATTTCAAAGAAAGTTAAAGAGTTGAAAATTAGATGCCGAACGAGACGGTTTGACTTCTGGGGCTCGCTGAGGCGAGAGGAATTTGCGCGCTACAGGCCAGATGAAAAAGACAGCATAGAAAGACTGTGTCTCTCTCCTTATGTCGAAGAACCTTTAAACTCGAAGGTAATGAAAGGTTCGTACTTGAACTGAGAAGTCGTTATGTGTTTTTCGTATTTTGAGATTCCTATGTTCTAAGTTTTCTCTATGTGTTATATATGTATGAACATTCGATATCCATTTCACACATAGCCATATCATCGCTATGGTACACACCCATCTCATCCAGTAAGAGCTCAAGTGCATGTCACTGGTTCACTTTGGTTACCAGGTCAAGAGCTGTTCAGCCATCAGGATTACATCCTTAAGTATTACAGATCATCACTCATGGCCAACAGGTGGCCTCATTGGGAGGGTTTTACCTCTCACCAGAAGTTTAGTCAATGTATTAGGCAGCTCAGTGGTGTGTGCTCAGAATTAATATAAAAACAAAAAAAAATCTAAGTTTCGGTTGTAGATAGCTAATATCTGTGACAGGATATTAAAAACTTTGTGTCTATGACTACATTAGTATGTTAGGTATATAACAAATAACATTAGTGTGGAGAGAGTTGCCCTGGCTAATGTACAGAACTGTGACATTGAAGCAAGCAAATTTGAATTCCATTTATACAATGACATTAACTTTCAGATTAAGACCGTTGGGAAAGGTATGAACCCT
This sequence comes from Sepioteuthis lessoniana, assembly GCA_963585895.1. Lineage (NCBI taxonomy): Eukaryota > Metazoa > Mollusca > Cephalopoda > Myopsida > Loliginidae > Sepioteuthis > Sepioteuthis lessoniana. The sequence continues at coordinate 13,419,948 of OY757927.1, read as the reverse complement.
TTTATCCCCTCCAGTTCAGGGTTACGTAAAACCACAACCGTTCTTCTACAAGGATGACTTTAATATCAAATACCCCACAAAAATTGGTATACCATTAAAAATATAAACCAAATCAAACTAGTAATGCCCAGTCGGCAGGGGCAGTGGAATATACTGACTGTTTCTTCCCCACCAATGAGTGTCCTGGATATGACACTAAACAATCTGATGGTGAGGTTCCAGTAATGCTGGAGCTTTGGGGAATGTGGAGTACCTCTTCATTGCCATCGCTCCTAAGTCAACACTGGCTTGGAGTTGTAGCACCTGATAAAGGTCCTATCTATGGGTTAAATAGAACTAAACCATGGTTTAAGTTTTTTGCACTTAAACTGAATTGTTTAGAGTAGAACTGTGTTGACATTTAAACAACGTACTTATACCAAACTGAATTGCTTGAAATAGAACTGTTATGACATTAACACAGTGTATTGCCCAGTTGGCTGGGGCTATAGAATACACCGACTGCACCTTTGCTGAGGGGTAAGTCCCCACCCCAAAGAGTGTCCAAGATATGACACTAAACAATCTGATGGTGAGGTTCCAGTGATGCTGGAGCTCTGGGGAATGCAGAGCACACCTTCATTGCCATTGCTCCTGGTCCACTCTGGCCCAAAGTGGTAGCACTGGATAGGGCCCTAACTATGGGTTAAATAGAACTAACTGCATACTTATGCTAAACTGAATTGTTTCAATTAGAAGTGTTTGACTAAATAGAATAGATTGAAATAGAAATGTTTTTGACAATTAAATTGTACTTACATTTAAACTGTGTGCTCATGCTAAAGTTAATCATTTTAAATGGAACTGTTTTTGACATTGAAACTGTACTTACACTAAACTGAATTGCTTGAAATAGAACTGTTTTGACATTTAACTGTGTGTAAAGAAAACCTGTACTTATACTCAACTGAATAGCTTGAAATAGAAATGTTTTCGACAATTAAACTGTGTACTCATGCTAAACTGAATTATTTAAAATAGAATTGTCTGTTTGCATAAAAATGGATTTGGCATTAAATAACCTACAAAAGTTGATATGCTATAAAAACCAACCAACCAACCATCAAACTAGTAACATCAACAGCCTGGGTCACTATCAGCTCTGTCCATTCTGTGCCAGAAGAAATCCTGCAGGAAGAGTGAAGGTAAATAGTGTCCTCTACACACGGCATTTTTAATTCCTATATTGTCCAGTCGGTTGGAGCAGTAGAATACACTGACTGCTTCTCTGCAGAGAGGTAAGACTCCCCCAACGAGTATCTTGGATATGACACTAAACAATCTGATGGTGAGGTTCCAGTAATGCTGGAGCTTTGGAGAAGGAGGAGTACCCCTTCATTGCCATTGCTCCCAGGTCCACTCTGGCTTAGTTTGGTAGCACCTGATAGGGTCCTAACAATGTGTCAAATAGAACTAAACAGTGTACTTATGCTAAACTGAATTGCTTGAAATTGGACTGTTTTGACATTTAAACTGCATACTTATGCTAAATATAATTTTTTTTAAATAGAACTAAAATATGTACTTATGCTAAACTGAATTGTTTGAAATAGAAGTGTTTTGCCATTTCATTCCTTCTACACAAAAACTATACATGTACTCAACTGGATTGTTTGAAATTTAATTCAGTGTTAAATGACCCAGAAAGGGTTGATATGCCATAGAACCAACTAACCTACCAATTAATTTCTATACTCCTCTTGTTTTCTCATTTATTATTTTTGGGGTAAAACATGTTTGTAATGTTGTACAAGACGTATATATGTTGCCATTTATCTATTCACCATCTTCACCAGTGTCTATCAATGCTGACTACGATCGATGGGGAACCAAAGAAGAATTAAATCAAGGACTACAATATTCTGACTGTTATAAACTGACAGGTCAATATTCTTACAACAGGCCAGCCAGAATGACATTAATGAGAATTCTTATATTATCAACAAGAGAATTGAAATTCAAAATGACGTAGTTACCTTCTCAAGAACTTTGTTCATTTCTTCACTGTGGCATTTTTGAAGGTTTAACCGATGTTGTTCCAGCTGAGATTGAAGTTTTCCAAACTAAAAAATAAAAAAAAATGAAAGATGGAAAATGTCATTAAAATGTTGCCAATCTAATATATATGTTGGTTTGGTCATGTTTTATGGCATATCAACTCTTGTGGGTTATTTAATGCCAAATCCTGTTTATATATAATGTAAGTAAAGTTGGTGACTGTAGTCGAGGGCAACCCTAGGCTACCCTTTCAATAGCTACTATGTATAGGGAAGGGTGCTACTCCTTTCCCTGGACTGCTCCACTTTACCCTTGATCCTTACCTTATAATGCTGAGTGTTAAGCAAGGTAGTATCAAGGACCATTTTTTGAGTCTTTGGTATGACTCAACCTGGGATTGAACCCCGGTCTCCAGGACCATTGGCGAACACTCAAACCATTATGCCATGACAAATCATATATTTATATATAAATATAGTTTGTAGATAACATTATTTTTAAACAATCAAGAGCTTATTTGTTTGCATGCAGCTAAATGGTTTCAACTTGCTCGCTATAACAGCAATTAAAAGAAGACAGGACAATCATATAGGTAGAATAAGACATGACCAGCCGATTGATCAGATCGGGCCTCTTTGACCTCCCATCTGATCTATTAAGGTCCAGAGTAGGGCATTGCGGGTCATGTGACCACTGCAGTTGTCAGGTAACAGACTGCTCAGCAAGCAGGATACTATGCTCAAACATTATGGATTGTTACCGACAGCCAACAGGTGGCCTTGTTGGTGTGTGTGTGGGTGGGTGGGGTCTTACTCCTCTGTTAAGATGGCTGAGAAGTGCAAACTATATGAAATTCACAGAATGATGTGTGATACGAAATATGTTTTAATCAAAGAACATTTACAAATGAACTAAGCATAGGTTTGCCTCTATGAGCCTGAGTCAAAAAGACGGTCCATGGAGTGGAGATACAGGAACTTTCTGGTAAAGAAAATATTCCAGGCACATTGGTCTGTAAAAAAGGTCATGCAGTCTTTTAAGAAAGGAAGGGAGACATCACTATTGATTTCCTTGAAAAGGTGCAACCATAAAGAGTGTTTCTTATTGATAACACCGTTTTCAAATTCTCCTTATTTATTAAATGAGCATCTTATAGATGGCACAGAAATTAAAATCATATGTTGCATTGATTCTATTAGAGTACTTTTTCATAGGGAAAATATCAAGTTGAGTCCCCTTATCAAGGACCAATATTAGCATTAGTATATCTGGGAAATACCGACACGAAACAAAAAGGAAAGAAACACAAAAAGTCCTCATGCATATAAAAACTCTTAATACTTGATATATACATTATACATGCTGGTGGAATTACAAGGAAAGAGTATTCAAACATGTTTTAAGGTAAAATTATGCACATAGTGTTCTATGAACAAGCAGTATGTGGAAGGGGGACAAAATAGAAAAAAAGCTTACTTGATACGTGTGGTTAATGTAGCCATGAATCTATTCTGTTCTCTGGAAAGGCCAGAGATAACATCTCTACCATTAAAAAAAAAGAGGTTGAAAAGGGGCTCCTTATGAAGATGCTAATCCCCAAAAGGAGATAATAATTTATTACTACAGTTCCAATCTTTTATTGTCATTAGTCAGACGACTTACAAGAAAGACGAAAGGAAAGTATGAAATGTAAGACAAATGGAATTACGTACATGTTTTTATTTTTTTAAGTAGAGGAATCAATATTGTAAATTGAATTACCACGACCAGAAAATCCGCCGAACACCTACGCACGATATACGGGAACACTGGACAGCTGTTTCGACCTTATTTGGTCTCATCAGTGACGCAAGTGACGCCTAAGAGTACGGATGTAACTTGCAAGAGACATTTAGGTTATTTGGCCGCGCAATTACCATGCATTATTTTTAGTATTTAAATAAGTGCAGGATCATCATTTTCCTCTGATACGTAATTCTTCCGTATTTTTATATAAAAACATCATCATTCAAATCCACCGAACACCTACGCACAATATACAGGAACACTGGACAGCTGTTCGACCTTATTAGGTCTTATCAGCAGTGTATACTGCAATCTCCACCACTGGAGATCGAATCAGCGATTACAGACTGCAGTGCCGAAACTCTAAAACTGGGCCACCAGTTCATATCGCACACAAGTGACGCCAAATCAACTTGTCATGGTAATTGCGCGACCAAATAACCTAAATGTGTCTTGCAAGTTACATCCGTACTCTTTCCAAGGACACGGTTAACCCCCAGGGCCACGTCTTCCCAAAAAGCTTAGAAATGCGCATTCACGTAATTATTATAACCTCACGAGCAAGGGAATAGAATTGAATTACCACGACCAGAAAATCCACCGAACACCTACGCACAATATACAGGAACACTGGACAGCTGTTTCGACCTTATTAGGGTCTCATCAGCAGTGTATACCGTGATCTCTACCACTGGAGATCTAACCAGCGACCACAGACTGCAGTGCCGAAACTCTACAACAGAGCCACCAGTTCATATCGCACACAAGTGACGCCAAATCAACTAGTCATGGTAATTGCGTGGCCAAATAACCTAAATGTGTCTAGCAAGTTACATCCGTACTCTTTCCCGTGGGGGATGACCGTGTCCTCTGGAAAGAGTACGGATGTAACTTGCAAGACACATTTAGGTTATTTGGCTGCGCAATTACCATGATTTGGCGTTATTTATGTGCGATATGAACTGGTGGCCCAGTTGTAGAGTTTCGGCACTGCAATCTGTGGTCGCTGGTTCGATCTTCAGTGATGGACATTACGGTATACACTGCTGATGAGACCTAATGAGGTCAAAACAGCTATTCAGTGTTCCCGTATATCGTGCGTAGGTGTTCGGCAGATTTTCTGGTCGTAGTAATTCAATTCACAATTGGAATTACATTACAAAAAATCCTACACGGGTTATGATATGCGAAAAAGGTAATAAAAAGTATAATAGAAACTTATTTTCAAGTGTTTGTTTTAGTTTGGACTATTGTTATGGTACCTACCTTATGGACTATAATGAACTCTTCCTATTACTATAGTAGAGAAGAGGAAAATCTCGTATTTTGGTTTGGCGCTCAATTTATTTCAACACTTAATTTCACCCAATCAGGATGTCTTATCCTATTCAGTCTGGACCTTCATTTCCGGCTAGCAAAACGGGTGAGCGGCCAAACCCACTCTCTTTGGCTTGAGACGGCGACCAGAACAGACGTTCTTCTAGCCGTCCCTGCTTAGCGATGCTTTTTAACATAGCAACACCAGCAGCAGCAACATGGACACTCAACGAGGGAACCATCTAATTTATGGATTTCGTACGAGGGATCCCAGTTGAATATGAATTGGATGCATTCCACAGGCACCACTTCATGTCACCCCAAAAAATGGCTATGTCGATCCGAGCGTAACTCCGCTCTCGACACACTAGCTCATATTTCACTTCTGGTCCACATTAATGGAGATAACGCATACCCTCCCCCAAATACCAGATACAAAACTACACGGTGACTCTAAACACAATCCCTCACACGTCCCGCAACACACGCTGCCATCTCAACATCCCGCTAAGCCATTTCGTCTCCAACACTAACAAGCCTAAACTCCACGAGTCTTGCAGCACCAAAAGCAAACCATATTCCATGCTGCAAATAAAAACTTTCTTTGTTATGTTGTTAAAGAAAAGTTTCGTAATTCATTCGTGTTGCCTAAAAAATATAGTGTTAGAGAAATTAACAATTTCCCGAAACGCTATACTATGAATACCAGGAGAATATTTATCCCGGTGTTAAGTTAACTCGAGCCTCACACTTTGGCAGTCAGATTGACGTTCAACACTCTTTTACCTATGCTGTATTTATACTTTCGTTCAATATTCTTGTTTCACGTAATCCCGAGTTTGTGTCTTTCTTCTGGACCTTTTACTGGTCCACAACAACTATTTAGTGCCAAAGCCATCCTTGTAGAAGAACAGCAGTGAAACTATTTTGTCCATAGCTGGTGGGTGAGGGATAAAAGAGTTCATTCCTTTCCCAAGGGTATTAGTCTAAAAGTGAACATAATAGCGTGTCTGGAGTTTGAACTGGTTTACTTTGAGGCCGCAGTCCAACACTTTAGCCTCTATGCCACAGGGACCTCACTTTTCATTTGATTATTGCTTATTTTTATTCATCTTATACACTGGTATTACATTGTTTCATTTGCCACCTATATATAAGTAAATAGAATGCTAAAGGATATATATATATATATAAAGTTGGCGACCGTAGTCGAGGGTAACCAGAAGGCTCCCTTTTCAATAGCTACTACAACAACGCGGTGTAGGGGAGGGCGCTACTCCTTTCCCTGGATTGCTCCAGTTTACCCTTGATACGTACCTTGTATTACTGGGTGTTAAGCAAGGAGGTATCAAGTACCAATTTAAAAGTCTTTGGTATGACTCGACCTGGGATTGAACCCATGTCTCCCGGACCATTGACAAACACTGTACCCACTAAGCCAATGAACCGGTTTATATATATATATATATATATAATTAGAAAAATTCAACAAAGCTTCATTTGGCTATCATAAATCATTTCAGCTGGCCGCTCCATACAAGAAAACAAATATTTTCAGATAGCCATCACATAATGGAGAGAAATATTTTAAAGATATTCTTTCAATGGATTCTTACTCGTTTAAAAAAATGAATGAATGAATAAAGTAGGACAAAAAGTTATGGGCTAGAAGTTGGTGTCAAAAACCGGGTGTAATGTCATCATCTGGTGTCATGTATCCTTACGTATCTATTAAATATATTTAATCAAATTTATTCATTCATTTTTTCAAACAAGTAGGAATCCATTGAAAGAATATTTTTATCTTTTTTTCTCTCCAGTGTGTGATGGCTATCAGAAGAATTTAGTTTTCTCGTATGGACATACACTGAGCACTCCTAGAGATTTATGAGAATCCTCTTATATATTCTCAAATTGAATCCTCATCTTCTTTGTGTATATATATATATATATACGCTGACCCATAGGGGTTGAGCACTCAGGCAAAAGAATTTACGGCTGCCAGTCGCATAATGCAAAGCTCTTCGAACGAATTGAGCACTCTGGTATCTGGTAAGGTACAAATGTAAACAAATAAAAGCTACTTATATGCCTTAAAATTCCTGAGCTGACGTGGCTTGCTTGTTGGCTGGGCAGTATGATACTAAGTCTAACGTAAAGTTGGGTGAGTTTCGATCCCAGCTTCAAGCGTCCTATTTGTCTAGCCACACTGAAGAGTTGTACTACAACGAAACAGTGGATGACAATATACATATATATATATATATATATATATATATATATATATATATATATATCAGGAAAACAAAATACAAATGGTTCTACTATGCATATTGCATAGAGCATCTTGAGTTTCAGACCTCTTAACTACAGCTTGAACCAAACTCATGTGTGTGTGTATATATATATATATATATATATATGTATATATGTATAATAGTCTCCTATGATTCTCGTGGCATAAGGGTCAATAAGCAAGACAATCAGGCTATTTTTACTGAGTTTTATTCTCATTGGATGCTCCAGACTTTTAGCCTTGTCTTGAACTAAGCTCAGCTCAGTAAATGATCATCTTCGTAGTAGGATTAGAACTTACAACTCTTTATTTAATAAAGTTATGTTCTAAACCATAAAGTTCTGAAAAGCTCAGTAAATGATCATCTTCGTAGTAGGATTAGAACTTACAACTCTTTATTTAATAAAGTTCTGTTCTAAACCATAAAGTTCTGAAAAGCTCAGTAAATGATCATCTTCGTAGTAGGATTAGAACTTACAACTCTTTATTTAATAAAGTTATGTTCTAAACCATAAAGTTCTGAAAAGCTCAGTAAATGATCATCTTCGTAGTAGGATTAGAACTTACAACTCTTTATTTAATAAAGTTATGTTCTAAACCATAAAGTTCTGAAAAGCTCAGTAAATGATCATCTTCGTAGTAGGATTAGAACTTACAACTCTTTATTTAATAATGTTCTGTTCTAAACCATAAAGTTCTGAAAAGCTCAGTAAATGATCATCTTCGTAGTAGGATTAGAACTTACAACTCTTTATTTAATAAAGTTATGTTCTAAACCATAAAGTTCTGAAAAGCTCAGTAAATGATCATCTTCGTAGTAGGATTAGAACTTACAACTCTTTATTTAATAAAGTTATGTTCTAAACCATAAAGTTCTGAAAAGCTCAGTAAATGATCATCTTCGTAGTAGGATTAGAACTTACAACTCTTTATTTAATAAAGTTCTGTTCTAAACCATAAAGTTCTGAAAAGCTCAGTAAATGATCATCTTCGTAGTAGGATTAGAACTTACAACTCTTTATTTAATAATGTTCTGTTCTAAACCATAAAGTTCTGAAAAGCTCAGTAAATGATCATCTTCGTAGTAGGATTAGAACTTACAACTCTTTATTTAATAAAGTTATGTTCTAAACCATAAAGTTCTGAAAAGCTCAGTAAATGATCATCTTCGTAGTAGGATTAGAACTTACAACTCTTTATTTAATAATGTTCTGTTCTAAACCATAAAGTTCTGAAAAGCTCAGTAAATGATCATCTTCGTAGTAGGATTAGAACTTACAACTCTTTATTTAATAAAGTTATGTTCTAAACCATAAAGTTCTGAAAAGCTCAGTAAATGATCATCTTCGTAGTAGGATTAGAACTTACAACTCTTTATTTAATAATGTTCTGTTCTAAACCATAAAGTTCTGAAAAGCTCAGTAAATGATCATCTTCGTAGTAGGATTAGAACTTACAACTCTTTATTTAATAAAGTTATGTTCTAAACCATAAAGTTCTGAAAAGCTCAGTAAATGATCATCTTCGTAGTAGGATTAGAACTTACAACTCTTTATTTAATAATGTTCTGTTCTAAACCATAAAGTTCTGAAAAGCTCAGTAAATGATCATCTTCGTAGTAGGATTAGAACTTACAACTCTTTATTTAATAAAGTTATGTTCTAAACCATAAAGTTCTGAAAAGCTCAGTAAATGATCATCTTCGTAGTAGGATTAGAACTTACAACTCTTTATTTAATAAAGTTATGTTCTAAACCATAAAGTTCTGAAAAGCTCAGTAAATGATCATCTTCGTAGTAGGATTAGAACTTACAACTCTTTATTTAATAAAGTTATGTTCTAAACCATAAAGTTCTGAAAAGCTCAGTAAATGATCATCTTCGTAGTAGGATTAGAACTTACAACTCTTTATTTAATAAAGTTATGTTCTAAACCATAAAGTTCTGAAAAGCTCAGTAAATGATCATCTTCGTAGTAGGATTAGAACTTACAACTCTTTATTTAATAAAGTTATGTTCTAAACCATAAAGTTCTGAAAAGCTCAGTAAATGATCATCTTCGTAGTAGGATTAGAACTTACAACTCTTTATTTAATAAAGTTATGTTCTAAACCATAAAGTTCTGAAAAGCTCAGTAAATGATCATCTTCGTAGTAGGATTAGAACTTACAACTCTTTATTTAATAAAGTTATGTTCTAAACCATAAAGTTCTGAAAAGCTCAGTAAATGATCATCTTCGTAGTAGGATTAGAACTTACAACTCTTTATTTAATAATGTTCTGTTCTAAACCATAAAGTTCTGAAAAGCTCAGTAAATGATCATCTTCGTAGTAGGATTAGAACTTACAACTCTTTATTTAATAAAGTTATGTTCTAAACCATAAAGTTCTGAAAAGCTCAGTAAATGATCATCTTCGTAGTAGGATTAGAACTTACAACTCTTTATTTAATAAAGTTATGTTCTAAACCATAAAGTTCTGAAAAGCTCAGTAAATGATCATCTTCGTAGTAGGATTAGAACTTACAACTCTTTATTTAATAATGTTCTGTTCTAAACCATAAAGTTCTGAAAAGCTCAGTAAATGATCATCTTCGTAGTAGGATTAGAACTTACAACTCTTTATTTAATAAAGTTATGTTCTAAACCATAAAGTTCTGAAAAGCTCAGTAAATGATCATCTTCGTAGTAGGATTAGAACTTACAACTCTTTATTTAATAAAGTTATGTTCTAAACCATAAAGTTCTGAAAAGCTCAGTAAATGATCATCTTCGTAGTAGGATTAGAACTTACAACTCTTTATTTAATAATGTTCTGTTCTAAACCATAAAGTTCTGAAAAGCTCAGTAAATGATCATCTTCGTAGTAGGATTAGAACTTACAACTCTTTATTTAATAAAGTTATGTTCTAAACCATAAAGTTCTGAAAAGCTCAGTAAATGATCATCTTCGTAGTAGGATTAGAACTTACAACTCTTTATTTAATAATGTTCTGTTCTAAACCATAAAGTTCTGAAAAGCTCAGTAAATGATCATCTTCGTAGTAGGATTAGAACTTACAACTCTTTATTTAATAAAGTTATGTTCTAAACCATAAAGTTCTGAAAAGCTCAGTAAATGATCATCTTCGTAGTAGGATTAGAACTTACAACTCTTTATTTAATAAAGTTATGTTCTAAACCATAAAGTTCTGAAAAGCTCAGTAAATGATCATCTTCGTAGTAGGATTAGAACTTACAACTCTTTATTTAATAAAGTTATGTTCTAAACCATAAAGTTCTGAAAAGCTCAGTAAATGATCATCTTCGTAGTAGGATTAGAACTTACAACTCTTTATTTAATAAAGTTATGTTCTAAACCATAAAGTTCTGAAAAGCTCAGTAAATGATCATCTTCGTAGTAGGATTAGAACTTACAACTCTTTATTTAATAATGTTCTGTTCTAAACCATAAAGTTCTGAAAAGCTCAGTAAATGATCATCTTCGTAGTAGGATTAGAACTTACAACTCTTTATTTAATAAAGTTATGTTCTAAACCATAAAGTTCTGAAAAGCTCAGTAAATGATCATCTTCGTAGTAGGATTAGAACTTACAACTCTTTATTTAATAAAGTTATGTTCTAAACCATAAAGTTCTGAAAAGCTCAGTAAATGATCATCTTCGTAGTAGGATTAGAACTTACAACTCTTTATTTAATAATGTTCTGTTCTAAACCATAAAGTTCTGAAAAGCTCAGTAAATGATCATCTTCGTAGTAGGATTAGAACTTACAACTCTTTATTTAATAAAGTTATGTTCTAAACCATAAAGTTCTGAAAAGCTCAGTAAATGATCATCTTCGTAGTAGGATTAGAACTTACAACTCTTTATTTAATAAAGTTATGTTCTAAACCATAAAGTTCTGAAAAGCTCAGTAAATGATCATCTTCGTAGTAGGATTAGAACTTACAACTCTTTATTTAATAATGTTCTGTTCTAAACCATAAAGTTCTGAAAAGCTCAGTAAATGATCATCTTCGTAGTAGGATTAGAACTTACAACTCTTTATTTAATAATGTTCTGTTCTAAACCATAAAGTTCTGAAAAGCTCAGTAAATGATCATCTTCGTAGTAGGATTAGAACTTACAACTCTTTATTTAATAAAGTTATGTTCTAAACCATAAAGTTCTGAAAAGCTCAGTAAATGATCATCTTCGTAGTAGGATTAGAACTTACAACTCTTTATTTAATAATGTTCTGTTCTAAACCATAAAGTTCTGAAAAGCTCAGTAAATGATCATCTTCGTAGTAGGATTAGAACTTACAACTCTTTATTTAATAATGTTCTGTTCTAAACCATAAAGTTCTGAAAAGCTCAGTAAATGATCATCTTCGTAGTAGGATTAGAACTTACAACTCTTTATTTAATAAAGTTATGTTCTAAACCATAAAGTTCTGAAAAGCTCAGTAAATGATCATCTTCGTAGTAGGATTAGAACTTACAACTCTTTATTTAATAAAGTTATGTTCTAAACCATAAAGTTCTGAAAAGCTCAGTAAATGATCATCTTCGTAGTAGGATTAGAACTTACAACTCTTTATTTAATAATGTTCTGTTCTAAACCATAAAGTTCTGAAAAGCTCAGTAAATGATCATCTTCGTAGTAGGATTAGAACTTACAACTCTTTATTTAATAATGTTCTGTTCTAAACCATAAAGTTCTGAAAAGCTCAGTAAATGATCATCTTCGTAGTAGGATTAGAACTTACAACTCTTTATTTAATAATGTTCTGTTCTAAACCATAAAGTTCTGAAAAGCTCAGTAAATGATCATCTTCGTAGTAGGATTAGAACTTACAACTCTTTATTTAATAAAGTTATGTTCTAAACCATAAAGTTCTGAAAAGCTCAGTAAATGATCATCTTCGTAGTAGGATTAGAACTTACAACTCTTTATTTAATAATGTTCTGTTCTAAACCATAAAGTTCTGAAAAGCTCAGTAAATGATCATCTTCGTAGTAGGATTAGAACTTACAACTCTTTATTTAATAAAGTTATGTTCTAAACCATAAAGTTCTGAAAAGCTCAGTAAATGATCATCTTCGTAGTAGGATTAGAACTTACAACTCTTTATTTAATAAAGTTATGTTCTAAACCATAAAGTTCTGAAAAGCTCAGTAAATGATCATCTTCGTAGTAGGATTAGAACTTACAACTCTTTATTTAATAAAGTTATGTTCTAAACCATAAAGTTCTGAAAAGCTCAGTAAATGATCATCTTCGTAGTAGGATTAGAACTTACAACTCTTTATTTAATAAAGTTATGTTCTAAACCATAAAGTTCTGAAAAGCTCAGTAAATGATCATCTTCGTAGTAGGATTAGAACTTACAACTCTTTATTTAATAATGTTCTGTTCTAAACCATAAAGTTCTGAAAAGCTCAGTAAATGATCATCTTCGTAGTAGGATTAGAACTTACAACTCTTTATTTAATAAAGTTATGTTCTAAACCATAAAGTTCTGAAAAGCTCAGTAAATGATCATCTTCGTAGTAGGATTAGAACTTACAACTCTTTATTTAATAAAGTTATGTTCTAAACCATAAAGTTCTGAAAAGCTCAGTAAATGATCATCTTCGTAGTAGGATTAGAACTTACAACTCTTTATTTAATAATGTTCTGTTCTAAACCATAAAGTTCTGAAAAGCTCAGTAAATGATCATCTTCGTAGTAGGATTAGAACTTACAACTCTTTATTTAATAAAGTTATGTTCTAAACCATAAAGTTCTGAAAAGCTCAGTAAATGATCATCTTCGTAGTAGGATTAGAACTTACAACTCTTTATTTAATAAAGTTCTGTTCTAAACCATAAAGTTCTGAAAAGCTCAGTAAATGATCATCTTCGTAGTAGGATTAGAACTTACAACTCTTTATTTAATAAAGTTATGTTCTAAACCATAAAGTTCTGAAAAGCTCAGTAAATGATCATCTTCGTAGTAGGATTAGAACTTACAACTCTTTATTTAATAAAGTTATGTTCTAAACCATAAAGTTCTGAAAAGCTCAGTAAATGATCATCTTCGTAGTAGGATTAGAACTTACAACTCTTTATTTAATAAAGTTATGTTCTAAACCATAAAGTTCTGAAAAGCTCAGTAAATGATCATCTTCGTAGTAGGATTAGAACTTACAACTCTTTATTTAATAATGTTCTGTTCTAAACCATAAAGTTCTGAAAAGCTCAGTAAATGATCATCTTCGTAGTAGGATTAGAACTTACAACTCTTTATTTAATAAAGTTATGTTCTAAACCATAAAGTTCTGAAAAGCTCAGTAAATGATCATCTTCGTAGTAGGATTAGAACTTACAACTCTTTATTTAATAAAGTTATGTTCTAAACCATAAAGTTCTGAAAAGCTCAGTAAATGATCATCTTCGTAGTAGGATTAGAACTTACAACTCTTTATTTAATAATGTTCTGTTCTAAACCATAAAGTTCTGAAAAGCTCAGTAAATGATCATCTTCGTAGTAGGATTAGAACTTACAACTCTTTATTTAATAAAGTTATGTTCTAAACCATAAAGTTCTGAAAAGCTCAGTAAATGATCATCTTCGTAGTAGGATTAGAACTTACAACTCTTTATTTAATAAAGTTCTGTTCTAAACCATAAAGTTCTGAAAAGCTCAGTAAATGATCATCTTCGTAGTAGGATTAGAACTTACAACTCTTTATTTAATAAAGTTATGTTCTAAACCATAAAGTTCTGAAAAGCTCAGTAAATGATCATCTTCGTAGTAGGATTAGAACTTACAACTCTTTATTTAATAAAGTTATGTTCTAAACCATAAAGTTCTGAAAAGCTCAGTAAATGATCATCTTCGTAGTAGGATTAGAACTTACAACTCTTTATTTAATAATGTTCTGTTCTAAACCATAAAGTTCTGAAAAGCTCAGTAAATGATCATCTTCGTAGTAGGATTAGAACTTACAACTCTTTATTTAATAATGTTCTGTTCTAAACCATAAAGTTCTGAAAAGCTCAGTAAATGATCATCTTCGTAGTAGGATTAGAACTTACAACTCTTTATTTAATAAAGTTATGTTCTAAACCATAAAGTTCTGAAAAGCTCAGTAAATGATCATCTTCGTAGTAGGATTAGAACTTACAACTCTTTATTTAATAAAGTTATGTTCTAAACCATAAAGTTCTGAAAAGCTCAGTAAATGATCATCTTCGTAGTAGGATTAGAACTTACAACTCTTTATTTAATAAAGTTATGTTCTAAACCATAAAGTTCTGAAAAGCTCAGTAAATGATCATCTTCGTAGTAGGATTAGAACTTACAACTCTTTATTTAATAAAGTTATGTTCTAAACCATAAAGTTCTGAAAAGCTCAGTAAATGATCATCTTCGTAGTAGGATTAGAACTTACAACTCTTTATTTAATAAAGTTATGTTCTAAACCATAAAGTTCTGAAAAGCTCAGTAAATGATCATCTTCGTAGTAGGATTAGAACTTACAACTCTTTATTTAATAATGTTCTGTTCTAAACCATAAAGTTCTGAAAAGCTCAGTAAATGATCATCTTCGTAGTAGGATTAGAACTTACAACTCTTTATTTAATAATGTTCTGTTCTAAACCATAAAGTTCTGAAAAGCTCAGTAAATGATCATCTTCGTAGTAGGATTAGAACTTACAACTCTTTATTTAATAATGTTCTGTTCTAAACCATAAAGTTCTGAAAAGCTCAGTAAATGATCATCTTCGTAGTAGGATTAGAACTTACAACTCTTTATTTAATAAAGTTCTGTTCTAAACCATAAAGTTCTGAAAAGCTCAGTAAATGATCATCTTCGTAGTAGGATTAGAACTTACAACTCTTTATTTAATAAAGTTCTGTTCTAAACCATAAAGTTCTGAAAAGCTCAGTAAATGATCATCTTCGTAGTAGGATTAGAACTTACAACTCTTTATTTAATAAAGTTCTGTTCTAAACCATAAAGTTCTGAAAAGCTCAGTAAATGATCATCTTCGTAGTAGGATTAGAACTTACAACTCTTTATTTAATAATGTTCTGTTCTAAACCATAAAGTTCTGAAAAGACAAGACAAATCAGAAGCTTAAGAAATTAATTTTGTATATTAGAAAACTTTCCTTGAAAATGGCTTTGAGTTAAGTCAGTGTTATCAGGCAGCAAAAAGCAAAAAAGGCCCATGTAATCTGCATGCGACGGCAGATATGTGCATTGGAGTGAAGTGAATGGTGTGGATGTGGGGGGGGGCAGATGGGAGGACTTGAGAATAAAAACCTCTTTGTTCTGATATTCCAATAAATAACTAAATCAGAAGCCCAACTTTACGTCTCTTTTATATTTCATAGTTCCAAGAAAATCCAAGAATGTTTGCCTTTTGATCTTCAGTACGTTGGCTCTTTTTAGATGCCGGGTCTCTGCTGCCTGCCTCTCTCTCTCTCTCTCTCTCTCTCTCCCTTCCTCCGTCAGAGTGCTCTTGTCTAGGTGCAGTTCTGCTGGTCACTTACGGCAGAGGCCGTGATGATAATGATGGCGACAACGTCAGTCACTGCATCGGCTAAAATGCACTTAAGTGCACAGATTATTTACACTGCAAAGAGCAATGCTCGCAGAGAGTTGCAGGGATCACTGTGGGATTTTGGTAAATGGAATCAGCCAAGACAGAATCACAGACAATGATGGCAAGGGTGAAAAATGGAAGTGGTGAGATGAGAGAGAAAGAGAGAGAGAACAGGTAAAATTGCTGGTTTATTTAGTAATCTAAATGCATTTAATATCATGAAAAATTACTTCACCTGCAGGTTTTAGCCCACCAACAGTTGCATTGTGGGATGGATGCCTTCTTATCTTTTTTTTAAACATTTTAAAAATCTAATTCTGTCTTTTAAGCATTGTAAAAAATGTAATGATGTTATATAAAATATCCCATGGATTTTCGGTTCGTTCCTAATGACAAGCTGTCACGTTGTGATTAGTAAACAGGGCAGCACGATCAGGGCACTCGGGTACAACAGGTGTGTAACCGGAAGGAGATCACGTGATGAGAACCACGCGGTCAGATTTGGACAGAGTGCAGAGAATTGCAGTCGAGCGTGGGACACGCAGCCGATCAGAGGCGTCTTTGACGAGTTGGCAAGGAGGTGCAAGCGTTGGCACCCCCTGGCTCCCAGAAGAAGATATGGGAAGAAGTCCTCTCTCTGAGTATATGTCTCTCCATCTATCTCTCAAACTAACAACAAACGGTGGGTCTCTTTGGAGAATAAAATGAGAGAGATATTTTTATAAAGAAGTGTTTCGTTCGTTCATTGAAGTTCGTAAATAATGTGTGACTGAATATACAACAATGATTGTAAAAAAATTTTTGTAGTCAGAAGGAGCCATGAAATCAACCATTTAAAAGAGTTAATGGAGTTCTGACCAATGAACTAAGTAGAAATAATTTACACTTATTTCGTTGACCATTAAGTAAGGATATGTTCCACAGATGTGCTACTTTTTACTGTACTATATCAATTCTTAAAAAAATAAATTTTTATTTATTACCAAACTTTGACGAAGAAGAAGGTTTTTCCATATTACCTAACAAAAAGTACATATATATATATATATATATGTATGTATTAAGGGTTGGGGTTTGGGGTTTCTTTGTTTAATGGCATATCAACTCTTTTTAGGTTATTTAATGCCAAAGCCATTTTCCTAGAAGAACAGTAGTGGTACTATTTAACCCATAGCTGGGAGGATAAGGGGTTTCATACCTTACCCAAGGGTATTTGCCCGAAAGTGAACGTAATAGCGCGACTGGAGTATGAACTCGTGTAAGATATCAGGGTATAACCTTGACTGTGGACGGGTTGAATTGGGTGCAGGAAGCAAGTGGACGGCAAACAATGATATAACCCGGAAGTTCATTTAATAGGAGATAAGATGCTGTAGAGAGAACCAGCACCTAGCAGAGGACTATGGGCCCTCAGGACCCCCGACTGAGCAGCCCAGCAGAACGAGAAAGTGCTGCTAAAGACAAAGGAACCGGGGGTCAATATGTTGCAGTTTGTTAAGTCTCCAACTCACTTCTCACACATAACCCTTTCGTAATAAAATAAAGTGTGAGAGGTATATTTTTCTAAAGAAGTGTTTTCGTTCATCATTATTGTTGATTATGTTTCCGCATATATGTATCATGGAAGTGTTTTCGTTCATCATTATTGTTGATTATGGAAGTGTTTTCGTTCATCATTATTGTTGATTATGTTTCCGCATATATGTATCATGGAAGTGTTTTCGTTCATCATTATTGTTGATTATGGAAGTGTTTTCGTTCATCATTATTGTTGATTATATTTCCGCATATATGTATCATGGTTGTGACTATACAACACTCGCTTACTACGATTCCGCTTTAACCATTACACCACGCGAACACCCCACAACATTGTAGAAGAACAGTAGTGGTACTATTTAACCTATAACTGGGAGGATAAGGGGGTTCATACCTTTCCCAAGGGTATTTGCCCGAAAGTATTTGCTCCAGCGCGACTGGAGTACGAACTCGCGTACTACGATTCCGCAGTCCATGACTTTAACCATTACACCACGCGAACACCCCCTATAATGTATTAAGTAAATAAGGATTGTGAATAATCAATGTATGATTATTTAATACAAAATATACAAGCAGAGCAAAAGATATTTTTGTTCAAAAAACAAAAAATCTAAAAATAGTATTCCATTTCCATAATAAATTTATTTTGCTTTCCTCAAGCTCATCAGACGGAATTCAAATAAAATAGGCAGTTTGACAAAGAGAATTGTATTTTTTGAATTTATTTATTTTGTTCTTACATGTGTATGTTTCCAGCTTACCCAATTAACAAGGCCTTCAACCATACATGTTCTCGGGCAAAAGCAACAAGCTGGAAACATACACATTTGTAAAAATAAAATAAATAAATTCAGAAAAATGCAAATCTCTTTGTAGACCAACCTATTCTAAAATATTTTTATTCTCTCTTTGAATCCACGACAAAAGATTATATATATATATATATATAGAGAGAGAGAGATAAAAGGGGATAAACCAAACACTTACAATGGGTTTAGTAGTGATATTTCATTCTTTATTCACATAAGAACTTCTTCAGATTAAACATTTTTGAGTTTTTCTACATTTTAGCAATTGAGGAAATTGTTAAACTAATCGAGAACGTAAAAAGGTATTAGTAAAGCTGGCACCCTGAGTCGAGGGGGATCCGAAGGCTCCCTTTTCAATAGCTACCACACCGAGGTGTAGGGGAGGGAGTCACTCCATTCCCTGGATTGCTCCATTTTACCCTTGATCCTTACGTTATAGTGCTGAGTGAGAAGCAAGGAGGCATCAAGTACCATGTGTTGGGTCTTTGGTATGACTCGACCTGGGATTGAACCCCGGCCTCTCGGACCGTTAGTGAATGTTCTACTCAAATAAAAATGACCATTTAAATTAATACTCACATCATAACACCAACATAAATCGATATCCTAGTCGAGTAATCATTGGTTTTTATTACTTGAGAGCTTTTAGAATTTGCACCCCCAAATTTTTAAATGATCAGTTTAACTTTATAGAAAAATCCTTCGGACAACTTCTGTTATATTGTCATCTGCTGATTCATGCAGAAATATACATATATATGCTGGATACATACCGACGCAATGAACAACAGACGCAGGAAGACTTCTTTAACAAAATATATACCTCTCACTTTATTTGTGAGTGTTCGAAAAGGTTGTGTGGGGTTTTACTGTGAGAGGGAGCTGGAGACCGAACATAAACTGTAACATTTTTACCCCACTGTTATGGCCGTCAACGTTGTGTCTTTCTCGTTCTTTGATGCTCAACCGGGGGCCCTGGGGTCCACTCTGCTGGGTGCTGGCTTTCTTTACTGCATCTTATCAGCATCTTCTCTGGACCCCAACTAATCAGGGCCTCAAGGCCCCTTCGGCCTGATGTGGCTTTCCCTACCTCATCTCGTCTATAACTCCGTCTCCAGCTCTCTGCAACTGCCCGTCGAACTCAACTGTCTTGACTGAGCTATATAATAGTTCAACGCCCACTCGATCTTTGAAATCGAATGTTTAATAGTCATCAAGCGAAAATATCTGTCATGCAGTTCACAGGTCACTCTCTTCCGGTACATCAGTCTATGAGTGTACCATGGGAATTTTTTAGCTCGTCCCATTTCATCAGCCAATTTCCGCCCACGCAACTTCCTCTCATAACTGCCATTAGAATGTGTCACCTCCTTCCGGTGCATCACCTTGGAATGGCATTTTTGGCCGGGTCAAAAGGTCAAAATATAACACTTCAGTATCCTAAATTCTTTATACAATATATATATATATATATATATATATATATAAAAGCTCTCAAAATATACAAATGTAAATGTTTTCCAAAAATTCCGAACACAAATTTTTCCAAAAATAATTCATTACGCAGTTATATCATTTTACCCAATAATTCAACTATAAATAACATCGGGAAAAAAACTTCAACAATCTTGGAATTAAAATGATCAATAAATCCTTAAAAACAATTCAGAATATATTCAACAGCAAAAATAACAATAACTATATCAACATAAAATCTTATGCTGTTGTTCATGCTATCCAATATCTGAATTCTAAAACAATATGGGGGTGAAAAATCGTATCACCTTAAAAACTGAATTTATGAACACAAAAATGACTAGATAAAGTAAGTTAAGTAAAGTTGTCTCCCTTTAGTCGAGGGTGACTAGAAGGCTCCCTTTTCAATAGCTACTACACCAAGGTGTAGAGGAGGGCACTACTCCTTTCCTTGGATGGCTCCACTTTACCTTCGATACGTACCTTATATTGCTGAGTGTTAAGCAAGGAGGTATCAAGTACCATTTTTAAAGTCTTTGGTATGACACGACCTGGGATTGAACCAAGGTCTCCAGGACCATTGGCAAACATTCTATCCACTAGGCCAATGAAATAATGGTATGGTCAGACATAATTTAGAAACTAATCACAATTTCAATTTTAAAGATTTTAAAATGTTAGTTGATATAAGTAAAGTTGGTGACTAGTCGAGGATGACCCCCCAAGTCTTCCTTTTCAATAGCTCCAACACCGAGGTGTAGGGGAGGGCACTACTCCTTTCCCTGGATTGCTACACTTTACCCTTGATCCATACCTTATAATGCTGAGTGTTAAGCAAGGGTGCATCAAGTACCATTTTTTGAGTCTTTGGTATGACTCGACCTGGGATTGAACGCAGGTCTCTCAGGCCATGGGCGAACACTCAAACCATTATCCCAATGTTCAGTTTAGTTGATATACATAACAAAAACACCGGAAGATTATTGAATCATTTCTAACTACAACACAATTAAACAAAGACATAGCTTTTTTAACTTTTCTCCTTATTTAGTCAAATTAGTGTAAAAAAAGTCATCAATCCCTTATTTGAAATTATATATATATATATATAGTAATGAGTCAGTCAGCTGACCAGACACTCCCAAAGTGAGTGGAGGTGGGCAAGTGCAGAAACTGTGATTAGTGGCTGGCTCGTCTATGCAAATGTGTAATATTTGCATAGGTGATTTACCAAGCTCAATGTAAAGAGCTGGAATGCTCAAATGTCCAGCCAAACTTCTGCTCCACATCTTATCTCTACCTCATTTCCAGCAATAACAGAAACAACCTACTCCAACATTTCGCCATCTTTCTTCCTAGCTACCTCAAGCAACTATGGAGGAAGACACCAGCACATCCCAGATAGACCTCTTCAAAAACGACCAGGAAGTCCTCCCAAAGAAACCAAAAGAGCCGGTAGCAGGACCCTCCACATCAACATTTGAATGGCCATCACTACCGGCTTCTCAAATATCAAAGGAATCCTCGCTTCCGGCGAGTTCCATCCCACCAGGACAAAGGACACCAGCTGGGCCAGCAAAACTAGTCTCCTGGTCAATTAAAAAGAAAACAGCCAAACAATATGAAAAGAGTTGGGAAGTATGCTCCTGATTTCAAAGGAATAGAGATACTTCCCATTCCAGAACTAGTAACTGAAGTAGAACCAAAGATTCTGTTTTATATCATTAAAGATTTAAGGACCAAGAGACTAGCAAAAATTAGAAAAGACACCTTCGAGGAGCTATTAAAATCTGCAGGCATCCCATGCCGGTACTTCTGCAGGCAAAGTTTCCCTACTTGGGATGTCCTGCTGCCCTCGGAAGAGCTGGCCATGAAGCTGGCCGGAAGTAATGTCACCACAAAACACTTTCAGCTTCAACCTGAATATAAACACATCAGGTGATTTAAAGTCACTGTGTGCTGTGTCCCAATGCAACTAAATGGAGACATCCTTGCTGCCTATATGAGTGCATATTGCAGTGTTGAGATGTCAGCGGTGCACTCAGCAAACAGGATGGTACATGGTGACTTTCTCCTGGACATCTGCCTCAATAGGGAGAGCTTTCAAGCAATTCCTCATATACTGACCTATAAGGACCAGCAGATGATGGTGGTTGTGGTGGACAAGAGACCACTCTGCTGGTCCTATAAGCAATTAGGTCACTTATCAAAAGCCTACCCACAGAAGACAACCAACAAAATCAATAACAACAGTAATCCAGAAAAAAAACACCTACCCAACTATCAATCCTGCTCTGGAACCTGGGAATCACACAAACTGGAAGATGGGTGAACCCAGGTGACCAGAAAAGGGAAAAAGACCCTGACAACAGAACCAGCAGTTGGAAGCAATAGTAAAATCAACAGCAGTATCAACACCGAAACCAATTGAACCAGCAAAACTGGAACAACCTCTATCACAACCTCCATTACCTGCCAAAAAATCAAAAAGAAAGACCAAAAAGAAAAATACAGGAGAACAGACTGAGGAGATGGAGACCTCCACAAATCTAAAGAGGTAGAAAGACAGTGAGGAAATCAAAGCCAAAAAACTTTGTACACAACCCGACACCCCCATAGAAACTCATGTCATCATCAGAGACCCCACAACAGCAGCCCCTAACACAATATCCACAACTGGCACTTCAATCACCCCCATCTGAAAAGTCCCCACAAAAACACCCCACAGCTTCAAACCCCCCAACAGCTTCCTCAGCATGAAATTCCCTTCTCCCCAACTCTCCCCTCTCTTTCACCTCCCAGACTGAACTGACTCCCCAACAAAATCCAAGATAATTCTCAAGAACATCCCCAGCCCTCCAAAGCCCTCCAAAGGGCAAAATCATCATTATAATCTAAAGAAGGCAGCCAAGAACTTTTGGGAGTTGCTTTGTGCTCTGTGAAAGCTGAGGACTGTCCAGCAGACTTTTAACTCCGCAGAGCACTCCTTGATTTTAAACAAGTTCAAGATAAGAACATCTCCGATCCATATCTCTTTTAGCATGCACACATAGTGACCACTTTTGTTTGCTTGGCTGGGAGTCATACGAAAGGTGTGTGGTCGGTTAGGATTAGAGAAGGCCAATTAGATAGACACAAGGTTGGCAGAAATGGACCACTCTTCCCTCAAAAATGCATTGTCATATTGTTCGGGCAGGGTCCCAATTTATGTTCACCCTTGTTTTTATAAAGCATTAAAGCTGTGGTTCCCGCTTAATATCAGAGGACTGTCAAGAGATGGCTGAGTAACAACTAAACTTGGCACCAGCTGTCAGCGACACACCGTTGACATCCTCACCCTCTAAGATTTCCAGTCTATAGTTGACAGTGAGTAAGGTAAGTGGGTTTGATGACTCTAAACCTTGCCACTTTGAATGCAAGGGGACTGAGGGATCCAAGCAAGTGTGCACACCTGTGTGGTCACCGAATGCAAAGTCCGTGATGCATTAAAGCAGGTCAGCCTCAACAAATCAGCAGGACTAGATGGTTTAACCTATGAAGTGTACTTGAAACTGCCGCACATGTTTGTGCCTATTCTGACGGATATGTTCAACCACTGGTTAGTTTAGGGAGCCATCCCTGGTAGCGTTACCAAAGACTTGATCACATTGCTAAAGAAAGATGACAGGCATGTTTCGGAGGACTACAGTCCCATAACTCTGCTTAACACAGAGTTACAGATTTTAGCCCTGGTCTTTAGGAAACCATTTGCAGCTTGCTATTAGCGATCTGATCGGACCTGAACAGAACTACGCTGTTGAGGGAAGATCAATATAAAACAACCTGCGCTTGGTGCATGAGGTCCTGGAGGGGTTAAAAGACGACACGAAAGCCGTGCTAATCACTCTAGATCAGTCCAAGGCCTTTGATAGGGTTGACCATTGGTTCTTGGCAACTGTTTTGGAAAACACCGGATTCAAACCAGAGTTCCACAGGCTTTCACGATCCAGCATTTAGTATGGCAGGGTTGTTCCATCTCTTCTATGCTCTTGCTTTAGAGCCCCTGCCCCATTGACTTAGGGATGTGAGAAGGCAAGTCCAGCCCTGCACTGTATCCTCTTTGCTGGCTTTTTTTCAGCAAAGGTATTTGCGTATGCTGATGATATCATTGTCTTTGTGTCCCGCTGTCTGAACATAAAGCTTGTGAAGAAGGTGGTTGTGAGATACGAGCAAATAGCAGGGGCCAAGATCAACTTTGATAACAGTGAAGGTTTGCGGCTAATTGCCTGAAGGGGTGGCATTCTCCTGTCAGGTCCTTTCTGCTGGAGTGATGAACCGTCTGCATATTCGGGGTGTGGTTCAGACTCAGCCTCCAACTTGAGCGAAATTGGTCTGAAGTTCAGGCCGAGGTGGATGCTCAGGTGGGTACCTGGCTGCGAAGGCAGTTGTCCTTAAAAGGCAGGGTGGAGGCGTGCGCAGTGTATATCTTTCCCTTGATCTTTCACCGTTTGTCTGTACTTCCTCAGCCTAAAAAACATCTGCTGGCGCTTCAACGATCCCTCTCCATATTACTTTGGAGAGGCCGTAGGCCGATAGTTCGTAAACAGGTCTGTTGTCAACGTCTTCATAATGGGGGTCTAGGTATGTCTGATCTAGAGAACCACTGGTTCACTGAAAGACTGGCTTACTTGGGCCGATCCTTGTCAAAGTCAGACCCTAAAGCTGAAGGTCAACGTAGGCCGAGGGGCGAAGCACCATTTCCCTGCAAATGCTGTGAGGCCTTTCGCAACCTTCCTCGGTCCAGTGACCTTTCTCGGCCTCGAAAGGAACTATATTTGTAAAACACAAGGAAAATATATTCACAGAGGAGTAGACAGTGCGTGTCGCTACGGTAGTAGGAGAGAGTTGGCTTTATTTTTCGTGGACACATTTTAACCCAGCGAAGGATATAAATACCGTAATCAATTTCAACACAAGATATTTCAGCAAACCTCAGACGTTAACATACACTTTCACTGCAGCCAGCAGCAATGGCAAGGAGGCCTTTCAACTATCGGTTGATTCCTGAGTTGGGAGAGGGCGCATCGAATCGCATTGTAGAATGTCTCGAATGAGTGAAGATGATCTGCGAACTATCAAAGGAAGAAAGCGTCGAGCGTATTCTCCCTTAGAGGTTGACAAGTGGGGCTCTCACTGTGTATCGGCAATATACCAAAGAGCAGAGAGCTGATATTGAAGAATTCAAGTGCGCCCACACCACTGCGTTCGCCGTAGATGCGTTCGTACTATTTGACCAGTTTATGACGTGACGACTTCGCGATGGAGAGACGGTCAGCGAATTCCTGGTAGCACTTATAAGACTGGTTCTTCAAGTTGGAGAAATACCACCCGAGAAATGGAGAACCTGCACGTTTGTTGTTGGGTTGCTACAGCACAACAAGCAGCAGCTTCGGGAGTCGGCATTGGATCAGCTCCGTGCCAGAGCTCGGGCCATCCTGGTGGAGAACTACAACCCTGTAGACCCAATCGTCGCAGTGGTCCAGCGGCTGCGTACAGATGCCGTGGAGCCGACTGCCGACTAGAATGGGGGAAAACCCGGTACGCTGTCTGTGCGCCAAACCCAACCACCTGGACAATGGCTGCATCCATTGACGTGCAATGAGGACGAACAACCGAAGGTTACGGTTCTTCAGATACCAAACGATGGGTCACTTTGCGTCCGAGTGTCCGGGAAACAACTCGAGGGAAAAGAAACTAGCACCGGTCTCCTCCCCAGGCAAGTGAACATTGAGGTGCTATCCGTGATTGAACTGCTCGCTGATGGACGGAGATGCACGGCCCTAGTAGACTCTGGGTGCTCAAAGACGTTAATGTGAAAATCAGCGTGTCGTTCGTGGAGACCCAGAGAAGCAAAGGTTGTAACTGCCGACAGAAAAAACCCTTACCAGCCTGAGTGTCCGAACAGTGGAGCTGAAAATCGATAATATACGCCCAGTGACCGTGGGGGTACTGATTGTACACCAAGCTTTGTTAGGGTTTGACCTCCTGCTAGGTGTCGACGTGATCGCGAAGCTAGGAGGGGTACATATACGTGGCTCAGGCAAGGTGAGCTTGGCAGCCGAAAGCGTCCCATATAGCCCTCATTGTGATAAACGAGCCTGACTTCAGCGCAACTTTTGACCGGTGACAGTGTGGACCGCAAAATGGAAGTGGGCGGGTGAATTGCAGCTCTGGATAGCGAATGGCTGGCTTGTGCCTTACTCTGAGAAGCTGAGGCCGCCTTGAGGACTGATTCCTTTGATAGCAATAGTACAAGAGGATAAGGGAAGGACGATTTTGCCCAGAAACTGCAGGAATGGCGACAACAAAGGAGCAACGTTGCCACTTTCGATTGGAGAAGGGCTTACCCCCAAGTCCGAGTTCACTGATTCCTGTGGTCCTTTCAGACTATTAATGATAAAAGGGCGGATTTGGTCTTAAAGCGGCCCAAAAGATTATGTCAGCGAATATGAATGCGGTCATGGCGCAAGACGAGGGAATTTAAAGAGGAACGTCATCCTACATTGATGATGTTTATGTCAATGAAAACGTAGCCTCATCAAGGAGGGTTAAGGAACATTTAGAACGTTTTGGGTTGGTGTGCAAGGCTCTAGAGCCGCTTCAGGAGGAAATGAATGTACCCGGACTACACGTCAATGGTGATGGAGAAAAACCTCAATGGAGGCGAGGCAGTGACGTTCCGGAAGTCGGGGCCCCTTCTCCTTGTGAGGGAAGCTAGTAAGCCATTTCCCCGTATGCGGCCGGCTCACAGTGGCAGCAGCAGCCATAAAGCGTCGTGGGACTTCTGTTATGTCAGGATGGAACGACGAGGTGCACGACGTTACCCTAAGATGCATGACAATTGAAAATATGGAGAGAGTGATGCAAGACGATCACGTGCGAGGCGACTGGTGCGTTAACGGGAACGAGCTCACCGTTTGGGTGGATGCCAGCTTGCTGGCCATGAGTGTCGCCCTTGAGGATAATAGGCCCATCACAGAGGACACCTGCTGGCTACGACCAGAAAATGACGTGCGGCATAAAAACCTGGCCAAACTAGACGCTACCCTGAAGGGGATCAACTTGATGCTCCAATGGGGAGCAACAGTGCTACACAGCGTCATAGACCCAGTACGAACCCAGCATTGGATATCATGCTCTGACCGGAAGAGCGCAACTGACCACCAAGGCATCAAGCGAAATGCTGATACGAAGACAGCTCGCCACGCTAACTGAAACTATCAAAGAGTACAAACTGTCTGTGGATGTAGCATTGGTTAAATCGGCAGTCAACAGAGCAGATGCACTGACTCGTATTCCGCAGCGTTTGTTGACTGCTGCTCGGAAGGGGTCTGAGCCTCTGCAGCTACCATGTACTGCTTCCGCGCTCAGTATAGACTTAAAGCGAATCAAGAGCATAAATGTATAGTGTGGGCATCCCTGGATTAAACGGACGCTCTATTTCTTGAAGGTGGTCGATCCAGCAGTTAAAAAGGCAGATGTCAGGATTGCGGTGCAAATGTATGAGGTGAGCCAGTCAATCGACTCAGCACCGGTGCAATGGCAAAAAGTTGAGTTCTACCCATGTTTGGAACAGGCTGAGGATGGACGTCACACATGTTGGTAGCCAGCTCTATTTGGCTATTATCGACTATTGTCCCTCCCACTTCGCCATTCGGTGACCACTGCATCGACAGGACACTGTCAGCATAATACACCAATTACAATCAGGGCCCGTCTACTGAAATATCAACGGACAATGGTGCAGCGTTTTCTTCAGAGCAATTATCGTAGTTCCTGAGAAAGTGGGTGTGTGTAGCTTCGATTCTGGTGTGCCAGCGGGAAACGGCATAGTAGAGAGCAGTCACTGGACTATCATATTTACCCAACCCCTCCGCTCGGGCAGGATATGACACAAGGTCAATTTTTAAGCGGAGTTTAACAGGTGTGAATTCAGAGTTTTCCTTCTCCTAGACTAGTTGCCTCACCAAGGCTGAAGAACCTAGTCTGCCCTACTATTTACCCATAGCTGGAGGGAGAATAATTGGATTCATACCTTTCCCAAAGGGTATTAGTGCTATGTCACTGGACTATAAAAGTGATCGTAGCCAGGAAGCGGTGCTCGATCCCAGAAGCAGTCTACTGGTATAATGCGACGCCGAAGGACGATGTTTCGTTTGCAACAGCATCGGCTAACATGGTGCACGCCTATCACTTAGGGTTACGATGCACTGACATCGCAATGACTCCATGCAACGCACAAAGAAGATACAGAATTGGAGACATAGTGTGGGTTAAAACCCCACACAGCAAGTGTATGGACAAGTTTAGAATAGGGTGCGTTACCGGTGCGGGTCGATGGCGTGCCCCGCCATGTTAAAAAACCTACTGTCAATTGTAGGGTTACAACCGTCATCAGACGATGGAGGCGACTCTGAGAAGAGTACACGATAAGTGTATCTAAAATCGAGTCCGTTGAGCGTTGCTTCCGACATCAGTACTCTATGTGCAGACGCCGACGTGGTCTGCAGTTCAGACACAGATGACAGCTCAACAGACGAGAGTTCGTCCGAGGACGAAGCCCCTGTCATCCTACTCAGGAGGAGTGCCTGGCAGAAGAGGTCTGCCGCAAGTTGTACGGTGTGGGATCACGACAGGTGGGGGACACGGGTTGAATCCAGAAATTTGCCACCTCAGAGCAAGCGAATTCGCGCATTCGCAGTCATCCTGATATATCAAGCGTACGTGCGAACGTAGTCACAAGGTAGACACGACCTTCTCTTGAACTGAGGAACTTTGTGATCTTGCGGGGAGTGGTATAATGAGTCGGTCAACTGACCAGACACACACAAAGCGAGTGGAAGTGGGCAGGCGCGGAAACTGTGGTTAGTGGCTGGTTCGTTTATGCAAATGTGTGGTATTTTGCATAGGCGAATTACCAAACTCTATGTAAAGAGCTGGAATGCTTGAATGAACACAAGGAAAAATATTCACAGAGGTGTAGACTGTGCGCGGCGCTACAGCAGCAGGAGGGGGCTGGCTTTATTTATTCGTGGACACATTTCTACTCAGCGAAGGAAATACAATACCATAATCTATATATATATATATATATATATATAAACTAAGGAAATACATTATGCTTGTAAAATAAATTTCAAACATTTTTGAAACAGAACTAAGCGAAATAAAATGTTAAATACGTTGAATACCGTGTGTTTTTTTTACTATTTGAACATCTATCAATCTATATATATATATATATATATATTAAATAGCCGTGCATTGAGCACTCATTCTTAGGATATTTACAGTCCCCATTTACTATATATATATATATATCATATCAAGTAAATAAGGACTGAATATCCATTGTATTCCATAATAAATTTATTTCACTTTTTCACACACACACACACACACATATATATATATATATATAATAAGAGGTGCATACGATAAGTTTCTAGACTTTTTTCGTATAGGCATTTAAAATCGTCGTAGACTCTTGAAAATTCACTATCTTATTGCTATACATCTTATGAGATGACTGACCAATCTTTATGATTTCAGGTTCAAATGAACAGCTACAGCAGCAATTGGGATACACCCTACTAAAGACTGATTGTCACAGCTGGTGACTTTCAAAAATGCAATCTGACACTTTAGAAGAATGATATGCTATAAAATTCTGTTTTGAACTTGGAAAAAATGCCACAGAAACGTATGGAATGCTTCAGACTGCTTTTCGACCATCTTGCATGAACCGAGCATCAGTTTTTCAGTGGCATAGGAGATTCAAGAAAGGCAATGAGTCTGTGAGGGATGATGAAAGGTGTGTGAGGAGTAAGGAAGTTAATAGACCACAGTTGATTGGCCAAAGGGTTAGGCTTAGGGTTACTATGTTAAGGTTTTAATGGAGTTCAGGAAGAGATTCCGTCGGAAGAGGCCAGCACTCTTCAAATCGGGTCAGTGGTATTTCCACGAGGACAATACACCATTCTTGTCACAGATTATTTGTGCAAGATGGGCATCAAGACAGTTCTTTAACCTCCCTATTGTCCAGACCATGCTCCCTGTGACTTTTGGTTATTCCCTAAGCTCAGAGGCTGTCGTTATGAGACAATTGAGGAGATGAAAGAGGCTGTGACACGCTCACACAAGAGGACTTTCATGGGGCCTTCCAGAAGTTGTTGGAACGGTACAACAAGTGCATTGCAGACGGAGGAGATTAGTTCGAAGGGGACTAGAGTTTCACGTGTGTACTATCAATAAAAGTGCCTATACGAAAAAAGTCAGGAAACTTATCGTATGCACCTCGTATATATATATATATATAAGTCGTTCAAAAAGTCTTAAGTATTTCCAGTTTCTATCTTAACTTCTGTGCAGGTAAGGCCCCCTACAAAGTTGAGAGATATGTGACAATTCTGAATATGGACAAAATAGGAGCTCAAGCAATCCTAAAGTATCAACAAAGGACATCGTACAGATACTTGCTGAGGATCCCCTTTTCTATGCAACAGTGAAAAGTGGGCAGCAAAGTTTAACCAGGGCAGGGACAACACAGAATATCCCATGGTTGGGTTGTTGAAAAACCACAACCACTTATGAACGAGTCGATGCCATTCACTGTACGGTTTCGGATGAGAGATGTCTTACTGTCATGCAAGATAGCTAAGTCCATTGGTATTAGTTCTGGTTCAGTTCACTTAGTTGGTTTTTATGGCATATCAACCTTTGTAGGTTATTTAACGCCAAATCCATTTTTATACAAATAATCAGTTTTATTTCAAACAATTCAGTTTAGCATGAGTACACAGTTTAATTGTGAAAAACATTTCTATTTCAAACTATTCAGTTTATTCAAGCAGTTATATATAACAATTCAGTTTAGTGCATGTACAGTTTCAATGTCAAAAACAGTTCAATTTCAAATAACCCAGTTTAGCATTAGCATACAGTTTAAATGTAAGTACGGTATAATTGTGAAAAACATTTCTATTTCAAGCTATTCAGTTTAATCAAACAATTCAGTTTAGCATAAGTATACCGTTAGTTCTATTTAACCCATAGATAGGGCCCTATCAGGTGCTACCACTCCGGGCCAGAGTGGACCTGGGAGCAATGGTAATGAAGGGGTGCTCCGTAATCCCTAAGGCCCCAGCATTACTGGGACCTCGCCATCAGACTGTTTAGTGTCATATCCAGGACACTCATGGGGGGTGTCTTACGCCTTTTGCAGAAGTGCAGTCAGTGTATTCTACAGCCCCAGCCGACTGGGCAAAGATCTCTACCCACTAGGCCAATGAGCCGTTAATATACATATACTTATATATGATAGGAATAGATGGCAAGAGAGGGATTCAGGGAAGTCTGTGCTGATGATGAGAGAAACTTATCAATGGAAGCTGGGAAAATACAAAGAGCTAATATTAAAACTGCTCTACTCTTCCTTTGTACCCACCTTTTCAAATAAGTTTAATGTAAAAATTCAACTTTCAATGATATTAAATGCTATTTCTTTATTTTTTTAATTTTAAAGAGGTAAACACTTCATACTTAGTTACAATATCACTGTTTTAAGGGTCAATGTATTGATAAAGTCCACAATCATTTTAAACAGGTAAACACTTCGTACTTCCTTGTAATGTCAATGTATTAATAAAGTTTCCTATTATTTCAAACAGGGAAGCAATTAATATTTATCTGCTTTAAAAGAAAACAGAGTTCAGAATCAGATTTATTTGACCCATAGTTTAGACCCAAAAAGATACTACTAATGTGGATCTGAGTGTACTGGCAATGAATAGGTGTTGTGAAGAATACACTGAAGTTAAGAGAAAAAAAAAACATCCATCCATTCCAACTTATAATGTTGGTTGGTCATTTAAGATTATATTTGAGTTGAAGATGGCATAATGAGTCTTGGAGAAGAACCAGGCAGGCTAAATTCAAAGTCTGAATGGAGTTGTTCCCATTTTAGTTCATCCATAGCTCTTATCAAAGCATGTACCCATCTTTTCTCTCCTCACTTCTACAATAGGTAAATAGTAAGGCAGCCAAGGCTCTCTGGGTAAACTGTTACAGATTGATCTTTGACAGGCCGGTTAGCTTGTGGATTTTGAAACAGGATGTGCAGCTGTGTTTTAAGGTAAACAAAGAACGGCAAAAATGCCTTGAGAATTGCGCAGGCACCCAAAAAATATACAACGATGGAAGTTTTCAACCTCAAAGAGAGAGCAGTCAGTCAGCAAAGTCAGTGGTAAGCAGTGAGTAGCCATGCTGTCTGAGCATTGGCCTAGAGAGAGGCTTGACGGATTGAGAACAAGCTCTGTGTCAGTCTCCCAAGAAAGAAGCACAAAGAAGTAAGGCTCTCTGAAGATGTATCTCAACCTGATGTAAATCTGAAGATATTGTATCTTAGCGGTTCTCTCTCTCTCTCTCTCTCTCACACACACACACACACAACCATTACGACCTTTCGTAAATAAAAAGAGACTTTATATTTTTATAAATAAGTGTTGATGTCACTTTCCTTCGATATACTGCAAAACCAGTGTAGAAAAAAAAACCTCTGAATTCAAAAGTTTCCAAGACAATCTGACGCTGAGTTCACCCTCATTTTGCTAACTCCTGCAGCAAAATGAATGCCAAGATATATAGCACTTTGCCTTTCACTTGGAGAAGTTTTAACGTAAAAAAAAAAAGGCAGAACTGCTGTTAGAAATAAATATTCCTTCAATATAATTTTGCAAAGTAAAATAAAACTAATTATAAAATTTAAATAAATAAATAAATAAAATAAATATAACTTCTCGCGTGTCTTAATTTTTATGAATAATTAAAAGGACGTTTTTTATTGGTTAAGAATAAAATGCTGTCTTTGTGCATATATTATTTTTATGAATAAATAAGTAGACGTTTTTTTAAAAAGTTAGTCAACAAACTTTTCAACAAGGAAAGACAGCGCTTTTAAAGGGCGTCGCTTCAATTTGCCAACGTTTCAAAAAAAAGGGAAAAAATATTCGAAGTCAACTATTCTTCGAAAAAGGAACATGAAGACCTAAGCTAAGTGTTAATTTAATTGTGCTTTTGTTTGGGTTTATATATGTGTATAATTACTTGAATATGTGCAATGAATTTGACTTGGCTGTGTGTTCTTTTTCTGACGAAGGTTTCAAGAAAGTAAATGTTAAGTTTGTTCTAAATTTTAAAATATAAGTTGGATATAATTTTCCAATACATAAGCAACCTTGACCTTGCCCATGTCATGATCTTGTCACTGTTCCATTCTTTCAAAAGAATCATGGATGGCACATGATACAATTGACCATGCTACAAGAGTTCACTGAAATAAAGTGTGACAGTGAACGGGGATTGAGCCACAAAGGGGAGTGTAATGGTTAAAGCGATGGACTCCGGAATCGTAGTACGCGAGTTCGAATTCCAGTTGCGCTATTACGTTCACTTTCGGACAAATACCCTTCGGAAAGGTATAGACCCCCTTATCCTCCCAGCTATGGGTTAAATAGTACCACAACTGTTCTTCTTGGAGAATGGTTTTGGCATTAAATAACCTAAAAATGAAGCAACCGTATTCTCGCAGAAAGAGTGCCAGACATTGTCTGGCGTGTAGAGCGGTGATATAAAGAGAAATGACTTGCCTCTGTTCCACGTGTCTTGCGACGGTTAAAAAAAAAAAAAAAAAAAAAAAAAAACTCGACCGTTTTTGGAGAAAGAATTTATAGGACACCTGTCTCGTTTCTGGCGAGACGAGAATTGTGTCGCATGCAAATTTTGTTGCATAAAAGGATCGATGGGGTCTTTTTTCGTTTCATGCAGACCGCAAGTTTGTCAGACAGAGCGAGCGAAGAAAAGTGACGAGGACACATATTAACGTGGTGAGTGAAGAGGAAAGTCGGAATCCATTTCCTTCCGATGTACAATTGCTTACTAGTTCCGACTGCCAAGCAATCGAACTTGCACTTAAAAATAACTACATTAAGATTTGTTATTTTTATACTTATGATCAAGTCACACTGAAAGCATCAGTTTGTGCTAAATCACCAAAGTTAAGCAATGAATGGCCTGCTAAATGAGTAACCACATTCTAACAACAGATACTGTAAGCAACCTAACCCTTCAGCGCTAGATGTAACCAGCTTTAGTAAATAAAAATAATGTATTCTCAAATATATTAAGCCGGATCTCTCTACAGAGACCTCGACTAACAAAATGACATGCAAGTTCTACCTTGAATGTTTTGGTGATGTTCTAAAAGAAAATATGAAAATATTAACAAAAATTCACCTTTGTTGTTTGTGAGTCAAATATTGATTATCAACCAGCCTTTTCTTTTGAATGACTTTTATCCTCTTTGATTTGAAATTGTCTGATCGAAATGCTGCTTCCATGCTTGAGAGTATATATATATGTGTGTGTGTGTGTGTGTGTGTGTGTCTAT
Organism: Sepioteuthis lessoniana; assembly: GCA_963585895.1. Lineage (NCBI taxonomy): Eukaryota > Metazoa > Mollusca > Cephalopoda > Myopsida > Loliginidae > Sepioteuthis > Sepioteuthis lessoniana. Next base: position 13,385,620 of record OY757927.1, on the reverse strand, counting down.
GTACACGTGTGTGTATATCTATTGATATTTATATTCTTGAACATTTATATTCGACTGATGTATTAACAAATATCTTATCTAAATATAACCGTCATTATTTCTGACTTAATGTTCTTGTCTTATCGATCTCATATCTGTTTAAAGATTTCTCACAACTTAAGTGCTATTTGAGTAGCAGTTTTCAAACCGATTGATGTCTTTTTAATCTATAGTATTTTCTTCTTTTTTTTTTCACAATACCCAATGCACATTGTGTTTGTTTCTTTTAGCTTTCCAAATGCTGACTGACAAAAACAAAAAAAAAAAAAAAGTTAATTCGTAGAAGAATTCTTTTGAATCAGGAACCATTTCTTCTTCTTTTGGCCATTTCATTTCCAATTTTATCATCAGAAGACATTCCTAGTTCTATACACAATTGACCATTTTGATTATGACCTGTGTGTGGGGGGGGAGAGAAGCCTAAGTTTTGTCTTGAGTACTTAAATACCTAAAATTTTAATGATTTTTTTTATCATGTTTAAGAATCATGCTCTAATATTGATACAATGAGAACAATAGCAATTGAAAATATAGGAAACAGGTTAACGACTTTAAAATCAAATATTGGTAGCAAATAAAGCTGCTGGCAAAGATTCATACACAGTTGTGATGATGATGTGTATCAACCTTCATGGGTTATTTAAAGCCAAACCTATCTTTGTAGAAGAATAGTCATGGTACTATTTAACCAATAACTGAAGGGATAAGAGAGTTCATGCCTTTCCCAAGAGTATTCGTCAAAAAGTAAACATAATAATGCAGTTTGAACTCACTCACTAGGATGTCACTGTCTAGCATGCTAGTCACTATGCCATAGGGACTCTCCCTAGTATTACTGAGCCTCCCTATATCTGTTAAAGTTCCTATGAAAATGAATTGGAGGTATTACAGTCCAGTCAGGTTTGGTTGTTGAATATGTTGACTTCATTTGGGCAGTGAGGTAAGACCTCCCCTCCATGAGTGTCCTGGACATAATACAAAACCATCAAATAGTGAAGCTCTAGTTCTAGAGCTTTGGGGAATGTGGCGTACTCCTCAGTTGCCCTTACTCCCTAGTCCACTCTGAGCTGGAGTGGTAGTACCTGTAAGGGTCCTATCTATGGGTCAAATAGAAATGTTTAACTACTTAACTGTGTACAAACACATGATTGATGTTAAATTGAATTGTTAGTCTTATGTAGGAATATATGAAACTATTTAACTGTGTGCCTTAATTGAATTATTGATATTACATTGCAATAATTAGAAACATTTAATTATGTACAAATGAACGAATTGTGTTGAATAGAATTATTAGTGTTGAAAAGCAATACTTGAAACCATTTAACTATGTGCAAAAACACTATTAGTGTGACCTATACTTGAAACCACATCACTGTGTGCAAACAAACGATTAATATTAAATAGAATCGTTAGTGTTTAATAAGAATACTTGAAACCATTTAACTGTATGCAAACAGTTGTAATATTTGTTTTTAAATAAATTTACTTGTACATATTTAAAAATTAAAATACCTACAAAATATTCCCTTACAAATCAAATATGTATGTCCATTTAACTGTGTAAAAACAACTGACTGATATTAAAATGAATAGTCACTATTAAATAGCAAATACTCAAAACTGATATTGAAAAGAATTATTAGTATCAGACAGGAATATCTGAAATCATTCAACTTTATGTAGGCAATAGATCAATATTAAATTGAATCATTAGTGTCAGATCTAATTTGGATAGTTTTCGTGATGGGAGGCAGGTGGCCGTATAGTTGGTGCTTTGTGGGGTGTTGCCGCCAGGACTTATTCAATATTGCTCGCAACATTCTTGTGTAATTGCCGTCTAGCTTCTTCTCCAGTTGTTTTGTTAGCGTACAAGTGGTGCATCCATACAGCAGTATCGACACGACCACTGCCTGGAAGAAACTGCGTTTCATTTTATCGATCAGGTCCGATTTCCAGGACACTGCTGGAGAAGCAGAGACGAGCTCATAAGTGATGTACTCCTATGGACCCCCACATATGGCCGAGCAAAAGCAGGACGACCAGTTAGAACATACATACAGCAGCTATGTGAGGATACGAGATGTAGCCCTGAAGACCTGCCAGAGGCAATGAACAATAGGGAGAAGTGGCGAAAGAGGGTCAGGGATATTCGTGCTAGCAGCACGACATAATGATGATGAGTGTCAGATCACAGTGCTGGTAAATATTTGACTGTGTGCTTTGGCTAATTTCAAAATGTTACCTACAAACTATTTGCTTGAAAATCATATATATTTATTATATATGTATAAACAGGATTGGGCATTAAATAACATACAATATTTGATATGCTATCAAAAATCAAACAACCTTGAAACCATTTAACTGTATGCAAAAAAAATTATGAATATCAAACAGAAATTCTTGAACAAAGAACACAGTGCCAACATTAAAACATAGAGACGGCTTTCAGTTTGTTTCAGCAAAAGGGGAACTGGATTATTAATTGCAATAAGAGGAATAATGAAATCTGAAGACGCTATTAAAATACTGGATGAAAATCTACAACTATCTGCGTAAAACTTTGGTTTGTAGCAATTTACTTTCCAACAAGATTATCATCCCAAACATACATTTAAATCAGTGACGGCATGACTTCAGAAAAATAAGATTACAATTCTGCCATGGCCTTCAATGTGTCCTGACTTGAATCCTTTTGAAAATTCATGGCAAGAATCAAAAGTTGGAATAAATTGTCAGTCACCAAAAAGCCTTCAGAATTACAATGTTTAATAATTAAAGAATCGAAGAAAATCCCAGAAAAGACTTGTTTAAATCTGTGGGGTTTAAAAGGGTTTTGAAGGTCAGGGGCTAAGGGCAAGGCTGTGTTGCCGTAAGATATCTGACTCCATATTTTGGTTATATTATTTTACCCCACGTTGACTGGCCGGCGCAATGCCTTGTCCAAAGAAAGTCCAAAAGAAATATACAAAAAGAAAAGATAGAAACAGATAGGAGACGAAAACATTTCTTCCATACTTTCCTTTATTTACTTGGTGAATGGACTAACCAACGCTACGTCCCAAGACGTCGCGTGGTGCCCAAAAACACCAGACAGCAAAATGATGTTGTTGGTTCGACGGACACTCCCTGACAAGACTCGGTTCACAGAAAACCTGAATATTTATCTCTCTCTACCGGCTCCAAATTCGCCACTCCAAAATCCTTCTAATTTTGGCACGACCGCTTCCCATTGGCTACTTTACTTTTTATTATTTTTCTTTTTTTTCTGATTTTTAACCGGATGGATGCGTGGAGCCTTATGCGTGGCGACGCGTTTATATATTTTGTATGTGGCAGCCGACGAGTCAACATCCGGTTGGGAGTTTTATTGTTAATTCCTAAATCCCCACAAATCTCAGCCAAAACTTTAGGAAACAATTGCAGCAAGTTATAAAGATGAGAGGCCATGCTATTGACTATTAATATTGTTCAATTTTTTCAATTTTTCATACTGCAAAAATAATTTTGTCTTTTCCTCTTATGTTTATTTTTCTTTTTGTATTTAGTAAATTTAACAAATCCTTCTCAAAATTGAGTTTCATATTCCTTTTTTTTGTACCTAATAACATAAAAAAGTCTGGCATTCTACAAATATTAACTTCTGAGAAATGAGTCAAGATATTCAATATTCATAGATGTTAGAATAATTTTTGTTGACTATATATATATATATATATATAAAGTTGATGACCATAGTTGAGGGTGACCCGAAGGCTTCCTTTTCGAGAGCTTCTACACCGAAGTGTAGGGGAGGGCGCAACTCCTTTTCCTGGATTGCTCCACTTTACCCCTGATTTCGTACCTGAAATGCTAAGTGCTAAGCAAGGCAGTATCAAGTACCATTTTTTGAGTCTTTGGTATGACTCGATCTAGGATTGAACCCCGGTCTCCCGGACCATTGGCAAACACTCTACTCATTAGGCCAATGGCCCAGTTATACTCACATATATATACATACATTAAAAGAAATTAAAAAATCTCACCTTTCTTTTATAGCCTAATAACTAGAAGTTTTATCTATCAACGATAGGACAGAGGGTACAATCATCAGATAGAAGTTTCCTTTGATGATTGTTTTCTCAGTTCCATAACTGATTGTGGAAATTTCTAGCAATGAGACCATAATATAAAGATGAGATTTTGATTTCTTTCATTTATATACTTACCATCTGGCCAGAATTTTAGCACTTTATATCATATTCATCAGTTTTATCTAACTATCTATCTATCTGTATATATAGGTAAGAAACTGGTAGTCATAAAGAGCTCTAGTCTATACTATCCTTAGCTCTCTGTATGATCTATCACTGACAGGGAGTACTATATTCATAAATATATCAAACTAAATTATATATATATATATATACTGGCCCATTAGCCTCATAGTTAGGGTGTTCGTCAATGGTCCAGGAGACCTCAGTACCGCCTTGAGCTACCGAAACTGTGTTATCACCCTGGTTGGCGGCTGATGAGGTTAGGGTATCGCACGTGCTTTCACACGTTGTATGATGAAAAAAAAAATTCATAAATATATCAAACTAAATTATTTATAAATACATATATATATATATATATATATATATATATATATATATATATATATATATATATATACTGGCCCATTAGCCTAATAGTTAGGGTGTTCGTCAATGGTCCAGGAGACCTCAGTACCGCCTTGAGCTACCGAAACTGTGTTATCACCCTGGTTGGCGGCTGATGAGGTTAGGGTATCGCACGTGCTTTCACACGTTGTATGATGAAAAAAAAAATTCATAAATATATCAAACTAAATTATTTATAAATATATATATACATATATATATACTGGTCCATTAGCCTAATAGTTAGGGTGTTCGCCAATGGTCCAGGAGACCTCAGTTCAATTCTAGGTCGATTCATACCAAAGACTCAAAAAAATGGTACTTGATGCCTCTGTAGCAGCCACAGATCTATTTCCTTTCGCGAATCAATGCCCCTGTCAAGAGATTCGGTCACTCACTGACCAATCAACTGGCAGAGCGCATTAATTCCTTCTTCCTCTCAAGAACTATTTTTTCTAGTCCCTATTTTTGTGGGTCGACAGAGAGAGCAATTAGCCTGCAGCCCGAACAGACCTCTCTCACACCCACTACTACTGGTTCCACTTGGAACCCCATCGCTGAAGAACACGCTGCTGCTAGCTTCATACACGCTTCCTACAAACCAAGGACCAACATACTGACCAGCGACGCCAAAAGGGACACTTTCTCACTCTAAATCCTTTACACCTGCTACGATAATAAACCTTTTTTTGTTATGTTGTTTAAAAGAAGTTTCGTTATTCATTAGTATTGCCTAATAATTTATAGTGTTAGAGAAATTAACCTTTCCCGAAACCCTAAACCTCCTTGCTTAACACTCAGCATTATAAGGTACAGGTCAAGGGTAAGGAGTGGTGTCCCCCCTACGACTCAGTGTTGTAGCAATAGAAAAGGGAGCATTCCGGTCATCCTCGACTACAGGCGGCTAACTTACTAATATATATATATATATATATATATATATTAGTATGCTCCCCTACCCCTGTAGGGTTGAGCTCTCTAGCGAGGGATGTAAATGGTTGCCATTAGCGTAATGCAAGGCTCTTCATTTGAATCGAGGTCTTGGTAGCCGTGAAGTGGATATATGTAAACAAAAACAATTGTGATACATAAGCGTTTAAATTTCCTTCGCTTACGCTGGTTTCCTCGTGGCTGAGTGGTAGAATCTTGGATTGGCGTTTAAGTCAAATGGGTTTCAAATCCCAGCTTCAGGAATCTAGCCTGTCTAGCCACACTGAAGAGTTCTGATAGAACGAAACAGGTCAGTCTGTGGATGACAATATACATATACACACACACATATATATATATATATATATATATGTATATATTCACAAGGGTTGTTCAAAAAGTTCTAAGCTTCACCCAGAAAAAAGAGCCATAGTAGATTTTTAACTGAGATTTTGGGGATGAGCAAACTGTCAGCAAGATTGGTCCCATAAACACAGACTGAAAAGGGTTTACATTTCTAGGATACTTCTGACTCTCAGACTCCTTCTGGTTGAGGTTTAGAATTTTCAAACAACCCTTATATATAAATGTAAATATATGTGCAGCAATCTTTCTCTTAAGTATATTTCATTAAAAAAAACACAAAGTTTTTTTGTCCTTGTTTTTGGTGTTGTTGTTATCATACAAGATTTCTTAAGTTTGTTTCAACTTTATAGAATATTGTTCAAAATTTTTTTTCTGGACTCAAAAGAAAAAATAACATTTAAAAAGGACCAATGAAGCATGCTTACTAGAACATATATGTCAACTTACATAAAAAGACACACACACACACACACACATATATATATATATATATATATATATATATCTTTGTATATGATGTCAAAAGTTCATGTATCAGTAACAATGTCTGTGGTTGCCATGAAACCGCAATGACAACTCTCAGTTTTTGAAGAATATCTCTTTTTCTTGGTACTTTTATTTATTTGAAAAAAAAGAAGAATTTTATTTATGATGTTTTGGAGTAAAAATCAAAACAAAAAGAGTTGTAAGTTGGAATGTCAAACAGTCTTGTTAGAATCAGGGCTGTCAATGTAATGTAATCTACCTACAGATTACAAGAGATTTGTGGATTCTTATATTCCATATATATACAAACGCACAGACACATAAGGTCTGTCTGAAAAGTAACAGGATGGGTGTGTTGTGTGAGCTATGGGCAAAAGGGGGATAGGGCAGACTGTCTTGTCTTCTAACATAAGTTGGGAGTATATAGGTGTAATTTTAGCTTTTTGCAACCAATGCACCTTTTTTCACATACGAGGATCATTAGATAAGTTTCCTGACTTTTTTTGTATGGGCACTTTTATTGATAGTACACACATAAAACTCTAGTCCCCTTCGAAGTAATCTCCTCCGGCTGCAATGCACTTGTTGTACCGTTCCAACAACTTCTGGAAGGCCCCATCGAAGTCCTCTTGTATGAGTGTGTCAATATTCTTCGTCATAGCCTCTTTCATCTCCTCAACTGTCTCATAACGACAGCCTCTGAGCTTAGGGAATAACCAAAAGTCACAGGGAGCAAGGTCTGGACAATAGGGAGTGTGAGGAACTGTGTTGATGCCCATCTTGGTCAAATAGTCTGTGACAACGATGGAGTTATGGACTGGTGCATTGTCCTGTTGGAAATGCCACTGACACAATTTGAAGAGTGCTGGCCTCTTCTGACGGAATCTCTTCCTGGACTCCCTTAAAACCTTAACATAGTAACCCTAATCCAAACCTTTTGGCCAATCAACTGTGGTGTATTGACTTCCTTACTCCTCCCACACCTCTCATCATCCCTCACAGACTCCCTGCCTTCCTTATGCCACTCAAAAACTGATGCTCGATTCATGCAAGATGGTCGAAAAGCAGTCTGAAGCATTCCATACGTTTCTGTGGTAGCATTTTTTCCAAGTTTAAAACACAATTTTATTGCATATCGTTCTTCTAAAGTGTCCTCACGTCCAGATTGCATTTTTGAAATTCACCTGCTGTGACAATCAGTCTTTAGTAGGGTGTATTCCAATTGCTGCTGTAGCTGTTCATTTGAACCTGAAATCATAAAAATTGGCCAGTCATCTCATAAGATGTATAGCAATAAGATACTGAATTTTCAAGAGTCTACGACAATTTTAAATGCCTGTACAAAAAATAGTCTGGAAACTTATTGAAGGCACCATGTACTTCTATTTACACCTCCTCTTTTCCAGGTTATACAGTAATAAGCACTTGATGAAAAACCTGAAATTTTGGGTTCACTTGAGGAAAACTCTTTCATAGGCATTTGAAATACTTCAGCAAGTATATAGAAATAGTACCATGTCACAAACATGTTTTTAACCGTCATATGGGGTTCAAAGAGGGTTGTGAAGAGGTGAAAGATGATTCCGGGAGTGCAAGACCTTCAACGAGCAGGTCAACATTGAGTGAGTAAGGCAGGAGGTGTGTAGAAATTTTTGGTTGACTGTTCAAATGATCGCAAGTCAGCAAGACATGAAAAAGGAGAGTGTTTAGAATCACTGACTCATTGTTACCAAGCCTTAAGATGGTTTGGTTTGGTTTGGTGGGTTTTATGGCATATCAACCTTTGTAGGTTATTTAACGCCAAATCCATTTTTATGTAAATAATTTGTTCTATTTAAAACAGTTCAGTTTAGCATAAGTACACAGTTTAATGGTCAAAAACATTTCCATTTCAAACTATTCAAGCAGTTATATGTAACAATTCAGTTAAGTGTAAATACAGTTTTAATGTCGAAAAACAGTTCCATTTCAAATAATTCAGTTAAGCATAAGCTCGCAGTTTAAATGTAAGTACAGTTTAAGCGTCAAAAACATTTTTATTTCAAGCTATTCAGTTTACTCAAACAATCCAGTTTAGCATAAGTATGCTGTTAGTTCTATTTAACCCATAGATAGGGCCCTATCAGGTGCTACCACTCCAGGCCAGAGTGGACCTGGGAGCGAAGGCAATAAAGGGGTACTTCACATTTCCCAAAGCTCCAGCATTGCTGGAACCTCACCATCAGATTGTTTAGTATCATATCCAGGACACTCGCTGGGGGGAGGTCTTACCCCTCTGCAGAGAAGCAGTCGGTGTATTCTACAGCCCCAGCTGACTGGGCAAGAGCCTTAAGATAGACTTCCAACATATATATATATATATATATATATATAAAAACACATACACATCAGTATAAGAGCATGTAAACACACATATATGAGGGAAGTGCCCGTAGGAAATGGACACGGCGACACGAGTTCAAATCCTGGACGAGACTGATGGCATTTCACATAGCACTTGGGAAAGGTATGAATCCAATTATTCTCCCTCCAGCTATGGGTAAATAGTAGGGCAGACTAGGTTCTTCAGCCTTGGTAAGGCAACTAGTCTAGGAGAAGGAAAACTCTGAATTCAAACCAGTTAAACTACGCTTAAAAATTGACCTTGTGTCATATCCTGCCCGAGCGGAGGGGTTGGGTAAATATGGTAAACACACACACACATATATATATATATATATATATATATATACTGTATCACCTGGGAATAAAAATACCTTTGAAAATTTTTTTATAAAAATTGGTTTTCTTTTAAACCAAAGTTACCAACAAAATTTTGATTATCTTTAGTATAACATTACACATCAAAAATGGATATCATTTATTGCCGAAGATGTAGGCATGTCTAAAAAGTAATAAGGCTGGGTGAATTGAGCATCTGACAGTTCCTGCCTTTCAGGAACATTACCATACTTGAACAACCTTGTTATTCCCTTGATCTTGCTCTGGGTAACTTTTATCTTTTCCCTAAGGGGATCAACAAGGAAACCTGTTTTGAGGACATGGAGCCTATCAAGAGGCCTGTAACAACAGAGCTAAGAGGCATCCCAGAAGAATCCATCCAGCAGTGCATAGAAGCATTGCAAAGAAAGATAGGAAAATGCATTAGACTCAGTAAGGATTACTTTGAAGGAAAAACCCAAGTGGTTTGTTGTTTGGAACTGAATTGAATTGTTTGTGACATGAGTCCCGTTAATTTTCTGACAGACATATATATCTATATATACATACATATCTCTCTCTCTCTCTCTCTATATATATATATATATATATATACACACATGCATATATATATATATTTCATTGAACATAATAGACATCAAAATAACAAGCAAAAACTACAGATTCTCAAGGCACTACATATTCGAAACATACAACCCAAACTTAACAGAATCAATTTTGAAACCAGTGCTAATGTACTTAAATGTCTTTAGCTACTGATGCTATTTATAGAAACTAATTTGAAAAGTAAACGCTCCACAATACACCAGTATGAACGCTCATTCTTACAAAGTAGTAATGTACATACAAAAGTTAGATCACTTTTGTAATACATCCTCCTCTGATGATGGCCCAAAGTTGGGTAGAAAGTACTTAGGAAATAACTAATTATGGAAGATTTATCAACCGATTCTAGCCGAATATCATAAGATCAATACGGCAATTAGAAAGGATTAACAAAAAAATATGTAGACAAAAAATGTCTATTATGTTCAATCAGATATGTATTAATGAAGGAATGCTGCCAATATATATATATATATATATATACCTAACTCCTCAGCACAACCAGGATGTGACACAAGGTCAATTTTTAAGCAGAGTTTAACAGGTTTGAATTGAGAGTTTTCCTTCTCCAAGACCAGTTGTCATACCCATGTTAAAGAGTCCAGTCTGCCCTATTATTGGCCCATGGCTGAAGAGAGAATAGTTGAATTCATACCTTTCCCAAGCGTATTAGTGCAATGTGAAATGTAAACAGCTTTGCACACACACATATGTAAATATATATATGTACACATGAATATATATATATATATATATATATGCAAACACATATATACAGGGTGTGGAAGCAAAATTAGCAATATTCTTGTATAATAATAAACATCTCAATCATAAAACAACATTAATTCTAATTCTAAAAAGTAAACAACAAAATAAGAAGATACACTCAAAAACAATAAATTTACTCAATGTGGCCGTCATTTTTTTCAATTATTATATTTACACGCCTTTAAAATAATTTATATGCCTTCAAAATAAATTCTTCAGATATTCTATTCCATTCTTCCTCAATAACAGTCTTAAGCGAACCAATATTTGGATAGGAAGTTGGATTTGTTTTTTTTTTATGCCTCATATAGCGTAATCAAAGGGGTTAAGGTCTGAGTTTGATGGGGGCCATAAAGAAACTCCAATTATTTTGAACATTTTTTTGGTTAGGTTTCAGCGTTAAGCAAATCATAGATTCTTAGTTGTTTCTTTTCTTGCTCACTCATATTGGGTTGAATTTTTATTTTTAAATAAATAATAGAGCGAATCATGAAAATTTAGATTTGTTGTTTTCATTATGAAAAATTGAACTAATCAGACTAAAAAAATGTTTTGAAAATCACTCCATATTTTACTTTCACACTCTGTGCAGATATATATATATATATATATATATATGTGTGTGTGTGTGTGTGTGTGTGTGTATATATATGTATATTGTAGAAGTCACTGCTCTAACGTGCAGAATAAACAAGAATAACAACACTTACTGACTCAGTGGCTCCAGCTAGCATTCGGCTGGCAGACAAAAAGTAGAACACGCAGTAACTCAATACCGAACCCGTAACTCCTGAAACACGACTGAAGCAAGCCGGTGTATAAATATACTAATATGCCCACTCATTGGGCCAGCAACTAATCACTGTGCAGGAGATGGACCTGGCCACCTTCGATAAAGTGGAGCGTCCCAATGTGCATAAAATCTCACTTCAACTCGTAATTCATTACATACGTGAGCACTGATTCATTGCTACTGAGCCCTAAGATAGACTTCCAACATATATATATATATATATATATATATATAAACACACACACACACACAAATGTAGAAGAGGATGCAAACACACACATATATATTGTATCACTTGCGAATAAAAATACCTTTGAAAATTTTTTTATCAAAATTGATTTTCTTTTGAACTGAAGTTACCAACAAAATTTTGATTATCTTTAGTATGAAATTACTCAGCAAAAAGGGATATCATTTTGTATTATTTTTCACCAAAATCAACAGCAACACTAAAATAACTAAAAATGGAAGTGCATAGATGCATACATATCAGAGGTGTACTTATTTGTGACTCCTATTAATATTCACTGTTGTGGTTACAGTCTCTATGTGACAAAGTTTGGTAATAAATAAAACCTTATATCACCTGTTTTAATGCTCCACAGAAATAACAACATGTTGGTATCTTTGGTTTGGAAGAAAATTAACTTTTTTATAAAAAATTGTTTGGGGTGTATGAATGAGAGATACGGCATATGAAAATATGAGTTTATATATATATATATATGGTCAAAATTTAAACCTAAAATCATAAAATCCTTACCATGCTAAATACGCAAAAATGTAAAGCAATATTAGAAAATATTTTGAATTGTTATATATATATACATATATGATTAAAATTCAAACCTAAAAGCACGTCTAAATCATAAAATCCTTACAGTGCTAACTATGTAAAAACATAGAGGAATATCACGACATATTTTCAATTGTTTTATATATATATATATGTGTGTGTGGGTGTGTGTGTATATATAGTCATCCACCGACATATCTGTTTCGTTCAATTAGAACTCATCAGTGTGGCTAGACATTAGCTTCCCGTAGCTGGGATCGAAACCCGGTTGACTCAAACGCCAAGCCAAGCTTCTAACCATTCGGCCACGAAGAGCGATTAGCTGCGAAGTAAATTTTAAACGGTTATGAATCACAATTACAATTGTCTACATACATCCATTCATGGCTACCGAGACCTCAATTCATATTTGAAGAGGTTTGCAATATACGCTATATGCAATATATATATATATATATGTGTGTGTGTGTGTGTATGTGTGTCTTCACACACACATACACTAAACACTAATTACACATCCACACACAATGATACGCAACTATAATCCACACAAATACACACACACACACTCACAAGCACATAAAGATTTGTACTCAATTCCAACGGTTTTTGACTATATTTTTCGATTTCTTCGGTTTTTTTCATTTCCTTTCGTTAGCTGCCTGATGATTGTTGTTTGAAAAACTTCATGAAACCTACGGTCACAGACAAACTTCCATGGCATTAAATATATAAATCTAATATATATCTATTTAATACATATATATATATATATATATACACTATAAAAATGACTGAATTATTTATGTATAATTCATTTACATATTATATATGTGCTTCCCAATTATAAGAATAAACCAACCAACCATCAAATAAAAAAACAGGTAAAAACAAACAAATAACAGATTCTGAAAAAAAAAAGTGCTGGCAAAAAGTTAAAGAAAGTTAAAATGATAAAAACAAAAACTGAGAATGTTTTCTTTACTTTCAGCTGAAGACAGATCTCTCTAGGTCCACTCACTTTGATTTTAAATGAAGAAGAAGAAGAAGAAGAAGCCGCTGCCGCCGCCGCCATGGTTATTGGTTTAGAAGAATGTACATAAAATTTCTAATTCAATTTTTTGGAAATCTTCAACTTGTTTGGTTCAGATTTTTTTTTTTTTTTTTTTCATTTTTCAGAAAATTTTTGGATTAGAAAAGAAAATTTTTGTGATTTTAACTGTAGAGCTATTTAGTTTATTTAAAGAAAAATCTTACAAGAAATGAGCTAAATCCATCAATATTATTTAAGAAAAAAAAGAAAAGAAAGAAAAAATAGTGACTCATTCAAATAGTTACAAAAAAAAAAAGAAAGAAAGAAAATAACAGAAAGAAAAAAAAAAAAAACAAACAAAACAAACTTAGTATTTCTAAGTTAATTTTACCAATCTGTTCAAGCATCATAAAACTGATGGTGTTGTGGATATCTCACTTGACTGCTTACTTTCAGTTCAACAATTTAAGTCATGCCAGAAAGAATTACTTTTATTTAATTTCATGTATCTGTTTCCTTTAGACTGATAGAAAAACAACAAACAAAAAAGTAACTACAGCTTATTGGAATGTGAGCACGTATATATGTGTGTGTTGCTCTCTCTCTCTCTATATATATATACAGGTTAAAGCGATGGACTGCAGGATCGTAGTAAGCGAGTTCGAACTCCAGTCGCGCTATTACATTCACTTTCAGGCAAATACCCTTGGGAAAGGTATGAACCCCCTTATCCTCCCAGCTATGGGTTAAATAGTACCACTACTGTTCTTCAAGGAGAATAGATTTGGCATTGAATAACCTACAAAGGTTGATATACCATTAAACAAAGAAACCAAACCATATATATAAGTAAAGTAAAGTTAGAGACCATAGTCGAGGGTGACCCGAAGGCTCCCTTTTCGATAGCTACTACACCAAAGTGTAGGGGAGGGCGCTACTCCATTCCCTGGATTGCTCCACTTTACCCTTGAACCGTACCTTATAATGCTGAGTGTTAAGCAAGGTGGTATCAAGTTCCATTTTTAAAGTCTTTGGTATGACTCGACCTGGGATTGAACCCAGATCTCCCGTTGCAATGTATCTAATTTCCAATTTTCTCGGTGAAAGTTCTACACAACATTTATTTAAGAATTGCCGCTTGTTATCGCTTAAGAATGATACGGTGAGTAATTTGTATCTTTCTTTCAGATTATAAGAGTGTTGTTTGTAATCTTCTTTGGTATTCACCCCTCTATTCGTCCCTCCTAAAGAACACATTAAACATGTTTAACTCTATGAGCTTTGTAAAGGTGTCAATGCTAAAACAATAGCAAAATTCATTCAGAGCACTTAGAAGAAATATACATTGAATAAAAGCGGTTGAAGGAGGTGGGGTTTCCTGTTTTCAAAGTGGAATTGTCAGTCTAAAAAAAAAGTCTTCTCAAAAAAAAAAAAAAAAAAGTAACAGGGTCATCCGAGACATGATACTATTTACCAACCCCTCCGCTCGGGCAGGATATGACACAAGGTCAGTTTTTAAGCGGAGTTTAACAGGTTTGAATTCAGAGTTTTCCTTCTCCTAGACTAGTTGCCTAACCAAGGCTGAAGAACCTAGTCTGTCCTACTATTTACCCATAGCTGGAGGGAGAATAATTGGATTCATACCTTTCCCAAGGGTATTAGAGCTATGTGAAATGCAATCAGTCTCGTCCAGGATTTGAACTCGTGTCGCCGTGTCCAATTCCTACGACGATAACGACTACACCACGTGCACCTCCCATCCGAGACATGATAATGCCCAAATAAAGCTCAACTGACTAAAGGTCTCTTGGAGGAGCTTGGTTGGAAATAATTGCTTCATATTCTTCTGACACGTTCCTTGTGATTATCATTTATTTTGGGGATTACAGAATCATTTGGATGGTCTTAAATGTTGACATCAAGAGAAGAAGTTGAACACGACTTGTTCACATATTCTGTGCCAAAAGCTGAAGAATTTTACAAGCAAGGCATATATAAGCTTGTTGACAGATCAAGCAAGGTTCTAGGAAGCAATGGAGGTTATGTCAATGATTAAATATTTCTAGAGGCTGAAGTTTTCTCATTGATAATATTTACTCTAAAATCAGACATTACATTCATTCCAACCTGATACGTATATATATATATACATATATATATATATATATATATATATATGTATACGCAAGTTTTATATATCATAAATGTACATATTCACAAACATACACACACACATCTCTATATCCCCTATTTATATATTTCTTGCTACATATATACATATACGTACACACATACATACAAACACACATGTATAAAACACAAAATATTAAGAGGATGTATTTAATTTATATTTGATAATGTATGATAATATATAATAATTTTTCAACATTTTGTTTTTTGTTAAACCATCCTCAGGGCAATGTTATAATGCTTCAACAATTATTTTCAAATGAAAAATTCTTAGCCTTCGATCATTAAAATTCTTCTGATTCAAAATATAATGGCATAACCAGTGTTCAAAATATTTTTTCAAAAAGTATGGCATCTTTGCTATAATTTTTAAAAAAATTCTTTAAACTTCTATTAGAATTAAAAATTTTCAAAAATTATACCTATGAGTAAAGTTAAATTTTTTTTTTCAAATTTCCATTTAAAAATTTATTATTATTATTATTATTTACGCGTTGAGAGTTTTCCACACCAGCGTTAGCTGATGGTCTTTCACTGAAGTTTGAGTGACAGCAAGTCTCCTCAAATCTCCAGAACTCATCTCAGTATTCTGGCTGATCTCAATAATATAGTAGTGTTGATGGTCCCACACTCGTTATTTCCAAGTCCCCCAGCCCCTTTACTAATCATTCAGTGATTGAACCAAGAGCACAAATTACAATTGGTATAAACATCACTTTCATGTTAAACAGTTTTTTCAATTCTCTAGTAAGGTCTTATTTTCCCTTTCTTTAAATTCTATGGTCAACCAAGACGGCAAAGTCCACAATTTTGCAAGTTCTCTTTTTTGTTGATTTTTTAATGTCTAGTCATCTGGGTGAGATTTGGTGATCCGTTTGTATGTTAAATTCACCCAGAAGATCGTTTAGCAAAAAACCAAAACCTTAAACATTGATATATTATCATATATAAATATGTCCTCTGAATATATTTTTTATATCCTTGGATGTTAATGCACACAAAACGGAATATATGTGCTATAACCAAACGGGGGACATCTCCACTCTAGAAGGAACCCCTCTTAAACTAGTAGACAAATTCACGTACCTAGGAAGCAGCGTCGAATCAACCGAAAAGGACATCGAAACGAGGTTAACGAAAGCATGGACAGCTATCAATAGGCTATCGACTATATGGAAATCAGACCTAACCGATAAAATGAAACGCAGTTTCTTCCAGGCAGTGGTCACATCGATACTGCTATATGGATGCACTACATGGACGCTAACAAAACGGCTGGAGAAGAAACTAGATGGCAATTACACAAGAATGCTGCATGCAATCCTGAACAAGTCCTGGCAGCAACACCCCACAAGACACCAACTGTACGGCCACCTGCCCCCTATCACGAAAACTATTCAAGTTAGGCGAACCAGATATGCAGGACATTGCTGGAGAAGCAGAGATGAACTCATAAGAGATGTACTCTTATGGATCCCCACACGCGGCCGCGCAAAAGCAGGACGACCAGCACGAACGTACATTCAGCAGCTATGTGAGGATACAGGTTGTTGTCCTGAAGACCTACCTAGGGCGATGAACGATAGGGAGGAGTGGCGAGAGAGGGTCAGGGATATCCGTGCTGCCAGCACGATATGATGATGATGATGATATCATTGGATTTTTTTTATTGCATTGGATTTATTTCCATCTTTGTCTTATGTATATATACATATATCTACATAAATACACACATATCATATATATTTACGTCTAGTTAGCGTCCATGTAGTGCATCCATATAGCAATATCGACATAACCGCCACTTGGAAAAAACTGAGTTTTATTTTATTGGTCGGGTCTGACTTCCATATGACCGATAGTCTATCAATAGCTGTCCATGCCTTTGCTAGTCAGATATTGATGTCTTTTTCGGTTGATGAGACATTGCTTCCTAAGTAGGTGAACTTGTCAACTAATTTCAGAGAGCTACCATTTAGTGTGGAGATGTCGCTTCTTTGATTAAAGCACATGCATTCCGTCTTGTCTGGGTTGACATGGAGACCTATGCCACTAGCTGCTTGCTCCAGACCATGCAGTAGGGTTTTGGCTTGGGTAGATGTATTTGCCAAATGTCATCGGCATAGTACACGTCTGTAATTGTTTGTGCGGGGTATCTTCTGCGTCTTTCTTTTGCTGGATTGAAATCGTTATGGAGAAAAAGCTTGATGGTAATTACACAAGAATGCTGCAAGCAATATTGAACAAGTCCTGGAGGCAGCACTCCACAAAACGGCAGCTGTACGGCCACCTACCATGCATCATGAAAACTATTCAAGTTAGACGAATCAGACATGCGAGACACTGCTGGAGAAGTAAGAAGAAACTCATAAGCGATATACTCCTGTGGACTCCTTCACATGGACGAGCAAAGGTAGGACGACCAGCTAGAACCTATATACAACAGCTCTGTGCCGATACAGGATGTAGCCTTGAAGACCTCCTCAGAGCAATAGACTACAGAAAGGGTTGGCGAGAGAGGGTCAGAGAGATCCATGCTGGCAGCGCGACATGATATATACATATATATATTGAGAGAAAATAGATAGAAAAATAGGAACAGTAAGTTAAAATATTAACTTCAAGTTACAATGTAAGTTAATTTTTCTATTTTTAGTGATTACATTTATACATTGAGTACTTTTTATGTAACGTATTTGACGGTATATAATGTGTACTTTTTTTTTTAGTTAAAATATCTTTTTAAATTCCCCTGCATCTTATATGCCATAAATAGGTTTAAAATTCACAATAACTGGCCGAAATTAGCTACCTGGCAACTCCTATTAGCTTAGACTTTAGAGTAACTATCATATACATATTGTCCTTATTTAAAAAGCTATTTATGCAGATTAAAAGTGATATCATTGATAATATTCATTATATTAATTTCATTTCGTATAAGATTAGTACTTTTTTTTTCTTAATTTGCTCTCCTGAAATTGGGTTGCATCTTATATGCCATCAAATACGGTAAGCTATATATATTATATACTTAAATTATATATATATATATATATATATATAAAATATACTTATACATAAGTGAGTTGGCCAACCGTCGCTGAGGACAACCTGAAGGCTTCCTTTTCAATAACTACTACACCGAGGTGTAAGGGAGGGTGCTACTCCATTCCCTGGATTGTTCCACTCACCCTTAATCCATACCTTATAATGCTGAGTGTTAATCAAGGAGGCTCCAAGTACTATTTTTTGAGTGTTTTGTATGACTCAACCTGGGATTGAACCTCAGTCTCCTGGACCGTTGGCAAACACACAAACAATTATGCCAATTGGCTGGTCTCAGTAGCAATATCTTATCTATTAGAAGTGAACTCAATGTATGAATAGGAAAGGCATGAACTGCTACTGACGGGGTAACAACCCGATGGAAACCTGATGTCGCCGATGAAATAAAATAGGACTTCTTCCAAGGTGTAACTGTATCAGTACTACTGTATAGCTGCACCACTTAGACTAATGAAACGCTTGGAGGAAAAGCTCGGCCAAAACTATACAACATTTCTGTGTTTTATTTTGAACAAATCCTAGAAGTAGCACCCCATATATATATATATATATATACACTTAAATGTAGTATTTCACCGATGTGTTCATCAGACCAAGTTGACTTGAGGTCTACGCTATCCTCACTTAATATATATTCTCTCAATGATACTAAGCACAATTTATTTATAGATGTAGCAAACTATATTATCTATATATATATATATATATATATATATAGAGAGAGAGAGAGAGTGTGTGTATGTGTATGTCAGAGAAACATGGGATAACTGTTATAAAACATCTTCAGCCTTGATAGTTTTTGAACACACCTCATGCACACACACACTTGCCCAGTTGGCTGGAGCTGTAGAATACACCGACTGTTTCTCTGCAGAGGGGTAAGATCTCCTCAACAAGTATCCTGATATGACACTACACAATCTGATGATGAGGTTTTGGGAATGCAGCGAGTCGCTTCATTGCCATGGCTCTCAGGTCCACTCTGGCTCGGAGTGGTAGCACCTGATAGGGTCCTATCTATGCGTCAATAAGAACTAAACTGTGTACTTATGCTAAACTGAACTGTTTGAAAGAGAACTGTTTTTGACATTGAAACTGCACACTTACGCTAAACTGAACTGCTTGAAATAGAACTGTTTTAAATAGAACTAAACTGTGTTATTATGCTAAAATGAATTGCTTGAAATAGAACTGTTTAGACATTGAAACTGTGTACTTATGCTAAGCTGAATTGATTGAAATAGAACTGTTATGACATCTAACTATTTGTAAAAACTATACTTATACTAAATTAAATTGTTTTAAATTTAATTCGGCATTAAATGACCCTAAAAAGCATTGATACACCATAAAACCAACCAACCAACCAACACTCACATATATCTAAGAACTAAAATATTTAACTACTCACAAATCTTTACACAATATCTCAGACTGTTTTATGATCATGTAGTGGAAGGGAAATTTCGTATTTTAGTTTAGCGCGCAAATTTAATTCGACACTTAATTTCACACAATCAGGATGAACTATCCTATTCATCCCGGACCTCTTTCCCGAGCAGCAGATTGGGTAAGCTGCCAAACACAGCCTCTTTAGCTGGACAACGCCACCCAGTGCAGACGTCTCACTGCGGCTCTAGAATAGCAGCAGCAGCATGGACACATGAGGGAACCTATCTAATTTATGGATTCCTTGCAAGGAATCCCAGTTGAATATAAATCTGATACATTCAACATGCCTCGCACAGGCACAACTTTATGTCACCCCCAAAATTGACTATGTCAACGCGATGCTTTTATTCCGCTCTCGACACCTAGCTATCAATTCACCTCTGGGCCACTTTAATGGAGACAACGCAGACTCTCCTCCCCAAAAACACCAGACGCACAAAAATGCACGGTGACTCTAAAGTTCAATTCCTCCAATGGCAACGGCAACATGGCTTTCGCTAAACTACAGCGAACACAATCCCTCACACGTCCGACGACACACGCTGCCATCTCAACCTTCTTAACCATAAATCCATTTCGTCTCCTTACTCACAATCTTACTCACCACGAGTCTTGCAGCACAAACCCAAACTAAATTTTCCATGCTGCAAATAAAAACCATTCATAAAAACATTTCGACTATCGCCATCTTACTTCATCATTCTTACCTTTATTTACTCTTAAAACTTAGCGAGGGAAGAACAACACTTAGCGAGGAAACAACTCACGTAAACACACATACGTTACACCATCTTCCACGCTAACAAACAACAATAATTCCTCCTACAATCGAGATCACCTTTGCATGAACATTCTAGTCACTGTTTAGGGAATTGTAAGTTAATTTGTGTCCTCTCTTTATACGTAGAGCGTTTTTAGATTTTTTAAAAACTGCTACAATTTTTTTTCTCTTATCAGAATATATATATATATATATAAAACCCAGTGGCTTATACGCAATTTTAACGTAAAATTCTTTTGACTATATCTTTTGCGATTTTTTCAATTTCTCAAAAAATTTTTTGCTGCCTGATGATTGCAGTGATTTGATGTGCATGAAACTAGTGGTTGCAGATAAGCATCCAGGTTATTAAATATATATAAAAACTAATATATATATATATATATATATATATATATTCATTATCACACACACACACACACACACACATATATATATATTCATTATTACACACACACACACACACATATATATTCATTATCACACACACACATATATATATATATTAGTGTACAGACAAAATGAGCATGTGTGGGTATATGTATACACATATATATCTCCTCTACAACTACCTCTACCAACAACAACAACAAAAAACCTTACTCTGACGAGAGATGAAGATGGATCGATTATGAATGTCAATCCTCTTTCTTTCTTTTACCATCACAAACAAAAACCTAAGCAAAACAGACAAAAAAAAAACAAAAACAAAACAAACAACAAAAAGAAACTCTGTTTAACAGAAAGAAAAAGAAAAAGAAAACAATCACCAACGAGGAGAAGGAAGGAATTCAAAAACAAAAACTGAAAGCTATTCTAGTGACAGCTTCCGAATTAAAAAAACAACAACAACAAAATAACACTAAAGCAAAAATAAATAATCAAATAAACAAATAAATGAATAAACGAGAAAAATAAACAAATCTCTATTTTATAGATTTCTTCAAAACTCTCCTAATAGACATTTAGACAGTCGACAGACGTAGCCGTCAATGATGGACAGGTACAGAGAAAACAGAAATATTTGAAGAAAAGAATTTTCCCTGGCAGAGTAATGGGTAAGGGGATGGAATGGGACTTCACCTAAGTAAGTAATCAATCATTCCATTTATCCTTTCTAGGACATTGATTTCTGTTTTTCCTTTCTGATTTCTTTACGACAATTTTACTTTCACAAAGATTGTCGTGCAATATTTTCACTACTGCTTTTGCCGAATTAATTTTTGCCATTATCCACTGCCAACCTATTGATGGTTTATAGCTTACAAGAGAACGTTTCTGTTTTTAAGTGTTCATTAATACTTTGCCACATATTATCACTAGAACTGTTTTGCCAATATTAACTATTGGCTTTCTGGTTTGGTTTTCATTCTTTTAAAATCAAAGAAGCAATTCGTCCTTTAAGACTCTCACAGAAATTCTTTTTCAGATAAAAAAAAAAATTTAATACTCTAATAATCTTCTATAAAGACAGACTACAAATCAATGTTTTCAAATGACTTTTCTATTTTCTGTTGATATACACAAAAGCCTACGCACTCTCGTACTAATGGTCCTAAAGACAAGCTTGTTAACCATTACTTTGTGGCAAGTACTTTTACTCATTTGCTTGCTTTAGCTTTGTGTCTCACAAAATTACAATAGCAGGATTGGATTTGCACTAATGACGTGACAACCTTACAAATTCTTATTTAATGATTGCAACAGCCCCAATAGATAATCATTACGTTGATTCTGATATGGGAACAGAATAATGTGGCACTAAATGAGGTTGTACTCATTCCTAATCAGGCAGAATCTATTTCTGTTGTAGACGATATAGCATTCTTGCAAATACACCATCTCAAGCTAAATTAGTGTTGCATAACCTGGAGCAGGCAGCAAGAGGCATGTGTCTCCACATGAACTCAGATAAAACACACTGAGTGTGTTTTAATCAAGAGGATACCATCTCCTCTTTAAAATGGTAAGCTTTTGAAATTAGTAGACCAGTTCATATACTATGGCCTTTTTGTTGGTTTGGAGTGTTACAATATACAATAAGAAAAACTTCATTTAAAACAATACAAACAATGGACATCTAAAATTTAAACAATTTTTATAAGACAATAAAGCGTCAACTCGGATTTGAATGTTCAGAAGTTCCCTTTTACAAGTAGTAAATTTTCAAAGTGGTAGAAAGTCAGATATTAGGAAAAAGGGGGGAGAGGAGGAAAAAGTTTTTAAAGAGTACTTATTCCTTTTTTCTTTTCTTTCTTTTATGGTCAGGTAATGGAACTAGCAGAAACTTAACTCGAGGGCGGACGTTACTTCTCGCTTGATCACTGTATCTATGTGCTTCCTTGGGTCTCTTTTGTCCTCACTGCCTCGGTTCACAGAAATCATGAGTTTTTATTTCTCCCCACCGGCTCCAAACTCGTCACTCCACAATCCTTCTCATTTTTGGCGCGACCGCTTCCCATTGGCTACTTTACTTTTTATTATTTTTCTTTTTTTCTGATTTCTAACCGGATGGGTGCGTGGAGTCGATGCGTAGCGACGCGTTTATACATTTTGTATGTGGCAGCCGACGAGTCAACATCCGGTTGGGAGTTTTATTGTTAATTCCTAAATCCCCACAATACCGTGGTAGCAATATCTTATCGATGAGAAGTGATATCAATGTATGAATAGGAGAGACATGGACTGCTACTGACAGGTAAACAACCCTATGGAAATAAGATCTCTCTAAAGAAATAAAACATGACCTCTTCCAAGCTGGAGCTGTGTCAGTCCTACTGTATGGCTGCATCACTTGGACTCTAATGAAACGCTCAGAGAAAAAGCAGAAATTAATACCATTTATTCATGTTCATGAATGAAAAAAGTAATCGTACAGTACAAAAAAATAACACATCATCGTCATTTAATACTTTGTAGAATACTCTTTATTCACTTTAACATCCACTCATCTCTTCTTGTAGTTCTCAATTAATTTCTTGCGATAATCAGTAGGTATTTTGTACCATTCTTCCTGGCATATTGTCTTCAGATTATTGATGTTTGCTGGTGCTCTTTTTTAGATGTGAATTTTCAAAAATCGCCCTAAGTTCCCAAATCAAATCTAGAGACTGACTTGGCCATTGCAAAACATTTACATTATTTTCAGACAACCACTTCATAGATTTAGCTGCATGATTGGGATCATAATCCTG
>OY757927.1:13301750-13356750 GCA_963585895.1 Sepioteuthis lessoniana | reverse complement strand
TAAGTTTCCAGACTTTTTTTGTACAGGCATTTAAAATTGTCGTAGACTCTTGAAATTTCACTATGTTATTGCTCTACATCCTATGAGATGACTGACCAATTTCTATGATTTCAGGTTTAAATGAACAGCTACAGTAGGAATTGGAATACACCCTAATAAAGCCGGATTGTCACAGCTGGTGAATTTCAAAAATGCAATCTGGTCATGAGGACACTTTAGAAGAACGATATGCATAAAATTCCGTTTTAAACTTGGAAAAAATGCTGCCACAGAAACATATGGAATGCTTCAGACTGCTATTCGACGATCTTGCATGAATCGAGCATCAGTTTTTGAGTGGCATAAGAGATTTAAGGAAGGCAGGGAGTCTGCGAGGGATGATGAGAGGTGTGGGAGGAGTAAGGAAGTCAATACACCAGAGTTGATTGGCCAAAGGGTTTGGGTTAGGGTTACTATGTTGAGGTTTTAATGGAGTTCAGGAAGAGATTCCTCGGGCAGAGGGCAGCACTCTTCAAATCGGCTCAGTGGCATTTCCACCAGGACAATGCACCAGACAACAACTCCATCCTTGTCACAGACTATTTGACCAAGATGGGCATCAAGACAGTTCCTCACACTCCCTATAGTCCAGACATTGCTCCCTGTGGAGATTACTTGGAAGGGGACTAGAGTTTCATGTGTTTACTCTCAATAAAAGTGCCCATACGAAAAAGTCTGGAAACTTATCTAATGATCCTCATATATCAAATATATATGATTTGGTTGGGTTAGGTTCTATGGCATATCAACAATTATAGGTTATTTAATGCAAAATCATCTTTATACATATATATATTAATATATATGATTTGGTCTGAATTGGTTTTATGGCATATTAACTTTTGTTGGTTATTTAATGCCAAATGCTCTTTATACATATATATTAAATATATACAATTTGGTTTGGTTGGATTTTATAGCATATCAAACGCTGTAGGTTATTTAATGCGAAATCATCTTTATACACACACACACATATATATATATATATATATATATACAATTTGGTTTGGTTGGGTTTAATAGTATATCAACCATTGTCAGTAATTTAACGCCAAATCCTCTAACTACATATATATAATTTGGTTTGATTTTATGGCATATCAACTATTGTTGGTTATTCAATGCCAAATCCTCTTAATACATATATATTAAATATATGATTTGGGCATGAAGGAGTACTCTGCATTTCCCCAAGCTCGAGCATTACTGGAACCTCACTATTAGATGGTTTCATGTTATATCAAGGACACTTCTTTGGTAGGAGGTTCGTACCCCTCTGCAAAGATGCAGTCGGTGTATTCTACAGCCCCAACCAACTGGGCTGATGAATTATGCTGTATGTAGCGTCTGTTATCCAACTCTACATTAGATCACTGAGCAAGAAAAAAAGAAATTTTATTTGCTACCCAAATAATTGATGCTTTACAAGACTTAATTGAGTATATTGATTCCAAATCTGTACCCAAAATTTTCCTAATGTTACTTGAATGTCCAGGATATGATCCTTTTTATAGTAAAATACATCAAATCTCTTCTGATTCACCCACTTAACTCTTCACACACCTAACTACTAAAACACACAAAACACAGACCCACAGACATCAGCACTGGAGAAGAAAATAATAGCTACCAGATGTTAACCCAACAACGGTCAGTGTCAAACTGAAAAAATCATGGCTTCTGCGCATAGGCTCCGTGCATAGTCAATCCAAAATCCCCAGAAAATTCTCAGTTATAAAAAAAAAGTCTATTTTTGAACCAATCATATTTTTTCCACAAGTAACATTTTCTGGAGTCGGTGTTTGAAATTGGTAACACATAAATAGGCCAAACGAAGGTCATATGCCAGTTGAATTGCTGGCCGTTCCAAGAGCGTCACCCAATAACACCATCTGACCAGATCAAAGCAACTGCTCATCGCTGAATAGAAAACCCCCTGCCAGCTGGCCAGATATTTCATCTGCTTGTTTATTTTATTTATTCAATAAACAAAATAAACTAAATCTTCTCGTCAGTCTTATTTTTCTTGCAACCACATGCTTGTATGTAACACTGATAAGGCAAAAAATAAAAATGGTCACATACCGAGACAAGAAATCCATCAATAACATGAAGACTTGAATCTAAGTGTTTAAGAATAATAAAATGTCTTTACCTGATTTTCATGGTCACGAGCCATTTTTTGTTTCTCTCCATCATGTTTCAAACCGAGTTCAATAATTTGCTGCTTGTACTTCTGCTCAAGCTGTAATGAATTCTCCTGAGACACTTTAACTTGATGTTCAAGTTCTGCAACACGCTAGAAAACCGAAACCAAAAAGCCAGAATGGTTAGTATCTGTTGAATATCAAAGTTTCTGTATGTGTCAAGCTTCTCCTTTTCACATCAACTATATACATTATCACAAATAAATAAGTACACCCCTAACATTTTTTTTTAAAAAAGTTAATTTTCTTCTAAATCAAAGATACTAGGATCTTTTTTTATATTTCGGAAAAGTTATATGTACCACGCAGATACTAGGCCTCATGTAATAATACGACACTAATCCTAAGCAGACATTCTGATAGAAGCATAAACTGTCATTATCACTGCTTGTCTTGAAATCCCTCTGTTCAATAAACGAGCCAAAATTTTGATAGGTACTATGCTACTTGTCTTAAAATCTTTTGGTTCAATCAATAAACACAAATTTTGATGGGTAATATGCTACTTGTCTTAAAATCTTTTGGTTCAATCAATAAACACAAATTTTGATGGGTAATATGCTACTTGTCTTAAAATCTTTTGGTTCAATCAATGAACATAAATTTTGATGGGTGATATGCAACTTGTCTTAAAATCTTTTGGTCCAATCAATAAACACAAATTTTGATGGGTAATATGCTACTTGTCTTAAAATCTTTTGGTTCAATCAATAAACACAAATTTTGATGGGTAATATGCTACTTGTCTTGAAATCTTTTGGTCCAATCAATAAACATAAATTTTGATGGGTAATATGCAACTCGTCTTAAAATCTTTAGGTTCAATCAATAAACACAAATTTTGATGGGTAATATGCTACTTGTCTTAAAATCTTTAGGTCCAATCAATAAACACAAATTTTGATGGGTAATATGCTACTTGTCTTAAAATCTTTTGGTTCAATATGCTAAATCAATGAGCACAAATTTTCATGGGTATTATGCTACTTGACTTAAAATATCTTTCTTCATTAAGCTAAATTGATAAATACAAATTTTGATGGGTACTATGCTACTTGTCTTAAATCTTTTGGTTCAATCAATAAACACAAATTTTGATGGGTACTATGCTATTTATCTTTATATTTCAGTTCAATATGTTAAATAAGTGAATAAAGATTTTAATAGGAAATCCGTTTACCCAACCCAAATTTTAATAGAAAATAATTGTGTTTACTTTCACGGCAAACTAGGTTGTTCCACTTGTTTTCCCCACTGTGGTGAAAGGTTTACATTTTTTACTCAGTGTATAGGCCGACCTGTGGTTTTGAAAAAAAAAATTTTTTTTCTAGGCTTCAAATGTCGACTTGTATACTACAATTGATTGTAAACAAACCGACTACAATACACCACTTTCTCCATGCTGTACAGGTGCACCGACCAATTACATACCTAACTGCATTCTTGTCTGTTTGCACCTTTTCACATCCATTTGTTTCCATGGCAATGAATTCCATGTGACATCTTTGTTTTCATGTCAAAGTTTTTGTCGTTTGTTATCAACACTAAAAATTGCATTCTGGGATTGTTTCCTATGTAGTCAGGTACTTTATTATTCGGAAGTTTCTATCAATGAATATAAATATAATTTTAGCTTATTGGTCTCTATATATATTAACCCAACCCTTCTGTTATGAACTTGATACGACACAAGATCAATATTTAAGCCGAGTCTAACAGGCTTGAATTCAGAGTTTTCCTTCTCCTAGACCGGTTTCCATACTAAAGTCGACAAGTCCAATCTGCCCAACTATTTACTTAAGCAGGACAGGGAATAGTTGGATTTATGCCTTTCCTTAGGGTATTAGCACTAAGTGAAATGTAAACAGTCTCATTCAGGATTTGAACTCGGGTTTCTCTGTCGATTTCATATGTCGGTCACCATGTGCATTTCCATTTAGTTAATTGGCTTTCGACCAGGTTGTAATAAAGAGTGATTGATTGATTGGTTGATTCTATGGCATGTCAACCAGTCTGGGGATGTTTTATACCTTGAGGTTTGGGAATTGTATACATTGTATGGTTATATTTACATTTCGTTTGTATATTTTCTTTTATGCATACAGTTATATGATAGCAAGTATTCCTATCTAATATAAATAATTATATTGTTTCAAGTTATTATTTCGGTTTGATAATAGTCATTTGTTTGCACACGGTTACATGCTTTCAAGTAGCTAATAATAATTATAATAATAATAATCCTTAGAAAACAATTATAGTTTTAAGTAACTTTTCTTAATATAAATAATTTAGCATTAAGTATTTCTAAGGGATGCATATTTACCAACCACTCTGCTCGGGCAGGATATGACACAAGGTCAATTTTTAAGTGGAGTTTAACAGGTTTGAATTCAGACTTTTCCTTCTCCTAAACTAGTTGCCTCACCAAGGCTGAAGAACCCAGTCTGCCCTACTATTTACCAATAGCTGGAGGGAGAATAATTGGATTCATACCTTTCCCAAGGATAGTAGTGCTATGTGAAATGCAATCAGTCTCGTCAAGAATTTGAATTCGTGTCGCTGTGTCCATTTCCTATGACGATAACCATTACACCACGGGCACCTCCTATATTTCTAAGGGATATAAATGATTTTTAAACATATCTACTGGGTGCAGAAACAAAATATAGAATAATTTCTAAAATGTTTTATTTTTGTCTGATTAGCACAATTTTTGAAAAATGAGATATATCTAAATTTTCATGATTAGTTCTATTATTCAAGCACTTTTTTCATTAAAATTCAGCCGAATATGAGTGAGCAAGAAAAGAAATAACAAAGAATCAATGATATGCTAAATGCTAAAACTAAGCCAAAAAAATTTCCAAAATAAATGGAAATTATTTATGGCCTCCATTAAGCCCAGACCTTAACACCTTTGATTATGCTATATGAGGCATTTCAAAAAACAAACAAATGCAACGACCTATCCAAATATTGGTTCGCTTAAGACTGCTTTGAGGAGGAATGGAATAAAATGTCAGAAGATTTTATTTTAAAGGCATGTAAATCATTTCGATGGTGTGTTAATACAATAATTGAAAAAAAAAAAAAATGGTGGCCATAGTGAGGGAATTTACTGTTTTGTGCCTATCTTCTTATTTTATTGTTTACTTTTTAAAATTAAAATTAATCTTGTTTTATAATAGAGTCGTTTATTACTTTACTAGAATATTCTTAATTTTGCTACCACACCCTGTATTTGACCCAAAGATGAGATTCTAATGAGCCATACTACTTAGAATGCACCAAGAAGTAATGGTAAAGAAAGGGTACATTGGCTTAGTGGTAGAGTGTTTGTCAATGGCCTGAAAGACAGGGGTTCAATCTCAGGTCGAGTCATACCAAAGACTCAAAACTTTCTTGCTCAACACTCAGCATTATAAGGTAAGTGTTGTATACTCATCTGCATATATATGCTTATATACACATCATATATATGCTGGATACATACCGACGCAATGATAACAGACGCAAGAAGGACAAAGACAGATGCAAGATAAGACGCAGGAAGACTTCTTTAACAATATTTTACCTCTCACTTTATTGCAAGGATTCGAAAGGGTTGTTCAAGGGTTGCATGTGAGAGGGAGCTGGAGATCAAATATAAACTGTAATATCTTGACCCCACAGTTATGACCGTCACGTTGTGTCTTTCTTGTTCTTTAGTGCTGTTCAACCAGAGGCCTAGGGCCCACTGCTGGATGCTGGCTTTCTTTATTGCATCTTATCAGCATCTTCTCTGGACCCCAAACTCCATCGGGGTTTCCAAGGGCCCCCTCGGTCGGGTGTGGCTTTCCCTGCCACATCTGGTCTCTAGCTGTCTGGAACCCTACTGGCAACTGCTTCTTGGACTCGAACTCAACTGAGTTAAATAATAATTCAACGCCCACACGATCGCCCACTGGATCTTTGAAATTGAATGTTTAATCGTCATCAAGCGGAAATAACTGTCATGTTGTTCAGAGGTCACTCTCTTCCAGTGCATCAGTCTGTATTGGCACAGTGGGACCTTCACCTTGTCCCATATTATAAGCCTTAATCCGCCCACGTGATCTCTTTCGATTACTGGCCATTGGAATGTGTCACTTCCTTCCGGTGCATCACCTGGGAATAGCATTTCTTTGGGCCGGGTCGAAGGTCAAAACATAACATAAGTTTCAAGGGTAAAATGGAGCAATCTAGAGAAAGGAGCAGCACCCTCCCCTACACCTCAGTGTAGTAGCTACTGAGAAGGGAGCTTTTGGGTCACCCTCGACTGTGGTTGCCAACTTTACTTACTCTACATTACCCCGAGTTTCAGAACTGAAACCTTACCGCCAGATACAGTGTAGTGTCATAGTTGGCCCTCCCCTTTATTAGGCGGGGGGGGGGAGTTGGTCATACCACTCAACAGGAGATACAGTCAGTGGTATTCTAAGTCCTGCCAGGAGGGTGGTCTGGAGAGTAACATTTTCTGTTGCTTTTGCTGCTCAGGCCAGTAAGGTCATTCAAGGAAAGCGGTTTCTTTTTGCTTCATTTAAGGAAGCTTAGCAGTACTGAGTCAATGGAAGAAGATTTATGATTTGATGAAAACAGCAACAAGACAGTAGGTACAGTCTGAATTGCAACAGTATTGTGTCTCTTGCATATTTGGCTCGGTTTGTTTTTATCGCATATCAACTGTTATAGGTCATTTAATGCCGAATCCTTTTTATGCATATATATTAAATATATATGATTTTGTTTGCTTGGTTGGGTTTTATGGCATATCAACTATTGTAGGTTATTTAATACCAAATCCTATGTTTGTGTGCGTTTGTGTGAAGGAATGGTTTAGTTTGGTTTGGTTTTATGGCATATCAATCATTATAGGTTATTTAATGCCAAATTCTCTTTATACATATATATTAAATATATAAAATTTGGTTTGGTTGGGTTTTATGGCATATCAACTATTGCATGTTATTTAATGCCAAATCCTCTCTCTATATATATATCAAATATATATGATTTGGTTTGGTTGGGTTTTATGGCATATCAACCCTTGTAGGTAATTTAATGCCAAATCCTCTTTATACATACATATTAAATATATATGATTTGGTTTGGGTTGGGTTTTATGGCATATCAACCATTGTAGGTTATTTAATGCCAAATCCTCTCTCTATATATATATCAAATATATATGATTTGGTTTGGTTGGGTTTTATGGCATATCAACCCTTGTAGGTAATTTAATGCCAAATCCTCTTTATACATATATATTAAATATATATGATTTGGTTTGGGTTGGGTTTTATGGCATATCAACCATTGTAGGTTATTTAATGCCAAATCTATTTTATACATATATATTAGATATGTAATTTCTAAACATATTTTGTAGGTAACATTTTTAACCAAACATGAGCTTTTTTTTTTTTCACACAGTTTAAAAATTTCACGTATTTCTATCTAATACAAATCATTCTATTTACCATTAATTATTTGTTTGCACACAATTAAATGTTTTCCCAAATTGCTATCTCACACTAACACTTTATTTAAACATTTGTCATTTGTTTACACACAGTTAAATGATCAAATGATTCTATTTCTAAAAATTCAATTTAGCATAAGTCATTTGTTTGCACCAAGTTTAAACTTCTATTTGACTCGTAGATCGGACCCTTTCAGATACTACTACTTTGGGCCAGAGTTGACCTGAGAGTGATGGCAATGAAGAGATACTCCGCTTTCCTCATCATTAGATTGTTTAGTGTCATATTGAGGACACTCGTTGTGGAGAGGGTTTTTTATCCCTCTGCAGAGATGCAGTCAGTGTATTCTACAGCCCCAGTTAAATGGGCACACGAATTTGGAGTCAGAGCCTCAATAAAATGACGAAGCAAGAACTGTCAGTGTCCAGTTGGTTACCAACTGAGTTTAAGGTTAGTGTGTTCAATCATAATCTTCTATGAGGACTGAGACCGAAGTTTCTTTGTTTTATCATCAGATAACATTCCAAATTACTCATACAGGTGACAATTTTCACAAACAAAATGGAGGCATGCTTAATGTAGTGTTTATCATTGGAGGAAATGGAATCAACTCACTTATTTAGATTTCACTTTGTGTGAATGCCCAAAGGAAAAATATGAAACCATCTGTTCTCCTCCAACCTATAGGAAAATTGTAAGGCAAGGTTCTTTAGTCTTGGCTCAGCAACCAGTCTGGGAAATGGTAAAATATGAAACATGTTTCACTGCGGTTAAAATTTTACCTTGTGTCACATCTTGCCCAGGAGGGGGGTTTGAGTAAATACCTAAAAGGAAAATAAATGTGCTGCTTCCTGTGTTTTTCAGATAACTGGCCATTAGTAATATGCTTTGTGCTCATGAGCAGGTTCAAGTGATTAATATTACAATTGCTTATGAATATGCAGAAATTATCATTTACATAAAAGATTCATCCAAAACAATAATGAGGATCGTTGGAGAACAAAAACGAAAGTGACACTCGGTGGAACTTTGTGAGAAAAAATAAGTACCATCTGACTTTATAGGTGAAAGGAAAAATAGAAAGGAAGCTCTGTTTTGACAACAGCCAGAAGGGTGTGACTTGTACTAGGAGAAGTAACAAGTCTTTTGGTATTGTTTGTGAGAATATATATATATATATATATATATATACACACACATATATAAACACACTCATATATATATATATATATATATATATATATATGTACCATCTGAAGTATGTGGATTATCAATTAATAATATGTTGTTTACAAGACAACAAAAATAAATTAAACAAAACAAAAAATAAATAAATAAAAAGCCATTAAAAAAAACTTCCCAGAAAAGTAAATCAAATACCATTTCCTGTAATAGTGACACATTCAATATATGAAAAAGAGTAAATAAATAAAATAGATTCAGAGCCAAAGATCATCTGAATGCAACAAGTTTTACAAATAAAATATAGATGCTGTTTTACTACATAAAAAAAAAGACATGTAATTTGTTTTAGCATGAATCATATTGCGTATACTATTTATTTCAATGAATCATATTGTGAATAGACCTTATTTGAATATTCCAACATATTTTCTAGTCTTGGGAACAAAATATTTAAAAACCTGTGCAACCAAATTTCACTTTTCAATATGAAATAGGTTCAAGGACTGTGACATCAATGCTACACATTACAGAGGAAATGCGGATAGGAATTTACTCAATGCCAAACTCTGAACGTATACCAGAGAAGGTACCATAGAAACTTGAATTTTTTTTATGAATATGGTAATCTTAACATTATTTTAGAAAAAAATTTCGAGCAAAATATCTTTTTGTACAAGTATGAATGAATATATGGGTAAAATGAAAGAAAAGATATGAAAACTGATTTGGAGGAGAGTGTATATATTTATTACAATATTCTATTCTCCATCCAATAAGCGATTGAGAAAAATTTTTCATTTTCAGAAAAATTTTGGGAAACATTGTAACTGTCTATAAAGTTGTCATGGTAATATAATTAGGAATGCCAATCATTATGAAACTTAAAAGTGGGATAGATTTGGTCTCGTTCTATGGCATATCAACCATTATAGGTTATTTAATGCCAAATACTTTTTATACATATTGATCAAATATATGATATCTTTAAACAAGCTTGAGCTCATTTCTTTCACACAGTTAAATGGTTTCATTTATTTCTATCTAATAAAAATACACTGTTAAATGTAAAAACATTTCTATTTCAAACAATTCAGTTTAGCATAAGTACACAGTTTCTTGTTTACACCCTGTTAATCATTTGTTTAAATACAGCTTTTTTGTTTACCCACAGTTAAATATAAAATCAGTTCTATTTCAAACAATTCATTTTAGCACAAGTCAACAAAGTTAAATGTTTCCAAGTATTGCTACGTATCACTAAAGATTTAATTAAACATCAGTCATTTTGTTTTACACACAACTGAATGTAAAAACAGTTCTATTTCTAACAGTTCTGTTTAGCGTAAGTACCCAGTTCTGTGTTTACACACACTTAAATGTAAAAACAGTTCTATCCCATAGATAAGACACTCCAGGCTAGAATGGTCCTAGGATTAATGGCGATGAAAGGGGTACCCACACACCCTAAATCTCCAAGGCTGGAGCCTCACCATCAGATAGTTTAATGTCGTATCTAGGAGACCCATTTGCAGTTATATATGATTTGTGAGCAAATAGCTTGTAAGTTACTTTTGATAAAAATATAAATATAATGCAGTCATCTGGGGCTGTAGAATATACCAACTACATCTCTGCAGAGTGATAAGACCATCCCAACAAGTATTCTGGATATAAAACTAAACAACTGACTTATGCTAAACTGAATTGTTAGAAATAGAACAGTTAGTTCATTTAACTGTGTGCAAACAAATGACTGATGTTTAATCAAAATGTTAGTGATACATAGTAATACATGGATTCATTTAACCTTGTTTACTTATGCTAAATTGAATTGTTAGAAATAGAACTGTTTGATTACTTAACTGAGTGCAAACAAATGACTGATGTTTAATTGAATTGTTAGTGATACATAGAAATACTTGGAACTATTTAACCTTGTTTACTTATACTAAATTGAATTGTTAGAAATCATAATTAAATAGTAGCTTAAAATTAGTCGACATTGGAGTAAATCTGGGGCAATGTCCCTATGATTTAATGCTTAAAGTGTTAGATTACAGCCTTAAAGTACGTGAGTTCAAACTCCAGCCGTGCTATTAGGCTCACTTTTGGACTAATACCCAAGAGGAAGGTATTGAATCCCCTTAGGGGGTGTCCTCGTGGTGTAAGGATTAAAGTGATGGACTGCGGAATCGTAGTAAGCGAGTTCGATCTCCAGTTGTGCTATTACGTTCACTTTCGGATAAATACCCTTGGGAAAGGTATGAACCCCCTTATCCTCCCAGCTATGGGTTAAATAGTACCACCACTGTTCTTCTACTAGGGTGTGGGGTGTCCCCATGGTGTAATGCTTAAAGCATAGGATTATAGCCTTAAAGTACGTGAGTTCAAACTCCAGCCGTGCTATTAGGCACACTTTTGGACTAATACCCAAGAGGAAGGTATTGAATCCCCTTAGGGGGTGTCCTCGTGGTGTAAGGATTAAGTGATGGACTGTGGAATCGTAGTAAGCGAGTTCGTACTCCAGTCGCACTATTACGTTCAATTTCGGGGAAATACTCTTGGGAAAGGTATGAACCCCCTTATCCTCCCAGGTATGGGTTAAATAGTACCACTACTGTTCTTCTAGAAGAATGGCTTTGGCATTAAATAACCAACAAAAGTTGATATGCCATTAAACAAAGAAACCAAACCAAACTAATCCCCTTATCCGTCCAGGTATAAGTTAAATAGTACTCCTACTGTCCTTCTACAAGGTTGGCATTGGTATTAAATAATCCTGAGGGGTTGATATGCCATTAAACAAAGAAAGCAAGTGAAGTTTTTATCATTCTAGTCATTCAAAATGATATTAAATTAAGTGGAAAGTTTTGTTATTTTTAACGTCAATCTTACCAGAAAAGATCCAGTAAAATCCACATCAATGTTTGATACATTTATGAAGGTGCCTGTGGTGTAATGGTTATCATCGCAGGATGTGGACACGGCGACACGAGTTCAAATCCTGGACCTGACTGATTGCATTTCACATAGCACTAATACCCTTGGGAAAGGTATGAATCCAATTATTCTCCTTCCAGCTATGGGTAAATAGTAGGGCAGACTAGGTTCTTCAGCCTTGGTGAGGCAACTAGTCTAGGAGAAGGAAAACTCTGAATTCAAACCTGTTAAACTCCGCTTAAAAATTGACCTTGTGTCATATCCTGCCCGAGCGGAGGGGTTGGGTAAATAGGATCATTGTTTGATACAAAAAGATGACAGTCGATTCCCTAAGTTTTCAGCATCGAATAATTTGGCTGAGCAAGTAACATGCAAGCCTCTTCAAAATTAAAATGGTAGACTGTTGCAGATTTGATAGAATTTTTTTTGATATCAGAAATTGATAGGATAAATGTGGTAGGTTTCAGCTTAAATAATACCAAGAAAATTTCAAGTGCCACATTGGTGAAGCTTGTTTTCCCAACCATCTTATAATTAATCTCTTAATAATAAATATAAATTGCTCCATAGCAAGATTATAATTACTGTTTGAAAATGATCATTATCAATGTCAAATAAACCCCCACATGATCAATATCCTTGTATAAAAATATACAACACTATTCTGAATGTTATTAAATGAAAGATGACTAAGCAACACAGTCAATAGAAATCTAGGATCCACAGATATAAAATATTATATATATATATATATATATGTGTGTGTGTGTGTGTGTGTGTGTGTG
Source organism: Sepioteuthis lessoniana (assembly GCA_963585895.1). Lineage (NCBI taxonomy): Eukaryota > Metazoa > Mollusca > Cephalopoda > Myopsida > Loliginidae > Sepioteuthis > Sepioteuthis lessoniana. Next base: position 13,344,087 of record OY757927.1, on the reverse strand, counting down.
TGTATTAATAATGATTGTAACAACAAATTGTACACAAAAACAAATGTAAAAGTGCTTAATGCTTTTAAAGCCGAACTGGTTTAAAATGTAAAATTTTTAAATTACAATTCTATAATACTTCTCCTCAGAGTCTCACATGTCACCATGATCAGCCAAGTAATAGGACTACTACTACAGAATTGTATTATATATATATATATATAAAACCTAAAATGAATGAATGTTTACTCACCTCCTCATGGCTGTCACATAAATACTAGCTTCATGTATTTTCACGGAAAAAAGATACACTCACCAGATTAGAAATGTGTGAGGAGTTTAGTAAATATTTATTTATTTAAGGTTTTATACTGCTCAACTGGTTAGTATTGAGCACTCTTTTGATTGATAAAAGAACATTTTTGAATGATTTGTTTCTTTTCTCTCTCTCTCACTATGTCTATATACATATATATATATGGAGAGAGAGAGATAGAGAGATAGAAACTTAATAAGATGGACAGGAGGTCAAATCAATCTATCTTTCTCTCTCTTTCTCTCCCTATATTGATAGATAGATAGATCATTCTATTTGACCCATAGATAGGACCCTATCAGGTACTACCACTCTGGGCAGACCTGAAAGAAAGGCAATGAATGGGTGCTCCGTATTCTCAAAAGCTCCAACATTACTGGAACCTCACCATCAGATTGTTTAGTGTCATATCAAGGACCCTCATTTGGAGAATCTTACCCCTCTGCAGAGATACATTTGGTGTATTCTGCAGCCCAGCTGACTGGGCCATAAAATCTCTGTACCTGAACAGGTCTGCACAGCTGATACTTGATATCTGACCATTCTATAAAAAACAAAACCATATTTCTCTTCATCCACTGTAATAAAAAAAAGATAAGTGTCTTTGTCCCCGGTTGAGTGCTTGCCTCAGTCACTACTGGAATCTTTGAGGTTGACCACTCAATGTCTGGATCAATAGAAGAGACCACAGGCCCAAACAAACATAGAAACATGCACGTACAACACTTATTGAAATGTCCTCAAAGTTTCTTATTTTTTATATGAATTGTTGTGTTGTGAGTTGTAAGAGTTGACAATAAGAGATATTTGGTTACAGAGAGAATACAATTTGCTGATTAATTTCATCATCATCATCATCATCATATCGTGCTGGCACCACGGATATCCCTGACCCTCTCTCGCCACTCCTCCCTATCGTTCATCGCCCTAGGCAGGTCTTCAGGACAACAACCTGTATCCTCACATAGCTGCTGAATGTACGTTCGTGCTGGTCGTCAATGTCCTGCATGTCTGGTTCGCCTAACTTGAATAGTTTTCGTGATAGGGGGCAGATGGCCGTACAGTTGGTGTCTTGTGGGGTGTTGCTGCCAGGACTTGTTCAGGATTGCACGCAGCATTCTTGTGTAATTGCCATCTAGTTTCTTCTCCAGCCGTTTTGTTAGCGTCCATGTAGTGCATCCATATAGCAGTATCGATGTGACCGCTGCCTGGAAGAAACTGCGTTTCATTTTATCGGTTAGGTCTGATTTCCTTATAGTCGATAGCCTATTGATAGCTGTCCATGCTTTCGTTAACCTCGTTTCGATGTCCTTTTCGGTTGATTCGACGCTGCTTCCTAGGTACGTGAATTTGTCTACTAGTTTAAGAGGGGTTCCTTTTAGAGTGGAGATGTCCCCCGTTTGGTTATAGCACATATATTCCGTTTTGTGTGCATTAACATGGAGGCCTATGCTTGCTGCTGCTCGTTTCAAACTATGCAGAAGTGTTTCGGCTTGGTCAGGTGTATTTGCCAGTATCGCTATGTCATCGGCGTAGTTGGTGTCGGTAATTTTTATCATTGAGGGTTTTCGGATTATTGTCTTCATCTTTATTGTTATTTCCACAACGTTTCAGCCAATATGTCCTCCAGCCTTCTTCAGGTGTTTGTTGAATTCCGACTATTGTCTTCATCTTTATTGTTATTTCTACAACGTTTCGACCGATATGTCCTCCGGCCTTCTTCAGGTGTTTGTCGAACTCGGGAACCTTCACGCAAATTTGAGTTCTTTGTTTAGCACTGATTTTTCCGGAGTTGTTAAAAATCAGAGGTAAACAAAGGTGTCAACTTCGCATGAAGGTTCCTGAGTTCAACAAACACCTGAAGAAGGCAGGAGGACATATCGGCCGAAACATTGTGGAAATAACAATAAAGATGAAGACAATAGTCTAAAAACCCTTAATGATAAAAATCATCAAGGTTTATCTCAGAAATTTAGACAACTAAGAAACCTTAGTCGTTTTGTTGTTGGAAAGACAGACAGTCAAGTCTAGAGCGAACACCGCTCTAAATAGTCCTCAAACCAGTTCCTTCTGTGAGGGGTTCCAGCCACTCCACAACACGATTAAAAATTATAAATAAATAATATTATACAACATTAAGTTGAAGTTTCATTTATAGTTATTTTTAAAAATTTGCTTTGATCTATTGTATGTGTAGTAAAGGAAAGTAAAGTTGGCAACCTTCGTTGAGAGTGACCCGAAGGCTCCCTTTTCAATAGCTATCACACCGAGGTGGAGGGGAGGGCACTACTCCATTCCCTGGATTGCTCCACTTTACCCTTGATCCTTACCTTATAATGCTGAGTGTTAAGCAAGGCGGCATCAAGCACCATTTTTTGAGTCTTTGGTATAACTCGACCTGGGATTGAATCCCAGTCTTCCAGACCATTGGTGAACACTCTACTCATGAGGCTAATGGGCCAGTCTAAAGTGAAATTCTGCGACCTTAATCAAGGGTGATTCGAAAGCTCCCTTTTCAATAGCTATTACACTGAAGTGTATGGGAAATGAATCCGATAATATAGAGAAAACTTGAAAAGCAAGGTAATCCAAAGAGAAGAATTTACTATAAAAGAAAGTCAATGTTATAATGTTTCGGTTCTAATGAACCATCATCAGAACTTAGAAAGTATGATATCGAGTGATGTTATGTTAGAAGGATTTTTTTTAATGAAATACAAAACTGTGGCGGAAATAATATATACCGAGAAAAGGGTAACCACTTAATCAATAAATCAGCATTTGTATTTTATGACTAAATAGTTACTTCTTTCTCTGTATATATAATTTCTCCCTTTAGTATTTCATTAAAAAATCTGTCGGTCATCTGATATCACTCAATATCATCCTATCTAAGTCCTGATGAAGGTTCATTAGAACCGAAACATAATACTGACTTTCTTTTACATTAAATTCTTTTTGAATTACTATATAGAGCAATCCTAACTTAGACTGACATATGTTCTATTTCTTCTATTGAACAGTCTTTATTTATGAATATACCCATTTACATTATTAATATATATACTCCTTTTATATAGATATATAATAATAAAGTTGGCTACTGTAGTCAAGGGTGACTCAAAGGCTCCCTTTTCGATAGTTACTACACCAAGATGTAAGGGTGCTACTCCTTTCACTGGATTGCTCTTTACCCTTGATCCGTACCTTATAATACTGAGTGTTAAGCAAGGAGACATTAAGTACCATTTTTTAAGTCTTTGGTATGACTCGACCTGGGATTGAACCCAGGTCTCCCGGGCCATTGGCGAACACCCTAACCATCGTGCCAATCGAAAAGATTTCAGAGAAACCGAAACATACTTTGCAGATTGGACAGTTGAAGCTACTTATGATGATCAACTGAAAAGTTCATGGACTGACCAAGATACTCTCATGGATTGTGACCAAATGAGGTTTATTTTTCCACATATTTCCCCTTGTGGTTCATACACTTCTTCCATCAGTGTTGCAGTGCTTGAATTTCATTATGCAAGAGAGTCATCAATGGAAAATATGACATCATATAAACTTTTCCGCTGACACTTACTTATATTAGATTTTTTGTTGGCAGGGAATAATTTTATCTAAGCTGTTTCTAAATCTTATTGACCAAAAAAATATAATCTAAGATTATTTTTGTCATGTATGCTTATTTAGGAGTCAGTTTATGATACTATCAACACAGATGATTTCAAAATATATCGCTACATATTTGAGTCATGTAAGCACAGAAAATATTTTAGGCAATTTTTTAAATTTTCTGTTAAAATTACAATGAACATTATTTTTGGAACAGTAAAAAAAATAAAGGGATATATACATATATATATATATATATATATATATATATATATGCATACATACATATATGCATACATATATATATATACATATATATATGCATATATATATATATATGCATACATATATATATATATGTATATATATATGCATATATATATATATATATATATATACATATATATATGCATACATATACATATACACATATATATGCATACAGATATATACATATATATATACACATATATATGCATACATATATATATATATGCATACATATATATACATATATATATATATATATATATACATCAATACATCACTGAGGATGTATAACACAGCATTATGTATACCACACTAGATACATGAATATATATTAATATTATAAAATGAATTACCATAACCCCAAAATCCGGCAAACACTTGTACGCAACATACGGAAACACTGAACAGCTGTTTCGATCTTATTAGATCTCATCAGCAGTGTATATTGTGATTTTACCCACTGGAGATCAAACCAGGGACCACAGAATGCAGACCCAAAACTCTACTACTGAGCTGCTAGTCTACATCACACACAAGTGATGCCAAATTAACTGGTCATTGTAATTGCGCAGCCAATTAACCTGAATGTGTCTTGCAAGTTACATCCGTACTCTTTATAGAGGACATGGTCACCTCCAGGGCCACGTCTTCCCAAGAGGATTAGAAGTACACACCCGTGTAATTTTTATAACCTCAAGGGCAAGGAAATAGATGTACATTTTTTTTTTAAACAGAGGAATTATATTGTGAATTGAATTGCCATGACGAGAAAATTCAGGAAACACTTGTGTGTGACATATGGAAATACTGAACTTTCATAGCCACCAGTCCACATCGCACACAAGTGATGCAATGTGGATTGTTGGCTCAGTGGTAGAGTTTCAGCTTTGCATTCTGTGGTTGCTGGTTCGATCTTCAGTGGGGGAGATCACAGTATACACTGCTGATGGGACCTTATAAGGTCGAAACAGCTGTCCAGTGTTTCCATATGTTGTGCACAAGTGTTTGCTGAATTTTCTGGTCATGGTAATTCAATTCACAATTCCTCTACTTAAAAAAAAAAATGTATGTATATATATATATATATATATATGCATATACATATAAAGAGGCGCTTGTAGTGCAATGATTATTGTCATGAGAAATGGATACAACACTCTTTATTCAAAACCAAGACAAGGCTGTTTGCATTTCCTATTGCACAAAATTCTTAGAAAAGGTATGAATCCAACCATTCTACCTTCAGCGATGGGTAAATAGTAGAGCAGACTGATGCCGTAACCTTGGTATGGCAACCAGTCTAGAAGATAGAAAACTCCGGAGGGGTTGGGTAAGTATATATATATATATATATATATATATATATATATTTATATTTATGTGAAAATGTAAAAATAGGAAAAATACTTGGTATTCAGAGGATGATTTTATCATTAAATTGAAGTATTTGCCAAAGTTAAATCCCAGGTCGAGTCATACCAAAGACTCAAAAAACAGTACTTGATTTTGCCTTGCTCAATACTCAGTATTATAAGGTAAGGATCAAGGGTAAAGTGGAGCAATCCAGGGAATGGGGTATCACCCTCCCTTACACCTTGGTGTTGTAGCTATTGAAAAGGGAGCCTTCGGGTCACCTTCGACTAGGTTTGCCAACTTTACTAATTATTTATAAGTAAAATATCCAAGAAAAATAAGATGTTAGTTTCTAGTTCTTAAGTAAAATCTATGGCAGGTTCAATATTCTTTAATCAGTCTATAATTTTTAAGTCATTATTCAATGAATATATAGGTAATATATCATCTATAAAATAGAAATAGAGTCTTTGGATAATATAGACTCAAAGGGACGAGATTCAAGAAATTGAAGGAAAAGACATCCAAGGACCTTACCAAGAGGCAAAGCCTTGTGTAAACTAGATTTTTATTCATGCAATGTTTCATGTATAATGTGTAGATGTATAATATTTCATGTATAATGTGAAATTTGGATTATTTTATCAACAGACAATGGTTATGTAATGTTTGTTTTTTTCTGGAGGGGAATTGCAAAATGTTTAATATATTTGTCAACAGGAATATAACAGTATAATGATTTTATGTCAAGACTGGCTAGAGATTTGTTTTCTATGATTATATTACATATTTGGTTGAGTAAATCAAGAGATGTTGGTGTGCAAACTGCTAATAGTGCCAAAGAGGAGGGATGATATTTTGGCTAAAGATTTTGCAAGGATATAGGGGGCAGGTCCAATCAATAAAATAGATTTTCAAACATTAATTACATCACATAGATTTGAAACAGAGCACCATCAGTGGAAATAGAACATTTAAAACTTTCTTATTTTTTCACTTCATTTAACAAAATCAAATAGCCTGGTTAAGGTTAAATGTTTTCCTATTTAAAAAATACGAAGCATTAAATATTGGCATATACTTCAAACTATAAACAAAATCATCTTCTGAAGACCGTGAGCTTTCTGATATTAGTACATTTTCACATGCATATATATATGTGTGTATATATATATATATATATATATATAGATATATATATATATATATTTAGAGAGTAATTAGAGTGTATATATATATATATATATATATGTATATTCAGAGAGTAATTAGAGTGTATATATAAATATATATATATATTTTTAGAGTAATATTAGATGGAAACTCAAACCTGGTTAAGTTGTCATAATAAATTTATTTCGGTGTAGAATATTACTATACTCTCCGTCTTGTCAGATGACTTTTTACATACTATACTTGAAGTTGCAGAACAGCAAATGGGGAATTACAGTTCATATATGTACGATGAAAAAAAAAAAAAATAAATAAGAATTTTAATTCTCAGGCGAGGGGAGAGGGGGTCAAAACAGTAGGTGTTAGAAACATTAAGAAACAGGAGTCGGGTGTCTCTATAGGTCAACCCATAAAAACATATATTTTATTTGTTCTTCGTCCCACCACTGGACAAGAACAACACAAGGCTTTTTAAAATGGGTCCGAACGCACATGCATCTGGCAAGATCCAAAAATACCTTCGGCCCCATTGGCATTCCCCTAGTGGAGTGCCTCAGATGCCAGGAAATAAACAGCAAACAATGATTTTTTTCTGTATATATAAAAAAAAAAAAAAAAAAATATATATATATATATATATATATATATATATATGTATAAGAAATATGACAAGAAAACTAAAAGTTGGTGAAGTATTTATTTATTTATTTAAAATTCTACTAAATTGACCATTTCTATTTGATAATTTAAAAAATAAATGCTCAAAAACTGTCTGGATGAATGTCATGGTAATATGTTTAGAAATGCCAGTTATTATTAGTCATTTTAAATGTGAAAAATATTTTCAAATTTCATGGCTATGATAATAGTTATGAACACATTTTTGCTATTTTCTTTGCTAATAACTAACTTTGCACTACCAAAATTACATATTAAATATAACGAAAAAGGGTATGAAGAAAAAGTTACAGAAAAACAACTTAAAAAATCCAAATATCAACCATTCATAAATTTTACGATCACAAGTAAGGAATTGAACACTGGCTGCCTAAAAGACAGTTTAGAATCCTTAACACTTGGATAAAATATTTGCGACGTGAGAAATCACACTCAAACCACTGCAATGACAGAATGGCAATTCAACTCTCAGACAATGTTGAGGATTAAAAATACACTTTTTTAAGCTTCCAAATATTTCCAATTATTATTCTTACATATTATTGTCTTTTGAATTTTTCTTTTTCCTGTTCTTGTCAAAAATTTTAAATTCTAATCTTGTATTTTCATTTTCAATTTTGCCAGGTTACTTTCAGAAATGTAATAAAGATACATTATATCCCTGATGCTACAGAAGTAATAATATCACACGATTCCAGTTTACTTTTTGACAAAAATCAAATTAAATTACAAAAATTATATATATATATGTCAGAATAGTGTAGACAGAGTCAGCAAGACTTAGCAACAGACAATTTCTTGCCAATTTGATCATCAGGCCAAGGTATATACTGATATATGGAGTATAATGGGAAAATATTTATCCTAATCCCCACCACATTAGATTTCATATTTAGTTAATTTATAGTGTGAGGCCTCATACAAATCAAGATTCACATGTAAACATCACAAAAAAATGCTTGATTCCCATTTTCTGGCACCTCAGGCACCAAGTGATAAACTCTGCTTGACCTATCAGGTATTTCCATGAGGGAAGCCTCTTAGTATGAGGCAATCGTCTTAATTGCTCCCACTGACTTGAACACTGAGTGGCCTCCAGAAAACCAGGTGAGGTCATTTTATTAACATGACATGATGGAAAGGGTAATCTTGTAGGGCATTTTGGGAAGGGTGATCTAGTTTATACCGTTCTTTTTTTTTTTTTTACATCTTCAGGATGGAACGATAAAATTGTTGCCCTAGAAAAGATGACATGATTCCATTTCCGTTTAATGAAAACCGGTTTTCTTTTTTTGTTGGAGACCATCTACTAGTTGGCCAGTTGTGTATAAATCCCAAGAGTGATAGGAGCCTTCTATCATATCTGAAAGTGACGCAATGTTCAATTAACAAGATCGGAGATGCACCACTATACAACTCATGCTCTCTACCGATCAAAGTTATGACAACAGGACCATAGCCAGCACCCTCAAAATGCAAATCCAGATGGTTCAACATGCCCAGGGTGATGAAAACAAAGTTTCCAGCTATGGTTATGGTCTTTGGTATGGTTTCAAGTGAGGGGCACATCATACTACCTCACATCTTCAAAGTTCGCTTGAAAATCAACACCAAAGTGTACTTGGATGTTCTGAAGAGTGTAGTGATCCCCTGGTGCAACCAGGTGGCTGGTGGCAGACCCTGGATGTGGCAGCAGGACTTGGCGCCAGCCCACAAGTCCAAAGAGACCCAGGCTTGGCTTCAGAAGGAGTGCTACGACTTTGTACCCTTCTCTCACTGGCCCCCTCCTCCCCCGATCTGAACCCGCTGGACTACTTCATTTGGTCATATGTCGAGAACATCACCAACATGACCTCCCACAATACCAAAGCCAGCCTGATCACTGCCATCTGCCGAGTATTTGCCGAGCTCCTGCCGGTGCTTGCAGAAAAGGCATGCTCCCAGTTTCAGATCCATATCAAGGCGGTGATTGTTTCGATTCTTCTTCTAATCTCCACTTCATCAAGTCTCTTTTCTATGTTCTTGGGAACTGTTCCAAGTGCACCATCTACCACTGGTATCACTATCACCTTAATATTCCATAACTTTTTCAGCTCTCTGGCAAAATCCAGAAATTTTTCCAGATTTTTGCCTTCTTTCAATTTCAGTCAATGGTCAGCTAGCATAGTAAAAAGTTAAGTTGGCAACCGTAGTCGAGGGCAACCAGAAGGCTCCCTTTTCAATAGCAACAACACTGAGGTGTAGGGGAGGGCACTACTCCTTTCCCAGGATTGCTCCACTTTACCCTTGATATGTACCTTATATTGCTGAGTGTTAAGCAAGGAGGTATCAAATACCATTTTTAAAGTCTTTGGTATGACGCGACCTGGGATTGAACCCAGGTCTCTCAGACCATTGGTGAACACTCTACCTTCTAGACCAATGAGCTAGCATAGATTATTATTATTATTATAATTATCATTTTTATTGTGTCTTACAATCCTTCATCAGGGTTTTACCCAAGACCTAGGGTGAGGAAAAGTTGTGGTTATATATATTTATATTTTTTTGCTGCCTCTTTTGGGTCGTATTTTTCAGCCATATTGATGGTATTCTCCTAACGAGATCTGAGGGTTCATAAAGAGCAAAGTGCATTTCATACAGGATGGAACGGCCAGCTATTTTGTTTATATGTTTATCTATCCTTTTCTTGCTCCTGCTATTACTGGCACAGTGATAGTTTTAAGGTGCCACATTATTTTCAATTTCTATTTCCAGGTCATTGGGTTAACTTATTTTTTCATACTTTTTGACTGATATCTTATCATATGTTGGCACTGAAGGCATGCTTTACTTTAAGCATATTTACCAACTCCTCCGCTCGGGCAGGATATGACACAAGGTCAGTTTTTAAGCGGAGTTTAACAGGTTTGAATTTAAAGTTTTCCTTCTAGACTAGTTGCTTCACCAAGGCTGAAGAACCAAGTCTGTCCTACTATTTACCCATAGCTGGAGGGAGAATAATTGGATTCATACCTTTCTCAAAGGTATTAGTGCTATGTGAAATGCAATCAGTCTTGTCCAGGATTTGAACTCGTGTCGCCATGTCCATTTCCTACACCACGGGCACCTCCATCATGCTTTTCTTTAACAGTCCATAACCACTATATCAATTGCTCTTTATTTTTCTATCAGTTTGGATTTCAAACTCCTAAAGAATACAAAGCTCCTTTGACTTCTGTTATTCATTCTGGTTTGTGTTTTTATCCTTTTTCACAATCCAATATTCCATAGTATTTTCCATTGTATTATTATTCATTAGAGTTTTTCACATCAGCATCAGCTGAGGGTCTTTCACTGGAGTTTGAGTGACTGTAAGTCTCTTCAAGACTCCAGGACTCTTCTTAGTATTCTGGCCGTTCTCAATAAAGCAGTAGTTTGGATGGTCTCCACTCGTCCGCCAACCTCCAAGTGCTCCAGTCCCTTTAGTAATTCTTTAGTTACTGTTCCAAACACACCAATTACAATTGGTATAATTGTCACCTTCATGTTCCATAGTTTTTTCAATTCCCTAGCAAGGTCGAGGTACTTATCCTTCTTTTCACATTCTTTCAGTTTTATTCTGTGGTCAGCCAGGACAGCAAAGTGGATAATTTTGCATATTCTCTTTTTTTTTTTTTGTTGATTATTATTTGATCTGGTCCTCTGACCGAGATTAGGTGATCCGTGTGTATGTCAAAGTCCCATAGGAGTTTATGTGTGTCATTTTCTATGACAGGTGCTGGGTTGTGCATATACCATTTGTTGGTGTGGTCAAATATTATTATTATTATTATTATTCTCTTTGCAAGTTTTTCAGACCAGTGTTTGCTGATAGCATTTTCCTAGAGTCTAAGTGACAACAAGTCCCTTCAGGTCTCCAGGATTTGTCTGAGAATACTACTAGATCTTAACAATGCTGTGGTCTGGATAGTCTTGATTCTTCCGCTGATTTCCAGTTCTTCCAGTCTTTTTTCCAAGCCTTCAGAGATCAATCCATGTGCTCCAACTACAATTGGCATCACAATTACTCTCATATTTCATTGCTTTTTTAGTTCTCTGGCAATGTCCACATATTTGTCTATCTTTTTTTTTATTTTCACTCTGTGATCCACTGGAATAGCAAAATCCACTAGATGGTAAGTTTTTTTTCTTGTTAAATAATCCTAGGTCTGAATTAGGTGATCGATTAATATCTCAAAATCCCAGGGAATTTTATGAGTCTCATTTTATAGGGTGGATTATGGTTTGTACACATTTGGTAGTATGTTTAAATTTTTGTTTTCTTAGGTTTTCTTTGTTTTGTTGTCCTTCAGTTTGCTTTGTCTTTGGAATTGTAAATATATATATGTATATACATATATATTACTCATATTCTGAGATGCTTTTAAATATTTTACATATTATACCATTGTATACATAAAGTTTTGACTTATGATGAAGTTTATAAACATGTCCATGCTTTATCAGAACATTTTACAAGCAAGTATCAATCAGGTTTGGTGTCATTTTATGGCACATCAACCATTGTAGGTTATTTAATGTCAAATCCTCTTTATACATATATACTAAATATGTATGATTTGGTTGGGTTGGGTTTTATGGCATATCAACCATTGTAGGTTATTTAATGCCAAATCCTCTTTATACATACATATCAAATATATATGATTTAGTTGGGTTGGGTTTTATGGCATATCAACCATTGTAGGTTATTTAATGCCAAATCCTCTTTATTCATACATATCAAATATAAATGATTTGCAAACCCATTTTGTTGATAATGTTTTTAAATGAGCCTAAGGTTATTCTTTTGCACACTGTTAAATGGTTCCAAGTATTGTTATGTATAATTAACAGTTCAATTAAAGATCAGTCATTTGTTTACACATAGTTAAATGATCAAACAGTTCTATTTCTAACAGTTCAATTTAGCATAAGTCTTTTGTTTGCACTCAGTTTGAATGTTAAACAGTTCTATTTGACCCCTAGATAGGTCCATTTCAGGGGCTACACTCTGGGCCAGAGTGGGCCTGGGAGCGATGGCAACAAAGAGGTACTCCGCATTCCCCAAAGCTCCAACATTACTGGAGCCTCACCATTAGATTGTTTAGTGTCATATCCAGGACACTCATTTGGGAGAAGGTATTATCTCTCTGCAGAGATGCAGTCAGTATATTCTACGGCTCTAGTCGACTGGGCTAGAATCAGTCAGGGTTCTTCTCAAATACAGATTGATTTACAATGTCTTTATATTCCATCTATTGTCAAAGGAAATTGGTACCTAACCAGTTTATGATTCTCAGGCCGACTGGAGATGATCCCAGGATCTGTCACAGATTTAATCAAGTCACCCCTCAGAGAAGATGTCAAGCAGGTATCCATCCTTAACAAAAACATTTTACATTAACCTATCCATTGTTTTACGCTATGACAAGAGTTTGACCAGACCAACAATAAACATAGGAATTAGATTACACACACACACACACATATATATATATATATATATATACATATGTATATAAAACATAGACTTGATTTAATCAGACATAAGGCAATCTCTGAGGTATCTTGGCTAATGTGCTGGACAGCAAAATCATAGATGGCAAGTTCAAACTCAAGGTGTGCCATGACACTCACTTTAAGACTAATGCCCTTGGGAAAAGTAGGAACCTCCTTATTCTCCCGGCTGTGTGTCAAACAGTACCACTGCTACTGTTCTAAAAGGATGGCTTTGGCTTCAGATAACCCATGAAGAAAAAAAAACAAAGAAATCTATACAGACATGCATATATATATATATATATAATCGCACACACACACACACACACACACACACACACACACAAACATTCATACTTGATGTATATACACACACACACACATATATATATTATGACGCGAAAGGTTTACTTTTATCCCAGAACGGGGTTTTATTTTCGCACGTGTGAAGACGGGGCAGGTTGGCACTTGATCCCCTTATAGAATAAGTCCTCATTCAGAGTTTTTCTCTCAGGCATATAAGACCTGGCATATTACGTGAGGGATTAATTTAGGGCCAGACTGACCGCCACTGGCAAGGGGTTCCAAATTTCACACTATCCACACACCCACTAAGGCCACTAAACTTCCTCCCCTAGACAACAGAAGATATGGACCTATAGGTTTTAGTCGTAATAATATTATATTGTAGTAGTCGGCAACTCCGGCTTCCCGTGTGATATTTTAAAGGAATTAATAGGACAATTCTAAGCAAGATAACATAAGGCGAATAGAAGCTGAAAAGGAAATGTGACAACAAATTCGTAGCAGAACTGCAAAGAACAACTTAGACCATGTGGTGACATTAAAATACATGAATCCTTTACTATACAAAGAGATACACTTTCAAAGTGTCAAATATATAATAAATGGACAGTCCACGAACATAAATGTCTTTCTTCTTTTCTTTTCTTTCGTTTTCCATCAAATTGAGAGAGAGAGAGTGGTATATAAAATTTGGGTAGAAAGGAGAAATAGCCCCAAAGTTACTTATCTTATTTTTCGACGGGGTTCCACTGGAGAATCTTTCTTCTTTTACGGGCTAATAGACTTTATGCTATTTTCAATACTGGCTTGAAGAACTTGGGTCCCTCGTGTCTCAGATATTCTTTTGTCTTCTACCCGGAATACTGGCTTTGGTTCGTCTGCCCGCTACGAACCCTGCCAAACAACTGACTTTTTTACTTTCTATTTCCGCTGACGGGAAGGAGTCCCCACTTCCATTTTGGGGTCCAAGCCAATCATTTGGCTTCTCTCTTCCTCCTCCTGGTCGGGCGATTTCTTAGGGCTACTAGATGTCACCCAAGTCAGGTTACTCAGTACAGATAGCTTGCACTAATTTACTATCATGCCTTAAAGGTCATTTTCTGACGGCTTGCTACTGTTCATTCCAACGAGAGGATAGCAGTCATCCCACTTCCATCGTCTCAGTGGGATATCACGTGACAATATATATATATATAAATGCACACTTGATGTATATAGACACTTGAAATATACTTGACATGGTGAAATGGATACTGTCATAGGAAATGAACACAGAGACCTGATTTCAAATCCTGGATGACACTGTATGCATTTCCCAGAGCCCTAATACCCTTGAGAAAGGTATGAATCCAACTATTTTCCTTCCAGCTATGGGTGAAATAGTAGGGCAGACTAGGTTCTTAAGCCTTGGTATGGCAACCGGTCTAGGAGAAGGAAAACTCTAAATTCAAACCTGTTAAACTCCACCAAAAAATAGACTTTGTGTCACATCCTGCCCATGGGGGAGCAATTGGTAAATATATACACTTTACAAATATACATATATACATGCCAAAAAAAAAAAGAGCAATTAAAATGTAAACTTCTATAATATGTAAAAATCTCTTTTTATAAAAAACAAATAGTCATTACTAAAAGTTTCAAGCAAGTGATTATGATCTCCTAGCAATGGTACGAATGTAAAAGAATTCATTAAAATGCATCAATTCCAGTGAGTAATCTACTGATCAAAACACTTCTGCTATGGTGTGAAGGTGCAGTGTCATGTCTTTAAAATTGTTTTCCGCAACTTTAAATCTTACTTTTTAGATAAAATATATATAGATTTAATTCATGAAATATTGTCTTTATTCATCCTTCTCGACATGCCGTGATGATATTTTGTTCCATAGCTATAGTCACCTGAACACACAGAAATAAAATAATGTAACGAATTCATTTTCGCTTAACCAACACGCTATATTAACCTCATAAACGCCTAGCTTAACCTCATAAAAACACGCATCCATACATTAACTATCACGCATACACACACACACCCACATATACTCAAACACTTACATCCACACGTAAACGAAATCCCAACAGTATTTTGTCGGTATTTTTTCGTATTTTTGATTCATTCCACCTTCTTAACTGCCTAATGATTGTTGTTTTGCAAAAAACTCCATGAAACCCAGGGTTGCAGACAATATTCCATGAATTCAATATATATATATCTAATATATCTGAATTCAAACCTGTTAAACTCCGCTTAAAAAAACTGACCTTGTGTCATATCCTGCCCGAGCGGAGGGGTTGGTAAATAGGATATATCTAATATATATCTATTATTATTATATAATAGCTCTATCCTAGATATTGAGCACTCTCCATATTATATTGCACTTGGTTTGACACTTACCCACAAAGTGATTTAGATAAAATATGCAGTTTTGTAAGCCATACACAGTTTGATCAAGTGAGTATGAAGAGTGTCGCACTTACACAATTCTGTGTCTTCCCAAAGATATTTCATCAGAAAATCATCAAAACTAACTTCATATTCGTATTAAAAGAAAAATTGGCACTGACTCATCTCAACAGCAGTCTAAACATCATCACTTTATCATAAATCATATTAAAATGAAAAATATTGAAAGCTTCTATTTCAATATTTTAGTCAGACCACACACATATATATATATATATATATATGCATACATGCATAATGTTATCGAAAGGTTCAAGGAATCTGAATGGACTAAAATACAGAATTTCAAATGTCTCACTAGACATTACATACATTATTTGAAATTACTCCAAGAGGAAAGAAAGAACCTCATTTTCCACCAGTATTTCCTTTCTTTAAGGAAGCCATTTCTTATCTAACATTCCCTGAACTTTCAGTTAACACCTTATGCATATATATATATATATATATATATATATATATCCTGCCCATGTGCTTGTATATCAGTGCTTATATATATACACACATATATATCTTGGCTAAGTGAGTATATCTACATTTACTTACATTAGTATATATAGAAATATATGTATATTTATATACATATATATACACACACACACACATATATATATATATATATATATAAGTATATATAAACATGTGTGTATATATAAGTATATATAAACATGTGTGTACATATATATATATATATATATAAGTATATATAAACATGCGTGTATGTGTATATATATAAGTATATATAAACATATGTATATTTATATATATATAAGTATTTATAAACATATGTGTGTGTATATATATATATATATATATATATAAAGGTATATCAATATACATTACTATATCAAGATACCATGATATATAAAGTAAGTTGGCAACCAAAAGGCTCCCTTTTTGATAGCTACTACACAGAGGTGTAGCGGGGGTCGCTACTCCTTTCCCTGGATTAGTCCACTTTATCCTTGATCCATACCTTATGATGCTGCGTATTAAGCACAGAGATATCAAGGACCATATTTGTGTCTTTAGTATGACTCAACCTGGGATTGAACCCTGGTCTCCAGGGCCATTGGCGAAAGCTCTACCCACTAGAAATTATCAATATATAAAAATTTATATATATATAATATAACATAGTAATATATATTCTATATACTTTATGATATATTGCAATTCATATATATGATATTTATAAGTATTACACATAAAAAAAACAAATATTATCAATATATATATATATATATATAATATATATATATATATATTACATAGATATCAATATACATGTATATTAATTGTTGATATCAAAATATTATTTTTATATAATCATATATGATATCATCATCATCATGTCGTTCTGGTAGCACGAATATCCCTGACCCTCTCTCGCCACTTTTCCCTATCGTTCATCGCCTCTGGCAGGTCTTCTGGACTACATCCCGTATCCTCACATAGCTGCTGAATGTATGTTCGTGCTGGTTGTCCTGCTTTTGCTCGGCCATGTGTGGGGGTCCATAAGAGTACATCACTTATGAGTTCGTCCCTGCTTCTCCAGCAGTGTCCTGCATGTCTGGTTCATCAAACTTGAATAGTTTTCATGATAGGAGGCAGGTGGCCATACAGTTGGTGTCTTGTGGGGTGTTGCCGCC
Organism: Sepioteuthis lessoniana; assembly: GCA_963585895.1. NCBI lineage: Eukaryota > Metazoa > Mollusca > Cephalopoda > Myopsida > Loliginidae > Sepioteuthis > Sepioteuthis lessoniana. The sequence continues at coordinate 13,326,743 of OY757927.1, read as the reverse complement.
AGGACTTGTTCAAGATTGCTTGCAGCATTCCTGTGCAATTGCTGTCTAGCTTCTTCTCCAGCCGTTTTGTTATATAAGTTGAGCAACCTGAAGGCTCCCTTTTCAACAGCTACTACACTGAGGTCTCTAGGAGGGTGCTACTTCTTTCCCTGGATTGATCTACTTACCTTTTATCCATACATTATAAATACTAATTTTTAAGCAAGGAGGCATCAAGTAAATTTTTTTGAGGTTTTGGTATGACTTGATCTGGGATTTAACCCTGGTCGTCTAGACCATTGGTGAACATTTAACCAATATTATATAATTATATGATATATGATAGACACAATATTATTGATATATAAGATATAATATATAATAATAATAAATAAATTTATATTAGATATATATAAATTTAATTCATGAAATATTGTCTTTTTCATCCTTCTCGACATGCAGTGATGATGCTTTGTTCCATAGCTATAGTCACCTAAACACACAGAAATAAAATAATGTAACAAATTCATTTTCGCTTAACCAACATGCTATATTCATAGCCTAGCTTAACCTCATAAAAACACACATCCATACATTAACTATCACGCATACACACACACACCCACATATACTCAAACACTTACATCCTCACATAAACGAAATCCCAACGGTATTTTGTCTGTATTTTTTCGTATTTTTGATTCATTCCATTTTCTTAACTGCTAGATGATTGTTGTTTTGCAAAAACTCCATGAAACCCAGGGTTGCAGACAATATTCCATGAATTCAATATATATATATATATATATATATATATATATCTAATATATCTGAATCCAAACCTGTTAAACTCCGCTTAAAAAAACTGACCTTGTGTCATATCCTGCCTGAACGGAGGGGTTGGTAAATAGAATATATCTAATATATATTTATTATTATTATATAATAGCTCTATCCTAGATATTGAGCACTCTCCATATTATATTGCACTTGGTTTGACACTTACCCACAAAGTGATTTAGTGACAACCAACACTCTTATAATATAAAATATATGATATATAATATCATATTATAGTATATTCTAATTAATGTATATATATATATATATATTCAAATGAAATAGATATATATATTAATATATGTTATTATCAATTCAGTATATTTTAATATATTTTTATATAATCATATATAATAATATAATACCACAGTACATGTATATATATATATATATATATATATATATAAATGATTCATTCGTATTTATATAAACCTATGCAAATAAACATATATATGTATTTATAAATATCTATATTCAATACCAACATATACATTCATCTGTTCAAAAAAATACTTAAAAAGAAAAAATATAAAAAGAAAAGTATGCGATAAGAATATAATTACTAAAAGAATCGAAGGAGAATTTATCTATTATAGAAAATGGTCTTGCAGCTTCATATGTAAATCTTGGGAATTTTTTGTTCCTTGGAAAATAAGGCGAAATATCAGAAAGAGAAAAAAATTCTTGACATTGCACAAATCTTTTATTATCTCTATTGTTTATTTTGATATACCTCATTTCATTTGTCTGTTTTATGTGTATGTATATACTTTATAGTAATCTGTTATTTTCTATTTTTTTCACTTCAGTACACCCCCCCTACACCTATATATGTGTGTTTGTGTATATATATATATATATATATATGTATGTATGCACATACATGTTTTACTATGGACATCTATTTTCTTGTCTGGTTCATTTCAGTCTTGCAGAAGGGAATGGTAAAGAAAGAAAAGAGAGAAAAGAAGAAGAAGAAAAAAATGAAAACAAACCAAAACAACAAAAAAAAAAAAATGATGATTTCAACGGTTCCACGAAAACAAACAACTTCTACTTAGTTAGCTGTGATGCGCCTCAGTTGCTATGACGACTCAATGTTATCAGTTGTGGGGGTAAGAGATGGAATCCGCCAAGCTACGAATAATGTCACGTTCCGATACGTCCAATAGAAATGGTTGGGTCGCCAGGAATGGACAGACTCATACAAAACAGCCATATGCCCACACTCTTCTGGCAACACACGTGTGCTTGCATGCACTAATGTGTAATCATGTGCGTCAAGGCTTCTTGTGTGTGTGTGTGTGTGTGTGTGTGTGTGTGTGTGTGTTTTATGCATTCACTTGTAAATGGAAGATAATGGAGTGGAAGAGAGATGAAATTTCATTATTTCCATTTCTGTAGCTACAATTGTAACATTGTAATTCTGGGGAAAGCTTGTTGTCTTTTTACAAAATGTAAGCAAATAACAAAATGCAAAAAGTCCTTTCATATAAAAAAAATAATAATAATTTGACTTGCAGCAATGAAGAAGGTGATACAACACCACCCAATAGATTATTAAGAATGTGTACTTTAACAGAATCAATATCTGTAGTTTGTGCGTATATATATATATATATATATGAGAGAAAGAAATGTATATATTTATTTAGGAATATCAGTGTGTGTATAAAGAATATATGTGCATCTGAGTAATGTTTGGAATAAAATCTGACACAATCAGAAAAGAAGGACAATTCAGAAAATTTGTTTGACATGTTTCCCTATAAGGATTGCTTCTTCAGAATTAGAGAATCTGAATTTATTGTGGCAAAATATATATAATTGATTTTACATATTGTCTTCCTTCTATGATATATATATATATATATATATATATATATATATATATATATATATGTGTGTGTGTGTGTGTGTGTGCTTATAAATACTCATAAGTTTATGTATACACGTACATACTTTATATATTGATAATGCATGATTATATAATAATATATATTAATATATCTATATATGCAATACATAAATATACACATATACATACATGTATGTACACACACACACATATATATATATATATATACAAATTATACAATGCATTGATATACATTTATATATATAATAGAACAGAATACACACACATACACACACAAAGCCATATATATATATATATATACAATAATTGAAGAAGTCATCTTTACTGGAAAACATATCAAATTGATTTTACTTATTCTCTTTCTTTATGTATATATATATGTGTGTGTGTGTGTGTGTGTGTGTGTGTGTGTGTATAAGTAAATAGTTGGTAAATTATTAATTTTGCACATGTACTTTATTTGTTTCTGATTTGTCTACTGTACAGCAAATAAGAGTCAGTTTGGTACCTGTCTGTCAAGAAAGAGGTGCCATGAAATTTGGAAATAGCATGCTGTACTGATGGCATTCCCAGCAGAAACTCCAGTATGAAGATCTCAGAGTGTTTGGGTGATTTTTTTTCACAACAAATGTTTTCGGATCCATCCATGGTTTATAGTCAAGTTCTAACACATGGTTTGTAGGGATCCATCTCATCAGCTTCTTCGTTTTGCCCTATTTTACATTTGACACCTTTGTCACCCTTATATAGCACCTGACCCCATGGTCCAGTTTGAGCTATTATCAGGCATAAGTGCCTAATCCCAGGTTTGGTCCTTTGTCCAGCTAGGCCCACATTGCACTAAGTGGATCAATGACCAGCAAGGCTAGAGTCTCAGCTCCTGCCTGATCTTCCTCTCACCTAATCCCCACTTTAAGCTGACCTTCGGGTCATTAACCTTGTGTCAAGTCCTGTCTAATGGGAGGCAGAGACAAATATACCTATTTTACATCTGTGATCTACTTATTATTACACATTTTTTAAAAATTTATTCATACAAATATTATAGTCTTCTAGTAATTTAAACTTAGTACATTACTATTAGATATGCCTGCTGTAACATGAGCTATTTATTCAGAATGCAACAGAAATAGATCCCTCATTTTAAACTGTATGATGCAAGTGAACAAAGGCAAGTAGCTCTATCTAGCTCATGTTTACTGCTGAAATGTTTTTTAAGACAGGTGAATCTTTAATTGCTACACAGAGAGGTTTTAGTGCTCATTTCATGTTATATCAGAATGATACTGTTCTGGATAGAAAATCAATACTGTTATGTGTTGAAATGTTTTTTAAGACTTATCAATCTTTATTTGCTACACGGAGAGGTTATCATGCTCATTTCATGTTACATCAGAATGATACTGTTCTGGATAGAAAATCAATACTGCTATGTGTTGAAATGTTTTTCAAGACTGATGAATCTTTAATTGCTACACAGAGAGGTTTTTGTCACCATTTCATGTTCCCAAATTAGTTCACATAGCAAATTCATCTGTGTGGCTTTCAAATCACACGCAAAGTGAAGCAATGCACAACATGTCATCACACCAACTAGTGCAATACTACCAAAAGCTATGGGTACTTTCCATGGTTTAAACTGCTTTGGTCATGCAATATATTCACTGCAAACTAGCTCATACCAAAATATTGCCAAATCTTTGACTCATCCTAGTATTTGTGTGTATATATATATATACACATAAATACTTCCATATATTGTAGTAGTCCAGAGTGACCAGAAGGCTCCCTTTTCAATAGCTACTACACCGAGGTGTAGGGGAGGGCACTACTCCTTTTCCTGGATTGCTCCTCTTTACCCTCGATATGTACCTTATATTACTGAGTGTTAAGCAAGGAGGTATCAAGTACCATTTTTAAAGTCTTTGGTATGACGCGACCAGGGATTGAACCCAGGTCTCCCGGATCATAGGAAACACTCTACCCACTGGACCAATGAGCCAGTGCATATATATATATATATATGGAAGTAAATAATGGAAAAAAATCTTACAATTTGTAGAGAAAAAGGTGAAGAATTTAAAATGAAAGAAAGTCAACGGTATAACGTTTCGGTTTCAAAAAACCATCATCAGGATTAACAAAAGATGTAATGAAGTATTGTTAGATGACAAAACCGAAATATTATAACATTGACTTTCTTTCATATTAAATTCTTCACCTTGGATTACTTTGTTTTTCAATATTTCTCTCCGTGTATATATATATGTATGTATATATATATATATATATATATATATACACAAATGATGATGACTGCCCCATCTTGGCAGATGATTGCCATCTTTACCACTGAAATCATAACTCAAACAATTTAATGAGTGAAAAATATACAAGATGCATGACAGGGTGGTAAGACATCTGTATGTCATTGAATCATTGTCACATACACTTGTAGGACACTTACACCTTTCTCTGGGTCTATATAGTGACATCCCAGTGACAAGCATGGCAAGATAACTTGTGACTATGCAAACTATGGGTTTTATTTCAGAGTACCTTAAGTTAAACATATCTAATAGTAATGTACTAAGTTTAAATTACTAGAAGACTATAATATTTGTATGAATAATTTTTTTTTAAATGTGTAATAATAAGTAGATTGCAAATATAAAATAGGGATATTTGTCTCTGCCTCCCACCAGACTGGACTTGACTCAAGGTCAATAACCTGAAGGTCAGCTTAAAGTGGGGATTAAGGGAAGGGAAGATCAGGCAGAGGTTTGATCCAAGAGCTTCCTTCTCCAGTGTTGATTTTAAATTTAACTCATTGAAAGTTTGTTTCCATCATGGCTTTGTCATTATACACATACATATATACACAAGTATATGTACAAGGATCATTAAATAAGTTTCCAGACTTTTTTTCGTATGGGCACTTTTATTGATAGTACACACATGAAACTCTAGTCCCCTTCGAAGTAATCTCCTCAGGCTGCAATGCACTTGTTGTACCATTCCAACAACTTCTGGAAGGCCCCATGGAAGTCCTCTTGTGTGAGCATGTCAATGACCTTCGTCACAGCCTCTTTCATCTCCTCATTTGTCTCATAACGACAACCTGTGAGCTTAGGGAATAACCAAAAGTCATAGGGACCAAGGTCTGGACTATAGGGAGGGTGATGAACAGTCTTGATGCTCATCTTGGTCAAATAGTCTGTGACAAGGATGGAATTGTGGACTGGTGCATTGTCATGCTGGAAATGCCACTGACCCGATTTGAACAGTGCTGGCCTCTTCCGACAGAATCTCTTCCTGAACTCCCTTAAAACCTCAACATAGTAACCCTAACCCTAACCCTTTGTCCAATCAACTCTGGTGTATTGATTTCCTTACTCCTCCCACACCTCTCATCATCGCTCACAGACTCCCTGCCTTTCCTGCCACTCAAAAACTGATGCTCGATTCATACAAGATGGTCGAAAAGCAGTCTGAAGCATTCCATACGTTTCTGTGGCAGCATTTTTTCCAAGTTTAAAACAGAATTTTATTGCATATCGTTCTTCTAAAGTGTCATATTGCATTTTTGAAAATCACCAGCTGTGACAATCAGGCTTTAGTAGGGTATATTCCAATTGCTGTTGTAGCTGTTCATTTGAATCATAGAAATTGGTCAGTCATCTCATAAGATGTATAGCAATAACATACTGAATTCTCAAGAGTCTACGACAATTTTAAATGCCTGTACAAAAAAGTCTGGAAACTTATTGAATACACCACGTATTTATACACACACGTGTATATATTAGTAAAATTCTCATTATGTTTGCATGTGTATGTAGCCATAACCCAACAAAAAACAGCATGGCAAGATTTTTACCAGGGCAATACTTTTAAAATGTTCTTAGAGAATAACATAATTTCCAGGCTAATTTATTTCTAAATTTTGTGAGGTCTTCATTTGCACTGGAAGTCAACTAAGTTCTCAAACTAACTGGGAAGAATTCCTCACTTTTTCTTAAATAGGAGTTTTAATATCATCATGGACTGCTGTTAAACAGCAACCTTTTATATATATATATATATATAATATGATCGATAGCCTATTGATAGCTATCCATGCCTTCGTTAGCCGCGTGTCGATGTCCTTTATGGAAATCAGACCTGACCGATAAAATGAAACGCAGTTTCTTCCAGGCAGCTGTTGTATCGATACTGCCGTATGGATGCACTACATGGACACTAGCAAAACGGCTGGAAAAAAAGCTAGACGGCAATTACACAAGAATGCTGCGAGCAATATTGAACAAGTCCTGGCAGCAACACCCCACAAAGCACCAACTATACAGCCGCCTGCCACACATCATGAAAACTATCCAAGCTAGACGAACCAGACATGCAGGATACTGCTGGAGAAGCAGGGACGAGCTCATCAGTGATGTACTCCAATGGACCCCCACATATGGCCGGGCAAAAGCAGGATGACCAACACAAACATACATTCAGCAGCTATGTGAGGATACAGGATGTAGCCCTGAAGACCTGCCAGAGGCGATGAACGATAGGGAAAAGTGGCGAGAGAGAGTCAGGGATATCCGTGCTAGTAACACGACATGATGATGATGATGATATATATATAAACTTTCTAATATTAATATCGGCAAATTTTTAATAGGAACTAATTAGTTATTCTCGCACAAATAATATATCTAAAATAATTTATAATCATAATGAGGATTCAATAGACAAATCACTAATTGATAATCAGTGAACAAATGAATTATTTTGTAATTGTAAGAATAAAGAAGATTGTCCCATGCAAGGGATGTGTAATTCCAAGAAAGTCGTCAACCAAGCAACATTTTCCCGATGGAAAATAATAAGGCGGAGAGGGTTTATATTGGAATCTCAGTTGGAAATTGGAAACAGTGTTTCTACAATCATAGACACTTTTTACTCAGAATCCAAACAGCCCTACTGAGGTGGTTTGGGAGTTTGAGAGATTGGGGCCTAACTCTACAAATTAAGTTGAGATTTATAAAGATATCTTCTTCTCCTAGAAGCTTTAACAGTAGATGCAACCTTTGCCCAGAGGAAAAAATAGAATCATTAGATATAAATTTACAAGCTATCAAATAAATGTAATGAACTAATATTTAAATGCTACTATAAAAATAGATTTAAACTGAAATGAAAAAGGTTAATAATAGAAAAACTAAGTGTGATAACAATAGTAGGATAAAATTAATACTATCAGTATTACTACTGATATTATTGGTAATAATAACAATGATGAATTGGCAATAATTGTTATAATAATAATAATTGTAATAATAATGATAGGATCCTAACTCCACAAATTAAGTTGAGATTTATAAAGATATCTTCTACTAGATATAAATTTACAAGCTATCAAATAAATGTAATGAACTAATATTTAAATACTACCATAAAAATAGATTTAAACAGAAATGAAAAAGGTTAATTATAGAAAAACTAAGTGTGATAACAATAGTAGGATAAAATTAATGCTATCAGTATTACTACTGATATTATTGGTAATAATAACAATGATGAATTGGCAATAATTGTAATAATAGTTACTTTTTATCAATAATAATAAACAATTATGCTATATGGATGCACTACTTGGACGCTAATTAAACAACTGAAGAAGAAGCTAGACGACAATTACACAAGAATGTTGAGAGCAATATTGAACAAGTCCTGGCGACAACACCCCACAAGGCACCAACTATACGGCCACTTGCCTCCCATCATGAAAACTATACAAGTTAGACGAACCAGACATGCAGGACACTGCTAGAGAAGCAAGGATGAACTCATTAGTGATGTACTCCTATGGACCTCCGCATGTGGCCAAGCAAAAGCAGGACGACCAGCTCGAACTTACATACAGCAGCTATGTGAGGATACAGGATGTAACCCTAAAGACCTGCCAAAAGCGATGAATGAGAGGGAGAAGTGGCGAGAGAGGGTCTGGGATATCCGTGCTAGCAGCATGACATGATGATGATGATGATGATATTAATGGTTATAACATTACTTTGAATGGTAATATTCAGAATAAAAAATATATAGAAATATTAAGAATTCAAATAAAGAGTAAATTTTCCTCTTAAACTGAAATCACATAAAACCTATAAAAATTTTTTTTAACAAGATGTTTGATATTTGTAAAAATGTTTATTGCCACTTTTTCCTTAATGAATAAATAGATTTTTTTTTTTAAGATAAAATATGTTAATTTATTAACAAGATTATAGATCCAGAAGGTTTTGTGAGTCGTGTTAAAATTTTTTCAGAAACATAAGGAGACAGGACACCAGATGATAACATTACATCTGGTTTTCACACCGACATCTAGCCCATGTCTTTTGCCCCTACCCCCTTTTTTAAATGAGTAACAATCCATTGAAAAGAAATTTTAAAATTTAAACAAACATTTTTTTTTCTCTTCATTGTGTGATGGCTATTTAAAGAGGTTGGTTTCTCTAATTGAGTTATCAGTTGAAATAAATTTATAGTAGCCAAATGATGGAGCATTAAGTTTGTTTTTTTTTTTAATTATATGGAATTTATATAATATCATACATTGAGCACTCCTGGAGATTTACAAGAATCCTCTTATATATGGAATTTATATAACATCATACATTGAGCACTCCTGGAGATTTACAAGAATCCTCTTATATATGGAATTTATATAACATCATACATTGAGCACTCCTGGAGATTTACAAGAATCCTCTTATATATGGAATTTATATAACATCATACATTGAGCACTCCTGGAGATTTACAAGAATCCTCTTATATATTCTCAAATAAAATCATTCCCAACTCATCTTTTTTGGATATTCTATAAATGTATATATATATATATATATATATATACGAGTAGAGAGAGACAGACAGACAGAGAGAGAGAGAGAAAGGGAGAAAGAGAAAGAAAAGCACCAATCCTAATTATATTGTATAGATACTACGTAGTAATATTTATATGATTTATCATCCTTGCCTCTTTATTTCTAATGATCTGTTTATTTCTTTTCTCATATGATAATCCCTGAAATGATCAGCATCTTCCTCCTGCACCTGCCACATTTTTCGATTTCTCTGCCGATAGGCATGGAAACCATATATTTTTATCTCAATCTTTTACATTTCGAGATTCTTCTCTCTATCTTAATCCTGTCTCATTTTTACGTTTCTTTTCATTACGTGAGGACATCCCATGATGCAAGCAGATTTGGCAACTCTTTTAATAGACGTTAGCAAAACAACTTGATGACTTGTCCGTTGAAGAATTCAGTTGATTAAGGCATTAGAATACAATTACAATTTGATGCTTCTTCATCGTCTTGCAATTCTTGCAGGCGGTTTTAGGCACATTTAAATGGATCGAAAATACACATTAAAATAGCGCCCAAATATTGATTAAGATTTTAAAATTCTAAATCTTAAATCTCCACTGGATCTTGACAAACAATGAGGGACATACATATATCAAAATATAAGTTTATATTTTTATTTTTCGATGGTGACACATGTGTGATGCAGAAGAGCACTCAGAGAGAGTTCGCATACACAAAAGAAGCTGTTGGGAGTTGGAACAGCCACCAGGAACTGAACTTCAGCCAAAATTCTTGACCTTATATATTCTTGAAATTTCTATATATTTAAAATTCCCATGCAACCAACAAGGCCATGCCTCTTCGCTTATTCAATGCTTGTTTTTCATTGGTGATGGTTTACATACATATAATGCTTGTTCTCCATTGGTCATGGCTTTCACTCATGCATTGCTTGTTTTCTGGTAATCACTTTGTTGATTTTATCTATGGCCAGATGTATCTGTCAATTACATCTGCTGGGTTCACTGCCAGTCAAGGCAATATATTACATACATTTTTTTCTTATGATCTAAAATAGGATATATTATAAAATTCAAATATCTGAATTATTTTTACCTGAAATTTTACTATATATATATATGTGTGTGTGTTATGTGCCCTACCAATGAAAATTAATGAGTATGACCTAATCCTCATAAATATGTTGGGCAGTATTGTAAGGGGGGTAATGAACTCAGTGGGCGGTTACTCAGTCACAGATACCTTGGATTAGCTAGGTTTATCACTCCTTTTTATGGGAATACCAACAGGGCCTGAGGCTTTTTGGGAGTCTCTGGGTGTGTCTGGGCTACGACCCAGCACACGGACCCACCTTAAAAAAGCCTTGTGCCATACTCATCTAGTTGCTGGGACATACAACAAATACCATTATGCTAAGTAGTTCGCCACTCATAGTGGGTTACCTTTTTCACGCCACTGGCAAGTATTGTATTTTGTTAATGTTATAAAGATTTCCATTTCATCTTCAACCTCTGTTATGGTTATTTCGCATTCAGTAACCTTTTCATTAGGTTACAACAGTGTGCGTCCTTATTAACAGACAAAAAAAAACTTCAAGTGAGCCTTTAAATAGGAAAAGATTCTTCCAAATAGTTTATAATGAATTCAAGAATTTTTCATGACACCAATAATTGAATCTCGTCTTATCAGTGTCCCTGCTCTCTCTATAAAATGATTTCATGTCTCATTTGATTCGATAGCTAAACTAAATAGCAAGAGTATCTTGCCATGAAATAATGACTCACTAACTAGTCCATTAGAAGATTATTATAAGTTTCATTTTTTTTACATCAGTTAGCTTTAACCTTTTATAACTACATGTCCTTATTTAAAGATAGTTAAAATTAATGTGAAAATCTTACTAAATACTAACATTCTGGTTAAATCAATGTTTAATTTACATTAATAAAATGTTGATATTTATATTTCCAATTATAAAGGTTTAATTGCAATACTTGAAACCATTCAACTGTGTGTGTGAAAAAATGAGCTCAGGCTCATTTTAAAATGCTATCAACAAAATGTCTTTGCCAATCATATGTTTTATACATGTATAAACAGCATTTGGCATTAAATAACCTACAATAGTTGATATGCCATAAAACCTAACCAAATCATATATATTTAATATATATGTAAAGACAGCATTTGGCATTAAATAACCTACAATAGTTGATATGCCATAAAACCTAACCAAACCAAATCATATATATATCTAATATATATGAAAAAACAGCATTTGGCATTAAATAACCTACAATAGTTGATATGCCATAAAACCTAACCAAACCAAATCATATATATATTTAATATATATGTATAAAGAGGATTTGGCATTAAATAACCTACAATAGTTGATATGCCATAAAACCTGACCAAACCAAACAAGCAAAGGTAGATACCCACTGTGCTTGGTATTATTGGAGAAGTTGATCAACTTATCGATTGTAGATTATTTCACTCCATTTGTGATTTGAAAGCTGCATAGATTAACATGTTTTGTAGTCTAATTCAGAAATTTACAAATTAGAACTGGACACTAACATTCCAGAAACAACCAAAGACATTTTATTGTGCAAAAGTTAAAGGTGCTTCATGTACTAAAACATTGCAAGACTTTTGACTCACCCAAGTACAGCATTATAGGATCAAAACTGATAGCATTTATAAACAAAATCTATGGCACTGAAACTCTTTAACCAAAAATATAGTTTTGGTTAGTTGTGGTTGAATAATGTTCTACAAGAAATTATAAAAGCCTGATAAAAAATCAATTATTAAAAAAATGGCAGTAGTGTACTTATTTATGAGTGATGATATTTATATAAAAATGCCCTCAAAATCATCTCTATTTTTCTTTTTTTTCAATTCAGGGTAGAATGATAAAATTGTCGCCCTAGAAAAGATTAAATGATTCCATTTCCGTTTAATGAAAACCGGTTTTCTTTTTTTATTGCAGACTATCTACTAGTTGGCCAGTTGTGTACAAATCCCAACAGCAATAGGAGCCTTCTATCATGTCTGAAAGTGACACAATGTTCAACAAGCGAGATTGGAGATGTGCTGCTGTACAACTCAAGCTCTCTACCGATCCAACTTATGATAACAGGACCATAGCCAGCACCCTCAAAATGCAAATCCAGGCGGTTCAACATGCCCAGGGTGATGAAAACAAAGTTTCCAGCTACGGTTATGGTCTTTGGTATAGTTTCAAGTGAGGGCCACATCATGCCACCTCACATCTTTGAAGTCGGCTTGAAAATCAACACCAAAGTATACCTGGATGTTCTGAAGAGTGTGATGATCCCCTGGTGCAATCAAGTGGCCGGTGGCAGACCCTGGGTGTGGCAACAGGACTCGGCGCTGGCCCACAAGTCCAAAGAGACCCAGGCTTGGCTTCAGAAGGAGTGCTATGACTTTGTACCCTTCTCTCACTGGACCCCCTCCTCCCCCAACCTGAACCCACTGGACTACTTTGTTTGGTCATACGTCAAGAACATCACCAACATGACCTCCCACAACACCAAAACCAGCCTGATCTGCCACCATCCACCAAGTATTCACTGAGCTCCCGCCGGCACTTGTGGAAAAGGCATGCTTCCAGTTCCGGATCCGTATCGAGGTGGTGATTGAGGCTGAAGGTGGCTACATTGAATAGATGTCAGCTCTACTACATAATCAAGTTACCTGATTTGATTTTTTCAATAAAAGTTTTAAAATAAAGCTGTAGAGCTGTTTTCTTTAGGACAACAATCTTATCGTTTCACCCTGTATAGTAATTAGATAAGTTGGCTGATCATAGTCCTGGGTGACTCGAAAGCTCCCTTTTCAACATCAACTACATCAAGGTATAAGGGAGCATGCTACTCCTTTTCCTAGGTTGCTCCACTTACCCTTGATCTATACCTTATAATACTGAGTGTTAAGCAAGGAGGCATCAAGTACCATTTTTTGAGTCTTTGGTATGACTCGATCTAGGATTGAACCCAGGTCTTCCAAGCCATTGGGAAACACTAACCATTATGCCAAGAGGCCGGTACAATGCTTTCTTACTTTTTTTTAGACAAATCTCTCAAAATATTTCCATCTTAATAATAATAAAAAAACAACTTGCAAAAATGTCTATCAACTTAGACATCTTTAAGTCAAACTTTGAACCAATACTGCACAAATATATGGAAAAATCTTAAATTATTTTTACACAATTTGTCGCTTAAAATTTTATTTATTTTATATATTGATGTTGTGTTTCTGTCAAACAGGTTTAAATTGTTTGTCTAGTCAAAATTTTAGTTCTGGCCATCCATAACTCACAAGAAGTTAATATGTTGCAAAACAAATCAAATAAAAACCAATCTAACAATTCATTTGAAAAACAAAAATACCTATGGATAGACTATTTGCTTTTAAACCTTACATATATATATATATATATATATATATATATATATATATATAAAGTTAGAAATTACCATGACAAGAAAATCCGGCACACACCTATACATGACATAGGGAGCACTGAACAGCTTTTTCAACCTTATTAGGTCTCATCAGCAGTGCACACTGTGATCTCCACCTCTGGAGATCGAACCAACAACCACAGTATGCCGAAGCCGAAACTCTGCCACTGGTTCATGCCACGTATAAGCGATACCGAATTAACTAGTCATGGTAAATTGTGCAACCACTTGACCTATTGTGTCTTTTTTATGGGTACGTATTCCCTACAGCGGACACGGCCACTTGTTAATTCGGTATCGCTTATACGTGGCATGAACCAGTGGCCCAGTGGTAGAGTTCTGGCTTCTGCATACTGCGTTTGTTGCTTTGATCTCCAGTGGTGGAGATCATGGTATGCACTGCTGATGAGACCTAATAAGGTCAAAACAGCTGTTCAGTGCTCCGTATGTCACGTGTAGATGTGTGCCGGATTTTCTTGTCACAGTAATTTCTAACTTAATATATCAATTCCTCCATTCATAATTATAATTATATATATATATATATATATATCATCATTGTCATGTCGCGCCATCAGCACGGATATTCCTAAATCCCTCTCACCACCCTTCCCTATCGTCTATTACTTCCAGCAGGTCATGAAAGGTTACATCCCATATCAGCACAGAGCTGCTGTATGTAGGTTCTAGCTGGTCATCCTGCCTTTGCTCGTTCTTGTGAAGGGGTCTACAGGAGTACATCACTTATGAGCTCATCCCTACTTCTCCAGCATTGTCCCTGGTTTGTCTAACTTTGATAGTTTTCATGATGGTGGTAGGTGGCCGAACAGCTGCTGCTTTGTGGGTTGCTTCCTCCATGATTTGTTTAATATTGCTCGCAGCATTCTTGTATAGTTGCCATCAAGCTTTTTCTCCATCCATTTAGTCAGCATCCATGTAGTGAATGTATATAGCAGTATTGACACGACTGCTGCTTGGAAGAAACTGTGTTTTATCTTATCCGTCAGGCCTGACTTCCATATGTCTGATAGCCTATCAATAGCTGTCCATGCCTTTACTAGTCGCGTGTTGATATGGAATATATGTGCTTTAATCAAAGCGGTGACATCTCCACAATAAAGGGTAGCTTTCTGAAACTAGTTGACATATATATATATACATATATTAGATAAAAATTATTTAGCATTAAAGAACTCACAAAAGTTGATATACCATTAAATAAAATAATCAAAGGGTGTTGACACATGATTTTTACAGATTTTAATACAAGGTTTGGTAAGATTATTTGATTTAATGGCATATCAACCCTTGATGGTTATTTATTGGCAAATCCTGTTTATACACGTACATATACATATTATATATGATTCATAATTGCCCAGTCAGCTAGGGCTGTAGAATACACTGACTGCACCTCTGCAGAGGTAAGACCCCCCCCCATGAGTGTCCTAGATATGACACTAGACAATCTGATGGTGAAGTTCCAGCAATGCTGGGGCTTTGGAGAATACGGAGCACCCCTTCATTGCCATTGCTCCCAGGTACACTCTGGCCCGGATTTGTAGCACCTGATAGGGCCCTATCTATGGGTTAAATAGAACTAACTACATACTTATGCTAAACTGAATTGTTTGACTAAACTGAATGGCTTGAAATAGAAATGTTTTTGACAATCAAACCGTACTTACATTTAAACTGCGTGCTTCTGCTTAACTGAATTATTTGATATGGAACTGTTTTTTGATATTGAAAGTGTATTTACACAAAGCCAAATTGTTTAACATCGAACTGTTTTGACATTTAACTGTGTGTAAACAAAATCTGTACTTATAGTTAGCTAAATTAAAACTGCTTGACTAAACTGAATAACTTGAAAAAGAAATGTTCTTGATAATCAAACTGTGTACTCATGCTAAACTGAATTGTTTTAAGTAGAACTGATTATTCACATAAAAATGGATTTGGCATTAAATAACCTGCAAAGTTTGATATGCCATAAAACTCAACCAACCAATCATGATTTATAAGTGAATAGTTTGTGGATAACATTATTTTTAAATAAGTGAAAACTTATCTGTTTACCCACATTTAAATGGTTTCAAGAACTGCTATTAAAAATTAGCGATTCTATTTATCAAATATTCCAAATTCAACACTAATCATTGGTCTGTACACAGATGGTTTTAAGTACTGCTACTGAGCACAAACAATTCTATCTAATATGAATAATAATACCTTCTAAAAGACTGAACAATTCTATTTAACCCACTGATGAAACCCTTACAGGTACCACTACTCTGGATCATAATAGACCTGGGAGTAATGGTAATGAAGAGGTACTCCATATTCCCAAAAGCTCCAAAACTGGAGTCTCACCATTAGTGTCATATTCAGGAGGTGCCTGTGGTGTAATGGTTATCGTCGTAGGAAATGGACACTGCGACACGAGTTCAAATCCTGGACGAGGCTGATTGCATTTCACATAGCGCTAGTACCCTTGGGAAAGGTATGAATTCAATTATTCTCCCTCCAGCTATGGGTAAATAGTAGGGCAGACTTGGTTCTTCAGCTTTGGTGAGGCAACTAGTCTAGGAGAAGGAAAACTCTGAATTCAAACCTGTTAAACTCCGCTTAAAAATTGACCTTGTGTCATATCCTGCCCAAGCGGAGAGGGTTGGTAAATATGGTCATATCTAGGACACTTGTTGGTGGGGTCTTATCTCTCTGTAGGAGTGCAGTTAGTTAGTATATTGTACAGTCCCAGCCGACAGGGCTAAGATTTCAATACTTGTCATCATCTTATGACTGATGTGACAACCTATATCTATGACCGTAACCAAAAAGTATAGGGATGTCTTCATGATGTAGTGTCTAACACACTGGACAGTGAGATAAATATAAATGATGTCAATATACGATCAAAGAAAGAAATGAAGAACCGAAAAGGCATGAGCTAAAATCAAAAATTTTTTAAATAAATAAGAAATTTTGTGCACCAGGCAATGCAAACAAATGCTGCTTACCGCATGCTGCACAATAGGGAGTGCTGTGAACCAAGCAATGCAGGTGTTATATAATTAAGGTAATGAATGATTATATTAATCATTTTTTCTTAACTGTGTTTCATTATTTAGTTTGGTAAGGCTTTGAACGACTCAGTATTTCTTGGTTCAGGTGTCGTAGACAGACTTAAGACTCATATGCCCACACAGAAAGGATATGATAATCATCATCTGTTATAATAAACTCCCAGGCAGAAAATGGGGCTGGACATGCAGTTAGAGGGAATTGAATGGGTGGATGCCATCATTCCCAGAAGAGATGACCTGAGAATTTTAGGATTTTGAAAAAATAGACAGTTGAGGTCCAACCATTGACAGAAACAGTTGAGTTTTTTGGATCTAATCAGATCAGATCAGTTTGGGTCTTGACTGGCAGAGATGAGTTGGGATCTTAGACACTATAAATTGCAGCATGTGTGGAGGGGGGTGTCAGCATAGTATGGTTAGCATAGGCCCTTATGAATTGTGTCTCTCTCCTCATGTTGCCAAGTGCTGAAGGCAGAAAAAAATAAACCCGTTTACATAAGAAACAACAGAGTCAGCCTGTATTATTATTATTGATATCATCATGGCTATACAACACAGGTACCCATTTATGCATGCATCTCTCTCACCCTTGCTAACAGTTGTTCTGCACATATTCAGCCACAGTTTTATAAAATAAACTAACAAAATACCAAAAAGTAATAACCATTAAAGAATCTACTAAAAAAAGAATAAACAGACTGTACTAAGTCCTTTGGATGATAGCAATGATCCCATTGACTTCCATGCCGTGTTATTTCCTTTGATAATCCCTCTCCACTGTTGGGAGGAACAAAAATGGAAACATCTCTTGCAGAGAACAACAAAATAAAAAGACATTTTTGTGTCCACACTTCTTTTATTATTTTCTTTTCCTTACATATAACTCGATTACATTCAAACATAGGTGGAAAAATATCAACACACTATTTTTCAAACATGTGTGTATCTCAGGACCAACTGATTTAATTCAAAAGCATTTTTTAAGATTCTAGGACTTTTTTGTCACACAACTGAGACTACTCAGTTCCAGCCTAGCTCTCAAATTCATCCAGGGTCATACCCAGTTGAACTAATGTCTCTTTTAATTCACTTTTTCAAATTCTACACAACATTTCAATTAATCGACACAGCTACTCTGCCTGATTAGTAGAGTGTTCTCCAATGGTCCTTTCTCTGGTTTGCTCCACTTTACCCTTAATCCTCACCTTATAATGCTGAGTGCTAAGCAAGGAGGCTTCGAGTACCAATTTTTGAGTCTTTGGTATGACCTGACCTGCGATTGAACCCTGGTCTCCCGGACCATTGGCAAACACTCTAACCACTCAGCCAATGAGCCAGATTTAGAGGCGTGATATTTCTTTCTTTTGACAGTCCTGTCAAATATAAATAATTCTTAAACATATCTGACGCATACATGAAATCCTAATAGGGACCACCACTCCAGGTAAAAGTGGGTCTGGGAGTAATAGCAATGAAGGTTACTCCACATTCTCCAGATCTCCAAAACTGGACCCACACTACACAATTCAGGAAACCCCTTTTTTTTGGTGGGGGATTACCCTCCAGTAGAGAACACAGCATATTCTTAACCCTGCAGACAAGATAGAAGTCTACAGAGATTGCTTGTACCAGAGAAGTTAGTAAACAAAAGAACAAAACTATATTTGAAATTGAGTGTCTGGTACAGGAGGCTGTAGATTGTATATATTTAAGTCTGACTTACTGTTGGGTATCACCCACCTTTCTCCACACAATGAACTAATCCATCTGCCATATATAGCAGTAGCTACTAATACCAGAGCAGACTAGAAATAGAAGAGCAGCTTCTTATAGGAATAGTATTGGAGACTGGAGATCGCACTAGATCACCTTACTTGCTACAGTAATAACGGAAGCCAATACTATCGTTGGACTATATCTTTATTCTGTATTCACTAATCCTATGTTCTTGTTTACTAATGGTCTCTCTATTGTATATACTTTTTCCTGAGAATATATCTCTATTTCCTCTCATATCATGGTTTGTCCTTTATTTAATATTACCAGTGTTCACTAACCAGAACACAACACTTACGATGGAATTGACTTAGGGTAGTGTTAAGTTTTAAGTGACTGGTTATAAATCAATAGTGATCTTGACTTCAAAGTCTCTTTGTAAAATAAAGAACACTTACCTTTTCATTTGACTCCTTCAACTCGAAGACACGGTTTTCTGCATCTTTCAATTTCATTTGCCAGGCCAACTTCAAGTTTTCTTTCTCTCGTTGCTGCTCTCGGACTATCATGTCATGTTTAATGTGTTGCTCTCGCAACAGCTGTGCTCGTTCTTCCTCGACTCCCATCTTTAACTGTTGCATCTAAAGAAAAAGCAACATTTCTAATTAGTGACTCATATTTTATCTTATCTCTATTGCTTTTTATCATACTGCTGAGAATCTTCTTTTTTTTTTTTACATTCTATGACCTTTTTTAAACAAACAGCATTGACCAGAAATAATGAAGCAGATTTTAACTAGATTTGAATTCATATTTGGTATCCCTGGGTGGTTGTCTGACAAGGACAGCACTTTACTGATTTAATCACAGAGACCCATCAGATTGCAAAATACAGATGAAGTCATATAAAAACATTCTTCTTTGTTTGGTTTTATCCATATTATTTTGTTTATTTACGCCATGAAGCGATAGACATCATTTTCAGTTATCTGAGATTTTTATATGAAACACAGTCATGATTAATTTTTGGTAAGTTTTGCTATTTTAGAATGAAAGTGAAAAATTAATACTAAAAATAATTTTGATAATTATTATTTAGAATTTTGATGTGTATTATCCTTCATCTTTTTATTGCAACTCACTTAGTTTCAGAGGAAAATATTATGGAATGATCTTATAATTTGTATTTCTAAAGTAAATGTCAACTGATGCCTAAATATGCAAATCGGTTTACAGTTAAGGAAACAGTTCTTGTAGATCTTAAGAAGCAGTTGGGTATATGTAATTGAAAGGAAACATGGCTCTAAAAAAAAGACTGTCAATTGAAACAATGAAAAGAATCATAAAACTTATTTAAGATATGGTTATTTGGTTTAACGGCATATCAACCCTTGATGGTTATCCAATGACAAATCCTGTTTATACATGCATGATTTGTCAGTAAGTTCATTTTTGAATGAGTTAGAGCTCATTTGTTTGCACACAGTTAAATGGTTTCTAGTATTTCTGTTTAACACTAATAATTCAATTTGATATCAATCATTTATTTACACACAGTTAAATGATTTCAAGTATTTCTATTTCATAGTAAGAATTCCATTTGATATCAATCATTTGTTTGCACGTATCAATCATTTGTTTCAACAAGATATGCAGGGTACTGTCGGAGAAGCAAGGATGAACTCATAAGCGATGTTCTATTATAGATTCCGGGACAGTATTTGCGGACCAGCAAAGACTTACTTACATCAGTTCTATAAAGACACAAGATGCAACCTTGAATACCAACAAGGAGTGATGAATGATAGGGATGGATGACGAGACAAAGTCAGGGAACTCCATGCTGTCACAATAACTTGATGATGATGATGATTGCTATTTAAGATTAATAATTTTATTTATCAAGTATTCCTATTTAATACAAATAACTTGTACACAGCTTTATGGTTTCAAATAACTAATTATAATAATCCTGGGTAAATGATTGAACAGTTCTATTTGACACGTAAATGGGACCCTAACAGCTGATACCACTCTCGGTTTGAGCAGACATGAGAGTAATGGTAATGAAGGGATAGTACTCCACTTTCCCCAAACTTCAAAGGTAGAGCCTCACCATCAGCTGTAATTCAATGTAATACCCAGGTGATGAAACTTATTAAAGAAGGCAATCCACAATAAAGCCTGGTGAAAGATGTTAGTTCTTCCCAGTCAGCTGTGTCTAAAATTTGGTACAAATATAAAAGAAATGGAGTGGTTTAAAAACTTATTGGTTGATCATGAAAGACATGAATGTGTTCGGATAGAAAACTCAAAGCAATATGATTTGAAAATAGAAAATTTACAACAAAACAAATAGATTGAAACAGAACTGTGAGAAAGTGGCTAATGGACTGGGATTTATATAGAGAAAAGCTAAATGAAAATCAGTACTAACACACAAAAAGAAAAAAATGATAGCATGTGGACAATTGGATGAAAGTGATATTCATTGATTTATCATCAATCTTCATTGGACAATAAAATGATGCTGGAACTTTTTTTTAGTAGTGTTCAAATGAAATATATAAAGACTGCCTAAAGAAAATAAGTAAATTTTCCAAGTCATTCGTGATATGGAGTTGCATGTCTTTTCAAGGACCTGGGGGAAATGACAATCAGTATGCCAGCAATCGATGCACATGTGTACACTGAAATCAGTCAATAAAAATCTTGTTTGGTGATGATGAAGTCATTTAAGACAATAAATCATCTTTCTTGTCACAAAGCAAAGGGGATTAAAGCTTTTTTTCAGATGAGAAATGTAAAATTAATAATATTATAAGGGAACAGTTGGAATTCAAAATTTATCGAGGAAGTTTTTAAAAAACGTTATTTATAAACATATTTTGTACATCACATTTCAAAACAAACCTGAGCTCATTTTTTTGCACACAGTTAAATGATTTCAAGTATTGCTGTATAACATTCACAATTTAACATAAGTCAATTATTAGCACACAGTTGGTTCTATTTGACCCATAGATAGGACCCTCTCAGGCACTTCCTTTCTGAGCCAGAGTGGACCTGGGAGTAATGATAATGATGGGGAGACTCCCCATTCCCTAAAGCCTCACCATCAGATGGTTTAATGTCATATCCAGGACAGTCATTGCGGGGGAGTTTTACCCCTCTGCAGAAATGCAGTCTGTGTGTTCTACAGCCCAAGCGAATTGGGCCAGAAATGCAAGACACTCATTGGAGGAGTCTTATTCCTCTGCAGAGACACAGCCACAGCCAATAGGGCCAGACATGCAGGAAACTCATTAGAGGTGTCTTGCCCCTCTGCAGAGATGCAGTTAGTGTATTCTACAGCCCCAAATGACTGAGCTATTAGATTAGTAAAGTTCATGCCTGAAAGAATTAAAGCTGCCATAAAAGCTTAAAGAGGAGCAAGAAAGTATTTATTCAAATTTTTTGGTTGATGAATTTTGTAATTTTTTCCTCTGCATGGTTTTCGGGAAAATGATACCATTAATTTAAATAATTTAATCAAGCTTGGTAAAACTAGGTAAATTTTATGAAGCCAAAATGTCCAGCTATTAGGGAAAAATCTTTTGTGCCTTATCTGTTATTAGTTTATTTACTGCTAGATAAAAAAAAACATAACTGTACTATTTTCATGACTTTTGCCAAAAGTAGTGTTAATCCCCAGGTTTAAATATCATAGAGTGAAAATTTCAAAATTTAGTCACCATTTCAGGCTACGAACTTATTGATATGTGTGCATGTGTTTTGATGGTTATATATATATATATATATATATATATATATATGATAAAAATAAATGGAAAAGTGGATAAATCAAACATTTGCAATGGGTTTACTGGCAATATTTTTTTCCTTATTCACTGAACTTCTTTACTGAATAAAGAACGAAATATTATCACTAAACCTGTTGTAAGTGTTTGATTTATTCACTTTACCACTTATTTTTATCATCTTGTCAGATTCACTAAAATCTATCATTTACTATATATATATATATATATATATATATAAAATGATTAAAATTTAACACTAAAACCATTTTTAATCTCTAAAATCTTACATTGCTCTCTACTCAGGAATGTTAGACAGTATCACATTATTTTCAACGACAGAAAAGAATAAAATAGGATTTAAATTCATGAATGAGCCTCTGTTTTGATTGTTTTTTCATTTTAAAGTAGAAAACATATATATATATATATATATATATATATATATATATAAGTGAATATATATATATATAAGTGAATATATATATATATATATAAGTGAATTAATAGGTAGATGTAGACATAAGACTAAATCTAAACTATAAAAATTTAAAAACATAGAAATAAATTGTGAAACCAGAAAAAAAAACGTATCCAACATATACACAAGGAAAAAATAGGTAGCTAATTAAATGGTATCGAAATTGATATAAGCATCAATATTTCTCTTAAAAGTTAATTATCGAACTTAACAGGAAAAGAAAATAAACTAAACAAATAAATAATAAAAGGTAAATTACCGTAATTATAACTGACAGAAGAAATTTGAAAAATTAAAATAAAACGGAAATTCAATAAAACGAGGAGGTAACTCCTAAATCTCGTCCCCCTACACCCCACGTGTCTATTCTGGTTTAATTTTTAATTTTAATTTTAATTAATTATCCATTGGGTCTGAAGAAGTCCTGTATTAATTTTTTCTTCATGTTTTTGGTTCACACCAGAAACTGAAAATACAGGATGGAAATAAATTTATAATCCTGAATTAACCGGTCTTTGATTTTTTTCTTAAAGAAATATTGCTCTGTAATAAATTACAATAGCTCTCTACCAGGAAAATTTAAATGTTCAGCTCTTGAATGATTTTCTTGTCCTGAGGGAATTACTCCAAACTCTGGTTTAACCTGACCGAATATTACCTATATATATATATATATTGTCATCCACAGACAGACTGTTTCGTCGTATCACAACTCTTCAGTATGGCTAGACACATAGGACGCTTGAAGCTAGGATCGAAACTCAACCAACTTATGTTAGACTTAGTATCAGACCGCTCAGCCAACAAGTGAACCACATCAGCACGGGAATTATAAGGCATTAAGTAGTAGCTTTCATTTGTTTATATATATATATATATATACATATTTAAATATGTACATACATGTACATACTTATACATACACACACACACACACATCTATGTAAATATATACATATACATTTATATATTTGTTTGATCAAGTCTTTGCATGAATAATTTGACATTTGGATGGAATGAATTTAGGAAGGTGCCATATGTTTCCCAAGAACATTTAGACACAACTGGAGCTATCTTTAAAACAAATAATAAAATGACAAATACATTTATATGATGTGCATTGCAATCAAATACAAAGAATTCTATTTAATATTAATCTTTTGCTTGCACACAATTTAAATGGTTTCTAGTATTGCTGTTAGACATTAATAATTTTATTTAATATTGATTATTTGTTTGCACACAGTTAAATGGTTTCAAGTATTTTTATTTAATATTAGTAATTCTATTTATCAAATATTCTTATCTGATATGAACAGTTTGCACACTGGTGAAGGGTTTCAAAGAATTAATTATAATCCTTAGTAAATGCTTGAACGGTTCTATTTTACCTATAGGTAGGACCCTAACAGGTATTATCACCTCAGGTCTGAGTGGACTTGGGAGTAATGGTAATGAAAGAGTATTTTATAATCCTCAAATCTCCAGAACTGGAGTCTAAATATCAGAGGCAGTTTAATCACATATCCAGGACACTCAAAATTAGTGGCTTAAAAATACAGAAACATTCTTTTTAACGTTTATGTATAAGAATCTTCTGACGACATAGAAGAAATAGAAATTTTCTGTTATTTTAATTTGTTTGTGTCTGAAATTATTTTGACTCAAAAATATTCAATATGGCCATTATTTTTTGATGGACTAGGTATATAATAAATACAGCCTGTCAGTTCTAATCAGCAATCTTGTACAAAATCTTTCAAATCTTTCTGATTTTTATTTATTTTCAACTTCCATTGCAAAACCTAAAA
>OY757927.1:13276454-13301550 GCA_963585895.1 Sepioteuthis lessoniana | reverse complement strand
AACCTAAAAGAGATCAGTTAGAAAAAACAAAAAGAAAATAGAAAACCTTCCTATTTAAAATAAAATGGATTTGCATTTAAAATTTAATCAGAAACTAGTTTGTGCGTTTTTTTAAGCTTTCACTGCTTTTTGGATAGCAAAAAAAAAAAAAAAATCAAGTTTATATATTAGATTTAGATGAGCAACTTTTTTATAGGTCAATCCATTTGTTAGGTGTTTTGTTTTTCACACACAGATCTCAATCCAACCCTAGACTCCATTTTTGTGTTTAATTGCGACACCTTCAAGCAAGCTGACAAGTCCCATTTGACACTTCCATATAGACACACAGAACTGTTATACACCCAAACAGGTCACTATTGACACAAGAGACGTGATGTGCCGCATTTAAGTAGTTTAGTTAATTGAATCAAGTGTGAGTTTAGAGAATTCTGCAGAAAACAGTGCCAGACACATTCTTGCATGATTCAAGAAATCAAATGAAGAAAATTCCAATATTTCTTTGAAGAATACCAACAAATATATACAAAGTCAACATGAGAAAATAGTCTGTATGCAATGGCAAAGAACTTAATTTTAAACTAAAGAATATTTTATCATTATTTGACTTCGTGCAAGTTTTTCACATCAGCGTTAACTTTTTTTTTTTTACTGAGTGACAAGTCTCCTCAGGCTTCTAGGATCCTTAAAGGGATTCTAGCCGATTTTAATAAGTCACAAGCAAAATTTGATGAGGACCGTTAATTTAATGGTCCTATAATACACAAGTTCAATCAGTAGAATTTTGCTGCCAGCAAGTTTTAGGCTGATTCTTTCTACAGCCTTCTTCAGATGTACAAAACTGACTTCAGCGATCATTATCATTCCAAAAGTTGTTTAAACTATTTGATCTTGTTCTTTTTTTTACTTTTGTTATTAACCCCAAGGTTTCAGTGAATTCATTCAACAGACTTCTTCAGGAGTACAATCTATAAGAAAAGATAAGAACTTTCCTTAGTGACCATACAGGAAGAGATAGATATTTCTTTCAAACTGAAATTTAGGCACATCATGAAAATGACTCCCCAAAATTACAGAAGGTATATTTGTACACCTGAAAAAGGATATAGAATGAATTGAAATGAGGAAAACTTGCATGTTTAGAACTTTTATTAAACTTAACTAACTTTTTAAAATATATTTCAGAGAAGTAAAATATAAACAAAAAGACATCTTAAATGATAATAGAATTTTGGCTACATGGTCAAAAGTGCTTGGGCAGAAGATATGGGACAATTCCTTTATCATCTTGACATAAGAAAAATAACAAGAAGGCTTGGAAAATTACAATTAAAAATAATAAACAAATAGCGTTCCATCATCTTTAATAAAATTTGCCTATATATATATATATATATATATATATTATAAGAGTGTTGGTTGTCACTAAATCACTTGGTGGGTATGTATCAAACCAAGTGCAATATTATATGGAGAATGCTCAATATCCAGGATAGAGCTATTATAAAATAATAATAAATATATATATATAATAATAAATATATATATATATATATATATATATATATATATATATATATATTTAATCCATGGAAAATAGTCTGCAACCATGGATTATATATATATATATATATATATATATATATATATATATATATCTAATGTATATTTACTTATTATTATTATTATATATATATATATATATATATATATATGTTGACCGTGACAGGAGAGTCAGAAAGTTTATTTTAAGATGTAAATATATATATATATATATATATATATATATATATATATATTTAATCCATGGAAAATAGTCTGCAGCCATGGATTATATATATATATATATATATATCTAATGCATATTTACTTATTATTATATATATATATATATATATATATATGTTGACCGTGACAGGAGAGTCAGAAAGTTTATTTTAAGATGTAAAGCGATGGACTAATAACACAGGTGACTTGTTTATAGTGGTGAAGATGTGTGTAGAACCAGCCACACTTTTTGGATAAGCAATTAACAGATGAATGGTTCACCAATGTGCCACAGATTCTACCAAACAATACTCCACAAGTTTGAATTCAGAGTTTTTCTTTCTCCTAAATTGGATGTCCTATCAAGGCTCAAGAATCCTATTTGTGATACGATTTTACCATAGTTGGGTTGGGGGAGAAGAAAAAGACTCACGCTTTTCCCAAGTGCATTAGCACAAAATGAAGCTCAAACATCCTCATCCAGGATGTGAACACAGATTGTCGAGTCTATTTCTTTATGATGATGACCATGATGCCATGTATGTGGATGTGTACATATATATATATATATATATATATATTTCTTTAAGAAAAAACAAAAACCAGTCACATAAGGATTATAGATTTATTTCCACCCAGTTATGGGTTTTGATATAAATCAAAAGCACCAAAAAAAACTAACAGGACTTCTTCAGATCTTATGGATAAAATAATTCAGAATAAACACAGGAAAGAAGGGTGGGAGGGGATAGAATAGGGGTGAAGAGTTTTCTCCTCATTTAACCCACTTCTGTTTTTTTTTATTTTATTGCCGGTTGGAATTATAGTAAATTAATTTTTTTTTTTTTTAAATTCTAAATACATTTCTATTTAAAACTCCAGATTTAATACTAATTTAGATAAATACAACTTTCATTAATAACTTTACATAAGGATGCAGTAATTCTTATATTAAATTAAAATTTTTTTAATTTCAAATTTTATTTTTGTGCCTATTAATTCAGTTACCCCTACACTGAAGAGTACGTACACATCACATGGTTTCTTCTCATTTTTTATTTTATTTTATCTACCTTAAATCTCAATTTAATCCTATATCTTTTTTATTTAAGCATTATCTATGATAATTTGTCTATAGTTTAAATTTATCATATATATATATATATATATATATATATGTAAATGAATCAATTCAAATATCCTTAAAACCATCAATGTCTGTGTTATATGTTCCTGAAAGGAAAAGTTCAAGTTAATTAAAAATAGTTTTGTTCATTGACAATGAGAATGTTTTTTCCAGTTATTTTTTGATTATTATTTGGTTCTTAAAACAATAATAATGCAACTATATATGAAATATTTTGCTTCTTAAAATGATTGTGAAGGCATCTTTTTGTACTGTATATAACTGGAGACTGTAAATGTTAAACTGACTCTGGCATAAAATAACCCTACTAGAGTATTGTCTTTATCTTTATTGTTATTTCCATAACATTTCGGCTGATATATCTTCCAGCCTTCTTCAGGTGTTTGTAGAACTCGGGAACCTACACAGAACACAGAACTACATCCTTTATAGAATCCACGGGGGTTGATTAGCACGAGGAATATTTAACACTTGTACCCTCTTGGATTCAGTAAAGGATGTAGTTTGAAGTTCCGTGTAGGTTCCCAAGTTCGACAAACACCTGAAGAAAGCCGGAGGACATATCAGCCAAAACATTGTGGAAATAACAATAAAGATGAAGACAATAGTCCAAAAACCCTTAATGATAAAAATCATCAAGCTTCGTCTCAGAAATTCAGACAACTAAAACCCAACTAGAGTTGGCATGCCTTAAGATCAACCAACCAACCATCTTTACTAGCAGAAGTACTTGGCAATTCACAGAGAAAATAAGATGAGAGACAAAATGTTTTAATGAAACAATTTTGGTATATTCTTATAAGAAGATTCTAAGGATAGAGAAATGGGAACAAAAATAAATAAAAAGAGTTTTAAATATAAAGAAACATTTGGTTCATTGTGAATGATATGGGATATGAGTAGTAGGGAACGAATAAATAAATAAAAAAAATTTTTAATTAAATCTTAAAAAAAAGAAAAAGAAAACTATTAAATTTGCAGAAACTCCCAGAGGTCCCCGCGGACTTTCTCGAAACCTATGTAATGCACTAGACCTTGCTGTCTAGTTCAAGCCATAACCTGGCATACATGCCCGGACCCTCATTTGGGTTCACGAAACTGCTTGCCTCATCAGGCTCACATTGCACCAAGTGAGCCAATGAGCAGCATAGACCAGCAGGGTTTGAGTCTCAGCTCGTTCCCGACCTTCCCCTCCCCTTTATCCCCACTTTAATCGGCCTTCGGGCTTTTGACCTTGTGTCAAGTCGTGTCTGGTGGAAGGCAGTAAAAAATAAACAGAGGCCCCAAACAGGAAAAGGAGATGGCGCATGCATAAAAGAAAAAAGGCATTCCTCTTGACAAAGGGGACCAAGTATTCTTTCTTTTTCAGGCAGTGCCTGTCAAACCAATAGCACCATTTTGCTGTCTGGTGTTTGGGCACCACGCATATGTCTTTGGACGTAGCGTCGGTTAATCCCTTTCACTCAGTAGCAGACCTCTCTCGGTCAACATTATGCTGAAATATACAAGACCCACTACTGAACTATAAAACTAACCCTTACCGGACTATGATTAAACTTCCAAAAGAAAACTAACCCTTATGGAAGCCCGAAATGCCAAATGCGGACACCTACATACATGAAACGAATTAACGTATTTTTGACACCTTAACTGGGGGATTCAACCATTTCAATGTATTCAGGAAAAACTCCCTCATCCACGGAATGGTTGTTGAACCCAGTAAATAAAGAAAAGTATAAAAGAAATGTCTTTGTTTCTTATCTGTTGCTGTCTTTTCTTTCATATAATTCTTTTTGGGACTTTCTTGGGCAAAGCATTGCACCGACTAACTAACGTGGGGTAAAATAAAATAACCAAAATATGGAGTCCGATATCTAATGGCAACACAGCCTTGCCCGTGACCTTCAGCCTAAAACCCCACAGAGTATTGGAGATGATAAAAGTCTAGATCAGTGGAGAGGAAATACCAAATCATCTGATCTACCTGTTTAAAATGATTGTGAACATGTATTTTTGTATTGTATATAATTAAAAGCTAAAATTGTTAAACTGACTTCGATATAAAATTAAACCAACATGAGTTGACATAGTATAAAACCAACTAACCAACCATTTTTGTATGATATATAATTGAAGACCATAAGGTTTTTGGACCACACTAATACATTGACTCTTCAAAGATTGGTTTGTTTTTTTGTTTTTTTGTTAATTGGCAGATCAACCTTTGTGATTTCTAAGATTGGTACAGCAACTAAGTATGAAGTGTCTGTTGAAAATGATTGTGAACATGAATTTTTGTACTGTATTTAACTGAAGACCATAATAGCCCAACTGAATCCAGTAGAAAACAACCCAACAAGAGTTGACATGCTATAAAATCAACCAACTTGGTTTTTTCAGACAAAAAGTTTTAGGCTGTTTACCTTCTAGCAAAAATAAAAAAAATTTTTTCAAAATATTTAATAACTGTTGTGGGAGCCTTACCCATATCACCATAATGGACTCTTCTCACCATTATTAGTACGAGAGATTTCGCTGCCAGAGGGCAGATCAATATCGGTGTTTTCCGAACAGTACAAGACTTCTTACCTTTTCTATGTAATTCTATCTTTCTTGTATAATATAATCTGTTATCTAATATCTGTGTTAGTGTTTTCATTAGTGACCGTTTACAGGGCCACAACAATAACCAAATTAGCAAAATTTTAAACTCAACCAAAATTTAAAAAACAAAACAATCAACCAATTTTTTTCCTAGCAAAAACAAGTGAATTAAAAACAAATTAGACTCATATTTTACGAATAAGATGAGGGAGAATCGTCATAGCACAATAGCTAAGGTACTGGATTGCAGCCTTGAAGTAAGTGAGTTCAAACTCCAGTTGCATAATTGCATTCACTTTCAGACTAATGCCCACAGGAAACATCAGAACACCTTTACTGCCCTCATGATGAGTTATAGAGTATCACAGCTGTTTTTCTATAAGGATGACTTTGGCATTATTAAATAACCCATGAAGGTTGATATGCCATTGAACAAAGAAACCAAACTAAAATGGGATGAACATTTTTTTATCTATCTAGTATACAAGGATTAATTGTATTTCAAAAGAAATTATGAAGATCTTTGAAAATACCTCAAATTCATTTATCCATTTTTTTTTCCTTCAGAACTGTATTTCACTTGGTAATCACAGAACATCATAAAATGTTAATGGTAGAAGAACAAATAAACAAACAAATAATTTGAGGAACTTATTTTCCTCTTCCCAACAGATAAATGTCAGATGTCAAATAAACACTCATTCAATGTGAGTGAAGGTTGTGCGAAATATCATGATCCATAAACAGAGAAATGACTGAACCAAACCAAAGAAATCACCTGGATCCAAATTCTACTTCTAATACAAATACAACATCTATTATAAATTCACAAAATATAAATCCTTCTATCACTAACCAATATTTTGATAAACAGTCTACATTTCCAATACATAATCCTATTTACCAACCCTCCGCTTGGGCAGGATATGACACAAAGTCAATTTTTAAGCGGAGTTTAACAGGTTTGAATTCAGAGTTTTCCTTCTCCTAGACTAGTTGCCTCACCAAGGCTGAAGAACCCAGTCTGTCCTACTATTTACCCATAGCCAGAGGGAGAATAATTGAATTCATACCTTTCCCAAGGGTATTAGTGCTATGTGAAATGCAATCAGTCTCGTCCAGGATTTAAACTCGAGTCACCGTGTCCATTTCCTATAACGATAACCATTACAGCACAGGCACCTCCTAATTCCGATACATAATGAAACTTTTATAAAATTTGTCAATTTTTAAAAAGAAGTCAAATATAAGGAAGAAAGAAAGGGGAGAGAGATTAATTGGTTGACTGATTGATTTTAACAACATGTCAACCAGTCAAGGGTTATTTTATGCCTAGAGTTTAGGGAATCGCATTCATTTTACATTTACAGTTTTTGTGTATTTGTTACGTAAGAGTTTTTGCATGCTGTTATATCATATCAAGTATTCTTATCTAATACAAATAATTTGCACATAATCGTATGATTTCAAGAATTCCTGTCTTAAACAAATAATCATGTGATTTCAAGTACTTATTTCTGATTAATTATCGTTATTTTTTTCACACATTAATATGGTTTCAAGTAACAAAAATAATCCTTAGTAAGCAATTCAGCCTAATCGAATGTACCGACAGCATCTCTGCAAAGAGTTAAGAAGCCCTGCCCATCCAAACAAGTGTTCTGGATATGACATTAAACCATCTGATGGCAAAGCTCCAGCCTTGGAGATTTGGGGATAGTAGAGTACCCCTTTATTGCCATTGCTCCCAGTCCATTCTGACTTGGAGTGATAGTACCTATCTATGGGTCAAATAAAACAAACTGTGTGCAAACAAATGACTGATGTTAAATTGTAACCGTTATATCGCAATACTTCAAACCATTTAACTGTGTGCAAAAAAGAGTTTAGGCTCATTTAAGAATGTTATCTGAAAAATAAGTTTACAAATCATATATATATATATATCTAATATATATATATATATATATATATATATATATATGTATAAAGAGGATTTGGCATTAAATAACCTGCTTTGGTTTGGTTTGGTTTTATGGCATAACAACCATTGTAGATTATTTAATGCCAAACCATTTATATATATATATATTGAATATATGATTTTGAAGCACATTTTGTAGATAACATTTTTAAAAGAGCCTGAGCGCATTCTTTTTCACACAGTTTCAAGAATTTCTATATAATACAAATAATTCTATTTACAATTAATCATTTGTTTGCGCACTGTTAAATGTTTTCAAGCATTGCTATTTAACACTAACAATTCAATTAAACATCAGTCATTTGTTTACACACAGTTAAATTAACAAACAGTTCTATTTCAAGCAATTCAGTTTAGCATAAGTACACAGTTTAAATGTCAAACAGTACTATTTGACCTATAGATAAAACCTTTCAGGTGCTACCACTCATAGCCAGAGTAATGGCAATAAAGGAGTACTCCATGTGACAGGCATGCACTGAAGCACCCGAGAACTGCGTGTGTGTGCTTCAGCCAGGCACACATTCGAAGACAACACTATAGAATGATAGCAAAATGGCACTCACCAGATTGGCCAAACCATCCAACTCGCATCCAGGTGGCAGACAAAAATAAGCTGGGCCGTAAGATATACAGACCCTGTGATATGCGCCACATGAGGTGTATTTTTATATAAGTTATAGCCAATCAAAGTGCATACAATGAACTCTACCAAGATTCATAATGGTATGTGCCAAACATTACTTATACAATGCTCCAATCTTCAGTGGGTGCTTTTTGCTAAATCAGCAACTACCGAGGTTACCTCTAGATTGTTTTGGTGTTGGTGTCTGTTTCTGTTGGTGTTCGAATCGGGTTTGCTTAGTTAGGGGACTTGCAGGCAGGTGTCGCCTTGCCCGACCATTTCGGTTCCAGTTCCATAGATAAGACCACACTTCACGTTCCACAAAGCATCAGCATTACTGAAGCCTCACCATCAAATTGTTGGTTTTATATCCAGGACACACACTGGGGGAGTCTTACCCTTCAGCATAGATGCTGTTAGTGTATTCTGCAGCCCCAGCTAACTAGGCTAAACCTACAATTGTTGATATGCCATGAAACTAAACCAAACCAAACTTAGTAACCATCTATAGCTTCAATTTAGGGTTATATGGCATCAAGTATTCCTATCTAATAGAAATAATTTTCAAACATATCTATTTGACTCATAGATGAAACTCTAACAATTTTTACCACTCCCGTTCAGATTGGACATGGGAGTAATGGCAATGAAGTGGTTTTTCAAACACCCCAGATCTCCAGAACTTGAGTCTCACCATCAAGTACAACTTAGCGTCATACCCAGGACACCCATTTTAGAGAAGGTCTTGCTCCTCTGCAAAGGATAGAGTTAACATATTATAAGCTCTGCCAACAGGGTGAGGAAAGAAAGAGATGAAGTGATAATACTACATATCAGATGCTTATTGTCTGCTTTAGTGAAATGGAATAGAGGAAAGGAAAAGAAAATAGAGAAAGAAACAAAAGAGATAGAGAGAGAGAAATGAAGACTAACCTGAATTGTAAATAATATGTAGAAGAGGCAAAGTTGCGGCTTTTTGATGTATATTATTTCCTTTTACAAAAAAAACCAAATGTTTTACAAAAATTTTAAAAATCAACTGAATTGTGAGAGAGATAAGAGCTCAACTGTTTATAAGAGGATTCCCCATGGAATAGAGGTAAATGTGTTGGGCTGTTGTGCTACTGCATTCACTTTCAGACTAATACCCTTTGGAAAGGTATGAACCCCTTATCCTCCCAGCTATGGGTTAAATAGTAGCACTATTGTTCTTCTACAAGGATGGTTTGGTTTGGTTTGGTGGGTTTTATGGCATATCCATGTTAGTAGGTTATTTGACGCCAAATCCATTTTTATGTAAATAATCAGTTCTATTTAAAACAATTCAGTTTAGCATAAGTACACAGTTTAATTGTCAAAAACATTTCTATTTCAAACTATTCAAGCAGTTATATATAACAATTCAGTTTAGTGAAAGTACAGTTTCAATGACAAAAACTGTTGAATTTCAAATAATTCAGTTTAGCATAAGCACGCAGTTTAAATGTAAGTACAGTTTAACTGTGAAAAACATTTCTATTTCGAGCTATTCAGTTTAGTATAAGTACAGATTTTGTTTATACACAGTTACATGTCAAAACAGTTCCATGTCAAACAATTCAGTTTAATGTAAATACAGTTTCAATGTCAAAAAAACAGTTCTATTTCAAAAAATCAGTTTAGCATAAGCACACAGCTTAAATGTAAGTACGGTTTAATTGTCAAAAACATTTCTATTTCAAGCTATACAGTTTAATCAAACAATTCAATTTAGCATAAGTATGCCGATAGTTCTATTTAACCCATAGATAGGGCCCTATCAGGTGCTACCACTCTGAGCCAGAGTGGACTTGGGAGCAATTGCAATGAAGGGGTGCTCTGCATTCCCCAAAGCCCCAGCATCAGACTGCTTAGTGTCATTAGCAGGACGCTCATTAGGGGGAGTCAGTGTATTCTACAGCCCCAACCGACTGGGCAATACACAGAGTTAATGTCAAGACAGTTTTATTTCCAGTAATTCAGTTTAGCATTAGTACACAGTTTTAATGTCAAACCAGTTCTATTTTAAACAATTCAGTTCAGCATAAATACGCAGTTTAGATGTATAAAAAGAGTAAACGCCAACCACTGTTTAGTTCTATTTAACCCATAGATAGGACCCTTATCAGGTACTACTACTCCAGGCTGGAGTGGACCTGGGAGCGATGGCAATAAAGGAGTACTCCGCATTCCCCAAAGCTACAATATTGCTGGAACCTCACCATCAGATTGTTTAGTGTCATATCCAGGACACTCATTGGGGGGGATCTTACCCCTCTGCAGAGGTGCAGTCAGTGTATTCTACAGCCCCAGCCGACTGGGCAATGGATGGATTTAGCACTGAATAACCCATGAAGGTTGACATACCATTAAAACAAAGAAACCAAGCCAAACCAATTATCAAATAAAGATGCAATAAAAAAAAATATCAACCTGAAAGAAAAGTTCCTAAAGGCATAACGGTTATCACCACAGGAAATGGACAAGGCAACCTGACTTCAAAACCTGGATGAGGATGTTTGCATTTCACATAACACAAATATTCTTGGGAAAGGTATGCATCTAGTTATTCTCCCATCAGCAATGGGTAAATAGTAGGTTAGACTGTGCCTTTTAAACTTGGTATGGTAACCAGTCTGGGAGAAGGAAAACTCTGAAATCAAACCTGTTAAATTCAGCTAAAAAATCAACCTTGTGTTGCATCCTACTCATGGGGGAGTGGTTGATAAATACACATCTGAGAAAAGAGAACACTTTAAAATTGTCAAGACGAGTTGCTTCGCAAATTATCTGATGTAGCATACCAACAGGGTTTTTTCTCCAATGTGCCAGAGATTGGCAGCATACTGATAGCAAATTTAAAAAAAATATCCATTTTATTTATTTATGATCCAAAAGATATTTGAACATCCGTTGTAATATTAATTTATACCGGTAAATATAACAAAGATATCATGATATGATAAAATATATCTATATAACATTGGCCCGACCGATAGTCTTAAGAATGTATATGGGTCTTCAATAGCAGAACACCTTATAAAACCCGTGACTGTGCTGAGAAATTTCCTGTTGATTTGTTCTCTATATTGAGATAGTCACACTCTTCATTTCATCTGAAAGTATTGGAGACAATTCATATTTTGCCCGGCAAACTGTCTCTCTGTAAACAGAGAGAATGTCTGCTAGGACTTCAATTTTTTTTTTCAAGCTGATATATTTTCCATAGATTTTTTTTATTCGATTTTATCCTTGATTTAGCTTTGTTGAGTGAGGATCAAAACCAGTTAACTAACCTGTCATTTTTTTTTTCTTTTTAAACTTTTCTCATTTGGGTCTATTTGTTGCTATCATTAAGTTTTGTACTGTAAAAAATATCTTTAAATATATATAATTTTATTAGATAATGATTACGATAAAAATTGACAAATTTTTTTAAGAGTTTGTTTTGCAAGAACAATACAGAATTAAAATAAATTTCTTTTTAATTTAAAAGATTAAACCCTACATCTTTTTAACAAAGTTATTATACGAGGTGCACGTGATAAGTTTCCAGACATTTTTGTATGGGCACTTTTATTGATAGTACACACATGAAACTCTAGTCCCCTTTGAAGTAGTCACCTCTTGCTGCAATGCACTTGTACTATTCCAACAACTTCTGGAAGGCATTTGTGTGAGCATGTCAATGACCTTCGTCACAACCTCTTTCATCTCCTCAATTGTCTCATAACAACAGCCTCTGAGCTTAGGGAATAAGCAAAAGTCACAGGGACCAAGGTCTGGACTATAGGGAGGCTGAGGAACTGTCTTGATGCCCATCTTAGTCAAATAGTCTGTGACAAGGATGGAATTGTGGACTGGTGCATTGTCCTGGTGGAAATGCCACTGACCTGATTTGAAGAGTGCTGGCCTATTCCAAAGGAATCTCTTCCTGAACTCCCTTAAAACCTCAACATAGTAACCATAACCCTTTGGCCAATCAACTCTGGTCTATTGACTTCCTTACTCCTGCCACACCTCTCATCATCCCTCACAGACTCCCTGCCTTCTTTGAATCTCTGATGCAACTCAAAAACTGATGCTCAATTCATGCAAAATGCTCCAAAAGCAGTCTGAAGCATTCCATACATTTCTGTGGCATTTTTCCCTAGTTTAAATCACCAGCTGTGACAATCAGCTGTATTCCAATCCCTGCTGTAGCTGTTCATTTGAAGCTGAAATGATAAAATTGGTCAGTCATCTTCATAAGATGTATAGCAATAAGATACTGAATTTTCAAGAGTCTACAACAATTTTTAATGCCCATATGAAAAAAGTCTGGAAACTTATCGTATGCACCTTGTATGTATTTAGATAATAAAATGAAAAATTATAATGGATATGTTTGATTGAAAAAAATTACATATTTTAGTTTTTTTTAAACACGAATGAATAGATAAAGTAAATAAGTACCTCACATGGTGTAATAATTAGCAAACTAGATTAGCAGACCATTGTTCATGAGTTTGTTTTTTCCTGGGAGTTCCATACTTCTGGCCTTGTACCCCAATTAATCTAAGCTTAGTGAATAACTAAAGAAGAGAAAAGAAAGATTCAAAAAGAAATAAATGTAACTAAAAACTTGCCGTGTACTAATAGTAGATGACTTGTGTACCAGTACAGTTGTATGTAGCACACTTTGCATAGCACTCCTCTAGAAAAAATTTTTAAAAAAAAGCTCTTGTGTAAAACAGCAAAAAATAAATATGGATTTAACCCGTCAGAGGTGAGAATATTGAGTGGCTTCCATAGGTGTTGTTTGGACTTCTGTTATACCATTCATGTTCTTATAGCTGAGTTGGTAAAGCAGATGGTACATAAAACCAAACATTCCCCACCCCCAGCAAAAAGATGTGTGAATTTAAATATCCCCAAGAGCTTATTCTTTGTTCATGCTTCTGTTTCATGCTGTTCTTTACAGTCACAGAAGTGACAAACTGAGTGAGTTGAAATCAAAAGCAACTAGAATAAAGAAAATGAAAGATAATACTTATCAAAAGTCTTAATAATCATGACTGTGGTTTGGTTGGGTTAGGTTTAGTTGTATGGCATAAAAACCCTAGTAGGTTATTGTTGTGGCCTGGTTAGGGGGCAGAAATAAGGACACAAGAGAGAAATTGAATTAAACAAATATATTAACAAAACAGAAATAAAAACAAATGAAAGGGTTATCAGCGAGACTGTTTTGGTCTGACTGTCAGGGTTGTCTGCTGGAATATTGACTTCTGCCTAAGAGCAGTACCTGCTGCTATTTATAGCTAAGAGAGTCCATGTGTGCATGGGTAAATTACCATAACACTTATTTTAATGCAAAATCCTCTTTATACATATATATTAAATATATATGATTTGGTTTGGTTGGGTTTTATGGAATATCAACCATTGTAGGTTATTTAATGCCAAATCCTTTTTACATATATATATCAAATGTATATGATTTGGTTTGGTTGGGTTTTATGGCATATCAACCATTGTAAGTTATTTAATGTCGAATCCTCTTTATACATATATATCAAATATATAAGATTTGATTTGGTTGGGTTTTATGGCATATCAACCATTGTTGGTTATTTAATGCCAAATCCTCTTTATTCATATATATTAGTTATACATGATTTGTAAACACATTTTGTTGGTAATATTTTTAAACG
Organism: Sepioteuthis lessoniana; assembly: GCA_963585895.1. Lineage (NCBI taxonomy): Eukaryota > Metazoa > Mollusca > Cephalopoda > Myopsida > Loliginidae > Sepioteuthis > Sepioteuthis lessoniana. The sequence goes on along the minus strand of OY757927.1, from coordinate 13,287,712 downwards.
AGCTAAGAGCTCATTTCCTTTGCAGACAGTTGAATGGTTTCACTTCTTTCTATCTCTGGCAAATAATTCTATTTGTAACATACCCATACATGAATATGCAAAACGTACGTAGAATGTTCATAACATATATACATAGAACATAGGAGTCCCGAAATACGAAAAACAGATAACGACTGCTTAGTTCACGTACAAAACCTTTTATTACCTTTGAGTTAAAGGTTTCGACATAAGGAAGAGAGATGCACAATCTTTCTATGATGACTTTTCCATCTGCCCCTCCCCCCAACACATGTGGCACCCGCCACAAGGCCACTGACCTGGCTTTGGCCAACCGTCTTCTCCCGAAGCAGAACTCAACTCTGACTTTTCTTAAAATCCCCCAAATCCTCCACGCGCTTCTGGTGCATGACGTCACCCCGCACTCTCTAGCCCCGTTTCCCATCTGGGCTATTGTGACATCTATGAGTGACCCATCCGCTCGGCCTGCGCGCATAAACACCTGTGCTAATGTTGCACCTAAGTAACCCATGCACTGAGCCGAAAGGTTCTCAGCCTAACTAAACCCAAAGGCATAAAACAAACTCCCTCAGCCATTATATTACATATTTATTATTAATCATTTTTTGGCCCACAGTGAAATGGTTTCAAGTATTGCTATCTAACACTAATAATTAAACATCAATCATTTGTTCATACACAGTTAAATGTGAAAACAGACCTATTTCTAACAATTCAGTTTAGCATGTCAACAAAGTTAAATGGTTTCAAGTATTGCTATGTATCACCAACAATTCAATTAAACATCATTTATTTGTTAACACAAAGTTAAATGATTTGAATAGTCTTATTCAAAAAAACAGTTCAGTTTAGCTGAAGTCATTTGTTTGGACTGTTTAAATGTCAAACATTTCTATTTGACCTATCAGCTGCTACTATTCTAGGCCAGAGTAAACTTTGGGAGCAATGACAATGAAGAAGTACACTGCATTTCCCAATGCTCCAGCATTACTGGAGCCTCACCATCAGATTGTTTAGTGTCATATGCAGGACACTCGTTGGGGGAGTCTTACCCCTCTGCACAGATGCAGTCAGTGTATTCCGCAGTCACAGCTGACTATGCCAAATTATGACTGTGATAAAAAGCAAGTAGAATTTGGGAAATAAAGCTTAATGCTAATCAAAAATATCGATAATAAATAAGATTTTGGTTCACTTTAGTTTTTTACTATTTTGATTGATCAGTTTAAAATTTTTGTTTTTTACTGTTTTTATTGTTCAGTTTAAAACTTTAGTTTTCTTACTATTTTTATTGATCAGTTTAAAATTTTAGTTTTTTGACTATTTTTATTAATCAGTTTAAAATTTTAGTTTTTTGACTATTTTTATTAATCAGTTTAAAATTTTAGTTTTTTACTATTTTTATTGTTCAATTTAAAATTTTAGTTTTTTACTGTTTTTATTGTTCAATTTGAAATTTTAGTTTTTTACTATTTTTATTGTTCAATTTAAAATTTTAGTTTTTTACTGTTTTTATTGTTCAGTTTAAAATTTTAGTTTTTTACTATTTTTATTGTTCAATTTAAAATTTTAGTTTTTTACTGTTTTTATTGTTCAATTTGAAATTTTAGTTTTTTACTATTTTTATTGTTCAATTTAAAATTTTAGTTTTTTACTGTTTTTATTGTTCAGTTTAAAATTTTAGTTTTTTACTATTTTTATTGTTCAGTTTAAAATTTTAGTTTTTTACTATTTTTATTGTTCAGTTTAAAATTTTAGTTTTTTACTATTTTGATTGATCAGTTTAAAATTTTAGTTTTTTACATTTTTATTGTTTTGTTTAAAATTTTATTTTTTTACTATTTTGATTGATCAGTTTAAAATTTTACTCCTGTCTCAGATGAGTACCCTAATATGTATTACGACTCTACTTCAGAGTGGACCTAGGAGTAATGGCAATGAAGGTGTACTCCACATTCCCCTGAGCTATCTCTAGTCAGCACTAGATATAATGTTGATCCATGAAAGACAAAGTAAGGGATAGTTTTATAGTTGTATTTTGAGCTTCTTCAAATTCACATTGAGTTATGATTATATTAAGAAACAAATTCCCAAAAAATGTAAATATAAACTTAAAATGTAGGCAATTCGCTAACCTCTTGAAATAAAATAGCTCCAGACAGGTTGACATACAATTAAAATCAATCAATTAAACCCCTAACATGTTGATTTATTGTGAAGATCAAGTATAAATACGTATGAACAATGTTCAATATATTTTGTATTTTACCACTTTCCCCCGTTCTTGAAGTTCAAAGCTAAAAAAATATCACGATAGAAGAGAAAAAGAAAAAGAAATAAAATTACTTGTGAAATAATGAAACCTTTAAAATAAAAGCATCAATATTTTATGATGCAATTGTAATCTTCATTCTATTTCCTTTTTCAATGTTGATATATTTTATTTTCCAATTTTAATTACAAAATTTTAAAGTTATGTCACTTACCTGAATCGGTTTTGGTGGCACCAATGCAGTGTCTGATGGTATGAACACAATCAAGGTCACCTGGCATTCGTGCTTGGTAGCTGAGATCGAAAAACCCTTGGCCTCAGGGGCCCATCCACTCAAGCTTTTACCAGCTAACTAGATTAAGTTTATTGCTTGGTGTCTGAGGTGCCCCATTAGGGGAGTGCCAATGGGGTTAAGCATTTTGGTCACTGCTTCACACTGGCTTCGACTAGCGTGAAGCCCCCACCACCAAATGGCTTTGTGCCATATTCTGACACAGTGGGATGTCAGATAAATATCCCCTTCAAGGATTTAAGTTATGTAGTAATATTCTGAAACATTTTGAAGATTTCATATATTACTAACGGAATTGAAAATTCAAATTTAAAAAAATTCAACATCTTAGAGGGAATTATCTCCCTTTCTAAGATATTTTTAGGGTTAACCCTTTTCAAAATGAAAGTGTGACTTAATGAAATCTTTTTTTGAATACCAACAACTCGTTGTGTGCCATTCTATGATAAGCTGATTAAATATCAAACTTTTTGGTATACTTCTCCATTATTTTTCAACCCTAACAAGTCACTGGGCTAGGAATATGACAACTGCATCCTCTGAAGAGGAGTGAGACCCCTCAAAAGGATGTCTTATTTATCACACTAAGCTGAATCTTAATCTCCATTTTTGGAGCTCTGGGTAGAGTAGAGTACTCTTTCAATGCCATTACTCCCAAGTCCACTCTGACATGGAGTTATAATACCTGTTAGGGTCTCATCTATAGGTCAAATAGATCTGTTTGAAAATTATTTGTATTGGTGGCCTAGTTGGCTGGGGCTGTAGAATACACCAATTGCGTCTTTGCAGTGGGGTAAGACTCCCTCAATGAGTGTCCTGGATATGACACTAAACAATCTGATGGTGAGGCTCTAGTAATGCTTTGGTGAATACAGAGTACTCCTTCATTGCCATTGCTCCAATGTCCACTCTGGCCTAGGGTGGTAGCACCTTATAGGGTCCTATCTATGGATCAAATAGAACTAAACACTGTACTTATGCCAAAATGAATTGCTTGAAATAGGACTGTTCTTCCATTTAACTATGTAAACAAAACTGGACTTATGCTCAACTGAATTGTTTGAAATAGAATTGCTTTGATATTTAACTGTATATAAACAAAATTATACTCATTACTAAACTGAATTGTTTGAAACTTCTATCAAAATGACTTAATTCAGCATTAAATGACCCAAAAGAGTTGATATGCAAAAAAACAAAACAACCAACCAGTTGTATTGGATAAGGGTACATCATATATAAATACCATGTTAACCCTTGTTAGGGTATTTAATGTCAAATTAATTTTTTTACAATTATATGGTTTCAAGTGTAGCAGAAAGAATTTCAAACCATTATTTAGTACAGGAATTGTTTTTGCCGTTGGAGCTTTGAAATTATACATTTCATCCAATGAGAATGACCGATGACATTTTGCCCAGGCACACCTCCCCGGGCACACCTCCCTGGGCACCATAAAAGGCAGTGCTAACCATGCTTGACCGCTCTTTTCCTTTCCTCCGGGCTGGCAGCAAGGTAAGACCAACCGACACAAGAGATAACATTTCTCTCCCCAACTTGGAATGACTCCAACACCAGACAGGGACTTTTCATCTCGAGAGAGTACACTTCAACATTTGTTCCTCTGCATTCTTTAGGAGACCATTTTCTGGTCAATTATTTCTCCCTCCTAAACCAAATGGACCCCGAAGCATCTAAGTACTAAATTTCCACACAGCCATTTACAACTGTTTTCCTCTTCTTCAACTCACAGCACAAGGAAAAACTTCCTCTCAAGCTATCTTTAAACTACTAGATTGAAAACCATCAATATCTATGCTGTCATTATTTTATTTTCTTTCCTTTAATATAACAAGAGGCAACAGAATGATACGTCAACTGCTATTTAGGTTTAAATGGTAATATCATCTGCCCTCTACAAGAGGGCAGATGATATTACCATTTAAACCTAAAGAATTGATACAAGTAACTAATGATAATTATCATTTTTAAACAATTGCCATAAATAGCGTAGTACATGTTAATCTGGCATGTAAATGAACCTTAAGATTTTTGCCCAAAATTCTGGGTTAGACCGAAATTTGCTGTATAGATCAACCTCCAAACATATTCTTAGATGAAACATCTGATTACACTATGTAGCATAAATTCTATCTGTTGATGTTTTAAAGTTTAGAAAATGACCATTACACCCTTAACTTTGAATTTGTGCCCAGTAGAACACACTATAACACAAAACTGGCTAGTATTTGTGATTTTCTTCAATTATCTATATGGTAAAAGTATAAAATATGGCCATTATGTTGCTTTTTTATAGATATTAGCTTAATTAATCATAGTGTTATAGGATTTATTCAAATTTGCTCAGAAGATCTTTTTACCACCAAAGTTTTTAAACATAAAATTTTTTCCAAAAGTCAGGAATAATACCATAAATTGCAGCATACAAGTCAGTCAATCTGGCAATTGATCTAAGAACTTTTAGCTCAAAATTCTGAGTGAGACTGATACTTGCTTTATAGGTTAACCCCTTAACATATATTAGGTTACTGGTTGACTAAAAACCTACCCAGTCTGCCTAAATGAGGATAGGCTATGATAACCTGGAGCAAAAGCATCTAAGTTTATTGGAGTTGAACTTAATAAAATGTACATGAGTAAAATTACAGTGCGGTCTCTTTTAACAAAGGATTTAATTATCAATAAAATAACCTTCAAGTAACATTTATTTAAAATGTTGAGTCATGTAAGTACAATAATAATGTCAATGTAAGTATATTCAATAAACTATCGTTACGTCTCATTAAACTGTCATTATTCCAGTTATGCATGGTGCACATAATCGGAATTATGAGGTGCATACCATAAGTTTCCAGACTTTTTTCGTATGGGCATTTAAAATTGTCGTTGACTCTTTTGGTTATTCCCTAAGCCCAGAGTCTGTCATTATGAGACAATTGAGGAGATGAAAGAGGCTGTGACGAAGGTCATTGAAACGCTCATGTAAGAGGACTTCCATGAGGCCTTCCAGAAGTTTTTGGAAGGATACAACAAGTGCATTGCAGCCGGAGGAGAATACTTCGAAGGGGACTAGAGTTTCATGTGTGTACTATCAATAAAAGTGCCCATACAAAAAAAGTCTGGAAACTTATCATATTCACCTCATACATCAGTCATATATCAAACATACAAATCTCATACATTAAAGCTTATAAAATCTAAATCTATTGTGCTGTCATAAAATTGTCTAGATCAACAACATACAGTAGTTGTCTGACTGGTTGCTTAGGTGCTGTGATGTTCCAGTTAGTGTTTACAGTCAGTGAATCAGTTTTTGGATATGGTGTGTGATATAGCATTAATATAATACTTAATTTGTATTGCAGTTTTATTATTTTATAATTATCTCTGGGTTAATTTGTTAAATATGCCTACCAAACATGAGTTGAAGTTGGAAATGTTTGTGGCAGTCTGCTGGAATTAAGCTAAGTGGTATATATTGATTGTTAGGAGCACTTTTCCTTTGGTTGTTGGATTTTAGCCCTGCTATCAAGAGATTTGTAGAGATTTTTTAGCCCTGCTATCAAGAGATTTGTAGAGATTTTTTAGCCCTGCTATCAAGAGATTTGTAGAGATTTTTTAGCCCTGCTATCAAGAGATTTGTAGAGATTTTTTAGCCCTGCTATCAAGAGATTTGTAGAGATTTTTTAGCTCTGCTATCAAGAGATTCGTAGAGATTTTTTAGCCCTGCTATCAAGAGATTCGTAGAGATTTTTTAGCCCTGCTATCAAGAGATTCGTAGAGATTTTTTAGCCCTGCTATCAAGAGATTCGTAGAGATTTTTTAGCCCTGCTATCAAGAGATTCGTAGAGATTTTTTAGCCCTGCTATCAAGAGATTTGTAGAGATTTTTTAGCCCTGCTATCAAGAGATTTGTAGAGATTTTTTCACACTTAAAAAGTTCACTCGTACACCACAATTTACAAGCCTGCTTCAAGTAGCTATCCTTGATAAAAAAAAAAATTTGATTGGTTTTGTTTGTTTTGGTTTTATGGTGTATCAACATTTGTTGGTTATTTAATGTCAAATCCTGCTTATATGTATTAAATGTATATATGATTTGTTAACACATTTTGCAGATAACATTCTTAAACGAACTAAACTCTTTTTTGCACACAGTTAAATGGTTTCAAGTATTGCTATAAAACAGTCACAATTTAACACCAGTCATTTGTTTGTACATATAGTTTGTTCTATTTAACACAATGACAGGACCCTATCAGGTGCGAAAATTTGTTACAAACATCATCATCATCATGTCGTGCCGCAAGCATGGATATCCCTGATCTCTCTCGCCACTTCTCCCTATCGTTCATCACCCTAGGCAGGTCTTCAGGACAACATCCCGTATCCTCACATAGCTGCTGAATGTATGTTCGTGCTGGTCGTCCTGCTTTTGCACGGCCATGTGTGGGGGTCCATAAGAGTACATCTCTTATGAGTTTATCCCTGCTTCTCCAGCAGTGTCCTGCATGTCTAGTTCGTCTAACTTGAATAGTTTTCGTGATAGGAGGCAGGTGGCCGTACAGTTGGTGTCTTGTGGGGTTTTGCCACCAGGACTTGTACAAGATTGCACGCAGCATTCTTGTGTAATTGCCGTCTAGCTTCTTCTCCAGCCATTTTGTTAGCGTCCATGTAGTGCACCCATATAGCAGTATCGATGTGACCGCTGCCTGGAAGAAACTGCGTTTCTTTTAATCGGTTAGGTCTGATTTCCATATAATTGATAGCCTATTGATAGCTGTTCATGCTTACGTTAATCTCGTTTCGATGTCCTTTTCGGTTGATTCGACGCTGCTTCCTAGGTAAGTGAATTTGTCAACTAGTTTATGAGGGGTTCCTTCTAGAGTGTGTTTGTACACATAGTTTGTTCTATTTAACACAATGACAAGACCCTATCAGGTGCTAAAATTTGGTACAAACATCATCATCATGTTGTGCCGCAAGCATGGATATCCCTGACTCTCTCTCACCACTTCTCCCTATCGTTCATCGCCTCTGGCAGGTTTTCAGGGCTACATCCCGTATCCTTACATAGCTGGTCATCCTGCTTTTGCCCTGTCATATGTGGGGGTCCATAGGAGTACATCCCTTATGAGCTTGTCCCTGCTTCTCCAACAGTATCCTGCATGTCTGGTTCATCTGACTTGGATAGTTTTCGTGACGGGAGGCAGGTGGTCGTATAGCTGGTGCCCTGTGGGGTGTTGCCACCAGGACTTGTTCAATATTGCTCTCAACATTCTTGTGTAATTGCTGTCTAGCTTCTTCTCCAGCCGTTTAGTTAGTGTCCAAGTAGTGCATCCATACAGCAGCATCAACATGACCACTGCCTGGAAGAAACTGCGTTTCATTTTATCTGTCAGGTTTGATTTCCATATGATCGGTAGCCTATCGTTAGCTGTCCGTGCCTTTGTTAGGGTACAAACATAAAACTGCATGAGAACACATATTTGGGAACTACCACGGATAGGGCTCTTTAGCCTTACAGTCCAGTTGGCTGGGGCTGTAGAATACAAAGACTGTATCTCCTTTCAATGGTTTCTTTAAGTTATTTGCATTATTTGCTTATGTAGGACATGTCATTATATATATATATATATATATATGAGAAAATAATGGTAATTCAATGAATAGATATGCTACGTTACAACTTTGTTTTGCTTAGAGCATATATACTCTTTAAAAAACTATTTAAAAAAAACTATTATAAAAAGTTTCCAAAAACATTTCTTTCACAAAAATATTTTTTTCCTGAAACAATAATCTAAGATCAAACCTAGTTTAGAACAATCAAAAAAGGAATATCGTAAAAGATATTCCTACTGATAACATTACTTTTGTTCATCAATCATTTATATATATATATATATATATATATAATTATGTGTGTGTGTGTGTGTGTTGTCTACATTATAACATGATAGTCCTGTAGTTCTAAAGGAGTAAAATAAAAAATTACAGGTGTTCAGTTGAAAAGTTTAAACATGTGGAATTATTGCTAATCCGAAGTTCGTAATCATGAAATTCTGAGTCAAGAGTGTTAATCCAGTTTTATATTTTTGACAGTTAAAATAGATTATGATATTTTAATTGATATTTAATTGATATTTTAATTCTGCATTTTAGTCCGAAAACCCTTAATGACAACTGTAATGGGTTTTTTTAATGCCAAAGCCTTTCTTGTAGAAGAACAGTAATGGTACTATTTAACCCTTAGGTTGGGGAGGGGAATAAGTTAAATATAAATAGTTTAATAGTTTCAATTATTGCTATGTAGAAACAATAGCAATACTCGTGTGTAAACAAATGAAATTACCAACACACTAATCTCTTACATATCATATATATCTATTTAAATGTGTGCAAACAAATGACTGATTAAATTGTTGCTGCTCTGTAGCAATACTTGAAACCATTTAACTGTGCTAAAAAATGAGCTTCAGCTGGTTTTAAAATGTTATTAACAAAATATGTTTACAAATCATATATATTTGATACATATCTATAAGGAGAATTTGGCATTAAATAACCTCCAATGGTTGATAGGCCATAAAACCCAAACTAAACCAAAAAATATGTGAAACTATTATAGTCATTTCTTGAGTTTTATCAAATGTATTTTTTAATCAAGTGTATTTATTTCTACTATTTCATTCTTGATTAATTTATATCGCCAACCTTCATTAAATATCGTCTGACAAGATTATTCTAAAAAATGCTATTAATTTAGATTTGGGGAATGTGGAATACTCCTTTATTGCCATTTTGCTCCAAAGTGGGCCTGGGAGCAATGGCAATGAAGGAGTATTCCACATTCCCCAAATTTAGCATTGCTCAAGCCTCACTATCAGATGGTTTTATGCCATATCCAGAACACTTGGGATGGTGGTCTTACCCCTCTGCAGAGACGCAGTCAGTGTATTCTAAAGCCCCAGTCGATTGGGCCTACTTATAAGTTGGTGACCTTAGTTGAGGGTGATCCAAAGGCTCCCTTTTCAATACCTGCTACACCATTCCCTGGATTACTCCACTTTATCCTCGATCCGTGCCTTATAATGCAGAGTGTTAAGCAAGGAGGCATCAAGTACCATTTTTTGAAACTTTGGTATGACTCGACCTGGGATTGAACCCCAGGTCTCTCAGACTACTGACGAACACTCTACTCATTAGGCCAATGGCCCAGAGCTGTTTTTGTCTTGAAATTAAGTGATTTTTTTTTAAACAAACAATTATGTATATATTTACCAACCCCGGCAATGAGTGCAATGTGACAAGGTTGATTTTTCAGGGGAGAATTTCTGGTTTAAATTCAGAGTTTTCCTTCTCTTAGATTGGTTGCCATACCAAAGTTAAGAAAATCAGTCTGCCCTCCTATTTACTCCAAACTGTAGGGAGAACAGATAGATTCATGCCTTTTCCATGGGTATTAATGTGAAGAGAGATGCAAACAGCCTTGTACAGGATTTGAACTTGGGCCACCAATTCCATTTGCAATGATGATAACCATTGCGCTAAGTGCTCAATAATGCAGCAACAGATCTAGTCCTAGAAGAATACAATTTAGACAAGATCATGGGCAAAATAAGTATCAGCTGTTATTTTATTAGTTTGGTACCAAAATAATTGTTCTGTACATCTTTTGTCCAACAAAAGTGACCGTATTTTTATTGCATTGTGACTGACAACAGGTGATGAAAAATCAATTACAGACAACAGTCAATGGCACTACACTTTCCCTGACCGTATTGCAACCAAAAGAAGATTATGGCCATTGTTTGGTCATTGGCAAGTGGAATCATTCACTACAACTTCTTGATCCTGACAAAAACCATCACAGCAGTGAAGAATTGCCAGGAAATTGACAAAAAGGAACCTAGAATTGCAACATGTCCAACATTGGTAAACTGAATAGGACGACTTCTTTTCCCAAACAACACCAGACAGCATGTCTTACAAATGGCTGCATGAGTTAAGCTCGACCATTGAACTCTACCTCATCCAGCTGACACACACCAGATATCTTTCCAACCAACTACCAGTTCACTTGAATGAGTCAAAAGTTTTGCAATACTTCAAGCTAATAGGTTGAGTCAGAAGTTTTGCAATACTTCAAGCTAAATAGTTAAGTCAAAAGCTTTGCAATACTTCAAGCTAAATGGTTAAGTCAAAAGTTTTGCAATACTTCCAGCTAATAAGTTGAGTCAAAAGTTTTGCAATAATTCAAACCAACAGGTTGTCAAAAGTTTTTTTTTTTGATTTTCACTGAGGATTTTTGGCAACTTTTATCTCCATGTTAGACTATTAATTTGATTCAACTTGTCAAATCATTGTTGAATTGTTTAATGTTTATTTTCATATATGAAATTAATAGTTTATTCTCTTGATAATGAGTGGTGAAAAAATTGCAATTTTATACTTTCTGTGAAAAAAAAGGACTGAGTCCAAGCACAGTGACAAAAGAAATTAATGATGTAGAAACCCCAGGAACTATCAATAAATGTGTGGCACAAATCTGGTTCAGACATTTCAAGGAAGGTGATATCAGCCTCAAAGATAAACAAGGTCAGAGAGACCTTTTGTAGAGGAAGATAAGGCCTTGCTTGAAAGGGTTGAATAA
>OY757927.1:13163954-13271454 GCA_963585895.1 Sepioteuthis lessoniana | reverse complement strand
TCCCTATGTCGACCCCTGAAACTCTGACCAATCTAAGAGATTTTACCTCCTTTTCGTACTTTCTCTTCATTTCCTCCAGTTTTTTGTGGAATTCTTTTATCTGCTTCTCATGTTGCTGTTTGGCATGATGCATTTCTTTCTCAGCAGCTTCTGTCTACAAATGCAAACAAAAAGAAAAGAAAATATTTTAGCAGCTTCAAAACATGTAGAAAGCATTGTTTCTTCGATTAATTTTAAATACAATTTTAAATTGTCTTCATCTTTATTCATCAATAAAGGTGAAAACAATAGTCCGAAAACTTTTAATGATTACAAATCATCAAGCTTCGTCTCAGAAATTTAGACAACGTTCCACATAGTTTAATATCTGCTCATTTTTTTTGGTTGTGATTTTTTGGACTGTTGTCCTCATCTTTATTGTGGTAAATTGAAACACAATGTTTTAGCCACTGTTTCCTTTGGTCTTCTTCAGGTCCTATTTACCAACCCCTCCACTCGGGCAGGATATGACACAAGGTCAATTTTTAAGCAGAGTTTAACTGGTTTGAATTCAGATTTTTCCTTCTTCTAGACTAGTTGCCTTACTAAAGCTGAAGAACCTAGTCTGTCCTTCTATTTACCCATAGCTGGAGGGAGAATAATTAGATTCATACCTTTCCCAAGGGTATTAGTGCTATGTGAAATGCGATCAGCCTTATTCAGGATTTGGTCTTCTTCAGGTGTCCTTGACTACAGCGGTCAAAACGTTGTGTTTCAACTTACCATAATAAAGATGAGGACAATAGTCCAAAAACTTTTAATGATTACAAATCATCAAGCTTTGTCTCAGAAATTTAGACAACGTTCCACATAGTTTAATATCTGCTCATTTGTTGGGTTGTGATTTTTTGGACTGTTGTCCTCATCTTTATTGTGGTAAATTGAAACACAATGTTTCAGCCACTGTTTCCTTTGGCCTTCTTCAGGTGTCCCTCGAGTACAGCGTCTGAAACATTGTTTTAACTTACCACAATAAAAATGAGGACGATAGTCTGGAAAATCAGAACCAAAATAATACGCATCAAGCCTTATCTCAAAAATTCAGACAGATAACATCCTGCTCATGTTCATCCGTTTTGAATGATGGACAAGTGAAACTCACCTGGACTTTCATGCTATTATATATTTTTGCCTGCTCTTTTTCCACTTCAGATTTGAATTGTTCCATCGCTTTTTCAGCACGTTTGCATTGTTCACTGCTTTTATTGATTAGCTCTTTGATTTCATTGTCTTTGTCTCTGCAAAAGGAACGAGATAAAATGATCAGTGAGAAGACCTGGCTCAAATGATCAATATTTACTCAGACTGTAAGAAATGAAAACTGATAATTTCTTTACGCATACAAATACATGTATACATAGACGCACATACATTCTTAGTTTGGTTTGGTTGGTTTGGTTTGGTGGGTTTTATGGCATATCAACCTTTTTAGGTTATTTAACGCCAAATCCATTTTTATACAACTGATCAGTTCTATTTCAAACAAGTCAGTTTACCATGAGTACAGAACTTGTCAAAAACATTTTTATTTCAAACAATTCAGTTTAGTCAAGCAGTTATATAACAATTCAGTTTAGTATAAGTACAGTTTCAATGTCAAAAACAGTTCTATTTCAAATAACTCAATTTAGCATAAGAAACAATTCTGTTTGGCATAAATATGCAGGCAGCATAAATCATTCCATTTACTTTTCCTCATTTGTTTGCACACAGTTAAATTATTACAAGAGTTTAACGTTTCTATTTCAAGCTATTCAGTTTACTCAATTAGTTAGTTCTATTTAACCCATAGATAGGGCCCTATCAGGTGCTACCACTCCGGGCCAGAGTGGACCTGGGAGCAATGGCAATGAAGGGGTACTCTGCATTCCCCAAAGTTCCACCATTGCTGGAACCTCACCATCAGATTGTTTAGTGTCATATCCAGGACACTGCAGAGAAGCAGTCGGCGTATTCTACAGCCCCAGCCGACTGGGCAACATACATTCTTAGGATCTAATTATGTACGAGTATACTTTTAGTGTTAAAGAATGCTACAACATAATCTTTTTACCATAATTTTCCTTGCGCATGGTAAAGTTTATTTCCATGGGAAATAGATTGACCCAAGTCCAATGTGGTTCGCTTGTTGGCTGAGCTGGAAGAGACTAAGTCTAACGTAAAGTTGGGTGGGTTTTGATCCCAGCTTCAAGGGTCCTACGTGTCTAGCCACACTGAAGAGTTATGACACAATGAAACAGTCTGTCAATTGAACTGTTTTTGACACTGAAACTGTACTTACACTAAACTGAATTGTTTAATATAGAACTATTTTGATATTTTACTGTGTAAACAAAATCTCTACTTATACTAAACTAAATTAGTTGAATTAGAACTGCTTGACGAAACTGAATGGTTTGAAATAGAAATGTTTTTGACAATCAAACTGTGTACTCATGCTAAACTGAATTATTTTAAATAGAACTGATTATTTACATAAAAATGGATTTGGCATTAAATAACTTACAAAGGTTGATATGCCATAAAACCCAACCAACCAACCAACCAACCAACCCAAGTCCAAAACTTGGATGAGGCTGTTTCAATTTAACCTAATGCTAATACTCTTGCAAAAAGTATGTATCCAACTATACTCCTTTCAGTAAAGGAGACTGGGCCCTTTAACCTTGGTATGATAATTGGCTGAAGAAAAGAAAACTCTAAATTCCAACCTGTTAAACACCACTAAGAAATTGACCTTGTGTTGCATCCTACTCATGTGGAGGGGTTGGGTAAATACATACCATAATTTTCTTCATTTTATCTTATACCACACCATTGGAGATATTTATCCGACTTCCCACCGAGTTAGATTTAACATGGAGTCATTTTATTTCGGAGAGTCATGCACGTATTGAAACTCATCTGAAGCCATTACAAAAAATACTTGGTCTTGTTAGCATTCCTCTTTTGGGCCTCCAAGCAATAAACTTAGCCCTGCTTAGCATGTATTGCCTGGGGGGAAGAACCCCACTGGAACCAAGAAAATATTTTCTCGCCCACCAGGCAGGATTGGATAAGGATAAGTTAAACTTAGTATTTATGTAGATTAGTCTGTTTGTATTAATCTATTCTTAATCTTTCTTAATAGATTCATATCTATCTCTATTCATGTAAATATATATAAGTTCATATCTATAAGTGTATTCCTATTTCTGTCTCATTTTAGATTTATCTCAGTTTATTCAGAGCTATCTCTCTCTCTCTCTCTCTTTATTCATATCTATCAGTCTCAATCCATTTACAACTCTTTCAGGCTGTTCATATCTATCTATCTTAGTCGATATACAAGGTGCATACAATAAGTTTACAGACTTTCTTCGTATGGGCACTTTTATTGATAGTACACACATGAAACTCTAGTCCCCTTCGAAGTAATCTCCTCCGGCTGCAATGCACTTGTACCATTCCAACAACCTCTGGAAGGCCCCATGGAAGTCCTCTTGTGTGAGTGTGTCAATGACCTTCGTCACAACCTCTTTCATCTCCTCAATTGTCTCATAACGACAGCCTGTGAGCTTAGGGAATGAGCAAAAGTCACAGAGAGCAAGGTCTGAACTAGACGGAGGCTAAAGAACTGTCTTAATGCCCATCTTGGTTAAATAGTCTGTGACAAGGATGGAGTTGTGGACTGGTGCATTGTCCCGCTGGAAATGCCACTGAGCCGATTTGAAGAGTGCTGGGCTCTTCCGACGGAATCTCTTCCTGAACTCCCTTAAAACTTCAACATAGTAACCCTAACTCTAACCCTTTGGCCTATCAACTCTGGTGTATTGACTTCCTTACTCCTGCCACACCTCTCATCATTCCTCACAGACTCCCTGCTTTTCTTGAATCTCTTATGCAACTCAAAAACTGATGCTTGATTCATGCAAGATGGTTGAAAAGCAGTCTGAAGCATTCCATACCATGCAATTCTATTGCATATGGTTCTTCTAAAGTGTCAGATTGCATTTTTGAAATTCACCAGCTGTGACAATCAGGCTTTTAGTAGGGTGTATTCCAATTGCTGCTGTAGCTGTTCATTTGAAGCTGAAATCATAAAAATTGTTCAGTCATCTCATAAGATGTATAGCAATAACATAGTGAATTTTCAAGAGTCTACAACAATCTTAAATGCCTGTACTAAAAGAGTCTGGAAACTTATTGAATGCACCTCGTATATCTATCTCACTCTGAAGAGTGTCTGCGGCCTGATGGTTAAGATGTTAGACTGTGACATCATAGTAAGCGAATTCAAATTCCAGTCGCATTACTCATTCACTTTCAGTCAAATACTCTTGAGAAATGTATGAATCCCACCTTAACTTTCCCCCTCCCCCTATGGGTTAAATAGTAGCACTATCATTCTTCAACAAGGATCGCTTTGGCATTAAATAACTCACAAAGGTTCATATGCCATTAAACAAAGAAACCGTAATCTATTTCAGACTGTTCATATTTATCCTTCTATCTCAGTCTGATCACGTTTGTTTATCTATCCATCTATCCGTTGATATCTATCATGTTTTCTTAACGAATCATTATTATTGTATAGAAAGTTTCATCCTTACTAGTTGATTTCCAATTATAGCCATTTGTCAGACTAAACAAAGCTAAGATTCCAAAATAACAAAGATATCCTATTGAAGGAACAAACATGGGCTAGAACTGGCGATCTACAAATTAAAGAACTGCCAAGAAATTGGAGATGAAAGAAACCTGAAAAATTACAAATACCTTAAAATAAAAGAAGAGGTGAAAAATATTGACAAAACTGCAGACTTAACAGTCAAAAACAACTCCTCCCTTGAGGAGGAAATCAGGTTTAAAAGGAAAGGCAAAATAAGTAATTATAGATGATAGAACTAAAGAATCAAAGTAAGAATGAGAGAAAAAGAACGAAACCAGAAAAAAAAAGGAAAAAGAATACAAAGGTTTTTGTTCCTTCAAGATGTTTCTGATAAAGACACTGAAGGGAAAGAAGGAAACAAGAGATGGTGATGATTCAAGGCTCAAGTCTATGCACAAATACGAAAGAACAAAAGCCTTGGCAGGGAAATTTTCAAAGACATTCTCTTTGACTATTGCTGCATATCTATTACAGATATTGATCTCGTCCTGCCAGAAAACCGACCAGCCAGCCATTTGTTGAGTCGTTTGTTTAGATTGGGGCGGCCCATTTTGTAGAGTGTAGCTATCATGAAACACCATCAATATAGAAGCAACACTGATTCAGTGACAATACACTATGGAGATATGAAAGTGACATTGATCAGCAGACTGCCAAACAGTATGGATCTGCTGTCTTTGCACAATCAATCACATTGGCCAAGATCAATATGCTCTCACTCTCTCTCACTGATTCAAGCGTAGATTTTAGCTGACATTTCTCTTATTTATAATTCAAGATTGAGGATGTTTAGTTATAAGAACGCTATCATTTAACATATTTCTCGTCTTCTTGAATGAAAAACATAATACAAGGTATGATCAAAAACTATTAAAACTGAAATTGTATTTACCAAAAAAAGAAATGTACAATAAATAAAACATTAATTATATTCAAGATAATTCCCTTGGTATTCAATGTACTTATTTCAGTGAATTTTAGATTGGCTGAAGCACCTCTAAAACTCTAGGTGCTTCGGCCAGTCTAAAACACATCTGTGGATATAGTGGGAAGCTGTGCTATTTTTAAACATTTCCTCAAGTCACTTCCCCTTGAGATGAATTTTCAGTTTAGGAAAAAAGAAAAAGTTGCATAGAGCTAGATCTGGTGAGTATGGAAGGTGCTGCACTTGCATGAACTTGTTTCGCAAATCTGTTGTATCGTCAAGATGAATGATACACAGAGAAGAATGAGTGCTTAATATACTTATTTAGCATCAAGTTGGTTGGTTGGTTGGGTTTTATGGCATATCAACCTTTGCAGGTTATTTAACGCCAAATCCATTTTTATGAAAATAGTTCTATTTCAAACAAATCAGTTAAAGATAAGTACACAGTTTAAAATCTAAGAACAATTTAATTGTAAAAAACATTTCTATTTAAAGCTATTCAATTTTGTCAAGCAGTTCTAATTCAACTAATTCAGTTTAGTACAAGTACAGGTTTAGTTTGAACACAGTTAAATGTCAAAACTGTTCTATATTAAACAATACAGTTTAGTCTAAGTACAGTTTCAATGTCAAAAACAGTTCTATTTAAAACAATTCAGATTAACATAAGCACTCAGTTTAAATGTAAGTATGGTTTAATTGTCAAAAACATTTCTATTTCAAGCTATTCAGTTTAGTCAAACAGTCCTAATTCAAACAATTCAGTTTAGCATCAGAATGCTGTTAGTTCTATTTAACCCATAGACAGGGCCCTCTGCAGTGGTGCAGTCGGTGTATTCTACAGCCCCAGTCGACTGGGCAATTATTCAGTATCAGTATCCATTGCTAACGGTTACATTGAAAAAAAATAGAACAATAAGTTACAAACAATTAACAAGAAAACTGACAAGAAATAGAAGTGGGTCAAAATGCTGTACAGCCAAATGAAGTAAGATCAGTCCGAATAATAATCAACTTAATATCAGCTTATTAATTAACCATATCACACTGAAAACACCGGCTTTCGTCCAATCACCAAAGTTAAGCAGCATCGAGCCTGGTCAGTACTCGGATGGGTGACCGCCTGGGAATATCAGGTGCTGTAAGCACAAAAAATAGGAGGTGCCTGTGGTGTAATGGTCATCGTCGTAGGAAATGGATATGGCGACACAAGTTCAAATTCTGGACAAGACTGATAGCATTTCAAATAGCACTAATACCCTTGGGAAAGGTATGAATCCAATTATTCTCCCTCCAGCTATGGGTAAATAGTAGGATAGACTAGGTTCTTCAGCCTTGGTGAGGCAACTAGTCTAGGAGAAGGAAAACTCTGAATTCAAACCTGTTAAACTCTGCTTAAAAATTGACCTTGTGTCACATCCTGAGTGCAGGGGTTGGTAAATATGATTAATTAACCATCAAAGTCTTTAATTGTAGGCTATTTATGGCTATGAGCCAGTCCACCTGGTAGAATGCTGAAGGGGTGCTAGCTACTCTACAACAAACTCTTGAGTAATTTAAAATAAACTTAAATGACAGATCTTTATTTTTCAACATAATCTCCTTCCATGTTAATACACTTAATACCAATCCCCCCACCCCACCCAAAGAGTGTCCTGGATATGATGGTGAGATTCCAGTAATGCTGGGGCTTTGGGGAATGCGGAGTACCCCTTTATTGCCATTTCTCCCAGGTCTACTCTGACCTGGCATGGTAGCACCTGATAGGGCCCTATCTATGGGTTAAATAGAACTAATGGCATACTTATGCTAAACTGAATTGTTTGATTAAACTGAATTGCTTGAAATAGAAATGTTTTTGACAATTAAACTCTACTTACATTTAAACTGCGTATTTATGCTAAACTGAATTATTTGAAATGGAACTGTTTTTGACATTGAAACTGTACTTATACTAAAATGATTAGTTTAATATAGAACAAAATCTGTATTTATACTTAGCTGAATTAGAACTGCTTAACTAAACTGAATAGCTTGAAGTAGAAATGTTTTTCACAATTAAACTGAACTTACAATCAAACTGTGTGCTTATGCTAAACTGAATTGTTTGAAATAGAACTGATTATTTACGCAAAAATGGATTTGGCATTAAATAACCTATAAAGGTTGATGTGCCATAAAAAAACAACCAACCAACCATTTAATACCAAAGTTTCTTTTTGGATCACACGGATGAAATGTTATTCAGAGAAAATTTTAGATCCGAATCAGAATTTATAAGAGATAGTTTCTAATTGCTAAAATGATCACCATCATACAGAAAATCGCAGGGACTTGATCTTTTGAGTGGATATTAGCTTGGATTTTAATGTAGACACAGTGAGGTTGACATCTGAGGTCAGTGGAAGTTATCAAAATATGTAGTTTTTGGTTAAACAGAGTCAGATATAAAGTATAACATTTTTAATGAATCAGTGGTTGGTTGGATGGATGCGGTCAGATCCATATTTTCCCCTTTAACTAAAACATGTCCGATGTTCATCAATAAAAAAGAACTCTACATATTTTCAAAAGATGGAAGGACAATAACTATTCCATGCAAGAAAAAAAAATAATGGCATATCAACTCCTTATGAGTAATTTAATTCTGAAATTTGACTCATTTGTATATACTTGATTATCATCATCATCATCATCATCTAGTCATGCCACCAGCACGGATATCCCTGACCCTTCCTTGCCAACTCTCCCTATCGTTCATCACTTTCGGCAGGTCCTTAGGGCTACACCCCATACCCTCATAGAGCTGCTGTATGTAGGTTCGAGCTGGTCGCCCTGCTCTTGCTCGGCCATGTGAAGGGATCCATAGGAGTACATCACTTATGAGCTCATCCGTACTTCTCCAGCAGTGTCCTGCTTGTCTGGTTCATCTAATTTAGATAGTTTTCATTGGTTGGCTTTATTTGTTTAATGGCATATAAACTTCTTATGGGTTATTTAATTTTTTCTTAATGTTTAATTGTAATAACTATATTTTCAATGCTCCATTGAATTCTTTAATTGCAACTTTTAAAAATAATCTATAATCATTTGTTTGCACAAAGACATCAAGTATTCCTATCTAATGCAAACACTTTGCTCTCATTTGTATAGTTTCAAGTATTCCTATCAAATATAAACAATTTGCATGCATTTGTATGGTTTCAAGTATTCCTATTAAATACTAATAATTTATATACAATTATATTTTTCTTAATATTGTGGCCACTAGCACTGCCAGAGAACTTAATGCCTGGCTGTGGGACGGGCCACATAAAGTCAATCACGAGACCTCTCATGGTAGGTGCAAGAAACAGTCATACCTGAGAAGTGCTCGCAGTTTAACGGTATTTTCGTAGGAAATGGACACAGCAACACAAGTTCAAATCCTGGATGAGGCTATTTGCATTTCACATAGAACTAATATCCTTGAGAAAGGTATAAATCAAATTATTCTCCCACCAGCTATGGGTAAATAGTAGGGCAGACTGTGTTCTTTAGCCTTGGTTAGGCAACTAATCTAGGAGAAGGAAATCTCCAAATTCAAAACTGTTAAACTCCATTTAAAAATTAACCTAGTGTCACATCATGCCCAGGTGGAAGGGTTTGTAAATATATACATGAGAGGCAGGGATTTTTTTAAGAAGTTAACAACTGGTAGACTGACCAGGAAAGACGTAAAATTTCAGGCCAAGTATCATCCCAAATTTTAATATTATGAAAATTTAAAATTTCAGTCAAGATATTTTTTGATCATACCTTGTATGTATTTACACAACCTATCTACTATTGGCAGGATCTGATTCAATCTTTAAGCTGAGTACAGTTGGTTTGAATTCAGAATGTTCCTTCTCCTAGACTGGTTGCCATACCAAGGCTAAAGAACTCATTATGTCCAATTATTTATCCATAGTCAGGGTGAGGTGATTGTTAGATTCAAGCCTGTCTCTTGAGAAAGCCTGGTTAAACACACCAGCTGCTTTACCAAAGGTTTTGGTTTGGAGAATCTTAAATCAAACCAATAAATTCATCCTAGATTGTTTCTAGATCTTTCTTGGTGCCAAAATCATTACCATTATTTTTCACACCAGAAGGATTAGCAGGAATTTTATTCTTAGACGAAACATTTGATTACACTATGTAACATAAATTCTAACTGTTTTAAAGTTTAGAAAATGACCATTACTCTCTTAACTTTGAATTTGTGCCCAGTAGAACACACTATAACACAAAACTGGCTAGTATTTGTTATTTTCTTAAATTATCTATATGGTAAAAGTATAGAAAATGGCCATTTTCTATACTTTTTTTTCAGTGTTTTTAAACACTGAAAAGAAAAGGCACATCACAATAGTGTTAAAATTCTCTAGCTTTGAGAATGAAGCTGTTTCCAGTCCAAGTTGCAAGTTAACAATATTTATGCTAATAGATTCATTTGTATTCTGATGATGCTCGACTTCTAGGGAAACATGTTGCTCTGATTTTCAAAGGACTTTTTTCTTTTTCATTCTGTTGGGTTATTCCAAACTTTATATATATATATATACCTTTAAGAAAAAAAAATCCAGTAACTTTGGCTGTATTCACTATATCCATTAGAATCTGAAGAAGTCCAGTTAAATTTGGAATTATTGATCCATATCAATACTCATAGTAGTATTTACCCATAGCTGGAGGGAGAATAGGGGAATTCATACCTTTCCTAAGGGTATTAATACTTTGTGAAATGCAATCTGCTTCATCCAGGATTTGAACTCGAGTCGCCATGTCCATTTTCTATGATGATAACCATTTCACCATGAGCTCTCCTCGTTTTAATAAGTGAAGTACCTTGTTATCAAATAGATTGGATTTTTACATTTTGATCAACTAAGTACCATGTTTCTTTTTTTTCAACCTTTTAATAACATAGTTTTGTAAATTTGCTTTCTTTTTAAAACTTTTAAAATTTATTTGAAGTATTTTAATTTTAAAAAATTTCTTCTTATTTTTTATTTTTTCCCTCCACCATATTAAAATAACTTTAATTTTTTTCCCCCTACCGTATTTTTTCCCTTCACCTTAATATTTTTCTGTATATTTGAACAGAACAAAAGGTACTTCGCATATTAAAAAATATGCAGCGAAATTGTCTTATAGCAAAAATCCTATACAGTAAAGTTATCTATGGCGAAAATTTTTGAGGTGAGTTTTCCTATTGCAAAAATGTTTACGGCAAATGTTCCGAGAACCAGAGGCAACAGAGCCTGGTGACTGTCAGTTTCTCACCAATACAATTATCAGACCAAAAAGTTCCCAGAAGGTGTGTATCACTTTATATACTGTCATGCTGGAGATGATAGGAAGGGTGATCTAGTTTGTAGGGCATTCTGGGAAGGGCAGTTTAGAGTATTTGTTATCTAATTTTTTCATTAGTTTTGGGATAAATTAAAAATAATGATAAAAGTACTAGAAAAAAATGAAAAATAACAGAATAAATAAATGAACAAACCACAAAATTAATATAATACGGCCACATAAAAATCATGTATTATAAACAAGACTGCCCATTCTAGAATGGCCTGCAAGCTAGATCACCCTTCCCATCATTGTCCACACAACTGTATAAAAAGAGACACCCTTTTCATGGGAATTTCTTCATTAGATGATCACATAGGAAAGAAGCATCACTGACTTCGTATCTAATGTCATCTTATATTAGATCTATATGCTCCATCACTGATATTGAAAACTCTTTATTTATAAATGGTTGGTCGGTTGTCTGGGTTTTATGGCATATCAACCTTTGTAGGTTATTTAATGCCAAATCCATGTTTATTCAAATCGTCAGCTCTATTTCAAACAATTCAGTTTAGCATGAGTACACATTTTAATTGTCAAAAACATTTTTACTTCAAGCTATTAAGTTTATTCAAACAGTTCTAATTCAGCTAATTCAGTTTAGTATAAGTACAGATTTTGTTTGCACACAGTTAAATGTCAAAACAGTTCTATATTAAAGAATTCAATTTAGTGTAAGTACAGTTTCAATGTCACAAACAGTTCCATTTCAAACAATTTTAGTTTAGCCTAAGTACACAGTTTAGATGTCAAAAACATTTCTATTTCAAGCTATTCAGTTTATTCAAACAGTTCTAATTCAAACAATTCAGTTTAGCATAAGTATGCAGTTAGTTCTATTTAACCCAGAGTGGACCCAGGAGCAATGGCAATGAAGGGGTGCTCCCCATTCCCCAAAGCTCCAGCATCACTGGAACTTCACCATCAGATTGTTTAGTATCATATCCAGGACACTCATTGGGCGGGTATTATCTCTCTGCAGAGGTGCAGTATTCTACAGCCCCAGCTAACTGGGCAACTTTCTTTATAAATGTAGCAACTTACATTATAATATATATACATATATATATATATATATATATAGAGAGAGAGAGAGAGAGAGAGAGAGAGTGTTCGCCAATGGCCCGGGAGATCTGGGTTCAATCCCAGGTCGAGTCATACCAAAGACTCAAAAAATGGTACTTGAACCTACCTTGCTTAACCCTCAGCATTATAAGGTACGGATCAAGGGTAAAGCGAAGCAATCCAGGGAAAGGAGTAGCGCCCTCCCCTACACCTCGATGTTGTAGCTATTGAAAAGGGAACCTTCAGGTCACCCTTGACAACGATCGCCAACTTTACTTTACTTTTATATATATATATATATATATATATATATTTCCTGGATGTGATATATGGATGTGACTGAAGTTCAATTGTAAAAAAGAGCAAAGATGTTTTAAATTCAGAGTTTTCCTTCTCCTAGTCCAGTTAAAAAGTCCAAAGAATTCAGCCTGCCCTACTATTTACTCATAGCTACGGGAAGAAAAGAGTGGTACAAAGTGAAACATCCAGGATTTGAACTTGGATAAATAATTCCATTTTTATGATAATTACAATTATGCAAAGCTAAGTGTACATAAGTATCTGTCCTTCATTAAAGAAATCAAAGCCAAAAAAAAACAAAAAAACTAAGAAAAATGGGAATTTGAATCTATTCAGCAACTATTTCATACAGTATGTCTTGTATAGCCTTGTGTATGCTGTTATCAAAATGAATAAAGATTATCGTGACAATGACATTAAAAAATGGAATTTTAAAAAACAGCTAACATCACTAAACACACTTGTAGTCAGTAGCTAGGCTATGAGCAAAGTCTTTAGCAAGGCTAAGAAAACAGTAAATCAGTCGTCAATGAAAGAGCTATTTATGGCACATTGGGAGATTCCAATGTGCACACATTGGCCAGTCCATTCCTTGGATTGTGATTGGCTAGAACATCTCATTGGATATGTTTGTTCATAAATACCAACCCTGTCCAGTTCAAGCTGTGAATCTTGAATATGCTGGACCTTTGGTAAGTGTTGCTGTTATTATTATCACTCTTATTGCTGTTGTGTGTTGTTGCCTTCAACATCTCCCCTCCCCCCACCACGGGTGGGCTGGGTTGCGTGGGAGGTGTGTCTCTCTTTTATGCCTGGTTTATTGTGTGGTAGTAACCTAGAGAGAGCTCGGGGAATCCTTGATGATCGAAGTCGTGGGGATATATGTGTGGTTTGTTGTTGGGGTCTGGTTGCTGTGTATGTGCTATTACAGGGAGGCAATGGGGGATGCATGACTGTAGCATTAGTTGACGGGATTGTTGGTCCTAGTGTCGCACTTGGTATTGGGGTTGGTGCAGGCTTGAGATTGCACTTTTTGAGGAAGCGACGGTTCCTAAGTGTGATTCTTCCGGAGCCATCAACCCTGATTTTGTATTGACGCTCAGGTAGGGCGGAGATAATTTTTCCTGTGGTGTTCCACCGGCGATTAAGTGGGTTTTGAATGGTCACTGTGTCACCGGCTTGTAATGGGCATAGGTTGTGAGTATGTCTGTTGTATCTTTCTACCAACTTAGCATTGCGTTTATGAAGAATTTCTTCGCGGCGTTGCGCTGACGCTTTCCATTCAGGATGTGGTTTGTAAAGGAATGGTTGCGAAGGGATTTTCTTAATTATCTCATTGTACCTTCGTGTATAGGTGTCACCCGAAGCTACATACCCTTGGGGCATTCTGAGATACATAAAACGACCCCATTCTGTGATGAAGGTCGTGAGAGGTTGAGATTCTTCATCTAGGGGTATTGAATGATAGCCATCCACCGCGTCCAGGACAGTTTTCTTTGTGTTTAGTGGTACCTGGAGTGAGAGTTGGAATGGGGAGCTAGTGTGGTGTGTCCCCCGCTTGCATTGGGAATTTAAATGTTGGTAGTCTACCGTTCTCCTTGGCTTCCCATTTTTTTTAGCAGTGATTACCATGGTGCTACACCAATCTGTAGGGGTACCAATAGGTACGGGACTGATGATGCCTCTTTTGACATCTTCCCAAAGGGCTTCTTTTACCTGCTCTTTGTAGTGATATGGTACTGGAATCGGGTTGTGTCTAGCTTTGGGGGTTGAGCCTTCCTTTAGGTGAATGTGGGCTAGAGGGCCGGACATAGCTGGAAATTTCCCGCTGCTGTTGAATACCGTGGTGGCAAATCTTTCCAACAGCCATTTCTTCAGTTTATGCACGTTTTCGCCGGTAGGTGAGAATGGAGGAGTTCTAGGGTAGTTGGAATTTGTTTTTGTTTTTCGTTTTTCTGAGAGGTCTACTTCAGAAAGACGTGGTTTTGAATGTACAGCATCGCATCTTATTGAATCGATGAGCGAGGGTGGTGATATCATGGGCCTAGGAAAGTAAGGGGGCAGTATACCCACATCGATGCATGCATCTTTGCTGAAATATAGTATCTGTACATTTCTGCATATGTATAGTGCCTGCTTTGTGGTCTTTTCTCCAACTTTGAAGGCGACAGGTAGCCAGCCCTGGCATGTCAAGGAGAATCCTCCAACCGTGTGCACCTTCTTGCTTGAGGGGACCAAGTTTTTCTCTGATATTCCCATGTGTCTCAGGTGCTTTGTCCCGCCAAGGCATATTGTTGCACCACTGTCTGGGTAGATCCTTAGTTTGGTGGGACGAGAGGAGGGAATGTCCCTGGCCTGTCTTGGATCCGGACACGGAGAGAATGGGATAAGTGTTGCTTCCACTTCCTCGCTGCTGCTATTGTTGCCCGGTCTATAGGTGTTGGTTGCCGGGTCGAATATCATGTGGGCAATGAGAGCATCCATGACGGCTTCCTCGTCCTCTGAACTCCATATGGCTCCTTGTTTTACTCTGGCCTTTGATTGACAGACCCCCTCAAAGTGATTCTGTTTGCTACATGCTCTGCATGTTTGACCCCATGCAGGACACATTCGTGGTCGGTCGCCTGACCCAGTTTTACCATGCTGGAAACTAACGCAACCCCTACAGGCGTTGCGCTGGAGCTGTGTTTCCATCATGTTCCTTCTGCAGTTATTGGTGGCAGTTGGTCGGATCGTGTTTTGAGCCCGTTTTTGTCGGCGATATGCTGACATTTGAAGTCTCACTATGTCTGAGATGCCAGACATTTTGTTTTGATCCTGTTCGCAGTGCCATGTTGAATCACGAAACACACTTGTAGTCAGTAGCTAGGCTAAGAGCAAAGTCTTTAGCAAAGCTAAGAAAACAGTAAATCAGTCGTCAATGAAAGAGCTATTTGTGGCACATTGGGAGATTCCAATGTGCACACATTGGCCAGTCCATTCCTTGGATTGTGATTGGCTAGAACATCTCATTGGATATGTTTGTTCATAAATACCAACCCTGTCCAGTTCAAGCTGTGAATCTTGAATATGCTGGATCTTTGGTAAGTGTTGCTGTTATTATTATCACTCTTATTGCTGTTGTGTGTTGTTGCCTTCTACACATAATTAGAGTTTTTGTTCCCACCCATTAAGGTTAGAATAGCTAATAATGAAGATTCAACACCCCTTAATCAAAATTTTTGGACAGTTCTTGAGAATTATTTTCACAAAAAAAACAAGTTTAAGTATGAATTTACACCTCCATAATGGGCAGGATGTCTATTTTTACAAGAAGAACAGCTGGCTAGAATTCGGAGTTTTCCTTCTCTGAGACTGGTTGCCATATCAAGGAGTCTCATCTGCTTAGCAATATACCTATAGCTGCTTAGAGAAGAGCTAGACTAAGCCTTTTCATAAGGGCATAAGTAGGAAGTGAAATACACACAACCTTATCCAAGATTTGAACTAGTCAAGTCCATATCCTACAATGGTAGTTGTTATATCAAAAGTACTGAAAGTAATGTTGCTATTTCTTGATTCTCAATGCTTTTCTACTGCATAATAACTAGCAATTGTGACGGCAAATTGACTAATGTCCCAAAACGGGACTTTATTTTCGCACGTGTGAAGACGGGGCGGGTTGGCACTTGATCCCCTATAGAAATAAGTCCTGTTCAGAGTTCTTCTCTCAGGCAGATAAGAACTGGCATATTACGTGAGGGAATAATTTAGGGCCAGACTGACCGCCGCTGGCAAGGGGTTCCAAATTTCACACTATCACACACCCACCAGGTCGCTTTCTTCTTTTCCCGAGATAATGGAAGATTACGAGCCTATAGGTTTTAGTTGTAATAATATTAATATGGTAGTAGTCAGCAACTCCGGTTTCCCGTGTGATACTTTAGGAATTAATTGGACAGTTCTAAGCAAGATAACATAAGGCGAATAGAAGCTGAAAGGAAAGCATGGAATAACAACATAGACCACACGGTAAAATGAAAATACATAGGTTCTTTACTCCGGTTATATATATACGTTCAAAGTGTCAAAACATATAATTGGATAGTCCATGAATATGAATGTCTTTTCTTGGCTTTTATCCTTTTTCAAATTGAGAGAGAGAGAGAGAGCGGTAAACGAAATTTGAATATAAAGGAAAAATGTTCCCAAAGTTACTTATCTTATTTTTTTGACGGGGTTCCACTGGAGAATTTTCTTCTTTCACGGGCTAATAGACTTTGTACTGTTTTTAATACTGGCTTGAAGGACTTGGGGTCCTTCGTGTCTCAGCTAATCTTTTGTCTTTAGCCCGGAGTAAAAATGGCTATGGTCCGTCTGCCACGAGCCTTGCTAAAAAAAACTTCCTTTTTTCTGTGCCTTACTTCCGCTGAGGGGAAGGGAACCCCACTTCCGTTTGGGGTCCCCGCCAATCATTTGGCTTCTCTCTCTTTCCCCTTCCGATGTCCGGCGACCTGAGTTCACTAAGTGTGAACATCTGGTCTTCTGTGTGACCCACATTCCTTCCTAACGGTCACTTTTTGACTGCTTGATACTCTCATTCAATACAGGAGGATAGTATCAGTCCTACCTCTTCGTCTCCGTGAGCCATCACGTGACACAATGCATTTATATTACACACACACACACACACATATATATATATATATATATATGTGTGTGTGTGTATTCTTGGTCCAGTTAAACCGGAGTTGGGAGTAATTCCATCAGGACAAGAAATTATTCATGAATGAATATTTAAAATTTTTGGAAATTTCAAAAATGCGTAACAGGATTGAAATAAATTCATAATCCTATGTGACCGGTTTCGTTGTTTTTTCTTAAAGTATATATATATATGTAGTCTTATTTTGTCAATCTTAAGCTATATTCCCTTGGTTTTATTGTTTGTTTATAGGTTATTTAATGCCAAATTCATTTTTATACAAAAACAGTTCTATTTCAAACAATTTAGTTTGGCATAAGTATAGTTTAACTGTCAAAAACATTTCTATTTCAAGCTATTCAGTTTAGTCAAACAGTTCTAGTTCAAACAATCCAGTTTAATGTAAGTACAGTTTCAATGTCAGAAACGGTTCCATTTCAAACAATTCAGTTTAGCATAAGAACACAGTTTAACTCTTTTTGATGCATAGATAGGACCCAATCAGGCACTACCATTACAGGCCAGGGTGGACCAGGGAATGATGCATTCCCCAAAGCTCCAGCATTCCTGGAACTTCACCATCAGATCGTTTAGTATCTTATCCAAGACACTCATTGTGGGAGTCTTTTCCCACTGCAGAGAAGTAGTCAGTGTATTCTGCAGCCCCAGTTGACTGGCCAATGCCTGGTTTCAGTATATTCTAGAGAAGGTTCAAATTTTCAATTTAAGTATACTGGTAAACTGAACCCTCACTTTATGTGCATCAGATTAGATGGTAGATTGGTGTTTTCACCAATGGCCTTAGAGACTAGGGTTCAATCCCGAGTCACACCAATGACACGAAAAATGGTACTTGATGCCTTCTTGTTTAATATTCAGCACTATAAAACACAAATCAAGGGTAAGTGAAGCAATCCAGGGACAGGAGTAGCACCCTTCCATTCACCTTGGTGTAGTAGCTCTTGAAAAGGGAACCTTCAGCCAACTTACAAACTTATGGTTTATCAACCCTTGTGGGTTATTTAATGCTATACATATGATTTGTAAGGGAATAGTATGCAGGTCACATTAGTGAAACAAATCAGAGCTTATTTGTTGGCACACAGTTAAATGGTTTCAAGTATTGCAATGAAATACAATGTTCAATGTAACATTAATCATTTGTCCGCACACAGCTAATTGGTTTTTAGTAAATGATTGAATAGTTCCATTTGACCCATTGATGGAACCCTAACAGATACTACCAATCTGGGTCAGAGTGGACCTGGGAGTAATGGCACTGAAGAGGTACTCCACATTCCTTAAGGCTCCAGGATTGGAGCTTCAACATCAGACCATTTAGCATCACATCCAAGACACTCATTTAGGGAGGAGGATTACTTCTCTGCAGGGATGCAGTTGACATATTCTGTAGACTTGCTTACTGGGCTTATGTCTCCTTTATTGTAGGGGGTGTCCTCATGGTGTAATTGTTAAAGCGATGGACTGAAGAATCGTAGTAAGTGAGTCTGAACTCTAGTTGCGTTATTACATTCACTTTCAGACAAATACCCTCGGGAAAGGTATGAACCTTCTTATCCTCCCAGCTATGTATTAAACAGTACCACTACTGTTCTTCGAGAAGGATGGATTTGGCATTAGATAACACAAAGAGAGTTGATATGCCATTAAACAAAGAAACCAAACCTTTATTGTAATACAGAATCTAAGTAAGTTAACTGACCATAGTCAAGGGTGACTCAAAGGCTCCCTTTTCTATAGCTACTACACTGATATTCAGGGAATAACACTACTCCTTTCCCTGGCTTGTCCCACTTACCCTTGATCCATACCTTATAATGCTGAGTGTGAAATCAAAGAAGCATCAAGTACCATTTTTAAGGCTTTGGTATGTCTCGATCTAGGATTGAACCCCAGTCTACTAGACCACTGGCAAACACTCTCACCATTACTCATATTGTTTCAGTTGTAATATAGAATATATAAGAGTCCTTTTCTCTGAATATTTAGCTGTATCATTAAAGTGAACTTCTATCCTCCTTCTTTCATTTGTAAAATAGACAATGCCTGTCCCTAAGTATTTCCTTGTTCTTTGTAGCTTTTTTTATTTTCAGGATAAAATCTAAGCAAGGTTTTACTACATTCTTGAGATCTTCATGTCTTCAATTACAACCCTTTTGGTTGTAACATACAATATATAATCAGTTTAACAAGGGTAAAAATGCACTCTCCTCTCTGTTCTGTCGAAGTTTTTCTCTTAGACTGGTTGTTGAAGCAAGGCTAAAAAAGCCAGTCTGCCCCACTATTTAGCCATAGATAAAGAAGAGATGGATTTATGCCTTTTTCAAAAGCATTAGTATAAAGTGAAACAGAAACAACACCATCCAAGATTTGAACTTGATTCACCAGATCCATTTCCATACAAAATTTTTGTAAAAAAAATAAAATAAAATATAGTTGGTGGCTTAAATCAACAGAGCTGTCCTCGGGGTGGTAATTTACTAAGCTTTTTGCTTAGATGTAGCACAAGGCCGCATGAATGGGGCACCCAAAGAGAATCGAACTCACTCGTGCAGGTTTGCTAGTCTACGTTGCTAACCATTACACCATCCGAGGTGCCCAGGGCTGTCCTCGGGGTGTAATGGTTAAACCATTGGACAGCAGAATTGTAGTAAGCAAGTTTGAACTCCAGTGGTGCTATTACGTTCACTTTCGGACAAATACCTTCGGAAAAGGTATTTGTCCTTATCCCCTTATCCTTCCAACTATGGGTTAAATAGTACAACTACTGTTCTTCTAGAAGGGTGGATTTAGCATTAAATAACCCAAGAAGATTGATATGCCATTAAACAAAACAAACAAACTTATATCAACACACATTCGCACATAAACACACATGAGGTGCACTTTGTGCATTGGTTATTGGAAATGGAATTGGCAGCTAGATTTCAAATCTAGGATGAGGATGTTTGTGCTTCACTTCTTGGTCATACTCATAGAAAAGGCATGAACCCATCTTTTCTCCTTCCACCTGTTGATGAACTGTAGGAGAGTTGGGTTCTTTAGCATTGGCTAGGCAACCAATCTAGGAGAAGAAAAACTTTAAATTCAAACCAGATGTACTCCACATTAAAACTGGCCTTGTGTCACATCCTGTTCATGGTGAAGAGGTTGAATTCATTCACAAACACACACACACACTCACATACATATACATGCACACACATACATAAATAGAAATGAAATGAACATTGTGACCCCAAATCAAACAGGGACAGGCACATATACACATGCATATACGCAGGATCTATATGAGTGCATTTGTGCTTGTTTCTACAGATTATGAACCTTTAAATAAGAAATAATTATGGCAAGTCACTGGTATGGGGTATGGTATGTACCTGCTGCAATACATTCTCCAGTGGCCATCTTGTCATATCAGTTCTCAAGCCAGGATTAGTGGCCAGGATACCAAGGATCATAAACAGGCCAAATATGCATGTTTGTCAGAAAGGGTTATCATAGCACCAATCACTGTCAAAAGATCTGGGGTTACTATCCTGCACATTACCATTGCAGTACACTACTGCACAACATCATAAAACAACTGCACAATCACTGTATGACACCACCACATGACTGAATACCAAACACTACACCTCAGGATCTGAGAATTAATTTTTTTATTTATTGCGGACTTTTTGTCCTCATCTGAGTATTTTTTTTTTTCGGCCAAATTTCACCTCCGGCCTTCTTCAGGTGATTTTACCGCGACATCGGATAGGAATGATGAGTCTTGTAACCGTATTCCCAGTAATTACTGCGTTCCAGAGTTGTTGTCTATCGCACCACGTTTTTGACCAAGTAAACCTCTGGCTGGCTTGGGTAGGATTTGAAACCGCTATCTTCTGACAATGCTCAGCTGGAACCATAGAGACTCAACGCCTCTATCCGCTGCGCCATGGGCCCCGAAGGACACCACCATTACACTACTGCACAACAACACTGCATGACACCATTACACAACTGCATACCAAAACTACACCACTGGATACCACTATTTCACCACTGCATGACACCATTATATGACTGCCTAACAACACTACACCATTGGATACCACCATTACACTACTGCACTACACCACTCTGTTAGAGTTTTTCTCTTTGACTGGTTGCTGTACCAAGGCTAAAGAATCCAGTCTGACCTACTATTTAGCCATAGCTGGGCAAAGAAAAAACAGATTCATGCCTTTTTCAGGAGCATTAATATGAAGTGAAGCATAAACAGCACCACAACACCACCCCACACCAACACTTTTACTAGTTCGAAGTTCTGTGAAGGTTCCCGAGTTCGACAAACACCTGAAGAAGGCCAGAGGACATATCGGCCGAAACATTATGGAAATAACAATAAAGATGAAGACAATAGTCTAAAAACCCTTAATGATAAAAATCAATAAGCCTTGTCTCAGAAATCTAGACAACTAAGACCCTTGCAAAGTAGAGCACTTGGTACAATCCATTTTGTAAACCATTGTCCATGGTAACAGTTGCTATCCTATCCATAGGACAAATTGTGGAAAATCATCTTTGATTACTAATTTTCAATAAAAACATCTTTTCAATGAGTAAAAGAAATAAACACATTGATTTTTTTTAGGTATGAAAAGCATATCCTCTCTCTTAGAGGAAAAAGTTTCATTTGATTCCAAAAATGAAAAAATGATAATACAGTATCACTCATAAGCAGGTGGCCTTATGTTAAACTAGGTATTATTTACATTATCACTCATAAATAAGTACACCCAAACCAATTCTTTAAAAAGAATTTTATTTTCTTCAAAACCAAAGACACTAGGACTTTATTATTTCTAGTAGAACATTATGCAATCAAAAAGGATATTATTAGGTATTATTTATTACCATACTCTAGTAAATAACTAATAATATCCATATTTCATAATCAATAAACAAGTATGGCTCTAAAAATTAAATTACTACTGAGTAGTGAGTTTGATTCTTACAAAGTACCTGATATTTCTAGCCTTGTGAAAAATTAAGCTAAGTTTAGTTCATGATGATATAATCAAGAAAGTTATGAAGCTGGAAAATCTGCTCTTTTGAGATTTGGAGAAACAGAAAATAGGAAATAATAAAAAAATGTAAAAAAGAACATTAAAAGAATTCAGTCAGTAGCAAAAAAATTTACCAAGATTGAAAAGTAAATGATAAAAAAGGTATTGTGAGGGTTGCAATAAATAAAAAGTCATTAAATAAATGCCTTATAGGATTAAAGACTAATCACATTCTCTCTTTGGTTCCCCATATCTCTTTATGTATATATATATATATATATATGAGTAAAGATGATAGACATTCTTTCTCTCTCTCTCTGTATATGGCTGATATGATGGAAGATTTAAGACTAAAAATAGTCTCTCTCTTGCTCTCTCTCTCTCTCTATATATATATATATATACATACATATAGATATATCAAATAGGATTTAAGACAAAAGACTCTGGGTGTGTGTGTGGGTGTGTGTATGTATATATATATATATAGATATATATTTGGCTGATAAGATTTATGAGTTAAGATAAACCCACTCACTGCATCTCTCAATCACTATATATATATATATATACAAAGAAAAGTTAAAATGGAGGAAAAATATGTTAGATGGTTTGTTTAGTTTTTTTCTGTTTTACCTTTTCTATGTACATTCTGTTGGATTCAACTCAACTCTTCCAACATATATATATATATATATATATATATATATATATATATATATATACATACAAATGTTTTTTGTAGGTCCAAATAAAGAATTAAAATATATTTTAAAATAGGTAGGTCCACAGGAAGATTTGTATGTTTTGAATTCTGTGACCCTACCTATATATATATATACATGCACACATATGTACAGCTGATAAGATTAAAGAGAAAATTTTCTCACTTTCTCTCTCTCTCTCTCTCTCTTTCTATATATATATGACTGAAAGGATGGAAAATTTAATACTAAAGATACTCTCTGTTTCTCTCTCTCTCTCTCTCTCTATATATATATATATATATACATGTATATATATGCCTAATATGAGTAAAGACTAAAGACATTCAGTGTGTATTTGTGTGTGTATGTATATATATATATATAGATATATATGTATATGGTTGTTAGGATTTAAAATTAAAGAAATACTTCTCTCTTTATATATATATATATATATATATATATTGATAGATAGATAAATTCCCTTATATTGCTAATAGGATCTAAGACGAAAGATGTTCTCTTTTTTCTACTCTCACTCTCTCTCTCTATATATATATATATCAGATAAGATCTAAGATATTCTCTTCCTCTCTCTCTCTCTCTCTATATATATATATATATATATATATATATGTTAAAATTGCCACACAGAGATCAAAGGGAAAGAAAAAAACAAGTAATCAGAGTGACATTCCATAGCTACCTGATGACAGCCTCAAGCCTCTGCAAGGATTTTAGGTATTTGACTTGGCTTTCTGACAGTTCTTTCTCCAGTGCTTGTACCTGCAAAAAGGGGTTAATAAAAATATCATTAAGTTACATTGAAATGCACAAGACATTTTCAGCCTCTTTGCATATCCCTGACCAAAGTGCAACGAGATGAAAAGATAATGGTCTAATGAAAAAGGACAGTATTTTGACTTTCACTTTAAAAGTTATTTTCTTACGATTCCCAATTTCTTTCTCCAATCCTCCGTCACTCCACACCTCGCCATAAGCCTTCAGCGACCAAAAGAGTTCCACAATTGTTGTACTGAACTTATTGCCCACTTTTGTCAGAGGAGGGTAACCTTTTCAACTTTGTGTCTCTCTTTGACGGTAGAACTATCATTCTTTTGCTGGAGACATTCATTTGAAGCGACATTTTATTTTCTTTTTATTCCAAGGATTTAAGGAGAAAGTGTCTTGTTCATAATGCATTACGGACAAGGCTCAATTCAGTTGAATAAGAGGAGGAGACATCATCAAATTTTGGCAACATCTTGAGATACTTCTTTTCCTCTATCTAATAAAAAAAAATAAATCAAAGGTTTTTCACACTCGTATATCATGTATTTATGTAATACAGTCCAGACATTGGCATGATAATTAGAGTGTTCACCAGTGGCCCAGGAGACCCGGGTTCAATCTCTGGTTGAGTCATACCAAAGACTCAAAAAATAGTACTTGATACCTCCTTGCTTAACACTCAGCATTATAAGATAGGTATCAAGGGTAAAATGGAGCAATCTAGGGAAAGGAGTAGTGTCCTCCCCTACACCTCGGTGTAGTAGCAATCGAAAAGGGAGCCTTTGGGTCACCCTCGACTAAGGTTGCCAACTTTATTTTACTTATGTAATATAGTGATACCTCCAGATACAAAATTAATTTGTTCCAGAGGGGATTTCATATCATGGAATTTTCATATTATGGCACAAGATTTACCTTATAAATGGCGTAATTCAATCCAGCTCCCAAAAGCTGTCGTATAAAGTGTAGATATATTACCCACCCGAAGGAATATGTTCGTTAATGACAACATAGTCATTTGAAAAAATGTTAGAAAAGATAAGAGCACAAAAAAGCATTCACAGGATCCTGCCAAATGAATTCTGGGAGGATCGCTGTTGGGCAGCACTTTTGATTTTCGTATTCGTTGCATCTTGAATATTTTTTTGTTAAATGCAACAGAAATTTCTTTGAAGCCCGTTTCATATTCTGAATTTTTCATATAATGGGGTTTTTCTAAGTCGAAGTTCCACTGCACAAATAATTTCTAAACACTTGTATAATTTCAAGTATTCTTATCTAAGACTAATAATTAAATTGTTTCAAGTAATTATTTCTGTTTAATAATAGTCATTTGTTGACCAACAATAATATGGTTTCAAGTAACTAATAATAGTTGTAAAGTTGGCGACTGTAGTCGAGGGCGACCAGAGGGCTCCCTTTTCAATAGCTAGTATGCTGAGGTGTATAGAAGGGCACTACTCCTTTCCCTGGATTGCTACACTTTACCTTGATACATACCATATATTGCTGAGTGTTAAGCAAGGAGGTATCAAGTACCATTTTTAAAGTCTTTGGTATGACGCAACCTGGGATTGAACCCAGGTCTCCTGGATTATTGGCAAACCCTCTACCCACAAGGCCAATTTATAAGTTCAAGTAATTATTCTTATACAAATAATTATCAGTTATATGGCATCAGGTATTCCTATCTAATACAAATAATTTTTGAACTGATCTATTTGACCCATAGAGGGGACCCTAACAGGTACAACCACTCTGGGTCAAAGTGGGCCTGGGAGTAATGACAATAAAGGGGTACTCCACCCTTCTCAAATCTCCAGAACTAGAGTCGCACAATCAGATGGAGTTTAGTGTTATACTCAGGATACCCCTTTTCATTGGGGTCTTACCCCTTTGCTGGGGATACACTCAGCATATTCTAAGCCTCCCCCCAATAGGGCAGATCTCTTTTGATATCTTCTTTTGTCTTCTCTATCATCACATATAGCCTCCAAATTTTTTAGTGATTACTAAAAGTATTCCACAGCATGTTTTGAGCACATCAGGTTTTAAATATTCCAATTTCATTCCAACAAGGTGTTTGATTTGCAATATGAGTATAATACTAAACTGGACCCTTACTTTCAGTCCATCAAGTCAGATAAACCAAATCTTTATCTTTTTCATATAATTGTATAAAGTAGACATGTAGCAGAATATTACTTAACTACAAACCAAAATGAAGATTTTTTCCCCCCAGAATTACTGTTTCACTTACCAGAAGACTTTAAAAATTCATATAGTGTTTCTGTTAGTATGAATTGATATTAACCTCTTAATGACATTTATTAACTCTGTGAGTCCTCACAAAAACGAATATGCGATTACTAGCTTAAAATTTTGCCAGTAGGGTGGGTTTTCAGCTAGTCTATTCTGAATTGATAGTTTATTTCAAAAGTACATTTTGGAGTTTATTCTTGTTCTTAATCTTCAAAAATCCTGGCTACTATAACTGCTACTGCTATTAGTTCCTTCAATAAAATAACCTTTTAAATATGAAACGGATATTCCAAATTGAGAAAACATTTCAAAAGAAAATTGGTAACTTGTTTTTTTAAAAATCTCTATTGAGGATTTTACAAAAAAGCATCACTGTTTTTGCGAATAAGTTGGTAAATTTGCACTTAATTATTTGCTTTCAAGTAACAAACAATAATAATTCTAAGTAAACAATAATAGCTTCAAATAACTATTTTTAATATAAATAAATGACCCACAGTTATATAGTTTCAAGTATTCCTATCTAATATAAATAACTGGGAAGCAATCGTATGGTTTCAAGTAACTATTCCAGTTAGGTAATAATAATCTTTTAAGATCCAATGCATTAATATCATTCAAAATCAATCTAAAAATGATCTCTAAGAGATCTATTTGACTAATAGATGGGACCTTAACATTTACTACCAATTATGGCCTGAGTGGACCTGGGAGTCATTGCAAGATTCCATATTGCCCAAAACTCAGAACTGGAGCCTCATCAACAGATTCGGTTTAGTGTTCTACACTGGACACTATTTCAGTGGGTCTGTATATTATACATATTCATAAACGTTGCAGAGACACACACTCACCAACCTACACATATCCATAGAGAGTCATGCATGAATGTATCTTATATCTTTAACACCAGGAATTAATGAAAGAATTATTAAATAGAGATTTAATATATATGTTAATTATCATTATCACATGAGCTTTCATACAGCCATATATATCATATGAATGTGTTATATACACATACATACACCCCCAAATACACACACACACCCAACTCCGGTTTAACTGGACCAAAAATATATATATATATATATATATATATATATACATGTGGTGCATTTAATAAGTTTCCAGACTTTTTTGTACAGGCATTTAAAATTGTTGTAGACTCTTGAAAATTCACTATTTTATTGCTATACATCTTATGAGATGACTGGCCAATTTTTATGATTTCAGGTTCAAACCAACAGCTACAGCAGCAACTGGAATACACCCTACTAAAGCCTGATTATCACAGCTGGTAAATTTCAAAAATGCAATCTGATCGTGACGACACTTCAGAAGAATGATATGTAATAAAATTCTGTTTTAAACTTAAAAAATGCTGCCACAGAAACGTATGGAATGCTTCAGACTGCTTTGTGACCATCTTGCATAAATCGAGCATCAGTTTTTGAGTGGCATCAGAGATTCAAGGAAGGCAGGGAGTCTGTGATCGATGATGAAAGGTGTGGGAGGAGTAAGGAAGTCAATACACCAGAGTTGATTGACAAAATGGTTCGGGTTAGAGTTGGGGTTACTATGTTGAGGTTTTAAGGGAGTTCAGGAAGAGATTCCCTCGGAAGAGCCCAGCACTCTTCAAATCGGGTCAGTGGCATTTCCACCAGGAAAATGCACCAGTCCACAACTCCATCCTTATCACAGACTATTTGACCAAGATGGGCTTCAAGACAGTTTCTCAGCCTCCCTCTAGTCCAGACCTTGCTCCCTGTGACTTTTGCTTATTCCCTAAGCTCAGAGGATGTTGTTATGAGATAATTGAGGAGATAAAAGAGGCTGTAATGAATGTCATTGACACGCTCACACAAGAGGACTTCCATGGGGCCTTCTAGAAGTTGTTGGAACGGTACAACAATTGCATTGCAGCCGGAGGAGATTCCTTCGAAGGGGACTAGAGTTTCAGGTGTGTAATATCAAAAAAGTGCCCATATGAAAAAAGTCTGGAAACTTATTTAATGATCTGTGTACGTATAGACTGCATATATTGTATAAACACATATAAGTACCTAGATATAGAGCAATTATTATATAGATATACACACATATATACAGAAATAGTTTGATATGATATATATATGTATATATGCTCCCCGGCTCCAGCAGGGTTGAGCTCTCTAGCGAAGGAAGTAATGGTTGCCACTTGTGTAAGGCAAGGCTCTACGAATGAATTGACCTCTCCATAGCTGTTAAGTGGATATATATAAAGAAAACAAAAAGTGATACAAAAGCATCTAAAATTCCTTTGCTTTTGCTAGTTTCCTTGTAGCTGTGCGGTAGAATCTTCAATTTGCATATGAGTTAGCTGGGTTTCGATCCCAGCTTCGAGAATCTCATGTGTCAAGCCAAACTGAAGAGTTACAATGAAACAGTCTGTCTGTTTGGTTTCTTTGTTTAATGGCATATCAACCTTTGTAAGTTATATAATGCCAAAGCCATTCTCCGAGAATAACAGTAGTGGTATTATTTAACCCATAGCAGGGAGGATAAGGGGGTTCATACCTTTCCCAAGGGTATTTGCACAAAAGTTAACGTAAAAGCGCGACTGGAGTATAAACTCACTTACTACAATTCCATCGCTTTAATCATTACACCACGAGGAGAGGATACCCCCTAGTCTGTCTGTGGATGACCATATATATATATATATATATATATATATTTTACATCAAATATTTGAATATATATATATATATATATATCATCATCATGTCGTGCTGCCAGCACGGATATCCCTGACCCTCTTTCGCCACTTCTCCCTATCATTCATCGCCTCTGGCAGGTCTTCAGGGTTATATCCTGTGTCCTCACATAGCTACTGTATGTAAGTTCGAGCTGGTCGTCCTGCTTTTGCTTGGCCATATGTGGGTGTCCATAGGAGTACATCACTTATGAGCTTGTCCTTGCTTCTCCAGCAGTGTCCTGCATGTCTGGTTCATCTAACTTGTATAGTTTTTGTGATGGGAGGCAAGTGGCCGTATAGTTGGTGTCTCGTGGGGTGTTGTCACCAGGACTTGTTCAATATTGCCCTCAACATTCTTGTGTAATTGTCGTCTAGTTTATTACATCAAATATTTGAATATATACATATATATATATATATATATATATATATATACATATAAACATAAGTAAGCATGATTATGCTTATATTATATATCATCAAATATATCTATACACACACACACACATATATATATATATATATATATATCAGAATAGAGCTTTTAAAAGTGTGTTCATATTTTAAATGCATAAAATATTTTAAAACTGATTAAAATATCTTAAAACAATTCTAGAAAAAAAGACCCTTTGCTTCATTTATATCTCATCAGAGAATTTTTCAACCGTAAAACTGATACACGAGGAGTTTAAGACAGGAGTTATGGCCAGTAGAAATGCAAAGAGGAGGAGAAGAAAGGGAGAAATTTTATCGAACACCAGGAGAGTTGGCACGGGTAGAATTAATTTCCCTTACCCCAGGTGAATTGGCGAATAGGATTGGCGTTTAAATAATTTTTGTTTACAGGGTTCAGGTTGATTGTTGGTTGTTTGGGTTTTATGGCATATCAACCCAGTAGGTTATTTAATGCCAAATCCATTTATATACGGATAATCAGTTCTATTTCAAATAATTCAGTTTAGCATGAGTACCCAGCTTAATTGTCAAAAACATTTCTATTTCAAGCTATTTAGTTTAGTATAAGTACAGATTTTGTTTACACACAGTTGAATGTTAAAACAGCTCTATATTAAAGAATTTAGTTTAGCATAATTACAGTTTCAATGTCAAAAACAGTTCTATTTCAAACAATTCAGTTTAGCATACAAAAACAGTTCTATTTCAAACAATTCAGTTTAGCATAAGTATCAGTTTAAATGTAAGTATAAAGTTTAATTGTCAAAAACATTTCTATTTCAAGCTTTTCAGTTTAGTCAAACAGTTCTAATTCAAACAATCCTGTTTGGCATAAGTACGCAGTTTAGTTCTATTTAACCCATAGATTGGGCCCTATCTGGTGCTACCACTCCAGGCCAGAGTGGACCTGGGAGCGATGGCAATGAAGAGATACTTTGCATTTCCTAAAGCTCCAGCATCTCTGGAACCTTACCATCAGATTGTTTAGTGTCATATCCAGGACACTTGTTGGAGGGGTTTTACCTCTCTGCAGAGGTGCATCAGTGTATTCTACAGCCCTATCCAATAGGGCAAAGAGTTCAGGTTTGAATTTGTTGATTCACAGAGCTTCCAAGATTGACAGATGAAGGTCTTTTCTGCTAGAATCAAGAATATGGTCTGATTATAAGTACATGTGCAACTAAGATTAGCCAATAGTTGCTGGGCAATGGCCATCAGTGGACATTGATTGCCCGGTACTATGGATTGGGTTAGGCTATTATTGCGTATGTGAGAAGGGATGTGTTGATGTAGCATAATTTCTAACCTCTGAGTCGTGCACCCGATATAGCTAACATCACATCTGCATACAAATTTGAAAATTAGGAAACTTTTCTGAAAAATTAGCATGACATCTTGGAGCTTAGGAGAGAACAGCACATCGAGTTTTAGGACAACACTCAAGTTAATCCCTCTCTTACAATTTCATCTCACCAACACACATTCATACTTATAAAGTTTTTTTTAACATTTTTCCTCTCTTATGGCTAGCCAAAATAATAGCTCGGTCAAAAAGCCCTATTTGATTCCCCTAACAAAGGGGGTCGAAAGTAAAGAATAACAAAAACGAACAAAAATACCAATGAAGAAAAAAAAACAATGTAAATCTTCTGATCCAAAAGAAAAAGACAAAAAAGAAACAATAGAAAACCCTAAGTCACCTGACCCAAACAATTGTGGCGGCTCCTCTAATGCATGGTCTATCCCCTTCCAAAGTAGTAGTCAACATCAAGGAGCTTCTTCAGTGGGCAATGGCCATTTCTCAGCAAGTGAGGGATAATGGTCTTCAGTTCAATTTGGAAGAGCGTTGTTGTGACCAACAAAAAAGAACAGTCTCTGTCTTTGTAGTTGATAAGAAAACTAAAAAGATTGTCAAGATGACAAAAGACTCCGTTTCCCTATTACTCGCTAACCTGGGTGTAAAGGTGCTAGCAATCATTGCTTGAAACCTGGGCGTAAAGATTGCTACAATCATTGCTTGTACCTCTTATACCTTTGAGACATTTTGCTACCTTTCATTGAGGATGCAGTCGCCATGAGACAAAGGAACACATCCTGCGTACTGGATATTTAGGGCGACAAAAGACCATGGTAGCAATTTTTGAGTTGCCTAGCAATCTTTTCAACAAGAATTTAGCCGCATACCAGTTACAATTTGGTGAGAGCGTACCGGTGACCAGTGACGGTATGTGAGAGGAGTGGAGATTCGAAATACTGTTGGATGTCAAAACCTTCTACTCCTTCCCCAACAGTTGAACTTGGAAGGGTGCAAGCTACCAATAATTGTCACTGAAAACAAGCCAGCCTGTTGGCATTGTGGAGAGACTAGTCAACTTTCTGCACCACCCACCTCGGTGAAAGGCAAAAGGGGGCTCCAGTAGTCTTGCCTGCTGCCAGGACAATGGTGCCCATCCCTGTTGTCGGCATCAGACAATTCAGAGAAGTCAAAGAAAGAGTGGAGGAAAAGGTGGTAGGGAGGCCCAATCTGTAGGCACCCAGTCCCAAAAGGTTTCTCAAGCTGACACTGACAATTTTAAGCCTCTACGCTCCTACAATAAGAAAGCTGCTACAAAGACCCCAACTAAATCACTGCCAACAACAAAATCAACAACCTTAATCACTACACCCATAAAGTCACCAACAACAAAAACAGTAATGACTCCTGAACACGCTGCTTCACCCTCCCAAATTAGGTGCTTCAGCCCTTAGAAGGGTTGAATTCAAACAACTCTTAGAATTTAGAAAAAAGGCTGGATGAAGTCAAAGAATCTGCCCTGCTCTAGAGCCCTCTCATTTAACCCTGTCTTCTTCTGGGCCAAGAATCATAAAGCCTCCCAGCACTCCACCAACCTGGAACATGTCACCACCAAATTTGACGGTCCTT
Organism: Sepioteuthis lessoniana; assembly: GCA_963585895.1. Lineage (NCBI taxonomy): Eukaryota > Metazoa > Mollusca > Cephalopoda > Myopsida > Loliginidae > Sepioteuthis > Sepioteuthis lessoniana. The sequence goes on along the minus strand of OY757927.1, from coordinate 13,239,453 downwards.
AAACCAAAGATAGGAGCTCGTCCTCAACCTGCTAAAAAATCAAGTAACTCCAGCTCCACCTGAAATCACTACGGCCGAGACATCAACTCTAACACCATCAGCAGCAGCCACAACTACACCCAAAAAGAGGCAACGCAGCCTTTTCTATTGACAATTCAAGGGATGAGCTGCCCAAATAAAAAAAAGGGAGAAGACATTTGTCGGGCGAACAAGAGTGCCCTGTGGCGGCTTTTAAACATCCAGCCACAATAACTAAAGGACTTGGGTGTCCTCTACAACATTAAGGAAATTGACGGCAAGGATATGGAGTACCCGAAAAACTTTCATTTCTTTAGTACGGATAGGCCGAGGGTCTGAGGTAATGATGGGTATGCTTGGAAAAGCTAATCAGGTCATCGGATTACTCGTACATTTCATTGAAAACGAAAAAAATTCTCACGGTTGTTGTTGGGAGGGTTCCGATTTCTATTCACCCGTCCCTGAATAGGGCCTGTAAACTAATTTATCACGGGGATATCGGGGGTCTCGCTCATGTCAGCACCATCAATAAAGAGATAGGCATGGGTTCCATGAGCCAGGCCGTCCATGTGCTCAACCATTGTATTGACCACAATGGATTTAAGGCTGGGTAGTATAAATGGTCGTTAAACACTGATCTGAAGATTTTGGCAAAGTTCTTGTCAGCCCGTTTGCAGACTGCCCTGATTAGCCCCCAAATGTCTTGTGCTGTGAAGAGTAAGACTATCCAGAACAGTCTTCATATGGTTTGCATGATCAAAGAAACAGTCGACGGTAATGCCATGCTGATCAATTTGAATCAGTCCAAGGCCTTCGATAGGGTTGACCACGGTTTTCTGGAGGCTGTCTTAACTGCGATTGGATTCGGGCTTTACTCTCGCAGCTGGATTCGCCTTCTCAATGCGACCTCCAGAGTCATGGTGGAAGTGAACGGGGTAAGATTGAAAGCCTTCATCTTGACTCGATCAATTTGTGAAAGTTTTCCGTTATCACCCATGCTGTACGTCCTTGCGCTGGAACGATTGCAGTGCAGGTTGAGGGCGAACCCGGTCATACGCAGTCTTACGTTACCTGGCACCACCGAGATGGCCAGGTACACTGCTTATACTGACGGTGTCAGCGTGCTTGTAACGAACAGTGCTGAGTTGCTTGAGAAGAGCAAAGAAATCGCAAGGTACGAAGTCGTGACGGGGACCAAGATTAACCGCGAAAAGTCCGTCAGTTTGGGGTTGGGTTCATGGAAGGGCTGCGCTATTACCAGCTCCTTTAGTTGGAAGGACGGGTCACACAAGACACTCGGCGTCTGGTTCAGTCCCGATCTCCAGAGGTACTGGAAAAGGTCGTAGCCGCGACCGAATTGAGGCTACGAAAAAGGCTCTCCCGGAAGGGCCAGGTGGAGATGTGCAGCTCGCATATCTATCCCCTGGCCCTTTATCGACTACAGTACTTCCTATTCCATACACCATCCTATTCAAATTGGAAAGGGTTCTTTTCCAGTTTATCTGGGCTAAACGGGCTCCTTGGGTGCGTTGGGAGATCTGTCACCTTGATCAGCCCGAAGTTTCCCAGGCCGGATGTGTTTACTAGACGACGAGACTGGTGCCTTCCGGAAAGAAGCCGCGAAAAAAATCCCTCCCGTCGTCAAGAAGAATGCACTCTAGTGATAGGAGACCCGTCGCTCGCCCAGAAATGAGTGCCTTTTCTATCACGAGTGTCGGCAGGCTCTGAATTTCTCTCTCAGTTGCAGACTAATCTCTGTGACAGCCGGCCGTTGTTGAGTAAGGCATTATATAGTACGTTCGTCAGGTGTGCTGTGTGAGATGATTTCATCAGCGAGCTCGATGTGACAAAAGAGGAGGATCGCTTATTATGGCTTTGCGCCCTTGGGGTGAGGTGTCTCAACAACGATAAAGCTTCCTTCACTCTGGCAGATTATTCGGAACGCTCGCTGGGTCAGCAAGGATTTGTTTCAGCGCAATTGGCAATTTTGCTAGAGTGCATTCGGTGTAATAATTTCGAGGAATTGATCGAACACGCTTTCTTTCATTGCCTGGTTGTGCAGCCGCAGTGCAAACTCGTTGAAGGCAACTTGGTTCGCATCCAGAATGGCAAGTTTTTGTCCTGGAAGCCAGTTCTGTGTGCAGCAATATAGTACCGTCGTTGAACAGGCCGGAAAATTATGTTTCTTTGCTTACTCGGCGTTTTGAGAGTCGTGATTTGGATGACACAACTGAAGGAATTCCTCGAAGGTAAGTCTTTCTCTTGTCAGATTCTGGTTGCTTATTACAAGCACCTAATCAAAGTCAAAATCCGGTTTGAGAGGGAAAGAATCCTTTTGCTGGAGTTTTGCGAAAGTTGGGTTACTGTTGCGCACATGTGTCGCGTGGTAGGAGCTCACCTTATTTTCACTCTTGACATTTCAAGGTCCAAAGAATTTTGAGTACTACGGAAGGACATGATAACGCAGCCCAGGTAAGTAAGATGAGAATCTTTTTTGCCTTGTTTTTGTGAATATTTTTAGAGCGTGTTAGCTCATTGGCCCGTTTTATTTTTTAGTCCCTGTTTTCTTTTTTGTTTTTCTCTCTTTCCCGTCCCTGTTTAGATGACAGTTCTCCGGAGTTAAGGAGGAATAAAGATCTTTTTTAGTTTTTTCCCTCCTGCTTTTCGACTGGTTAAGTAGATTTTCTATCATTGTTAGCTTGAGAGGTGGGTACTTATTAATCAACCTTCATGGTTTTTGAATATATTTTTATCCATTGGGGATTTTTATTTTTGCATATTTTCAAAATAAAATTTAAAATTTCCTCCTTTCCGTACTTTTGGTATGGTGGTGATTTTATTTTCGAGATATGTATTGGTCAGTGGATGAGTCTAGTTAATTTAAAAGTTAACATAGTGATGACCAGCCTCACCCCATTTTTGGCCTTGTGCCGTATTTGTATTCATTTTTACAATATCTCTAACAGCAACGAGCTCCATCTGTCAATTTGGAAGATCTGTTAATCAACTAATTCAAACCTGAATTCAGCAAACAAAAATTATTTTACACACCTATCCTGTTCTGCAATCTACCTGGGGTAAGGGAAATTAATTCTACCCGTCCCAACTCTCTTGGTGTTCGGTAAAATTTCTCGCTTTTTCCCCCTCCTCTTTGCATTGCTCTTGGACATAACTCCTGTCTTGAACTCCTCAGTTCTATGGCATAACATTCTCTGATGAGATGTTGACAAAACAAAGGGTCCCCACCTTTTTTTTAGAATTGTTTTGAAATATTTTAATCGGTTTTAAAATATTTTATACTTTTTAAATATAAACAAGCTTTTAAAAGCTCTTTTCCAATTCTGCAGGTACCACAAAATATTTACATATACCATATATGTATTCATATTCAAATATATTATCATAAATATATACATGTGTGTGTGTGAGTGTGTATATATAAATATATATATTTGTATGAAGAAATATATATATATATATATATATATATATATATATATGCACATATATCGTATATATATATATATGTTTGCGTGTGTGTGTATATATATGTGTGTGTGTGTGAATATAAATCATATATATATACATATATATATATGCACATATATCATATATATATATATATATACATGTGTGTGTGTGTGTGTGTATAAATCATAAATATACACATATATCGTATATATACATAATTTCATTTTTTTTTTTCATACATTTTCTCTTGTCTGGTGATGAAAGTCAAATATTAGTCAGTTATGCGGACGCAAAGTTGGTAATGAAACCTCAATATCCGACCACAATAGGAAATACATTTATCATGCAGCCATTACTAACATATTGTTATCAAAATCCTTCATATTTTTCCAACTAATGCTGATATGTCCTGTCAGTATTTTCCCCAAAAGGGACTTGGAGGCATATTTCTTTATATATAAATACATATATATACTTATTTATTTTTGTATGAGATAGACATGGTCAACAGAGCTCAAAACCTAAATGAGGCTGTTTGCATTTCACATAGTGCTAATATCCTTGGGAAAGGATATTAGCTATTCTCTCTACATTTATGAGTAAATAGTAGGGTAGACTGACCTCTTTAAGATGGCAACTGATCAAGAAGGAAAACTCTCAATTCAAACCTGTTAAATTCCACTCAAAAATTGACCTTGTGTTGGATCCTAGTCGTGTGGCAGGGTTGGGTAAATATGTTCCATATATATATATATATATATATATATATATATATATATATATAACCGGTCCATTGGCCTAATGAGTAGAGTATTCACCAATGGTCCGGGATGTAACATATTGACCCTCGACCGAGCCGTCAATTAAGAGATGCACCTGTGTAAATAAGCTGAGGAGCAGCGGAAACAGGCACATCCGGTCGAGGAAGTCGGAATATCACCTTGACCTGTGGACGTGGTTGAATTCACTGCAGATGCGTACACCCACAGGAAGCAGGTGGATGTCAAACAATTATATAACCAGGTGCCACAGACGGTTTGAGTCAGTTGGAGTTAGAGTCAGTTCGAGGCAGTGAGTTCCAGTCAGTTGGTGTTCGAGTTGCAGTTCCAGTTGGAGATAGATGCCGGAATGAGAAGCAGCTCCAGACAGAGGGCTGGGGCCCTCAGGACCCACGGTTGAGCAGCCCAGCTGAATGTGAAAGAACTGCTGCTATGGTCAGAGGAACTTTGGGTCAATATGTAGCAGTCTGTTCCCATCTCCAACTCACCACTCACACATAACCATCATCAACCCTTTCGAGAATAAAGTGTGAGAAGTATATTTTTCTAAAGAAGTGTGTTCGTTTGTTAATTGAAGTCGTTTGCTTACATCTGCATGCATATGAATATTGTAACACGGGAGACCGGGGTTCAATCCCAGTTCGAGTCATCCCAAAGACTCAAAAAATGGTACTTGATGCCTCCTTGTTTAACACTCAGTACTATAAGGTAAGGATCAAAGGTAAAGTGGAGCAATCCAGAGAATGGATTTGTGCCCTCCCCTACACCTCTGTGTAGTAGCTATTGAAAATGGAGCCTTCAGGTCACCCTCGACTAAGGCTGCCAACTTACTTCTTCATTATCATCATCATGTCGTGCCGCTAGCACGGATATCCCTGACCCTCTCTCGCCACTTCTCCCTATCATTCATCGCCTCTGGCAGGTCTTCAGGGCTACCTCCCGTATCCTCACATAGCTGCTGTATGTATGTATGTTCGAGCTGGTCGTCCTGCTTTTGCTTGGCCATATGCGGGGGTCCATAGGAGTACATCACTTATGAGCTCGTCCTTGCTTCTTCAGCAGTGTCCTGCATGTCTGTTTCGTCTAACTTGTATAGTTTTCGTGATGGGAGGCAGGTGGTCGTATAGTTGGTGGTTTGTGTAGTGTTGCCGCCAGGACTTGTTCAATATTGCTCGCAAAATTCTTGTGTAATTGCTGTCTAGCTTCTTCGCCAGCGTTAGCGTTCAAGTAGTGCATCCATATAGCAGTAGCCAACTTACTTACTTTATATATATATATATATATATATATATATTATAAAGGGAATTTAAAAAAAAAAAAGAAAAAGAAATTTATTCAAAAAAATTTCTTTCCATGTTTGGAATTAGTTTATTGCAAAAAATTATTTTAATCGCGCTAAGATAATGGTTATGTTGCAGGCTTGAAAAGAGGTCTGTCATCAAATCTTTGGTGGGTGAGAAGTGCAATCTATGTGAAATTTAGAGAAGAATGTGTGATGTTTATAGAGAAGCATGTTTTAGTTAAAAAAATGTTTACTAACATGGCCTTACTACAACAAGCTTGAGTCAAAAAGACAGTAAAAACACACAGACTTTGCAAAAAAGAAAAAGTTCCTGGTGAAGTAGTCTGTAAAGAAGGTTATGCTGACTGTGTTCTGGTACATGAAACAACCTATCACTATTGATTTCTTTGGAAAAAAGTGCAAATGTAAACAGTACTTCCTATTGCCCATTAAAAATTCATCTTATTCATTGAAGATAGAATCACATACACACACACACACACACATATATATATATATATATATATATATATATATATATATATATTACATACACAGCTATATGTATTTGTGAGTGTGTATAATGTGTATACACTTGTGTGTTACACACTGACTTTTGGTAAACACGCGTATATTATATATATTATATATATACATGTTACACACTGACATACGTATAATGCACATATATTTTTATTTATATACATATATATACCTCTGTATAATGCATAAATCACACACACACACACCCACATATATATATATATATATATATATATATGCGTAATGTGTATATAGCTGTGTCACACAGTGACCGTTGATATATATATATATATATCTTAAATACACATATATAATGCATGTATCATATATATATATATATATATACCTTTTCATAATGTGTGTATTATATACATACATATATATATTAAATAGTAACAATCTTATTTTTTGTCTTAATTTTTTATGTATTTTTACTGATTCCATTAATAAAAAAAATTATTTGACGTGTGCAATTTATTTTCAGATTCTACTTGGATAAACACTGTGAAATGCTCCACGAAATGATCATTCAAATTAGAATTCTGTATATTCAATGTTAGAATCTTTTAATTGCCTTCTCTTCCCCTCACTTTTATTTTTTACGCCCAAAACTCAGAGTAGAAAACAAATTAATCGAACCCCTAAAGTTCAACTTTTTCCACCCAGATGCTTTTTCTTTTTCTTTTTTTACTCTTTTTGATTAACCAACTTTTTCTTTTTTTTCTTTTTATTTTTTTACTCTTTTTGATTAACCAATGCCAAGCCAAATATTTCTTCGCCAATGGTCCGGGAAACAGGGGTTCAATCTCAGGTCGAGTCATACCAAAGACTCAAAAATGGTATCTGATGCCCCCTTGCTTAACACACAACATTATAAGGTAAGGATCAAGGGTAAAGTGGAACAATCCAGAGAATGGAGTAGCGCCCTCCCCTACACCTCGGTGTAGAAGCTATTGAAAAAGTTGCTTCCGGATCACCCTCAACTAAGGTCGCCAACTTGACTTTTTTTTATTTTTTTTTTTTTACTTATCTTTGAAAATGGAACACATTCTATCATACTTTTTGACTTTAGTGAATAGAACCATTTTGAATTTTGTTTTTAAAACTCTGTACATAATGAAATATTTTGAAAATGATTAAAATATTTCAAATCCTAAAAAAGAACCCTCCTGTTTCGGTCACTTCTCTTCAGATAATTATGTTAGTGACAATAAAGTTTATACTGGAGGAAGTGAATATGGGATATGGTTAATCAAAAAAGCCTGGGGTGGAGGAAGAAAAAGGATTTTTTTTAAATTGCCGAATGCCAGAAGAGTTGGGGATGGGTAATAATTTTTTCTTCACATGATCCAAATATTACCCGCGCCAACTCTTCTGGATTAATTTTTTTAAAATGTTTTTATAACTTTTCATATCCCAGCTTTTTCCTAGTAATACTAAGGTCAAATATTTGTCGCTGCCTCCCACCAGACAGGACTTGACACAAGGTCAATGACCTGAAAGTCGATTAAAGTGGGGATTATGAGAGGGGGAAGTCGGGCATGAGCTAAGGCTCAAGCCCTGGTAACTATGATGCATCTAGCCCACTCGAAGGTGGCCCAGCCGAAACAAGAGGCTTTACGGCCTCAAGTCTGCCTACTGGACAGGGCCCACTGGTGAACCAGCTGAGAAAGACTTGTATTTTGTATAATGAATAAAAAAAACATCGTGGTGCTATACTTTCATTAACAATAACACTTTTAGGATGAGAAATAAAAATTGTTGACGGTTGCCAAATATTTTTGATTGGTAGTCTATGTTTATGATTATGCGTTTCTCTTACTCTATATATATCTATCTATCTATTAGTCTGCATCTATCTATCTATCTATCTATCTATCTATCTATCTATCTATCTATCCCTCAATATATACACGATTTTCATAAACGCTAATTCGAATATTCATAATCCTCAGTCTTAAAATATAAAAAGTCTCAAACTGAACATTCCTAAATGATGACACAAGACTGAAATTAATAAAACTTATTCACGAATGTTCATGTGTCAATTTTTTCAATCGCACGTGTGTGTGTGTGTGTGTGTGTGTGAATGAAGAAGGAGCTCTCGTCTAACTAAATAATTATCAATACTCTCAGAAAACATTGTTGACTTAGAACTTCAAAGAATTTGTTTGTTTTGATGAAAATATAAGAAACCACTAAATTATATAGAAACAAAAAAGAAAAAAAAACGTAAATTTCGTAAGAAATAAGCAAAACAAAATTTACTTAAGTTTGTTTGAACATTAAACAGTGAAACCTTTTAAGCTTGTAATGTTGAACAGAAAGATATTTTTTCAACCACGATTGAAAACAGAAATCCTTTTTTTTTTTTAATTCATGAAAAACAATTATATATAGTATAAAAGAATTAATTGTTTATTTCAGAACAAGAGTTGAATTTATTGAATAAATTTATCGAAACTCCCTTTATTATTTGTAATTAGATATGTATAAATTACTTATCATTCCTGACTTGGTTTCTTTATTTAATAGCATATCAAACTTTGTGGGTTATTTAATGTCGAACCATACTTATATAAGAATAGTAGTGGCATTATTTAACAATTAACTGCTTGGATAAGGGCTTTCGTATCTTTCCTTAGAGTCTGTAGCAGAAAAAAACTTGAATTTTTGTTTGGCGCGTAATTAAATTTGACCATTAGAGTCGCCGAACATTTTCACCCAATCAGGATGACTGGTCCGATTCAGCCCGAACGATATTTCCTAGCAGCACCAAAAATTGAAGAAAGCCCGCGAATCTCTCTCTCTCTGTCTCTGTCTCTCTCTCTCTCTGTCTCTCTCTCAGAAATCCTCAATGGGAAAGGACGTCTATTCGTCTGCTCCTGAATAGCAGTAGCAGCATCATACACTATGTGAAGAGCCTTCTAGTTTATGGACCCCTTGGGTCTATTCTTCGAGACCAAGGGATCCTAGTTAAAAACAAATTAGATGATACACTCTAACAACTTCCTACCTTCTTTCCTTACTACTAGTCTCTCAGCATACCAGCGTAAACCCCTCACTTCATGCTGCCATTAAAACCTTGATACCAAACCTAACGACGTCTTCGTTCTTCTCCACTACCTTTATTTTCCATCAACATTTAGCGAGGGGATAACAACCAACGAAATACCAACGCTACCAACGAAATACCAACGCAACCAATGTAATACCAACAAAACCAACTTAAACCTTAAACCAAAAACCTATAACTAATAATAATAATAATAATAATAATAATAATAATATCCCCATCGCTATAAATGGCGACCTTCCGACTTGTGAGAACACGTAACCACATATAAAAACAAATTAAATATACCACTACAAAATGGAAATTAAATATCAAAACAAAATATCTCCTCCGACAAGTCTTATAACTTGCTCTTGCTTACTCTCAAATTATTTACCCTGGATTACGCAGATATCTGTTAGATGACAGCACATCTAGGCATTTAAAAGAAAAGGCACTGAATTCTTTCTGTGTCAGTATGCCATAGGAGACAGAAATATTTTTTATCCTGTTCTCAGAGGTCTGCTACTCTGCCAGCGGTATACTACATACAATAATAGACAATATATGGTATGAAAGCTTTCAGATATACAGGCATGTCTACTTCACATATCAATCCATGGACAATACCAAGCAGGTGACATGAACCCAGTTTTATTTCTTTTCCAGTCACATCTTCATTGTTTTATACACACATCCTTCTTTTTTATATCTCATTCGATTTTGCATCCTCTTTCTTTTGGGGTTGAGATTTAATTGTTTAATAACATAAAACCCCTGATGCGTTACCTAAAGTAAAAAATTAGTTACAAATACTTTGACCAGTTTTATGGTTTAAAATATTCTCATCTAATATTAATAATTTGTACACAGTTATATGGTTTCAGGCAAATATTCCTATATTAATCCTTTTTATGCATACAACTAAATAGTGTCAAGCATTCCTACCTAATATTAATAATATTCAAACAAATTTATTTGACCCCTAGATAAGATTCTAAAAGGTACGATAATTCCTTGTCTGAGTGGGTTTAGTTCGGTTTTATGGCATATCAATCATTGTAGGTTATTTAATGCCAAATATGGTTTATACATACTTATTAGATATATATGATTTGTGAACATAAGTCAACAAAGTTAAATGGTTCATATATTGCTTTGTATCACAAACAATTCAATTAAACATCAGCCATTAGTTCATACACAGTTAATTGATCAAACAGTTCTATTTCTAACAGTTCAATTTAACATAAGTCATATTTATGCACACAGTTTAAATGTTAAACAGTTCTATATGACCCAAAAATAAGACTCTATCAGGTGCTATGACTTCAGGTCAGAGTAGACCTGGGAAGGATGACAATGAAGGGGTACTCTACATTCCCCAGAGCTCCAGCATTACTGGAGCCTCACCATCGGATTGTTTAGTGTCATATCCAGGACACTCGTTGGGGAGGTCTTAACAATTTGCGGAGATGCAGTCAGTGTATTCTACAGTCCAAGTCAACTGGGCTTGAGTGGATTTGGGAGTAATGGCAATGAAAGGGGGATTCTATGTACTTCAAGTTCCAGAATTGAAGTCATACCTCCCAATATAATTTAATGTCATACCTAGCTCATGCCTTTTGTGAAGAATTTTTCCCTATGCAGAGGATTCAGTTAGCATATTCTATATCACACCGACAGGACCATCGAAAACTTAGTATTTCTTATGTAAAACCAAATCTTCATCCTCAGAACATTGACTTAGTTCTGTGCAGATATGTGGGGATTTAGGAATTAACAATAAAACTCCCAACCGGATGTTGACTCGTCGACTGCCACATACAAAATGTATAAACGCGTCGCCACGCATCGGCTCCACGCATCCATCCGGTTAAAAATCAGAAAAAAGAAAAATAACAAAAATTAAAGTAGCCAATGAGAAGCAGTCGCGCCAAAATGAGAAGGATTTTGGAGTGACGAATTTGGAGCCGGTGGGGAGAGATAAATACTCGGGTTTTCTGTGATCCGGGTCAGTGAGGACAAAAGAGACCCAAGGAAGCACATAGATACAGTGATCAAGCGAAAAGTAACGTCCGCCCTCGAGTTAAGAGCTGAAACTACTTTTCTGCTAGTTCCACTTCCTGACCTTAAAAGAAAGAGAAGAAAAGAAAAGAAAAAAAGGAATAAGTACTCTTTAAAAACATTATCCTCCTTCCCCCCCTTTTTTTCCTAATATCTGACTTTCCACTACTTCGTAAATTTACTACTTGTAAAAGGGAACTTCTGAACATTAAAATCCAAGTTAATGCTTTATTGTTTTATAAAAATTGTTTAAATTCTAGATGTTCCTTGTTTGTCTTGTTTTAAATGAAGTTTTTCTCATTGTATGTTGTAAGACTCCAAACCCAACCAACAAGGCCATATATATATATATATATATATATACAATTCGAAAAAAAAACCCTCCACTGTCATTTGGCTAGTATAAATTTATTTCAGCTGGCCACTCCACAAGAGAAATCAACCTTTCCAGATAGCTATCACACAATGGAGAGAAAATAAAAAAATTCTTTCAGTGGATTCTTACTCGTTTCAAAAAAGAAAATAAAGAAGAGAGGGAGGGACAAAAAGATATGGGCTAGAATTTGGTGTCAAATCCGGGTGTAATGTCATCGTCAGGTGCCACGTATCCTTATGTATCAAAAAAATTTTAACACAACTCATAAAACCTTCAGTAACTAACATCTTGTCAATAAATTAAACTATTTTATTTTAAGAAAAAATCTATTTATTTATTTATTTATTTATCAAAGAAAACATGGTGTAATGGTTAAAGCGATGGACTGCAGAATCGTAGTACGCGAGTTCGTACTCCAGTCGCGCTATTATATTCACTTTCGGGCAAATACCCTTGGGAAAGGTATGAACCCCCTTACTCCCTCCAGCTATGGGTAAATAGTAGGGCAGACTAGGTTCTTCAGCCTTGGTGGGGCAACTAGTCTAGGAGAAGGAAAACTCTAAATTCAAACCTGTTAAACTCCGCTTAAAAATTGACCTTGTGTCATATCCTGCCCGAGCGGAGGGGTTGGTAAATATATATAGATAAACACTATTACTAATATCAAACTTATCTTTGGATATTTTATATATATATATATATATATATATATATATCGGCACATTGGTCTAGTGGGTAAAGTGTTCGCAAATAGCCTGGCAGACCAGGGTTCAATCCCAGGTCAAGTCATACCGAATACTCAAAAAATGGTACTTGATGCCTCCTTGCTTAAAACACAGCATTAAAAGGTATGGATCGAGTGTAAAGTGGAGCAATCCAGGGAAAGGAGTCGTGCCCTCCCCTACAACTCGGTGTAATAGCTATTGAAAAAAGGGAGCCTTCAGGTTGCCCTCAACTATGGTCGCCAACTTTACTTTTTATATTTATAGAAGCAAATAGATGATCAAAAACATCAACCAGCTGTATTTATGCAAGATAACGCTCCGTATCACACAGCGAAGTCTGTTAAGACATTTCTTTCTGAGGAGGATGTGTAGGGAACAAATAAATAAATAAAAAAATTGAATTTAAAAAAATAAATAAATAGATAAAAAGAAAACTATTAAATTTGAAGAAACTCCCAGAGGTCTCTAACGGAAAAGGAAATGACGCATCCGTAAAAAGAAAAAAGGATTTTCCCCTTAAAAAAGGAAACGATATCATCTTGCTCTTTCAGGCAGTGTCCGTCGAACCAACACCATTTTGCTGTCTGGTGTTTTGGGCACTACGCTGCGTCTTGGGACGTAGCGTCGGTTAGTCCCTTCACCAAGTAAATAAAGGAAAGTATGGAAGAATTGTTTTCGTCTCTTATCTGTTTCTATCTTTTCTTTTTGTATATTTCTTTTGGGACTTTCTTTGGGCAAGGCATTGCGCCGGCCAGTCAATGTGAGGTGAAACAGTGTAACCAAAATATGGAGTCAGATAACTTACGGCAACACAGCCTTGCCCTTAGTTCCTGACCTCAAAAAGCCTTCAAATCCCACAGATGTTACTGTTATAAAGTGGCCTGCTTAAAGCCTAGACATGAATCCGATTGAAAATGTTTGGAAGTTACTAAATGAAAGCGTTAAGGAAAAGAATCCAAGAAACGTCCAAGAACTATGGACTAATTTGAAAGGAGAATGGGCGAAAATATCCGTTGATGAATGCAAGACATTAATTCGCTCGTGTACAAAAAGATGTCAAGCTGTTATTGAAAGTAAAGGTCTACACAGCAAATACTAATGAATTATCGATGGACTGCGGAATTGTAGTAAGTGAGTTCGTTCTCCCGTCGCGCTATTACGTTCACTTTCGGGCAAATACCCTTGGGAAAGGTATGAACTCCCTTATCCACCCAGCTATGGGTTAAATAGTACCACTACTGTTCTTCTAGGAGAATGGCTTTGGCATTAAATAACCTACAAAGGTTGATATGCCATTAAACAAAGAAACCTAATGAAGTTTGAATGCTATTTTCATTTAGATATGATGTATCCATTATAATAGTTTGATTTTGTTAATCGTTCTGATGTTTTTGATCGTCTATTTTTTTCGAATGTTATATAATTATTCTTATAACTTGATCAAAATAAATTTATTGAGCTTTATATTTTGGAATTATATAATTTACCTTTATATCCTTATTTTTCCTTGATAAAATGTTCTATGAAGCTTTAAAATAAAAAGTTATTTCACATTTAGACTTTTTCTTAACATCTTCCTGATCTTTATGTTCGCTACTATATATATATATATATATATATATATATATATATACGGGGATTTTAAAATGTGTTAACACTTCTATAGGTAGGTTGGTTTGTTTGAATATATTTTAAGGCACATCCTTTCTTATGGGTTACTTAATGCCAAATACTGTTTATATATATATATATATATTTGTAAATGAATAGTTTGTTGGCAACTTTATTTTTATACTATTTGTTAGAGCTCATATCTTTGTATACAGTTAAATGGATTCAAGTATTCCAAACTCTAATAATTCCATTTGATATCAATCATCTGGTTACGCATAGCTAAATGGTTTTAAGTAATGCTATATAATATCAGTCATCCTATTTATCAAGTATTCCTATCAAATAATTTCCACACAGCCATATGGCTTCAAATAACAGATAAAAACTTTTAGTAAATGATCGAACAGTTGTATTTGACTCATAGATGTGAGCCTAACTGACACTACCAATCCAAATCAGAGTGGACTTGGGAGTAATGCCAATGAAGGAGTACTCTACATTTTTTAACGCTCCAAGACATGAGCCTCACCATCAGACGCAGTTAAGTGTCATAGTAAGGACACTTATTGTGGGGAGTGTCGAAATCGCTGAGTTTGGTAGATGTAAAGTCGGCACTCAGTCGCAGAACATGTTGAGTTACATTTTTGAAGAGGGGTCCAGAACTCTGAGGAAGGAGAGATTTGTGGTCAGTGGGGCATTCCACTGTGCACATGTGGATAAGTCCAATCTGTGGGCAGTGATTGGTTGCTGGCCCAGGAATGGAGATAAACGGCCCATTGGCTTAGTGGTAGATTGTTCACCAATTGTTCCAGAGACTGGGGTTCAATCTCAGGTAGAGTCATACCAAAGACTCAAAAAGTGGTACTTGATACCTCCTTGCTTAACACTCAGCATTATAAAGTACGTTTCAAGGGTTAAGTGGAGCAACCCAGAGAAAGGAGTAGCGCCTTTTCCTATTCCTTGGTCTAATAGCAATTGAAATGGGAGCTTTTGGGTAGCCCCTGACTACGGTCGACAACTTTACTTTTATATATATGTATACACACACACACACACCAATATGTCCTGGGGTGTCCTGGTTAAAGCGATGGACTTCGGGATTGTAGTAAGCAACTTCGAACTCCAGTTGCGCTATTACGTTCACTTTCAGACAAATACCCTTGGAAAAGGTATGAACCCCCTTATCCTCCCTGCTATGGGTTAAATAGTACCACTACTGTTCTTCGAAAAGGACGGCTCTGGCATTAAATAACCTACAAAGGCTGATATGCCATTAAACAAAGAAACCAAACCAAACTGATAAGTCCATTCCCTGGACAGGGATTGGTTGCTGGCCCAGGAATGGACATACTGGTATATTAAGCACTGGCGCAGGGTCTGTATTGGGTTACATTTTATTTTATATGTTTTATTTTTGTTTGCGAACTGGATGCTAGTTGGTACCCCTGGGCCAGCAAGTGTTATTATTATTGCTGTGATTCTGCACATTACAGCAGTCACTTCTACTGGGAGAAGGGATTTTATTGTTACTTATTGTCGGTAGATTGGAATGTAACAAATGGATGTTTTTTGTTAAAAGGACAGATGCCTTAGTGGTTAAAAGCTTAATGGATAAAGATGACACAGGCTTGCAGAAATAGGAAATGATTGACAAGCTGACAGGTCATTTAAACAGGTGGTCGTGACACATTGAAATGAGAAATGAGATAAGATGATGGAAATGACATACAAAAGTCCCGAAGCAAAAAGTACCTAAATCACCAGCTGGAAGGAAAATACTTTAGTGGCTGACCAGATGTGAGTTATCAACCTTGAGTAGATGTGTTTATAAAAGAAGCCATGTTCAGATGTCAGGTAGAATCCCGGCTAATGGTCAAAGTTTAGAGATCTCCTGTCAAGACCCCATATACACTTGTAAACTCTTTGACTCTCTCTCTCTCTCTCTCTTAGACTCCACACTCGTAGCAACCCAGGGAAATAAAGAAAATAAGTGATATCTTTTATATATAAGTGTTTGTCAATTTTTTTTTGTTGTTATCAAGTCCTACTGCAGTGTGCGACCCAGTAGGAAGAACTCCAGGAGCAGTAAACAATATGCATTACTTCTTTGCAGATGTGCAGCTGGTGTATTCTACCGCCCAAACCAACAAGAGAGTATTTCTATATGATTCTCTTAAGAATATTACAATTTCAAAAACTCAACCTGCTTATCACTCCTGTCATTATATTCTTGGAATCTGACAAATTGGGCATGTTGGAAGCTGACACCATCAAACAAGTGACGATGAAAGAAAAAATTAAGAAGGAGTATGTCTAAGAAAAGGAAACCTTAAGAAAGAAACTGAATCTCTCCAAATAGCAGCATAAAATAACGCTATAAGAACCAATCATATCAAATCGAGAATAGATAAGACGCAATAAAACAGCGAATGTAGGTTATGTGGTGATAGAGATGAAACTATCAATCACATAATAAGCGAATGCAGCAAATTAGCACAGAAAGAGTATAAGACTAGACATGACTGGGTGGACAGCGTAATCAACTGAGAATTAGGCAAGACATTTAAATTTGACCCTAAAAATAAATGGTATATGCACAATCTAGCATCTGACCTGTAGAATGAGTTACAAAAACTCCTCTAGGATTTTGACATACAAACGGATCACCTAATCTCAGCCAGTAGACCAAACCTTATTATAATCAACAAAAAAAGAGAATATGCAAAATTGTGGACTTTGTTGTCTCGGCTGACTACCGAATAAAATTGAAAGAAAGTGGAAAGAAGGATAAATACTTTGACCTTGATAGGGAATTGAAAAAGTGTGGAATTTGAAAGTGATAATTATACCAATCGTGATTGGTGCTTATGGTACAGTCACCAAAAGATTAGTAAAGGGATTGGATGACATGAAAATAAGAGGACTAGTGGAGACCATCCGAACTACTACATTATTGACAATGGCCAGAATACTAAGAAGAGTCCTGGAGACTTGAGGAGACGTGCTGTCACTCAAACTCCAGTAGGAAGAACTCCAGGAGCAGTAAACAATATGCATTACTTCTTTGCAGACATGTAGCTGGTGTATTCTACCGCCCAAACCAACAAGAGAGTATTTCTATATGATTCTCTTAAGGATATTACAATTTCAAACACTCAACCTGCTTATCACTCCTGTCATTATATTCTTAGAATCTTCCAGAACTGTAGCCTCATCATTGGTTGTGGTTTGGTGTCATACCTAAAACACTTGTGGGGTGACTTACACTTACATGGGAACACAATTGGAATATTCTAGGCCTTGTATTGAATTGAAAGAGTCAGTGTACTGTTGTGTTGAGCAGCAACAATAACTGAAGAGCTAATTACTACACTTAGTGTATAAAGCAATTGGTATTTACGGTAGACTGGAATATTCCATTCCTGCATCTAGGTGATCTCATTCTTCAAACCCTGATAGGCTGCTGGTTTCAGCATGGATATGGTGCAGGATAAACCTCCACCTTTCTGCTTTATGGCTGGTCAGTTTTTTTTTGTTTTATGGCGTATCAACCTTTTTTGGATCATTTAACGCCAAGTTAAGTCATTTCCATAAAAGTTTCAAATAATTCAGTCTAGTATAAGTATAGATTTTTGTTTACACAACATTAAATGTCAAAACAGTTCTATTATAAACAATTTAGTTTAGGATAAGTACACAGTTTAAATGTCAAAACAGTTCTAGTACACAGTTTCAATGTCAAAAAACACTTCTGTTTCAAACAATTCAGTTTAGCATAAGTACACAGAGTAAATGTCAAAACAATTCTATTTCAAGCAACTCAGTTTAGCATAAGTACACAGTTTAGATCTATTTGGTAAGAAAAGATCCTGTCAGGTGCTACCACTCTGAGCCGGAGTAGACCTGGGAGCAATAGCAATGAAGGGGTACTCTGTATTCCCCAAAGCACCAGCATTATTGGAAACTCAATGTCAGTTTGTTCAGTGTCATATATCCAGGACACTCGTTGGGGGAGTCTTACCCCTCTGCAGAGAACCAGTTGGTGTATTCTACAGCCTCACCTGACTGAGGAATTACTTAGTTATTGCTTGTTCCCTGGTCTAAACACTGGATTCTCACTGGAATCTCACTGGAATGGTAGATTTTATCATATCATGGGGGGGGGGTAATTTCTACCCCACCTGCAGGCATGGCTGCTTTCTTTTGGGTCATTTATGAATGAATATTGTCAAGTTTCATGTATTTGTCTGAATTTCCTCTTTCTCAACTAACACTAACACAGCATATATATCTATAATACTGTTAAATGATAAGGGTTCTGTTAAATATTTCTCAAGAGTATCAGGGGAGATAACTTGCATGACTTAACAGGTACATTTATTTTTGATATTTTCGGATGGTTTTCTAAAATTCTAAGAGAGTTTTTCTTGCTATGTTAGTGTATTATGATTTGATATTAGAGCTTGCCATAATTTTATTATTCATGTTGATGTTTTTGTACTTTGATAATTAAATCTGCACAGGTTTTTAAGATCATTCATTCTGAATGTTCTCATGAGGATTTAAACGTTGTCTTAAAACCATTGAAGAGTACCAAAAATATAGTTGATTGGTTGGGTTTTATGGCATATCAACCTTTGTAGGTTATTTAATGCCAAATCCATTTTTATACAAATATTCAGTTTTATTTCAAACAATTCAGTTTAGCATGAGTACACAGTTTGTCAAAAAAAGTTCTATTTCAAGCTATTCAATTTATTCAAACAGTTTTAATTCAACTAATTCGGTTTAATATAAGTACAGAAGTTCTATATTAAACAATTCAGTTTAGTGTAAGTACAGTTTCAATTTCAAAACCAGTTTCATTTCAAACAATTCAGTTTAGCGTAAGTACACAGTTTAATCGTGAAAAAACATTTCTAATTAAACTATTCAGTTTAGTCAAACAGTTCTAATTCAAACAATTCAGTTTGGCATAAGTGTGCAGTTAAGTTCTGTTTAACCCATAGATAGGGCCCTGTCAAGTACTACCATTCCAGGCCAAAGTGGATCTGGGAGCAATAGCAATGAAGGCAGTGCTCTGGATTCCCCAAAGTTCCAGCATTACCAGAGCCTCACCATCAGATTGTTTAGTGTCATATCCTGGACTCTCATCGGGGGTGGGGTGTTACCCCTCTGCAGAGGTGCAGTCTGTGTATTCTACAGCCCCAGCTGACAGGGCAATACACAGATTTAATGTCAAAACAGTTTTAGATCAGATAATTCATTTTATTATAAGTACACAGTTGAAATCTCAAAACAGTTCTATTCTAAACAATTCAATTTAGCATAAATACACAGTTTAAATACAAAAATCAATGAAGTCAAGAAACTACAGTTTAGTTCAATGTAACCCATAGATAGGACCCTTATCAAGTGCTACCACTCCAGGACAGAGTGGACCTGGGAGCGATAGCAATGAAGGGGTACTCTGCATTCCCCAAAGCTCCAGCATTACTGGAACCTCACTATCAGATTGTTCACCGTCATATCCAGGACACTCATTGGGGAGGTCTTACCCCTCAGCAGAGAAGCAGTCAATGTATTGTACAGCCCCAATCGACTGGGCAACAAAAATGTAGCGACTGTCACAAACTCGATATCCCATCAAGAATACATCATACCTAGAACCAGAGCCACAATATAAACTCCTCTTTGAGTAACAATCAGTCTCACTCATCTTAAAAATCTTGAAAACTTAGTTAACAAAATAAAGAAAAAAATTAACATGTGATATGGTCGCTAACACAACTGTTTTACCAAATCTAAATGTAGAAGCAAAAAAAATGTGGCAGAATTTCCAAAAATACCTTTTTCTTATTTTGCTGCCTATTTCATAGTTGTAAACTTAAAATGGCTGATTAAAAAAACAAACTCAATTCTTATTCCTTGTCTATCATCTTTAAGATAATCTGCCACCTACATAAACACACTTTATATATGCAACACTATGCACTACACTATATTTTTTACACCAACATGGAACTCCAAAATGGTAACATTCAACCCCCAGAAATATTAGTTCGTTTAAAAAAAAAAAATACTATTTTACATTGATATGAAGCTGTTTAGATTCTTGGTTTTTGCAGGTTGAGTTTTATGGCATATCAACCATTGTAGGTTATTTAACGCCAAATCCTCTTTATACATATATATTAAATATATATAATTTGATTTGGTCGGGTTTTATGGCATATCAACCATTGTAGGTTATTTAATGCCAAATCCTCTTTATACATATATATTAAATATATATGATTTAGTTTGGTTGGGTTTTATGGCATATCAACCATTGAAGGTTATTTAATGCCAAATCCTTTTTATACATATATATTCAATATATATAATTTACTTTGTTTGGGTTTTATCATATTTACCAACCCCTCCGCTCGGGCAGGATATGACGCAAGGTCAATTTTTTAAGCGGAGTTTAACAGGTTTGAATTGTAAACTTTGTTTGGGTTTTATGGTATATCAACCATTGTAGGTAATTTGATGCAGAATCCATTTTTATACATATCTATCAAATATATCTGATTTGGTTTGGTTGGGTTTTATAGCATATCAACCATTGGAGGTTACTTAATGCCACATCCTGTTTAAACATATATATCAAATATACATAGGATTTGTAAACACATTTTTTTATATAGCATTTATTAAACAAGCCTGAGCTCTTTTTTTCACACGGTTAAATGGTTTCAAGTATTGCTATATAACAGTCACAATTTAACATCAGTCATTTGTTTGCTCAATTTTTTCTATTCAACCCATAGCTAGAACCGTATCAGGTGCTAACACACTGAGTCAGAGTGGACCTGGGATCAATGGCAATGAAGGAGTACTCCACATTCCCCAAATCTCCAAGGCTGGAGCCTCACCATTAAATGTTTTAATATTATAGGGTGAGGTTCTACCTCTCTGCAGTGATGCATTCAGTGTATTCTACATCCCCAGCTGACAGGGTTTACAGTGGACCTGAGAGTAATGACAAAGAAAGTATACTCTACTCTCTTTACATCTCCTGAACTGAAGTCTCACCACCAGATGCAGTTTAGGGTCATACCCTGAACACCCCTAATTTTGGTGAGGCATGTATATGGAATGCAGTCAGTGTATTCTACATCCCCAGCTGACAGGGCTTAGAGTGGACCTGAGAGTAATGACAAAGAAAGTATACTCTATTCTCTTCACATCTCCTGAACTGAAGTCTCACCACCAGATGCAGTTTAGGGTCATACCCTGAACACCCCTCATTTTGGCGAGATATGTGCATGGAATGCAGTTAGTATATTCTAAGCCCAACCAGCAGAGTGGATTTAATTTTGACTGCAACACACATATACAAACAAAATGAAAAATGCTTTTGTTGATTAAATTATTTTCTTTTTCCGGTTTTATTTGATTTCTATTTTGTTGTCTCTTCCTTCTTATTAATTTTCACCTTTCAGATTTATTCTTTTCTTTTTATGGTTTGATATAAAATCATTGTTCCAAATTTGTAAAGTTGCTTTATAAAACTATAGATGGTACAGCATTGTTCCTTGCACAATCGTTTTGAAGATGAAAGGAATGGTAAAGAATACGTCACTGTTAGAAAATGAGAACCAATTGCCAGACAATGTTCGGAATTGGTTGGAGACTTTTTTGTTTTAATTAATCACTGAGCAAGTAAAGATCAACAAATAAAAAGAAATATTTTCCCCACCAAAAATCTGATTATCTGCATGCATTTCTATCAGGATAAGATTCAATAGGAAAGAAAATATTGGACTATATGATACTTTCATTCTAGGTAGGATGTACAGATACTACACTTTGATCTTAGGTAGAAAGGCTTATATATACATAAATAATTCAATTATTTTTGTCAGAAATTTTGAATACAATAAAATGGTATAAATACACACACACACACAAATATATAGGGGAGGTCCCAACGGTATGGCGGCTAACATACTGGACTGGAACATCATAGTAAGTGAGTTTGAGTGGTGAACTCCCTTATACAACTCAACTTTTGGTTAAATAGTACTACTATTATTCTTTAACAAGGACAGCTTTTAATATTGAATAACCTAGGAAGGTTGATTTGCCAAAAATCAAAGAAACCAAACCAAACCATATATATACATATATACACACACATACGTGGGGAATTCAATAAGATTCCAGACTTTTTTGTACAGGCATTTAAAATTGCCGTAGACTCTTGAAAATTCAGTATGTTATTGCTATACATCTTATGAGATGACTGACCAATTTTTATGATTTCAGGTTCAAATGAACAGCTACAGCAGTCCACAACTCCATCCTTATCACAGACTATTTGACCAAGATGGACATCAAGACAGTTCCACAGCCTCCCTAAAGTCCAGACTTTGCTCCCTATGACTTTTTCTTATTCCCTAAGCTCACAGGCTGTTGTTATGAGACAGTTGAGGAGATGAAAGAGGCTGTGATGAAGGTTGTTGACACACTCACAGAAGAGGACTTCCATGGGGCCTTCCAGAAGTTAATGAAACGGTCCAACAAATGCATTGCAGCCGGGAGAGATTACTTTGAAGGGGACTAGAGTTTCATGTGTGTACTATCAATAAAAGTGCCCATCTGAAAAAAGTCTGGAAACTTATTTAATGATCCTCGTGTATATAAGTTGGCCTACTGTTGTCAAGGGTGACATGAAGGCTCCCTTTTCAATAGCTACTACACCACTTTCTCTGGATTGCTCTGATTACCTTTGATTTGCGCTTTATAAGGTTGAGTTTTAGGCAAGGAGACATCAAGTATGATTTTTTGAGTCTTTGGTATGACTCGGGCAAGGATTGAACCCTGTTCTCTTAGCTCATTGGTGAACACTCAAACCTACATTTGAGATAACAACTTTCTTATATAAAAAGGAGTATATTCTTAAATCTTATTAAAGGATATATATATATATACATTAAATGTTACAAATAATTTCAAATGAACTCTATTAAATCCTGTAAGTATATATATATATATATATATATACATAATTATATGAATACTTTTCATATATATATATATATATATAATAGTATAAATACTTTTTAATAAATATTATCAAATGGTGTGTATATATATATATATATTATTATGTGTATATATATATATATATATATATAATTGTAAAAAATACTTTTAAATAAATATGATTACTGGTAAATGGTACATATAAAATTCAACAAATACTTTTAAATAGATAATATATGTTGATTGGTTGGGTTTTATGGCATATCAACCTTTGTAGGTTATTTAATGCCAAATCCATTTTTATGACAATAGTCAGCTCTATTTAAAACAATTTAGTTTAGTATGAGTACGCAGTTTAATTGTGAAAAACATTTTTACTTCAAGCTATTCAGTTTAGTCAAACAGTTCTAATTCAGCTAATTCAGTTTTGTATAAGTACAGATTTTGTTTACACACAGTTAAATATCAAAACAGTTCTATATTAAATAATTCAGTTTAGGCTAAGTACAGTTTCAATGTCAAAAACAGTTCAGTTTAGAATAAACATGCTGTTTAAATGTAAGTACAGTTTAATTGTCAAAATCATTTCTATTTCAAGGTATTCAGATTATTCAAACAGTTCTAATTCAAACAATTCAGTTTAGCATAAGTATACAGTTAGTTCTATTTAACCCATAGGTAGGGCTCTATCAGGTGCTACCATCCCAGGCCAGAGTGGACCGGGGAACAATGGCCAAGAAGGAGTGCACTGCATTCCCGAAAGCTCCAATATCACTGGAACCTCACCATCAGATTGTTTATAGTCATATCAAGGACACTCGTTGGGCGGGGTCTTACCCCTCTGCAGAGAAGCAGTCGGTGTATTCTACAGCCCCAGCCAACTGGGCAAAAATAGATGATATAAATGATATCAATATACATACAGGGTGTGGTGGGTAAATTATTGCCATTTTAGATTACGAATTTTAAGCGTGCACTTCATTTCAGGCTTTGTTTACCATGCAGTAAACTTGAGTCCGTTGGGAATAGTCTGTGAGTAAAGCAGCATCATGACACAATTCATTTCTCCAGAAATTTGGAAACTGCTTGACATTTACTTTGAAAGATCTAATACAAATATATCAGATAGTTTCGGTACCAATCTGAGGATGGTGCAGAGGATGTGAAAAGAGTGCGATGACTCCAATTACGTAGGTACAGCAGCTCAGAAGCCTCACTGATAATTCTGATTAGAAATGAACTCCTGAATTTGTTTGTGAGATCCCGTTTCTGATGGTCAACATTTCCAGCAAGTCAATCGCATCTATAGTCAGAGACATGGGAGTATCTGACTTTCTTATCTGGCAGGTAGTGCGTGAAGACATTCAGTATTTCTTAAACAAGATGTGAAAGGACCAATTCTTATCCCAGACCACAAAAGACAAGAGGGAAGATGGCACTGCAAAGCTTTTGAAAACCTCAAGCATTCCTCCAACAAACATGCTTTGTTTTTTTCTCAAATGAGAAAAATTTTTGCTAGAACTCAAAGCAACACCATTAGCTTGTAAGATGTATTGATTGTAATAACAAAGATGAAAAGCAAACGACTAGTTCATATGATGGTGTTTGGGGTGATCACTCATGATAGTGATGTTATACCTCCATTCATCATCCCCACATGGCCTCAGATTCAAAGCCCCGTTGGTTGGGGCTGTAGAATAAACCAACTGTTCTCAACAGAGGAGCAAGACCCTGCCCAACACATGTCTTGGATATGATACTAAACAATCTGATGATGAAGCTCCAGTAATGCTGTAGTTTTGGGGAATATAGAGTACCCCCTTTTTTTGCCATCACTCCCAGATCCACTCTGGTCTGGAGTGGTAGCACCTGATAGGGTCTTATCTATTGGTCAAATAGAACTAAAATGGGGAACTTTTGCTAATCTGAATTGCTTGAAATAGGACTGATTTGACATTTAAAATTCATACTTATGCTAAACTGAATTGTTTGAAATAGAACTGTTTTGACATTTAAACTGCATACTTATGCCAAAATAGAACTGTTTTTAAATAGAACTAAACAGTGTACTTATGCTAATCTGAATTGTTTAAAATAGAACTGTTTTGACATTTAACTATTTGTGAACAAAAACTATACGTATACTAAATTGAATTATTTGAAATTTAATTCAGCATTAAATGACTCGAAAAGGGTTGATATGCTGTAAAACAAAACAACCAACCAACCAACCAACTCATTCAAGTGCTTAGAAGAAGTAGTGCTATTCTAGCTTGAAAGGGTGGCTGCTTGAAGACCCTATGTTTGGCAAAAGGACTCTGCACCATGCTACACAAGCAGGAGGACCCAGTCTTGGCTTTCAGAAAATTTCTGTGACCATATCACTCCTAACATCAGCCAACTCAACTCCCTTTGATTATTACATGTGGGGTGCAATTAAGTGAGAGACCAACAAAACTCTTTGCAATACCAAGATGAACTGAATGCAAAGCATTTACCAATTTAAACAATGACACTGTCAGAAACGCTAGCAGGAAATTCTAAAGTTGTCTGGAAGCCATGGTTGAAGTGAAAGGAAATTTTTTTGAATGAATTTAATCTATATTTCAAGATATTTTCATGTGCTTTTGCTAAATATGTCTGGTTGGAATTCATTAGAGTTTGAAAACCAAAGTAAGGTTAGAATAATTTGGGAATTTTGTGTTAGATGACAAAATAGTTAGAGAAAAAGAGAGAGAAAAAAAAAGGGAACAAAATAATTGAATGACCCTCTCGTGCTCCCCTCAAAAGCACTAGAAAACATGTGTATATCTGTAAAAGAGAGGAAAGATTTAGAACCCCGAGGTGAAAGTAGAATGGACGGACTGTGATAAAATGAAAATAGCAACCAAAAACAAGGCAAAACCTCTCAAACTTTGGCAGAGGTCAACTGACGGTTAGCTATTCATGTCTTTTACTATATTGTCATTTTAAAATGCGTGAAAGATTTTATTTTTTTGTAATATCATTACTTAAGTTGTTTGTTATGCTGTGAGAAGAAGAATTGTTTGGCCAAGTTATGTATCTATGGCGGGGAACTAGTTTTATCAGATATTGAGTAGACATTAGTTTGAGATTGATTCTTGTTGTGGATTTTGAGGGCTTTAGATTTAGCATAATGTATAAAGGATTTGGGGTACTGTGGGTTGAGGAAGGAGTTTTTTATATGGATGAATTCATCGTTTAAATATTTTGAGGAACAAATACGTAGAGCTCTGAGGTAAAAACCTATGATGATACCTCTTTTAGTATTGTTGTAGAGGTGTGAATAAAAGTGAATGTGGTCATTTTTACAGGTGGTTTTATGATAAACCCTAAATTCTAGTTTGTAAATCAAGATCTTGTGGATAGAAGTTTACATAGCATCACTGATAAACTGAACAATGTCGAACCTTCCCTAAAGTTCACATATGAACTTGAATACAACTGTACCCTACCTTTTCTGGACATTTTACTTATTAGGAATATCAACAAACTAAAAATATGTCCTCCTGCCTTCTTCAGGTGTTTATCGAACTCAGAAACCTTCATGGAACTTCGAACTATGTCCTTTATTGAATCCACAGGGGTCGCCTGTTCTGATTCTGTTAGCCATAACTGGGTACAAGTGTTAAGTATTCCTGTATTCTTAATTGCCTGCAGTCAGGATTGAACCTAAGTGAATAGTTGCATCTTTCTTTTTAAAGTTAAAGAGCTCATTTGTTTGCACATAGTTAAATGGTTTTAAGTATTGCTGACATTAATGATTCTAAACGCTTTCAAATGTTGCTTTTTAATATGAATAATTCTATAAATTATTAATCATTTTTTTTACATAGAATCAAATAGTTCCTAATATTGCTATCTAATTCTATCTGCACACCATTTAATAGTTTCAAAGTAAGATTAAGTTATTTGGTTTAATGGCATATCAACCCTTTATGGTTATTTGATGCCAAATCCTATATATATATATATATATATACATATGTATATTATCTTATTGTATTGTGATAATTTAATTTAATAATTATTGTAATAATGTGAAATAATAATTATTTAAGTCTAATTAATTTCAAAATAAAACCTTCATCGTCAAAGACTTTTTTTAAATGAACACGGCCTTGGATGTTCAAATTTTTTTTTTTGTTCATTTAAAAAATATCCCTGATGATGAAGTTTTTACATTGAAATTAATTAGACTTGAATATTTATTATTTTACAATCCAGTTGCTCTCTAAATTAATACAGTACAATTAGATAAAATAATTTGTGCAATGCTTCAAGCAAATTACAAAATTCTTTTATATATATATATATATATATATATATATATATATATATATCTCATTTCTAATAGAATAGTTTGTAAATTTATTTTTAAATGAGTTAGAGCTCATCTGTTTGCACACAGTTAAATGGTTTCAAGTATTGCTTACACTAATAATTCTATTTGATACCAATTATTTGTTTGCAAACGGCTAAATGCTTTTAAGGATAGTAAAGGATTAAATAGTTCTATTTGACCTATAGATGGGACTCTAACAGGTACTGTCAATCCCGGTCAAAGTGGACCTGAGAATAATGGCAATGAGAGAATACTCCACATTCCCCAAAGATCCAAGACTGGAGCCTCACCACTACATAGTTTAGTGTCATATCTAGGACAGAGGTGCGGTCGGTGTATTCTACAGCACCAGTGGACAGGACGGAATTTTGCAAGGTTAAAATATTTTTTGCAATATACCAATTCCAAACAATGCAAAGTTTACAATTATGGAAAAATTCCGAATGAAAAATCTTTTTTGCCATTTTTACAAAAAAAGTTCCCTTTTGTAAAAGAGAAATGGACTTACCCCTGGAAAAATGTGCTCGTGTGTGCCTAGCATGCAAAAGCGAAAATGGCTGCTCTAACGTGTTTCAAGAACTCACAATCGCTGATTCTAACGAGACCGACAAGATGTGTGCAAAGGTCTAAGCGTATAAAAAAGACAGACAGCCGCAGTGTTCAAAGCAAACTCAAGCACTGTGGTTGGCAAGAGATGATATATCCAGCTGATTGGAAGAGATAATTCAGGAGACATTTCTAAGCTAGAAACGTTTGTGCTGGACGGTGATACGCGAAAAGTGTCCTGGATCAGTTTTCTGTCTGTTAAGCGACTCCTGATTACTACACCTTTATTTATTGAATAACACTTGTACTTTTTTTTATTCATAGATAATAGGTTGATTGGTTTTGTTTGGTTTTATGGCATATCAACCTTTATAGGTTATTTAATGCTAAATCCATTTTTATGTAAATAATCTGTTCTATTGAAAACAGTTCAGTTTAGCATAAGTACACAATTTAATTGTCAAAAACATTTTCATTTCAAACTATTCAAGCAGTTATATGTAATAATTCAGTTAAGTGTAAATACAGTTTTAATGTCGAAAAACAGTTCTATTTCAAATAATTCAGTTAAACATAAGAACGCAGTTAAAGTGTAAGTACGGTTTAAGTGTCAAAAAGGTTTATATTTCAAGCTATTCAGTTTACTCAATTCATTTTAGCATAAGTATTCTGTTAGTTCTATTTAACCCATAGATAGGGCCCTATCAGGTGCTACCACTCTGGGCCAGAGTGGTCCTAGGAGCGATGGCAATGAAGGGGTACTCCGCATTCCCCAAAGCTCCAGCACTGCTGGAACATCACCATCAAATTGTTTAGTGTCATATCCAGGACAATCGTTAGGAGGTGCAGTCAGTGTATTCTACAGCCCCAGCTGACTGGGCAAATAATAGGTTGAGTCTTACTTAGCAAAGACCAAGTTTATAGACTTTATATCTATAGACATATCTTTACAGGTTTGTGGATAAAACAGACTAGGCAATTTGATCCTTCTCAGTCTCTTGGAGACCTAACAACACTAGGTTGGGTCTAACCAAAGCAATAAACAAATTTTTCTTCATCTCACTATCCATTTATTCCGATAATCAATGTATCAATCTTAGTATTTTATTCGCTTCCTTAACTTGAATTTCAATTGTTATATAATGAATAGGTTGCCTATTAATTTTATAAGGCATCATCAATCATTAAAATAGCATTCATATTTCAGAAAGTCATAAATGCTAATTTAATGATTGAATGGTCGTATGTTCTTTCTTTGTATATATAATTTCCTCCTTTGTTTTTGTATTTTATTTAACATTCATCGTTGATCTATCAACACTCGCTATCATCAATTTTTAAAGTCCTGATGATGGTTTGTTAAAACTGAAATGTTATCGCGTCAACTTTCTTTCACAATAAATTCATCACTTAGGATTACTTTGTTTTTCAATTGTTCTCTATCCAGTCGGATTCTTTTCCATTATTTACTTCCAATTCAAAATATATGGATACAAAAGTGAACTGGAAATTAATTCGTTAGAAGTGTCATGAAAAATAACCAGTGATATGATAGACAAGACTTGACCCCTGGCTGACCTTTTTAGCAGTTCTCTGATTGGTTGGTTTAGTAGTGAGAACAAGTCAGTTAGGAGTTATTATTAGAGAGTAGTCCAGGGTGCTGTAACAAACAGATGCAGGAAATAGCTATTTCTTTAGCTGTGAGGCTGACACAGGAATCTGGGTGAGTAAAGACAGCAAAAATCAAACAAAGTCTTCGTGTCTAATTTATAAGAATAAAAGTGGACACAGAGACCAAAATAAACCCAAGATCAACCGAAGAAGTCACAGATAGAAGATACAATACACTTTTTCTGATATGAATTGAGGTGATAAGATGATGTAAAATTGGATCTTTCCGCACAGGAGGGCAAGTGCAAGATATTTGAAGGTCAAGAAGTTGACAGTTCAAAGAGTCAAGTGAAAGGGATCAAAAGAATTTTTTTTTTTTCAAGAACCTACCTGTTTCTCATGAAGAGCTTCAAGATTCATCTTGTCTTTGCCGTATTTATACTCCAGCTCCTAAAAAAAATTTCAAAGAATATTTTTATTCCTGTTTTGGTGAGTTTTAATCAAGCTATGATCAAAGAGCATGTTCCTCAGTGATTATTGTCGAAAAAGGATTTGAGTTTAATTTAAATCTTGAATGAGGCTGTTTGTATTTCACTTGATGCTAATACCCTTGGGAAAGACAAGAAACTGTTCTCCTACTCCTCCTATTGCCAAATAATAATGCATACTGACCTCTGTTGATTGATGTTAATGGCATGTCAACCAATCTAGGGTTATTTTATGCATAGAGGTTAAGGAATTCTGCTCATTGTACATATGGATGCACTACATGGATGCTGACGAAACGGATGGAGAAAAAGCTTGACAGCAACTACACAAGAATGCTACGAGCAATTTTGAACAAGTCCTGGAGGCAACACCCCACAAAGCGGCAGCTGTATGGCCACCTACCTCCCATCATGAAAACTATCAAAGTTAGACGAACCAGACATTCAGGATACTGCTGGAGAAGTAGGGACGAGCTCATAAGTGATGTTCTCCTATGGACCCCACCTCACATGGCCAAGCAAAAGCAGGGTGACCAGCTCGAACCTACATACAGCAGCTTTGTGAGGATATGGGATGTAGCCCTGAGGACCTGTCAGAAGCGATGAACGATAGGGAGGAGTGGCGAGAGAGGGTAAGGGATATTCATGATGGTGGCACGACAAGATGATGATCTTTGTGTAGTTGATTCTTAAAAGTTTTTGCATAGTTTTATGATATCAAGTATTCCTATCAAATACAAATAATTTGCACACAGTTGCATGGTTTTAAGTATTCCTATCTAATACGAATAATTTGTAAGCAGTTTTATGATTTCAAGTATTCATATTTGATGCAAATTATTATATGCTTCCAAGTAATTATTTCTATTCAATAATAGTCACTTGTTTGCACACAGTGATATGGTTTCATGTAACTAATAATAATAAGTCTAAGTAAACAATTATAGCTTCAAGTTATTATTTTTAATACAAATAATTTACAGTTATATATCAAGTATTCCAATCGAACACAAATAATTTACAAAGTTATTAGCTGCATAAAGAATTTGCTGAGTCTTGTTGAATCATGACCACACATTTACGATGTTATAAGTACCCCAACATATGAAAAATGCACCTGCAAAAGTAAAAGAAAAATATATGTATTAGTATACATACCTGTATTGAAATTATTTAATGGTTATTGGATATGTTACCAGTATTTGGTGCTATAGAGGGCATTTAGGTTTGGTTTCTTTGTTTAATGGCATATCAACTCTTTTTAGGTTATTTAATGACAAAGCCATTCTCCTAGCAGAACAGTAGTGGTACTATTTAACACATAGCTGGGAGGATAAGGGGGTTCATACCTTTCCCAAGGGTATTTGCCCGAAAGTGAACATAATAGCGCAACTGGAGTACGAACTCGCGTACTACGATTCCGCAGTCCATCGCTTTAACCATTATACCATGAGGACACTCCCCAGAGGGCATTTAGTCATGTCCCCACTTAGTAAGGTACAACATAAGCATTAGTGTATCCACTGATAAACTAACTTTGAATAAACAGAAAGAAAAGATAAGATAAACTCATATAAACATATAACAAATACAAGGCCTAATGCGTAGAGTGTTCGCCAATGGTTCGGGAGACCGAGGTTCAATCCCAGGTCGAGTCACACCAAAGACTCAAAAAATGGTACTTGATGCCACCTTGCTTAACACTCAGTATTATAAGGTATGGATCAAAGGTAAAAAGGAGCAATCCAGGGAATGGAGTGGTGCCCTCCTTTACCCCTTGGTGTAGTAGCTATTGAAAAGGGAGCCTTCTGGTCGCCCTCGACTAAAGGGAGACAACTTTACATTTACTTTTATTTCTATTTTATAAGTCATTTTTTTTGTGCATGGTTATATAGTTATGTAAGTTGGCTGACAGTCAAGAGCAACCTGAAGGCTCCCTTTTCAATAGCTACTACACCAGGGTGTCAGGAAGGTACTCCTCCTTTTCCTGGATTGCTCCACTTATCCTTAATCCATTACATCTAATGCTGAGTGTTAAGCAAGAGGGCATCAAGTACCATTTTTTTAGTCGTTGGCATGACTTGACCTATTCATTGAACCCCATCCTCCAGGGCCGTTGGCAAACACTCTAACCATTAGGCTATATAATTACTGGTAATAACAATTATAGCTTCAAGTAACTATTCTTAATACAAATAATTTACAATTATATGGTATCAAGTATTCCAATCAAATACAAATAATTTTCAAACAGATCCATTTAACAGGGAGTGGACAAGGGAGTAATGGCAATGAAGAGGTACTCTACAATCTCCAGATCTCCCGGATCGGAGCCTCACCATCAGATGCAGTTACAGTGTCAGTTTAGCCTATTCTAAGCCCTGCTGATAGGCTGGCCGCAATATAGATGGGAACTTAGACAGTGTAGATAAAAGCCAATTTACAACTCTTGATCAATCGAATTAAGACATTCACTTGATCTAACCTTAACTAATTAATTACAAAACTTAGCAAAGATCACAACGATTTAAATCTCAGATCAGTTGAGCTTCCTAATTGTATTTCATCATGCATAATAAAGGCTAATTCTTTCATCTATCTTTGTTAAACAGTCTTTTGACTATTTAATTGGTTTGCTTGGGTTTTATGGCATATCAACTTTTGTTGGTTATTTAATGCCAAATCCTCTTTATGCATATATATTAAATATATATGATTTGGTTTGGTTGGGTTTTATGGCATATCAACCCTTGTAGGTCATTCAATGCCAAATCCTCTATATACATATATATTAAATATAGATGATTTGGTTGGGGAGGGTTTTATGGCATATCCATCACTGTAGGTAACTTAATGCTAAATCCTCTTTATACATATATATCAAATATGTATGATTTGGTTTGGTTGGGTTTTATGGCATATCAACCATTGTAGGGTATTTAATGCCAAATCCTCTTTGCACATAAACATTAAATATATATGATTTGGTTGGGTAGGGTTTTATGGCATATCAACCATTGTAGGTTATTTAATGCCAAATCCTCTTTGCACATAAGCATTAAATATATATGATTTGGTCGGGTAGGGTTTTATGTCATATAAACCCTTCTAGGTTATTTAATGCCAAATCCTCTTTATACATATACATTAAATATATATGATTTGGTTTAGTTGGGTTTTATTGCATATCAACCATTGTAGGTTATTTAATGCCAAATCCTCTTTATACATATATATTAAATATGTATGATTTGGTTTGGTTTGGTTGGGTTTTATGGCATATCAACCATTGTAGGTTATTTAATGCCAAATCCTCTTTGCACATAAACATTAAATATGTATGATTTGGTTGGGTAGGGTTTTATGGCATATCAACCATTTTAGGTTATTTAATGCTAAATCCTCTTTGTACATATATATCAAATATATATTACTTGGTTGGGTAGGTTTTATGGTATATCAACCATTGAAGGTTATTTAAAGCCAAATCCTCTTTTTTTATATATATATATATATATATCAAATATATATATGATCTCTAAACATATTTTGTAGATAACATTCTTAAGCTTGAGCTCTTTTTTGCATACAGTTTTAAGTTTTGCTATATAACAATCAGAATTTAACATTAGTCATTTGTTTGTACACACAATTTGTTCTACTTGACTTATAGATAGGACCTTATCAAGTGCTACCACTCCGAGTCAGAGTGAACCTGGGTGCAATGGCAATGAAGGGGTACTTCACATTCCCCCAAATCTTCAAGGCTGGAACCTTGCCATCAGATCATTTAATGTCATGTGCGGGTCTTACAGGAGATGTATTCCACGCCCTATCTGACCGAGCTTTGACTTTGATTATACATTCTGCTTACCACTTATAAATAAACTGAACGCAAGAAGTCATTTATAAATAGACATAATCTGATAACAGACATATACATTGGTTCGGTTTCTTTGTTTGAATGGCATATTAACCTTCATGGGTTATTTAATGCCAAAATCATCCTTGTATAATAATTGTGGTACTATTTAAGCTTTCTTTGTTTAATGGGATATCAACCTTCATGGGTTATTTAATGCCAAAGTCATTCTTGTAGAAGAATAGTAGTGCTACTATTTAAGCTTTCTTCGTTTAATGGCATATCAACCTTCACAGGTTATTTAATGCCAAAGTCATCCATGTAGAAGAATAGTAGTGCTACTATTTAAGCTTACTTTGTTTAATGGTATATCAACCTTCACAGATTATTTAATGCCAAAGCCATCCATATAGAAGTATAGTAGTGCTACTATCTAAGCTTTCTTTGTTTAATACCATATCAACCTTCATGCCAAAGCCATCCTTGTAAAAGAACGATAGTGGGACTATTCAACTGAGTTCTAAGGGATATAAGAGACTTCATACCTTTCCCCAAAGGTATTAGTTTAAAAGAGAACATAATAAAGCAAGAAAGTTTGAACGTGCTTACTGTAATGTCACAGTCTAGCCGGTTAGCCACTACACAACAGGGACTCTCCCATACTCAACGCATAGATGACAACTGAGATATTTAATCTTTGGTGAAATAGTTAATGTGTTAGAAAGTGGAATAAGTGACCAAAGTTCAAATCCTAAATGAAGCTGTTTCCCATTGCATTAATGCTTTTGGTAAAGGTACAAATTCATCTGTTCTTCCTCCAGCTAGGGGTAAATAGTAGGGCAGACTGATTTTCTTCAGCCTTGGTAAGGCAACCAGTCTAAGAGAAGGAAAACTTTGAATTCAAACCTTAAGTTGCATCCTACTTGTGGCAGAGGATTTTTTTGGGTTTCTTTGTTTAATGGCATATCAATCTTCATAGGTTATTTAATGCCAAAGCCATCCTTTTAAAACAACAGTAGTGGTACTATCTTGTCCATTGCTGGGAGAATAAAGGGTTTCAAATCTTTCCCAAGATTATAAGTCTGAAAGTCAGAATACATGAGCTTTAATCAAAGACGCAATATTTCCACACTAAAGGGCGGTCTTATGAAATTAGTGGACAAGTTCACCTACATCGGAAGCAGTGTCTCATCTACCGAAACAGACATCAACACTCGACTAGCAAAGGCATGGACAGCTATTGATAGGCTATCGGTCATATGAAAGTCAGACCTGACCGATAAAATAAAACACAGTTGATGGAAATTATACTAGAGTGCTGCGATCTGTATTGAACAAGTCCTGGAGGCAACAACCCACAAAACTGCAGCTGTAAGGCCACCTGCAACCCATCACGAAAATTATCCAATTTAGACGAACCTGACGGGTAACTGCTGGAGAAGTAAGGACAAATTTATAAACGATGTACTTCTGTGAACCCCTTCATGAGCAAAGGCAGGACAACCAGCTAGAACCGATATACGACAGCTCTGAGCCAATAAAGGATGTAGCCTTGAAGACCTACCCGGAGCGATGGACGATAAGGATGAGTGGCGAGAGAGGGTCAGGGAGATATGTGCTAGCAGCATAACATGATGATTATAATATGTATTGTTAGAATTTGTAAATTCGGCAGTTAATGTCTGCTTGAATATGATTGGTTGTTTTGAAGTTGTGCTGTTATCCCCTGTCCCTACTGTTATTTAAGTGAGACCCACCGAGGATCTCTCTCTCCTTTTTTATTTTTTTTTCAGCATGTGTCTAGAGTTTGAATTCGCCTACTCTAAGGCTGCAGCCAAGCACGGTAACCATTACTCTATGGTAATTCCCCCATGGTGAAGGATTTGAACAAATAAATACTAACAGCTTCAAAGGGCATTATTTTGGTTATCATTTTTGGACTGTTGTCCTCATCTTTATTGCTGTTCATTGAAACACAACGTTTTGACTGCTGTATCCTCCAGCCTTCCGCGGGTGTCCCTTGCTTATCTGGGCATAGAAATGATTCAACCTGGTAAATTATTTTTAACATTTGATTGTTGATTAAACAAGGTGTTCAAGAAATATGAAGATGTTATTCAAATAATGACGTCATTGTTTTTCATGCCTATTAATCTGAGAAGCGTCAAACGAAGTTTCTCGGGGTGAATTCAAAACATAAAATCCAGAGAATTTACCTCATGATGCTTTTTGGATGAGGACAACAGTCCGAAAAATCACAACCAAAATGATACATATCAATTCAAAGATGCCAGCACATTTAGTTACATACTGTTAATGCCATTTGTGATATCACAGGTAGGATTTATTTATTGAATGTGTTAAAATATCAGTGCAATAAAACCTGGTCATTTGCAGAAGGCTGTAGTCTAAGATTTAAAATTTGTTCAAAAAATTTCTCTCAATTTGTATATTGATCCCTAAGATTCAAGAGAAAAAAGAAAGGGATTTTCAGGAGTCAGGAATTAGTGTAATCATTACTGACAGAATAGAATGACTATAGGAGTTATATAAATGAATTGCTAATAATTTTTCTACAGAAATGCAGTGAAAAATCTGGAAGGGATTGTCAGTGATCAGAAATTTGTCTAAGTCCTGTCCTGCTATAAAATGTAAGCAAATGAATGCTACTACTTAATACCTTATAATTCCCAAGCTGATGTGGTACGCTTGCTGGCCAAGCAGTCTGATACTAAGTCTAATGTAAAGTTGGGCAGGTTTCAATCCCAGCTTCAAGCCTCCTACATGTCTAGCCACACTGAAGAGTTGTGATACAATGAAACAGACTGTCTGTGGATGACAATATATATATATATATATATAATGCTGGCGACTGTAGTCGAGGGTGACCAGAAGGCTCCCTTTTCAATAACTACTATACCGAGGTGTAGGGGAAGGCACTACTCCTTTCCCTGGATTGCTCCATTTTACCCTTGATACACACATATTGCTGAGAGTTAAACAAGGAGGTATCAAGTACCATTTTTAAAGCCTTTGGTATGACGTGACCTGGGATTGAACCCAGTTGTCCTGGACCATTGGCGAACACTCTACCTACTAGGCCAATGAGCTGGTTATATATATATATATATATATATATACATTTCTATGCACACACACATATGAATATATATATATATATATATATATTTATTTGAGTAAGGTATGAGGTTTAATCAGACAGATATGTTGTTTAAAGAAAACAGAAAGGAAAATACATTTAAATGGATGAGAAAAGATTATTAATTTGTTCAACCAATGCATTTCGAACAAAAACCAGGAGTCTATAAAACTTCACCTTACTTAACAAAAATTATATTGAAGAATTTCAACTTACATCAATAATTAAACAGACATTTCTATTTTCCCTTTCCTTCATGCGTCCCCCATTTCTTTCCTTCCTTCTTCCCCTCATTTATTCTTTCATTCTCCACTCTTCGCATATACAAAACGACTTTTTATAGATGCTATGTTTCTCTTTCACATGTTTAAAAATTCATGTTTCATGAAGTAACCTTTTCGAAAATTTTTCTGTATTCATTTCAAACCACAATTTTAAATTCATAATTCCCACCCTGAAGATGACAAAAACACTTTCTACCTGAAAGTTTTGGAATTTCATCTTAGATAATTGATGTTAAAATGTATTGGTGGGACAAATTAATAAATCTTTTCTAATCCATTTATATGTATTTTTCTTTTCGTCTTCTTTATACAACACACACACACACACACACACACACACAAATAAATGCATATATATATATATATTTATATATATATACACACACATTCTTGAATGGACACACAAACACACACACACATATATATATATATATACACACACAGATATATATTTATATACACATACACACACACATATATATATATATATATATATTCTTATACATACACACACATACATATATATATATATATAAATTGGAAATCCATTGTTAATGAATTTATTATAGAAATGCAGGGAAAATGCTTACACAGTATAAATACATTACTAATGATTTTTCTATAGAAACATGTAATAAATCAAGAAAATTGAGAATGTCAGAGGTCAGGAATTAATAAAAATGTTAGAACAGAACTATCACATATAGAATTTCACTGATATTTAGCTTTCATATATATTATTTTGTCAACATTATTCTTTTGTTATTCTGATTTTTACTGCGGTATCTATAAAGAGTCTTATTTCACTATTCCAGTTGTTTTCATAGTTTTTTTCAGGAGGACCTTTTAAAACTTTAAAAATATATTAAGAAGTTTCAGGTTGATTAAGTGATTATATTCAATTTTTTATTTTTAAAAACTATCACAAGTTTCCTCAAATTAGTACATTTATTTCTCCACCCCCACAAATAAATGTATATATATGGATTACAGCAAACTAATACTTGTAGAACAACATTTATGCTCAAGCGGTCATGATTTTAACAAAGATGCAAAGTTTACCATCATCAAATCGAATCGAAAAAAAAAAAACAACACATTGAACAATATCATGACTATAATAGAAACATACTAAGACAAATGGACTGAACTTTGCTAAACACTGACCTCAAATGGTTTTAGCATCAAGATGGACAGATAGGAGTTGAAGCATAAACTCCTAAATAAACAAATGCCTAATATCTGACCCAAAGAGCTAATTTAAAACACACTCCTCCCCTGTTTAACAAATATTTTCCAAGTGGAAAGCTCACTGCTAGGTCTTTATGATAGTAGAGATCATATAAATTTCAGTTCAAGATAGTTAGATATCAAAAAAGAGTTTTTATTCAATGAATGGATCTACTATTACCAGTTTGTTTTTTAGTTACTTCTTTCGTAGCATATCGTCTTTTTAAAAAAATTATCTTCAAAACTTTAAATATTTTCATTCACACTTTCCTGATGATGACCTAAGGCTGAAGACTTGTTGAAAACAAACAAAATATAAATAACTACAAAGAAATATTCCTATTTCTCTAATTACAATTGTCCATCTCTCTCTCTCTCTCTCTCTATATATATATATATATATATAGATACATTCTAAAGCAGAGAACATCTAATGGATAGGAAGCTACTCTTGCATACGAATTATTACTCAGTAGTAAGTTTGATCATCACCAGGTGCTCCATATATGTAGCCTTGTGCCAAATCTAAGCTATACCCACTTTTTAGGAGTGCATCAAGTGATGTAAAGGTGAGCAAGCTCATCTTGTATAACATTGCAACAGAAATATGAAGCACTCAGTGAGAATCAAACTGATTCTCACCGAGTGCTTCATATTTCTGTTGTTGTTTGTTGTTGGTTGGGTTTTATGGCATATCAACCTTTGTAGGTTATTTAACGCCAAATCCATTTTTATGTAAATAATCAGTTCTATTTTAAACAATTCAGTTTAGCATGAGTACACAGTCAAATTGTCAAAAACATTTCTATTTCAAACTATTCAGTTTATTCAAACAGTTCTAATTCAGCTAATTCAGTTTAGCGTAAGTACAGATTATGTTAAAACAGTTCTATATATAACAAATCAGTTCAGTGTAAGTACAGTTTCAATGTCAAAAAACAGTTCTATTTCAAATAATTCAGTTTAGCAGAAGCACGCAGTTGAAATGTAAGTAGGGTTTAATTGTCAAAAACATTTCTATTTCAAGGTATTCAGTTTAGTCAAACAGTTCAGTTTAGCATAAATATGCAGTTAGTTCTATTTAACCCATCAGATTGTTTAGTGTCATATCCAGGACACTCGTTGCAGAGGTGCAGTCAGTGTATTCTACAGCCCCTTCATATTTCTGGCCTTATGTCAAACACTACAGAAAAGCTTAGTCAATGACTATGTAGGGACATAATCAGACCTATGAATCCCCTACCCTTTTGAGATTAAGTTAACAGTGGTCACATGACCCCTGGCTTCCACCTTTGTCACAATTCTTTGGCACTGCACAAAAATGCCAGTAGCAAGTGGACAGCGGCACAAGTCAAACACATTGCTTGTATACCTGAACCGGGCAAGAACATCACCAATTAAATAACCTACAAAGGTTGATATGCCATTAAACAAAGAACATCATCAACCAAAGAGGTAGAGCAATTCCAACCTACTATGATCATATTTACCCACCCCCTTCACTCGGGCAGGATGTGACACAAGGTCAATTTTTAAGTGAAGTTTAACAGGTTTGAATTCAGAGTTTTCCTTCTCGTAGACTAGTTGCCTCACCAAGGCTGAAGAACCTAGTCTGCCCTACTATTTACCCATAGCTGGAGGGAGAATAATTGGATTCATATCTTTCCCAAGGGTATTAGTGCTATGTGAAATGCAATTAGTCTCGGCCAGGATTTGAACTTGTGTCGCCGTGTCCACTTCCTAGGACGGTAACCATTACACCACGGGCACCTCCAAACCTACTGTCACGTGATATCCCACTGAGACAATGGAAGTGGGATGACTGCTGTTTGAATTAACAGTAACCCGACTTGGGTGACATCTAGTAGCCCTAACAAAATCGCCTGACCAGGGGGGGAGGGAGGTAGAAGCCAAACGATTGGCTGGGACCCTAAAACGGAAGTAGGGACTCCTTCCCGTCAGCAGAAATAGAAAATAAAAAAGTTAGTTGTTTGGGCAGGGTTCATAGAAGACGGACCAAAGCCAGTATTCCGGGTTGAAGACAAAAGAATATCTGAGACATGAGGGACCCCAGGTTCTTCAAGCCAGCGTAAAAAAAAAAAATAGCTTAAAGTCTATTAGCCCGTGAAAGAAGAAAGATTCTCCAGTGGAACCCCGTCAAAAATAAGATAAGTAACTTTGGGGCTATTTATCCTTTATACCCAAATTTTATATACCACTCTCTCTCTCTCTCTCTCAATTTGAAGAAAAAAACAAAAGTCAAGAAAAGACATTTATATTCGTGGACTGTCCATTTATTATATATTTTGACACTTTGAAGGTGTATATAATCGTAGTAAAGAATTAATGTATTTTTATGTTACCACGTGGTCTATGTTGTTCTTTGCCATAGCTTCTACGAATTTGTTACCTCATGCTTCCTTTTCAGCTTCTATTCGCCTTATGTTATCTTGCTTAAAATTGTCCTATAAATTCCTCTAGAATATCATACGGGAAACCGGAGTTGCCGACTACTACAATATAATATTATTATGACTAAAACCTATAGGCTCATATCTTCTGTTGTCTAGGGGAAGGAAAGCGGCCTGGTGGGTGTGTGGATAGTGTGAAATTTGGAACCCCTTGCCAGCGGTGGTCAGTCTGGCCCTAAATTGATCCCTCACGTAATATGCCAGGTCGTATATGCCTGAGAGAAAAACTCTGAACGGGAACTTATTCTACAGGGGATCAAGTGCCAACCTGCCCCGTCTTCACACGTGCGAAATAAAGTCCCGTTTTGGGATTTTAGTCAATTTGCCGTCACACTACTATGATGGGGGAGAAATATTCCACATTGTCACAAACACTGTTAGTACCATTATTGTATGTGTAAATGTTTTTGTTTGGTCTTCATATAAATAAATGTCTGAAGGTATTTGGCATATTCTTTGGGTATTTCATTATTTTCTGTTTGGGAGATCTTTGAGGCACAGAGCTATCAATTACACTAACCCTCTCAACCACTACATTCTTAAAGAGGAAAACGAAAGAAAAGTCAATGGAATGAAGGATATTGTTTCATTATTCTTCTATTAGAACCATTAGCCTGATTCAAGGTTTTGAACTCAGGTCACTGTGTCCCTTTCCTAATATGATAACGTATGATGTCTCATATCTTGTTGTTGTGTAATGGTTAACAAGCTAACCACACAGATCCATTGGTTTTAAGTAATGAGTACAGTCCTCACTGAGAGCTCCAAATTTCTGACCTTGCAACAAATTTTTCTTTTTTTTTTTTGCTTTAAGAGCAGCTCGTAATGGCATTAAGGTTAGCAGATTATTCTTGCAGATCAATTAATTCTAAGTAGTGAGTTTGATCCTCACTGAATACCCAACCTTAGTTAAATCACTAGTCCAGACTAGTAAGTTCAAAACTCACTCAATGCTCCATACTTGTGATCTTGCACCAAATTTAAGTTCTATTTAGTTTTTAGGCACTAGTTAGTGTTGTATTGTCATATGCAGATTCATGCAGAAAGAATCACGACGACACAATGATAAAGGACGAGGGAAGGCTTCTTTAAAAAAATATACCTCTCTTTATTTGTAAGGGTTCGAAAAGGGTTACTCAGGGTTTTACTGTGAGAGGGAGTTGGAGATCGAACAGAACTGCCATATATTGACCCCCACTCTTATGGCCGTCAGTGTTGTGTCTTTCTCGTTCTCCAGGGCTGCTCAACCGGAGGCCTAGGGACCCAGCTCTCTGCTGGATGATGGCTTTCTTTACTGCATCTTATCACCAACTGGTCTCCTAAACTCCATCGGGGGTCCCGAGGGCCCCTTTGGCCGGGTGTGGCTTTCCCTACCACATCTTGTCTCTGACGTCTCTGATCCCCAACTTATCAGGGGCACCAAGGGCCTCCTCCACCGGGCTTTCTCAACCACATCTTATCAGCAACTTCTCTGGACCCCAACTGTCTGACTTCCTGTCTTGACCGAGTTATATAATAGTTCAACGCCCACTCAATCGTCTACTTAATCGCCCACTCAATCTTTGGAATGGCATGTTTGATCGTCATCAAGCGGAAATAACTGTCATGCAGTTCAGAGGTCACTCTCTTCCGGTGCATCAGTCTATGAGTGTACCATGGGAATTTTACCTTGTCCCATTTCATCAGCCAAATCCGCCCACGCGATCTCTTTTGATTACTGGCCGTTGGAATGTGTCACTTCCCTCCAGTGCATCACTTTGGAATGGCATGTTTGCCCGGGCGGAAGATCAAAATACAACATGAGCAAATTAGTCTATCTGAGCGTTACTAATATGCTGAATTTCACGGGAGGCTCCATAATTGTGGCAGTGTGCCAAACTATGGAAATAGCTTTGTAAATGACTACATTCTTAGAAAGGGAAATTAGTTTGGTTTGGTTTGGTTTTATGGTACATCAACAATCGTAGGTTACTTATGCCAAATCCATTTTTATACATAAAAGCAGTTCTGTTTCAAACAATTCAGTTTAGTATAAGTATAGTTTTTTGTTTACACACAGTTAAATATCAAAACAGCTCTATTTCAAACAATTCAGTTTAGCATAAGTACACTGTTTCAATCTCTAGAAACTTCTTCCATTTCAAACAATTCAGTTTAGCCGAAGTACATTGTTTAGATTTATTTAACCCATAGATAGGACACTATCAGGTGCGACCACTTCAGACCAGAGTGGACCTGGGAGTGATGGCAATGAAGAGGTACTCTGCATTTCGTAAAGCTTCAGCATTACTGGAACCTTATCATCAGATTGTGTGGTGTCCTATCCAGGATACTTGTGGGGTGAGTCTAACCCCTCTGCAGAGAAGCAGTTGGTGTGTTCTACAGTCCTAACCCTCTGGGCAATACACAGAGTTAAATGTTAAAACAGTTTTATTTCAAACAATTCAGTTTAGTATAAGTATGCAGTTTAAATGTCAAAACAGTCCCATCTCAAACAATTCAATTTAGTTCTATTTGACCCATAGATAGGACCCTATCAGGTGCTACCACTCCAGGCCAGAGTTGACCTGAGAGTGATGGCAATGAAGGGGTACTCTGCATTCCCCAAAGCTCCACCATTACTGGAACCTCACCATTACATTGTTTAGTGTTATATCCTGAACACTCATATGGGAAGTCTTGTCCCTCTTCAGAGAAGCAGTCGGTGTATTCTACAGCCCTAGCCGACTGGGAACAGAGAGGGAAACGAAAGAAAAGTAAATTGGATAAATGATATTGTTTTATTTTTCACAAATATCTTTGAAGTCAGGCTTAATAACATACTGCTGGATTCTCAGATCAGCCTTAGCATTTTGTCTATAATGATTATTATTCTTTTTTATTGTTGTGTATACAGAAAATTCCCATTTAGTTGGAAAAGGGTGAATTACACAAATAACCTTTACTGATAACTGCTGATATTCTTTTATTGTACAGCAGGATTTTAAAAGTGGCAAACTTCTAAGTGCTATTCCCAAAGTGGTATCTGAAATTACGTAGAAACATTTTTTATATTACACCACATTTAAATTTACTGATTTTCATGACAAATTG
This sequence comes from Sepioteuthis lessoniana, assembly GCA_963585895.1. Lineage (NCBI taxonomy): Eukaryota > Metazoa > Mollusca > Cephalopoda > Myopsida > Loliginidae > Sepioteuthis > Sepioteuthis lessoniana. The sequence goes on along the minus strand of OY757927.1, from coordinate 13,195,376 downwards.
AATGGATCTCTAATCCAAGTTTTATTCACTATAATGCAGAAAATAAAACCCTACTCCTCCAAAACTAATTTATTTGAATTATATCTTCACTTTTCCAGTTTTTTTTTTTTTCAAATGGTTTTCATTTAAAAGATATGGGTCTGGAAAATCACTAGGGGTCAATGGACCACAGTTTCGGAACCACTTCTCTTTTTAATGTCTATGTTGGTTAGATTCCCAGAACCTTTTTAACAAGTCTTCAAATAATCATGCTAAGTAATACACCTTGATATCTCCGGTCAATGGGAAGGTTATTTGGTGGCACCCATTTCCTCTCCAAGTAATTTACCATTGTTTTGGGTCATATGGTATCAAGGCCTGAAATAAATACTTTCTGGTCCCTGATTCAATGTGGCAAGTTATCCTGCTATGCCAACACATTGCTATGTAACCTCTCCACCATTCGCAGGACACAATACAAAGTCAATTTTTAATTTAAGTACTGTTGATTTGAATTCAGGGTTTATTTTCAGCTTGACTGATTTTGTAACACTACCTCACTGACCTGCAACTATCTTGAATATCAATAACATTTCTCAAATACAAGGTGGACCTGATTGTTTTAAATATGAAAAGTTTATTACCTGACTGTAAAATTTAATGCAGCAGTCACCATAAGAGAGAAAGATAGAAAGATATTAATTGTCACATAGAAACACTATGAGGTTCAATAGTAGGAGACGAATGATCAAAATACTGACTTCGATCCCTTCACCTCCAAAGGCTGTTGTCTCTGAACCTGGATCTCTGAAGTAACTGAATATGTTTCAAAATCTTTTTATATTTTCTAATATTTCTCTTAATTACTGCTTAAGTAATTACTAAAAACTTTCCTTAAGCACGACATCGCTAAGCCTTCCAAAAGAATATTTATCTTTTAAATATCTGGCCTACAATTCTGATTTCAAAACAAAACCCTATTTTGATATGAGCTGACATTCAGTTGTGGTAGATGCAGGCATAAAATCTTTTCAATGCAACCTACACTTCAATTCAAAGATTTTAGCCAACTCGCAATTTATCACCACAAATAAGATAGTTAACTGATATGATTTACCATCCTTGATTATAACACAATTTGCCTATTTATAAGGTTAGAGAGCCTATTCTGCCCTATGATTTAACTATTGCTGGGAGGCGAAGATATAGGTACATGCCTTTCCCAAGAGCATTAGCATGAAGTGAAATGCTAACAACCCCACCCAAGATTTGAACTCTGCTCACAATGATAACTGCTATACCATGTACACTACACCCCTATCCAACAAGGCTCCCTGTTGGCTGTGGGCGGTGACCCATAATGGTTAAGGATGGGATCTTGGTGACTGAGTAGTCCTTGATTCAGCCATCAAAGTGGTCATATGACTTGTAACACTCCATTTTGGCTCTTACTAGGTGAGACATGTCAAGTCGGAGTATGTACACAATTGTCCCAACCATATTCTTCAAATTACTCTTGCAACCAACAAGTGCCCAACTCTATTTTATCTTAAAGGTATTAAAAGGTGGTGCACTGAGAAGGTATTACTTGAAACCATTTAACTGTGTGCAAACAAATAATTAATATCAAATAGAATTATTAGTGTTAGATAGCAATACTTGAAACCATTTAAGTGTGTGAAAACAAATAAACTCTGGCTCATTCAAAAATAATGTTACCCACAAACTACACCTTTAAAAATCATGTGTGTGTGTGTGTGTGTGTGTGTGTGTGTGTGTATAAACAGCATTTGGTATTAAATAATCCACAAGGGTTGATATGTCATAAAACACAACCAAACCATGTACATTTCCATTTAGTACATTGTAGGTTATTTAATGCCAAATCCTCTTTATACATATATATATTGAATATATGTAGGATTTGTACATACATTTTGTTGATAACATTCTTGTAATATAATGGCCGATGGATTTCGTTTTATATGTCTTGCTTTTCGGTTTAGTTAGGCTGAGAACCTTTCGCTTAGTGCATGGGTTAGTTAGGTGCAACATGAACGCAGGTGTTCATGCAGGCGCGGGGAGGATATGTCATTCAGAGATGTCAAAATAAAAAAACCCAGATAGGAAATGTGAATGACGTCATGCACTGGAAGCGTGCGTGGAGGATTTAAGAAAAGTCAGTGAGTTGAGTTTTAGCGTCGGAGGATGACAGTTGACTTTTGGGGCTCGCCGAGATCAGACCAGTAGTTTGCATTGGGGTGCCGCGCATGGTTGAGGGGCAGATGGAAAAGTCAGCATAGAAAGATTGTGTATCACTCTCCTTATGTTGAATTACGTTTAACTCAAAGGTAATAAAAAGTTTAGTACCTGAACTGAAAAGTCGTAAGTGTTTTTTGTGTTTCGGGATTCCTCTGTTATCTATATATGAGTTATGAACATTCTATGTATATTTCACATATTCATGTATGGCTATGTAACATTCTTAAACGAGCCTGAGCTCATTTGTTTGCACACAGTTAACTGGTTTCAAGTATTGCTAGATAACAGTTACAATTTAATATCAGTTATTTGTTTGTACATATAGTTTGTTCTATTTGACCCATAGCACCCGATAGGGTGCTACCAATCCAGGTTATAGTGGACCCGGGTGCAATGATAATGAAGGGGTACTCAGCATTCCTCAAAACTCCAAGGCTGGAGCCTTCCTATCAAATTGTTTAATGTCAAAACTAAGACACTCATTGCGGGTGGGGGTCTTACCTCTCCGCAGAGATGCAGTTGGCATATTCTACAGCCCCAGCCGACTAGGCTGTATGCTTATCTGAAATTGGATAATTCTTCTGAAGAGGAAAAAAAGGCATTTACTAAGCTTAGCTTGATGAGCCACAAAGTTAGGATTGAACTCACAATATAAAGAAATAGTCTGTGAAACGAACTAGTTTATCATAACTCCTCTAATCCTGTCCTCATCCAGCAAAGATAAAAATCATCATCATCATGTTGTGCCGCTAGCATGGATATCCCTGACCCTCTCTCGCCACTTCTCCCTAATATTCATCGCTTCTGGCAGGTCTTCAGGGCTACATCCCGTATCCTCACAGAACTGCTGTATGTATGTTCGAGCTGGTCGTCCTGGTTTTGCTTGGCCATATGCTGGGGTCCATAGGTGTACATTACTGATGAGTTTGTCCTTGCTTCTCCAGCAGTTTCCTGAATGTCTGGTTCGTCTAACTTGTATAGTTTTCGTGATGGGAGGCAGGTGGCTGTATAGTTGGTGCCTTGTGGGATGTTGCCGCCAGGACTTGTTCAATATTGCTCGCAACATTCTTGTGTAATTGCCGTCTAGCTTCTTTTTCAGCCGTTTAGTTAGTGTCCAAGTAGTGCATCCATATAGCAGTATCGATACGATTGCTGCCTGGAAGAAAGTGTGTTTCCTTTTAACGGTCAGGTCTGATTTCCATATGATCAAGAGCCTATCGATAGCTGTCCATGATTCCGTTAGTCGTGTGTCAATGTCTTTTTCGGTTGATGAGAAGTTGCTTCCTAGGTAGGTGAATTTGTCTACTAGTTTCAGAGAGGTTCCGTCTAGTGTGGAAATGTTGCCTATAGTGTTCCTGTATTTCCCTTTGAGAGTATTAAAAAAAAAACCCAAAGAAACTTAACAATTTTTTCTCGTTAAATCTCTGATAAAAGTGAATAAATTAACATATAAAATCTTTTGAATAATGACCTGAAAATTTTTGTTTGTTTTACAATTGGATAAAAATTAATGTGAAACGACGTCAAATTTAGGCTTAATGAAGATTAAATATTTTCATCACTTTTAAAATTCACTGGGATTTTATTTTTCTAACTAAAGACCCCACTAATGCTAAGTCAAAAATCAAATCAGAAATACAAAACTGAAGAAATATGAGAAATCAGACAATTTTCAAACTAAAGAAGCTGGAAGATTATCTTGAATTTTTATTTGATGAAGCATCATCAGTTATTAATTTTTCAATTCGTACTTCTTTCATATCATTTCTCTGCATTTTTCTTTTATTATATTAGATTATACTATATTAAATATATAGTGTTTCAAGGAAATTGTTAATTTCTCTAACACTATATTTTTTTAGGCAACACAAATGAATGACGAAACTTTTCTTTAACAAAACAACAAAGAAAGTTTTATTTGCAGCATGGAATATTGGATTTGCTTTTGGTGCTGCAAGACTCGTGGAGTTTAGGCTTGTTAGTGTTGGAGAAGAAATGGCGTAGCGAGATGTTGAGATGGCAGCGTGTGTTGCTGGACGTGTGAGGGATTGTGTTTAGAGTCACCGTGTAGTTTTGTGTGTCTGGTATTTTTGGGGAGGAGAGTAGGCGCTATCTCCCTGTGGTCGAGAGCGGAGTTACGCTCAGTTCGACATAGCCAATTTTTGGGGTGACATGAAGTGGTGCCTGTGGAAGGCATGCTGAATGCATCCAATTCATATTCAACTGAGATTCCTCGTAAGGAATCCATAAATTAGATGGTTCCCTTGTGAGTGTCCATGTTGCTGCTGCTGGTGTTAGAACCGCAGTGAGGTATCTACACTGGGCGGCTTGTCTAGCTAAAAAGCATCGCTAAGTAGGAACGGCCAGAGGAACGTCTGTTCTGGTCTGTGTTCCCAAGCCAAAGAGACTGTGTTTGGCGGCTTACAAGCTTTGGTGGTCGGAAATGAAGGTCCGGGATGAATAGGATTAGTCATCCTGATTGGTTGAAATCAAGTGTCGAAATAAATTGAGCGCCAAACCAAAATATGAGATTTTCCTCTTCTCTACAGATACATTAAAAATACCAGTGCCCAAAACAAAGAAAAAGGAAACCTTATAAATGATTCTACCACAGGGCCTGAAACCCGATAAAAATTCTATTCTAGAACCAAGAATAGTATAAAGGATTCTAATGATTAAAGAACCTATAAAGCATTCTATCCCAGGACCTAGAACCTTATAAAACATTCTATTCAAGGACCAGGAACTCTATAAAGCATTCTATCTAAGGAGCAGGAAACCTATAAAAGATTCCATCTTAAAGCCTGGAACCCTTTAAAACAATGCCCAGTCGGCTGGGGCTGTAGAATACACTGACTGCTTCTCTGTAGAGGGGTAAGATTCCCCCAACGAGTGTCCTCAATATGACACTAAACAATCTGATGGTGAGGTTCCAGTAATGCTGGAGGGTTGGGGAATTACCAAGTCATTGCCATAACACACAGGTCCACTCTGTCCTGGAGTGGTAGCACCTGATAGGGTCCTATCTATGGGTCAAATAGAACTAAACTGCGTATTTATGCTAAACTGAATTGTTTGAAATGGAACTGTTTTTGACATTGAAACTATACTTATACTAAACTGAATTGTTTGAAATAGAACTGTTTATTTGTATAAAAATGGATTTGGCATTAAATAACCTACAAAGGTTGATATGTCATAAAATCCAACCCAAACCAAACCTTTAAAACATTCTATTCAAGGATCAGGCACCCTATAAAATGTTCTATTCCAGGACTATGAACCCCAAAAAACATTCTATAAAAGGACCAGAGACCCTACCATACATTCTATTCAAGGATGTGGGAGCATATAATACATTTTATTTCAAGATGAGGGATCCCATAAAACTTTCTATTCCACAACCAGTGACCCTATAAAACTTTCTATTCTAGGCTTGTGTTTCTATAAAACTGTCTTTTCCTACCAACCTGTAAAACCTCCATTATTCCAACTTCAGTGAGCTTTTATTTAAAAGAAAAAAAAAAGAAAAGAAAAAAGAAAGGAAAGAAAACAGAAAAGATAGCTTTGCAAAATCAAAAACAGATAAAAATAACTTGGATTTAAATGCATTAAACCGAGATGATCATTTTCTTCGATACAAACTTACAATTAGCAAAATATAACTTTCATAAGTTATATAAGTTGGAAGATCAAAGAACGGAAAAAATAATTTTTCTAAGTTAAAAACGCCAGAGTGCATTGAGTATAAAACTGATGATTATCTTCAGCTGCCATTATTATTTCTTTATTTACTTTATTTTCAAGGAAACCATTTATTCATTATTATTTTTTAGGCAAACATAAAGAGCACATATCACTTGATGAATAAAGGGCAAAAGTTTTGCAGCCTCCCTTTCGTATGCCTCATTACCCACTGCTGTGTACTGCAAGACTTTCAATAAAGTAAGTATTGTCCTTTGAATGCAAAACTGTGTAGTGTGCTTTCTTAATTAAGGGTGGCAACATGCTTTCATGTGTGAAAAGGAAAGGCTTTGAAGATTCTTTTTTGCTTTTCTGCCTCTTGTCCCCGACTGGCTCGGGAGTGATTTTTATACACACTCATATATACTTATGCATTGCAAAGATGAAATATGACAAAGAATTATAAATCTATCTGACTGGAATAAATTTCTTCAGTCAGTGTCAACATCTCATGAACATCGGAGTTAAAACAACATGCCTATTGGCCCTCACCCACAAAAAAAACAAAACAAAAAAAAACAACAAAAAATACTTTATTGCTATAAAGAACAAAATTAAAATTTCTTTTTTCTTTTACAAAACACTAAATTGTCAGAGAAGTGAGATAGCATAGTGGTCATCTCTTTGCATTAATTTCCTAATAAAAGGCATGAATTTACTTCTCCCTGAACACTATACCATCACCAGATATATTGATAAAATGTACATCACTGATGAAATACAAATCATAGGCCATTAGATTTGTTGAGAAAATTAAATGAGGAGGTGATATATGGGCAACAGGAAACATACAAAGTGTAACAGTTTTTTTTTGTAAGAAATAAAATTGATGACTCAAGTTCAAATCCTAGATAAGGCGGTTTGTGTTTCACTTTGTGGTAATGACCTTGAAAAAGCTATGAATCCACAGGTGGATAATCAGGCAGATTGGGCTGTATAGTCTCGGTTTGGCAACCAGTGTAGGAGAAGGAAAACACTGAATTCAAAGCAGCAGTACTCCACTGAAAAATTGACCTTGTGTCACATTCTGCCAGTAGCCAAGGGTTGGATAAATAGATACAAGATGTATCAAAAAAGTATCAAGACTGCTGATCAAAAAGTATTGAAACAAATTAATCTACATTGCAGTCTAGATGTATATAGATTACCCAATTAAGTTGCTCAGCTGTTTACATGTTTTCATTTAAATTTTAAAATTAAAAAAAAATTAAACTTCAGTCTCAATACTTTTTGATCACACCCGGTATACAAGATTTAAGATTAGACAAATATTTGATACGCATAAAATGTTCTGTATTGACAGCCATTTTTGTGAAGTGTAAGTAACAATAAAGGGTGTCAACATACAAGATGTGTTTAAAAAGTATTGAGACTGAAGCTGTATTTGCCAAGACAGAAATGAACAATGAATGAAACATTTATTTCATCAAAATGTGAAGTGTGATGAAAATGTATCATGGCTCAAGCTGTATTTGCCAAGACAGAAATGAACAATGAATAAAACATTTATTTCATCAAAATGTGAGTTGTGATGAAAAAGTATCATGGCTCAAGCTGTATTTGCCAAGACAGAAATGAACAATGAATAAAACATTTATTTCATCAAAATGTGAGTTGTGATGAAAAAGTATCATGGCTCAAGCTGTGTTTGCCAAGACAGAAATGAACAATGAATAAAACATTTATTTCATCAAAATGTGAGTTGTGATGAAAAAGTATCATGGCTCAAGCTGTGTTTGCCAAGACAGAAATGAACAATGAATGAAACATTTATTTCATCAAAATGTGAAGTGTGATGAAAATGTATCATGGCTCAAGCTGTATTTGCCAAGACAGAAATGAACAATGAATAAAACATTTATTTCATCAAAATGTGAGTTGTGATGAAAAAGTATCATGGCTCAAGCTGTGTTTGCCAAGACAGAAATGAACAATGAATAAAACATTTATTTCATCAAAATGTGAGTTGTGATGAAAAAGTATCATGGCTCAAGCTGTGTTTGCCAAGACAGAAATGAACAATGAATAAAACATTTATTTCATCAAAATGTGAGTTGTGATGAAAAAGTATCATGGCCCAAGCTGTGTTTGCCAAGACAGAAATGAACAATGAATAAAACATTTATTTCATCAAAATGTGAGTTGTGATGAAAAAGTATCATGGCTCAAGCTGTGTTTGCCAAGACAGAAATGAACAATGAATAAAACATTTATTTCATCAAAATGTGAGTTGTGATGAAAAAGTATCATGGCTTAAGCTGTATTTGCCAAGACAGAAATGAACAATGAATGAAACATTTATTTTCATCAAAATACTTCCCTGGGCATTTAATTCACTAATTCCAAAAAATTTTACACTTAGAAGAATTTTCAGTTTAGGAAAGAAGACATTGAAGGATTCTACATAATATAATTTCTACTTGATAAGAATAGAAGTTACACACATATGAACTACTTTTGCTCCGTTGTTTAGTTTTAATGGAGAAATATCTATGGTGTGAGATATTACATTGTCATGTACAGTTGTAGGCACACCATGATTGACAAATCCACGTTGCTTTCTCGGCAGTTTTCTACTTGGCATCATTTTTATGTCAAACAGTTTCTCCTCTCGAGCAATCATTCCATCTGCCTCTAAGAAGTTTTTGGTGATATTGCCGGTTAGAACACTGTCAGCTTTCTACTAGCACCATGTCAGAAGAAAGCTGACAGCAATCTAAGGCACTCAGTAGCTTAGAGAAGAAGGAAACTCAGGTCAACAATTCTTCACACTAACACATTTGTAAATGCTTATATATATATATATATATATATATATACACACACCAGCTCATTGGCCTCGTGGGTGGAGTGTTTGCCAGTGGTCCGGGAGACCTGGGTTCAATCTCAGGTTGAGTCATACCAAAGACTTTAAAAATGGTACTTGATACCTCCTTGCTTAATACTCAGCAATATAAGGTACATATCAAGGGTAAAGTAGAGCAATCCAGGGAAAGGAGTAGCACCCTCCCGTACACCTTGGTGTAGTAGCTATTGAAAAGGGAGCTTTCTGGTCACCCTCGACTTTGGTCGTCAACTTTAACTTAAATACACACACACATACACACATACAAGTACATATATAGAGATATGTATGTATGAGTAGGTATATATATATATATATATATATATATATATATTTATATTTGTATATATATTTGCATATGTAAAAATGTACAAATATGAAAAAAAAAAAAGAAGGTCTTCAGAGGAAAATTTTATTTAAAGTTTGAATTATGTGCCAACAGTTAATGTTTTAGTTTTTAAACCACTGAATTTGAATTCAACCTCAAATATAAAAAAAAAACATAAAACAACATTGTAATTAAAACCGACACTAAATCATTTCCTTGTTCTTGTTTTACTCCTTGTGAGTTTTTTACACTCGTTTCAATTCACGGTTTTTCACAGGAGTTTGAGTGACAGCAGGTTTTCTTGAATCTCCAGGACTCTTCTAAGTATTCTAGTAAAAAGAAATTATACTTGATGTTATATGAACTGGTTCCTTGTGATATTGATGTTACAAAAGGTTGGGTTTCTCTTCGTATTCAAGCAAAGGGAAAAGGGAGGATAACATCTTAAGAAACACTGTGATTCTTATCAGGACTATATGACTTTAAATGGAGCTGATCTCTTAACTTTGCAATGTCGATAATGAAATAAGTAAAATCTCGCTAAAAGAGAAGAATTAATGCATACATTAGAGGCAAAGATTATTCGTTTTATGCAAGAGCAGAAATATTTTTCATTTAAGTAGACATGTTTGTATATATTGATGTAACTAATATACTATATAAATACAATGCTATTGCGGAAAATGCATTTTGAAATCATTTGCAGAAAATAAATAAAAAATTTAACCTAAGTTATAATGCATTTGGTTCAAAACAAAGATATAAGTTTATTGTGCACAGTTCAGCAAAATTAAAACTTCTAAGGTAAATGTATGGGGAATAAATAAAAATGAAGCAGATTTATTTTCTTGAAATACTATAGAATTGCACAAAGTTTGTAAAATGTCTAATAAATATAAACATACTATTATGATATTGTTTATTTATTGAATAATACCTAGAAGTTTCCATTTATTTATTTAAAAAAAAAAACACCAGAGAAATATACAATAGATGCAATATTAATAAGCTGGGTCAAAAGTTTTGCAATATTTTGGTATGTATTAGTTTGAAGCGTGTATGTGGCCGAAGCAGTTCAATCTGTAGAAGATACAAACTGTAGTTGATAGTATTGTGGTAGTTGGTGGGCTGATATGTTGTGCATTATTTCACTTTGTATTTGATTTGAAAGCCACACAGATGAATATACAACTGAGTCTAATTTGGGAACTTATGCTTTATTGTAACATATATCCACGGCCAAAAATACAACCAAGATATGAATACGTGAAATATACATTGGGAATCCCGAAATACATGAAATTGGTTCAAGTACGAAACTTTTTATTACCTTTTTGAGTTTAAGGTTTTTCAACATGAGGAGAGAGAGAGACACAATTTCTTTCTATGCTGACTTTTCCATCTGACCCCACCACGTGTGGCACATTTCGTAAACCCCCAACTGGTCTCGCCTCGGCGAGCTCCGAAAATCGACTCCCTTCCTCTAGACTCGAATCTCAACTAACTGCTTTTTTTTCTTATACCCAAAATCCTCAGCATGACGTCATTCACGTCCCTGGTCCCATTTCCTATCTGGGGTTTTTATTGTGACATCTCTGTCACATCCGCCCCGCGCACGCGTGAACACCTGCGATCAATTTGTGCACCTAACTAACCTATGCACTAAGTGAAAGGTTCTCAGCCTAACTAAACAGAAAGATAAGATATACAAAAAGAAAAATGATGATGTAAAAAAAAAATCCCTCCGCAATTATATTACATTATGAGTTTGAACTGGGACAAATAACTGCAGAAGCAACCCAAAATATTTGTTGTGCAAAAGATGAAGGTGCAGCTGATCACAGTACAGTAACAAATGGTTCAGGAAATCTTGCTCATGTTGCAAGTACCTTGAGGATCATTCAAGTTCTGGTCAGCCTTAAACCATGGATTCTAAAGCCATGCTTCAAGCTAAGAAAACAAATTTGAAGAGTTTCAGGTGATCTCAGCATCTCACAGTCTAGTGTGGTTCATCCAGAGTCAGCCTTAAAACAACTGGACCAATTGCTCTCAAGTGAGTCCAGTGCCGAAGAGAATCCCGCGTAAGCTACACTTGGCTCGTCAAGTACACTCAGCAACATATTACACTAGAAATGTTATCTATTAGGCCCTGCAACTCCTAAGGCCGGCCTAAGTTTCGTCACCTTTAAAACCTTAGCAAAAGGATCTGGAGCTACCAAATTAAGCCCCATGTTACCAAAATATAGCAAAACTTTTGACTTAACTTTGTATTTGAATTTGTTATCAATTTTTTGATAGCATTTATTTCATATAATTTCTCTGTCATTATTTTCACTTTATTGGAGTTATCTGCACTTGTTTTCTCTAAATATGCTAATAACGAGGCTCTGGGGCTAAAAACAACAAAGACAGATGCTGACTGTTATTTACTACTGAAGTCTAATATCATCTCTCGGAATTGGCTCATTGGCCAAGTTGGTGGAGTGTTTGCCAATGGTCCGGGAGACATGGGTTCAATCCCAGATTGCGTCATACTTTAAAAATGGTAGTTGAAGCCTCTATGTCTAACTCTCAGCATAATAAGGTAAGGATCAAGGGTAAAGTGGAGCAATCAAGGGAAAGGAGCAGCGCCCTCCCCTTCACCACAGTGTAGTAGCTATTGAAAATAGAGCCTTCAGGTCACCCTCAACTACGGTCACCAACTCTTACTATCCCGCCAACATTTCTACATAGAGCTGCGGAAAGAATAATAAATAGTAACACAGGTCCACAGGATTCTTTAGATAATGACCACGTGACCTGTGTCATCCGGTAATATCACAACACTCACAGCCAAAGCATTGGTCTATCTCTGACACAACTTAGGCTCCACTGTCAACTTTGCATTTCCATTTCTTCACAATCTATCCGTTAAAATCCGCACCCTGAATGATAGAAGAATCTCCACCAAGACAATGCACAAATGAAGAAGAGGTTTAATATGTGTATACATAACCTCTAACCTTTATAGAATCATGATACAGTAGCTATCGAAAATCAACTCAACCACCAGTGGAACCCTATAGGTAAAATCATTATCGTCCTTCTAAATCATCAATACCAAATCAAAATCAATGGCTCAGGTAGGATTGCACTTAGGAACCGCCATTTCTTGAAAGAGTTGGACGTCAGACCCAATCCCACCCTTACGCCTGAACACACAAGTCCCGCCTGTAATGTCCTGCTCACACATCTGAATCCTCCAATCTCTTCCAATGCTCATACAGCAATTGGGCATCCTATAAGGGACACATCAACATACCCTCAACCCTCACAGTGCACGCAAATAAAAATTCCTCTATCCAGGTTATTCTCTCATAACAAGGCAGGTCTTATAGAGCTGTCCACTCCTCATTGAGCCTTGCTCGTATGCAGGAGAGAAAGAGGGAAGATATAGGAGGATTTAGGAATTATCCACTTTGCTTTTTATACATATGCTGATAACAAGGCTCTGAAGGTAAAAACAATGAGAATTATTTATTACCAAAATGATATTAAGTCTAGTATCATATTTATCCAGCCTATAATATAACACATCTTCTGTGAGTTTTTTATAACAGTTTTAACTGGCAATTTTTCACTTAAGTCTGAGTGACAACAAGTCTCCTGAAGTTTTTACGGCTCTTCAAAGAATCCATTCTTATAAGAGCCATTCTGAAGACCATTCTTGTTAATTAAAATTAGGTCTGGTCTTGTGGCTAGAATTTGGTGGGACTTTGTATATCAAAGTTCCTGAAAATTTCATGCGTCTCATTTTCTAAGACACATTCTGGATGTGCATATACAATTTGTTAGCATGACAAAACTTTAATCTCTTGCACAATTCCCGGAAGATCACCTATCCCACCCAGTCATACCTACCCAGTGCTCACTGTAGTCCCTGCACCCTCAATTTCCACAGTAAATGCTCCTTCAATTAGAAGTGAACTATCCTAAAAACATTTATTTCCTGGACTAAACTGACTGCTGTGCAATAACGCGTATTTTTAAATACATGATCCGGCAGCTCAACTTATTGAAATTTTTAAAATGCATAAACCTAACGATGGAATAATATATGTGTCTTCATTATTATATATATATATATATATATATATATATATGTAAAGTTTAGAATTAAATCTGAGAGCACAAGAAAGGAAGACAAGTTTCAAAATGCAGATTGACATGTTCTGCTAGTGAAATAACATCATCTCATAAATATTTAGATATATACACAGGCACATTGAAATATATGACCCAAAATATACACACACACACAAACATAAATGCATGAATATATTAATCAGAAGTGCAGACAGATTTACATATCAACTTGAAAATATTCATTGTTAGGAAACAAAATACACACCCATATACAAGTAAAAAGATGTGCCCACCAGAAGCAAATATTTAAATCTAATGAAATATAGTCTGTTAGTTCGGGTTTTATGGCATATCAACCTGTAGTAGTAATGCCACAAACAATCTTACCTCAAAGAAACAGAAGGTGTGCTCTCTATGCAACCGACACGCGGAAACCAGAAGAAAAGGACACAAGAGGTGAGACTTGTTTTATGGAGGAGAATGTGATAAGCCCACGTGAAGTGGCGAGATTTAATGAGCATATAAGAAACTAAGTTTGAGGTGAAAAGTAAGTTAGCGACCATAGTCGAGGGTGACCCGAAGGCTCCCTTTTCGATAGGTGAAAAGAAAAGAGCAGTATTTTGCTTATGTCTGATTGGTGAACATCCATCAGTTTATTTTGCGTGTTAAATAATTTGACTACCCCACAATAGGTTGATTCCACTTTGATTAGACTTCTAAAACCACGAACACAATGCTTGTTATTCAATGCCAAATCCTGTTTACACGTATATATCGAATATATGATGCGTAAACATATTTTGTAGATAACATTTTTAAATGAGTCTGAGATCATTTTTTTTTTAAAACACAGTTTATTGATTTCAAATTTTTCTAACATGAATAATTCTATTTACTATTAATCATTTGTTTGCACCAAGTTAAATGGTTTCATGTATTACGATGTAACAGCAATAATTTACCTTGCCCAGTCCGCTGGGCCTGTAGAATACACCAACTGCTTCTCTGCAGAGGGGTAAGACCCCCCCCCCCCAACAAGTGTCCTGTATATGACACTAAACAATCTGATGGTGAGGTTCCAGTAATGCTGGAGCTTTGGGGAATGTGGAGTACCCCTTCATTGCCATTGCTCCCAGGTCCACTCTGGCCTGGAGTGGTAGCACCTGTAAGGGTCCTATCTATGGGTTAAATAGAACTAAACTGTGCTTCTTTCACTATACTGATTTTTGCATTTAAACTGCGTATTTATGCTAAACTGAATTGTTTAAAATAGAAATGTTTTGACATTGGAACTGCATACTAGTGCTGAAATGAATTGCTCAAAATAGAACTGTTTTGACATCTAAACTGTGTACTTATGCTAAACTGAATTATCTAAAATAAAACTGTTTGACATTTAACTCTGTGTATTGCCCAGTCGGCGGGGGCTGTAGGATACACCGACTGCACCTCTGCAGAGGAGTAAGACCCCTCCAAACGAGTGTCCTGTATATGACACAATCTGATGGTGGGGTTCCAGTAATGCTGGAGCTTTGGGGAATGCGGAGTACTCCTTCATTGCCATCGCTCCCGGGTCCACTCTGGCCCGGAATGGTAGCACCTGATAAGGGTCCTATCTATGGGTTAAATAGAACTAACAGCATTCTTATGCTAAACTGAATTATTTGAATATACTGAATAACTTGAAATAAAAATGTTTTTGACAATTAAACCGTACTTACATTTAAACTGCGTGCTTATGCTTAACTGAATTATTTCAAATAGAACTGTTTTTCGACATTAAAACTGTATTTACACTTAACTGAATTGTTACATATAACTGCTTGAATAGTTTGAAATGGAAATGTTTTTGACGATTAAACGGTGTACTTATGCAAAACTGAACTGTTTTAAAAAGAACAGATTATTTACATAAAAATGGATTTGACGTTAAATAACCTACAAAGGTTGATATGCCATAAAACCCAATAAACCAACCAACAACAATTTACCACCAGTCATTTGTTTAAACATATGGATATAGATATATGATTTCTAAGTGAATAAATAGGAGGTAATTTTATTTTCAAATAAGTTAGACCTAATTTGTTCGCACACTGGTATTGCTATTTATTTTAGACAGTTGAATGGTTTCAATAATTGCAATATAACACAATTCTTTTCAATATTGATAATTTGTTTGCAAAAAGGGTAGTGATTGCAAGTATTACTATTTAACCCAAATTATTCTATTCAATACAATTCATTCATTTGCACACAGTCAAATAGTTCCAAGTATTGCTATGTAATTCTAATAATTCAATCTCTGGGAGCAATACTGAACAAGTCCTGGAGGCAACACCCCACAAAGCAGCAGCTTTATGGCCACCCATCACGAAATTAGATGAACCAGACATGTGAGACACTGCTGGAGAAGTAGGGACAAGCTCATGTGATGTACTCTTGTGGACCCCTTCACATGGCCGAGCAAAGGCAGGGTGACCAGCTCGAACCTACATACAGCAGCTCTGTGTAGATACGGGATGTAGCCCTGAGGACCTGCCAGAAGCGATGGATGACAGGGAGGGGTGGTGAGAAAGGGTCAGGGATATCTGTGCTGATGGCATGACATGATGATGATGATGATGATACAGTTAAAAAGTTTTAAGTGTTGCTATTTAACACTGATAATTCAATTCAACGTTATTCGTCTGTTTGCACACAGCTAAATGCTTCCAAGTATTGCTATGTATCACTAACAGTTCAATTAAACATCAGTCATTTGTTTGCACACAGTTAAATTGTCAGAGAGTTCTATTTCTAACAATTCAATTTGACATAAGTTATTTGTTTGCACACAGTTGAAATGTCAAAGAATTATATTTGACCCATAGGACTCTGTCAGGTGCAACCACTTCAGGTCAGAGAAAACCTGGGAGCAATGGCAGTGAAGGAGCCTTCCACATTCCCCCAAGTTGAAGAACAGGAGCCTCACCATCAGATTGTTTTTTCTTGTATGTAGGATCCTCACTGGGCAGGAGTATCTTCCCCCTCTGCAGAGATGCAATTAGTGCATTCTAAAGCCCCACCACCCAGCCAACTGGGCAGTGAAATATTATATCAAATTAAAAGGACGAATGAAACTAAATAAGAAAGTATATTAGAAGATTTTAATTGTATTTTAATTGATTTCTTAATAAAAAGATTACATGTACAAGGATCATTAAATAAGTTTCCAGAATTTTTTTTGTATAGGCACTTTTATTGATAGTACACACATGAAACTCTTGTCCCCTTCGAAGTAATCTCCTCCGGCTGCAATGCACTTGTTGTGCTATTCCAACAACTTCTGGAAGGCCCCATGGAAGTCCTCTTGTGTGAGCGTGTCAATGACCTTCTGGACGTGAGGACAATTTAGAAGAATGATATGCAATAAAATTCTGTTTTAAACTTGGAAAAAATGCCACAGAAACGTATGGAATGCTTCACACTGCTTTTGGAGCATCTTGCATGAATCGAGCATCAGTTTTTGAGTGGCATAAGAGATTCAAGGAAGGCAGGGATAATGAGAGGTGTGGGAGGAGTAAGGAAGTCAGTACACCAGAGTTGATTGGCCAAAGGGTTAGGATTAGGATTAGGGTTAATATGTTGAGGTTTTAAGGGAGTTCAGGGAAGAGATTCCGTTGGACGAGGCCAGCACTCTTCAAATCAGGTCAGCGGCATTTCCACGAGGACAATGCACCAGTCCACAATTCCATCCTTCTCACAGACTATTTGACCAAGATGGGCATCAAGATAGTTCTTCAGCCTCCCTGTGACTTTTGCTTATTCCCTAAGCTCAGAGGCTATCGTTATAGGACAATTAGAGAGATGAAAGAGGCCATGACAAAGGTCATTGACATACTCACACAAGAGGACTTCCATGGGACCTTCCAGAAATTGTTGGAATGATACAACAAGTGCTCTGCAGTCGGAGGAGATTACATCGAAGAGGACTAGAGTTTCATGTGTGTACTATCAATGAAAATGCCGATACGAAAAAAGTCTGGAAACTTATCTAATGATCCTCGTGTATATATATATATATATATATATCTGTGTATGTGAATACATATATATATATATATTCACATACATAGATAAACTATTCAAAATACACACACACATATAGATAAATGAAAGAATATATATATCTCTCTCTCTCCCTCTCTCTATATATATATAATTGAGAAATAGAAAATCAATTGTTTCTCAATGATATTTTTCTCTGCATAAGCTAATTTATATATGTCTACATATATTATAACCATCTCATTGGTCTAATGGGTAGAGTGTTCACTAATGGTCCAGGAGACCTGGGTTCAATCTTATGTCGCGTCATACCAAGGACTTTAAAAATCGTACTTGATACCTCCTTGCTTTACACTCAGCATTATAAGGTACGGATCAAGGGTAAAGTGGAGCAATCCAGGGAAAAAAGTAGTGCCCTTCCCTACACCTCGGTGTAGTAGTTATTGAAAAGGGAGCCTTCTGGTCACCCTCGACAACGGTCGCCAACTTTACTTAATTATATATATTATAAACTTTACATTGAGCCCTCAATTTGGATAATTTCATTTAAGTATAGAATCAATTGATATTATATATATATATATATATATATATATATACTTGGGAAAGGAATGAACCCCTTATCCTTTCCATCTATGGGTTAAGTAGTATCTCTTCTGTTCTTCTGCAAGGATGGCTTTGGCATTAAATAACTCACAAAGGTTGATATGCCATTAAACAATCCCACCAACCAACGTATATATATATATATATATATATAAGTATGTTTTCACATAAACAGATATATGAATCAAAATACACACAATCACACATAGACATTATGTACACACATGTACTTTGGCATTAAATAACTCACAAAGGTTGATATGCCATTAAACAATCCTAACAACCAACGTATATATATATATATATATATATGTTTTCACATATACAGATATATGAATCAAAATACACACAATCACACATACACATTATGTACACACATGTACTTTGGCATTAAATAACTCACAAAGGTTGATATGCCATTAAACAATCCCACCAACCAACGTATATATATATATATGTTTTCACATATACATATATATGAATCAAAATACACACAATCACACATACACATTATGTACACACATGTACTTTGGCATTAAATAACTCACAAAGGTTGATATGCCATTAAACAATCCCACCAACCAATGTATATATATATATATGTTTTCACATATACATATATATGAATCAAAATACACACAATCACACATACACATTATGTACATACATGTACTTTGGCATTAAATAACTCACAAAGGTTGATATGCCATTAAACAATCCCATTAACAACGTATATATATATATATATGTTTTCACATATACAGATACATGAATCAAAATACACACAATCACACATACACATTATGTACACACATGTACTTTGGTATTAAATAACTCACAAAGGTTGATATGCCATTAAACAATCCCACCAACAATGTATATATATATATATATATATATATATATATATATGTTTTCACATATACAGATATATGAATCAAAATACACACAATCACACATACACATGTACGCACATACAGATATATAAATCAAAATCAGAAACATAAGCTGGCACACAAATAGACACACAATTTAAAATATGGACACACACAGAGTCTTTCCAGAGCACAGTTGCTTTTGTTTTTGTTTTAGTTGTTAATTCTTTCTGCATTGCACAATCAGCACTCTCCCTGATCTCATCTTTCTTTGCATCTGTCCAATGGTCAGTTAATCGTTTGATCTTTATTCATCATTCTGCGTTTGACTAATGTTCCAAAAGGTGCACAGGAATCAATACCCAAGCTTGTCCCTTCTAAAATGTCCGATGATTCTATCAAGCCATTTTATTGCACATTATTTCAAAGGTCTCACTTCCTCTTATCTGATATTAAAGACACCCCCCCCTACCAAAAAAAAAAAAGGAAGGACATTGTATATGTGTTGTATATTATTTTGGGGTCATAGTTTTTTTTGTGTGTGTGGCTTCACGAAGTACGATTATTATATAAGATAAGCACATTCAAATAGTATAATGTATACGTGTCATTCTTAACTTAAATAGACTTTGATTACTAACAGTCTGTTCTTGATCAATTTAATCTTCAGTATATACCATACTATACACACACAAACACACACATATAGATATATATCTATACATATTACATGGTACTACCTGTAACCCCAGGTTTCATGCTTTACGCATTTATCAGACATTTCATTGTCTGAAGCCAGGGGTTACAGATATTACCAAGTTATATATATATATATATATATGTGTGCGTGTGTGTGTGGAGCCTTCAATAAGTTTCCAGACTTTTTTGTACAGACATTTAAAGTTGTCGTAGACTCTTGAACATTCACTATGTTATTACTATACATCTTATGAGATGACTGACCAATTTTTATTATTTCAGCTTCAAATTAACAGCTACAGCAGCAATTGGAATATACCCTGCTAAATTGTCACATCTGGTGAATTTCAAAAACGCAATCTAGACGTGAGGAAGAACGATATGCAATAAAATTCTGTTTTAAACTTGGAAAAAATAAAACAGAAACATATGGAATGCTTTTTGACCATCTTGTATGAATCGAGCATCAGTTTTTAAGTGGCATAAGAGATTCAAGGAAGGCAGGGAGTCTGTGAGGGATGATGAGACGTGCAGGAGGAGTAAGGAAGTCAATACACCAGAGTTGATTGGCCAAAGGGTTAGGGTTACAATGTTGAGGTTTTAAGGAAGTTCAGGAAGAGATTCCATCGGAACAGGCCAGCACTCTTCAAATCGGGTCAGTGGCATTTCCACCAGGACAATGCACCAGTCCACAACTCCATCCTTGTCAAAGACTATTTGATCAAGATGGGCATCAAGACAGTTCCTCACCGTACCTATAGTCCAGACGTTGCTCCCTGTGACTTTTGGTTATTCTCTAAGTTCAGAGGGTGTTGTTGTAAGACAATTGAGGAGATGAAAGAGGTTGTGATGAAGGTTATTGACACACTCACACAAGAGGACTTCTATGGGGCCTTCCAGAAATTGTTGGAATGAGAAAACAAGTGCATTGCAGCCAGAGGAGATTACTTCGAATGGGACAAGAGTTTCATGTGTGTACTATCAATAAAAGTGCCCATACAAAAAAGTCTGGAAACACATTTATGTGATCCTCGTATATATTTCCTGCATAAATAAGTTAAATTGGCTGACCATAGTTGAGGGTAACCCAAAGGCTCTCTTTTGATAGCTACCATGCCAAGGTGTAGGGAAAGATGCTTCTCCTTTCCCTGAAACGCTCCACTTACCCTTGATTCTTACCTTATAATGCTGAGTGCTTGGAGGTGCCCGTGGTATAATGGTTATCGTCGTAGGAAATGGACATGGCGACACGAGTTCAAAGCCTAGATGAGAATGATTGCATTTCACATTGCACTAATATCCATGGGAAAGGTATGAATCCAATTATTCTCCCTCCAGCTATGGGTAAATAGTAGGGCAGACTAGGTTCTTTAGCCTTGGTGAGGCAACTAGTCTAGGAGAAGGAAAACTTTGAATTCAAAACCTGTTAAACTTCGCTTAAAAATTGACCTCGTGTCATATCCTGCCCGAGCGGAGGGGTTGGTAAATATGATAACGCTGAGTGCTAAGCAAGGCAGCATCAAGTAGCATTTTTTGAGTCTTTGGTATGACTCAACCTGGGATTGAACCCAGGTTTCCCAGACGATTTGTGAACACTCTACTCATTAGGCCAATGGTGAGAATAATAATGAGAGTTAAAGCTATACAAAGAAGGATGACAAACGGATGAAAAAATAAAAGATTAAGGAAAAAGTTGGAAAAATTGCCATTGGCAGAGTGTTCGTCAATGGCCCATGAGACCAGTGTTCAATCACAGGTTGAGTCATACCAAAGACTCAAAATTGATACTTGATGCCGCCTTGCTTAGCACTCAGTATTATAAGGTAAGGATCAAGGGTAAAGTGGAACAATCCAAGCAATGGAGTAGTGCCCTGCCCTACTCCTTGGTGTGGTAGCTATTGAAAAGGGAGCCTTCGTGTCACCCTTGACTATGGTCACCAACTTTCTTTTTTTACTTACCTTACTAGAAAGTAGAAGGAGAGATGCCCTAACAGAAACTTTCAAAATAATTAATGGAATTTCTTATTATGGTCGATATTTTCTTTATATTTCTCCTTGAACTGGAAATATACTCTCAAGACAAATTTCAAAAACCAAGTCAATTAACCAATTAGATTTTTTTGTTAATAAAGTCATATATTTTTCGAATAAATAGCATGATCAGATCAAAAACAGCAATTGTAAAAAAAAGAATTGAGAAGATTTAGATGATTTCAGAAATAATGGTAAGAAAAAAAAATTAAGGGCGCATTCTTGAGATCTATCAGATGAATTACTAAACAGAATTTAATCTGTATACCGATATTGTATTAGTATTAGTTTAGTTTGGCTTGGTTTCTTCATTGACTAGCACATCAACCTTTTTGGAGTATTTAATACCAAAGTCATCCTTGTAGAAGAATAGCTGGGAGTTGGAGAGAGCTCATATCTTTTCCAAGGGTATTAGTCGAAAAATGAACATCATTGCTTAATCAGATCAAAGACAGCGATAATGTAAAAAATTTAAGATTCAATTGAATGAATTCAGGATTTATCAGATGAATTACGTAACAGAATTTAATCTGTATATTGATAATCTGTCACTGTTGTTTATGATCTCTGCAAAGATTCTTTTTTTTAATTTTCTTTTTTAAGGTTAATGTGAGAAGATAGTAAAAAGTGAAGATGCCCAAGAAGACATAACAAACAAATAATAATAATAATAATAATAATAATAATGGTATGTGAATAAACAAATGGTATATGCACGACTCAGCACCTGTTTTCGAAAATGACACACATAAACTCCAATGGGACTTGGACATACAGATGGATCACCTAATCTCGGCCAGAAGACTAGACTGAATGATAATCAACAAAAAAAAGAGAACTTGCAAAATTACCGACTTCGCTGTCCTGGCTGACCACAGAATAAAACTGAAAGAATGTGAAAAGAAGGATAAGTATTTCAACCTTGCTAGAGAATTGAAAAAACTATAGAACATGAAGGTGACGATTAAACCAATTCTGATTGGTGCTTTTGGTTCAGTAACTAAAGGATTATTAAAGGGACTGGAGGACTTAGAAGTTGGCGAATGAGTGGAGACCATCCAAACTATAGCATTATTGAGAACGGCCAGAATACTGAGAAGAGTCCTGGAGACTTGAGGCAACTTGCTGTCACTCAAACTCCAGTGGAAGACCATCTAATGAGTAAATAAAAATAATAATTTTTATCATTAAGGTTTTTCGGACTATTGTCTTCATCTTTATTGTTATTTCCACAACGTTTCGGCCGATATGTCCTCCGGCCTTCTTCAGGCGTTTGTCGAACTCAGGAACCTTCACAAAACTTTGAACTATGTCCTTTATTGAAACCACAGGGGTCGCCTGTTCTGATTCCATTAGGCATAACCGGGTACAAGTGTTAAGTATTCCTGGATATTACTCGCCTGTAGTGAGGATTGAACCTGCAACCTTCAGATGATTGTCTCCTTAGAAGCTCAGCCTATAACCGTTACACCATGTATCCTGCTGGACAATTCAGTGTGAATTTTTGGGTATTATAAACTTAATGTTCTTACTTTAGCTAGAATTACTACTGCTATGTATGATTTTTTTACCTGTGCTCATATTCAGATTTTTTTAATTTTTTTATCTAGCCTTCTTGATTATCGGTTCTCATATTGTATTCAACTCTATACATACATAATCATGATTATGTATGTATAACAATAAAGATGAAGACAATAGTCCGAAAAACCTTAATGATAAAAATCAACAAGCTTCGTCTCAGAAATTTAGACAACTAAAAATAATAATATCCAAATAGCAGATTGTAAACAAACAATCATAGCCAACAATTGATTATTAACTTCGTGGAGACTTATCATCAAAATCTTAGAGATGCCATCCTCATCAAGTTGCATTGCTAGTATGGATTTCCCAGACTCTCTCTTTCTATCTGTCCCTATCATTCATCACTTCCAGGTCGTTCAAACTACATCCAGTGTCTGCACAGAGCTGTTGTAGGAAAGTTTTTGCTAGTTGGCCAACACTGACACGACTATGTGAAAAGGTCCATAGGAGAACATCACTTATGAGTTTATCCTTGCTTCTCCAGCAGTGTCCTACATATCTTGTTTGTCTTACTTGAGTGGTTTTAGAGATGGGAAGTAAGTGGCTGTACAGCTGTTGTTTCACGGGCTGTTGCTTCCAGGATTTGTTCGATATAGCTTGGAGCATCCTTGTGCAGTTCCTGTCGAGCATTTTCTCAGGCATCTATGTGGTAGTAAGACCGACCAGAAGCAAGGGAAGATAGGGATGAATGGCGAGAGAGAGAGTCGGGGAAATAATGTTTGCTGCATGACTTGATGATGATTATGATGCATGTATATATATATATAGACACACACACACATATATATATGAAAATATACATGCATAAACATATGAGCACACACACATATATATATATATATGTATATATATATATATATATATATATATAGGTATTATTTGGTCCAGTTAAACCAGAGTTGGGAGTAATTCCATCAGGACAAGAGAACTATTCAAGAGTGAACATTTAAATTTTCCGGGTAAAGAGCTCAATGTAACAGACATTACAGAGCAATAATTTCATTAACAAAAAACAACAAACCGGTCATATTAGGATTATAAATTTAGTTCCATCCTGTTACGCGTTTTTGAAAAAATTCAAAAACATGAAAAAAATTTAACAGGACTTCTTCAGATCCTATGAATAAAATAAATCTAAATAAATTTATTTTATCTATAGGATCTGAAGAAGTCCTGTTAAATTTTTTTCGTGTTTTTGAATTTTTTAAAAACACATAACGGGATGAAAATAAATTTATAATCCTAATGTGACCACCATTTTGTTGTTTTTTCTTAATGAAAGTATATATATATATATATATATATATATATATATATATATATATATATATATATATCAAAACAGACAGAGACATACATTTATATTATATACACAGGCCATTGCCCTAATGAGTAGAGTGTTCGCCAATGGTCCTGGAAACTGGGTTCAATCTCAGGTCGAGTCTTACCAAAGACTCAAAAAGATGGTACTTGATGCCGCCTTGCTGAACACTCAGTATTATCAGGTGGGGTTAAAGGGTAAAGTGGAGCAATCCAGGGAAAGGAGTAGCACCCTCTCCTACACCTCGGTGTAGTAGTTATTGAAAAGGAAGCCTTCTGGTCACCCTCGACTACGGTCGCTAACTTTACTTTATGTATTTGTAAATAGCAATTTTACAATTTCCTGTTTTTGGGCCATTTTCATTCAAGAGTATATATATATATATATATATACACCCACACATACTTTTATGTCAGTATAGATATCTACATGGTCACTTCGAAATTTCCTTCATTTTTTTATTCATTCTCATTTCCTTTGATATCTAAGTAAAGTCTTCCAAAATTTTTTCAAAACTTGATAAACATTCAGAAAGTCTCAAATACCAAGAGAATGTTGGCCATTTTGATGGAGAACGGCAACTAAAGGACAACTTATCATCATTATTTTTAGCATTATTATTTATGACTATTATGCTCTCAGCTACAAGAAAACTGAACAGGAAGCTGACAAATTCCTAAAATTAAAAAGCCAATTCTTCTCTGAGCACACAATGGGCTTCTATTAGGAAAATGTTAGCTGAATGTTAGTCAGCTGAAAAAGAAATGCAACTCCTGCCACCACCTGCCTGAGATTTTCTGATCTAATTGAATATCATTAATTTATCTATTGTATAGATATCTTTCATCTATATTTCTCATCGTTATATGCATTACAATACATACATGGCCATTTATAATCACCATTTACACACTCTCTCTCTCTCTTTCTCTCTCTCTCTCTCTATATATATATATATATATATGTATTAGTATCTAAAAAACAAACTAAATGTGTAGTTTTATATATATATATATAAATATGTATATATACACGTACACACATATACATTGGTATCTAAAAAAAACCTTACAGTTCTATCTGTGTATATATACACATACACACATATACATACATATTGGTATCTAAAAATAACCTTACAGTTCTATCTATATATGAATAGATACATATATGAAATATATGTATGTGTGTGTGTGTATATATATATGTAATCAGGTATAATTTGAAAAATTATTGCTTGGAATTTCTGGAGAACATTTGTGATTGTAAATTTTGTGGGCTTTTATTTTGGCATGTAGTATGAAAGATTTTGGGTATTGAAGTCTCGTGAAGGAATTTAATATATAGTTAAATTCATCATTAGAAAATTAGGGGTGCAGATCTGAAAAGTTCTAAGACTAAAACCTAGGATTCCACTTATATTTTGTATGCTTATTCCATGAATTACTTAAATCAGCTCTCTCTGAATTTTTAACACCCAAAACTTCTAACTATTTCCACTATACAGATGATATATTACTGGTATATCTACAGATATATGCATTGTTTCAATCTTGTTTAATCTATTGATGATTTTTATAAAATCAGTATTCTGACAGTTTCTTGCCTATGTGATCATCTGATTAAGTGTTTATACTATCCTAATTTAGATATATACAGTCTATCATTAATAAGAACCGAGCCATGGGCCTAATGAGTAGAGTGTTCGTCAATGGTCGAGGAGACTGGGGTTCAATGCCAGTTCGAGTCATACCAAAGACCAAAAAATGGTACTTGATGCTAGCTTGCTTAACAGCATTGTAAGGTAAGGATCAAGGGTAAAGTGGAGCAATCCAGGGAAAGGAATAACGGCCTCCTCTACACATCGGTGTAGAAGCTATTCAAAAGATGCCTGCGGATCACCCTGGATTACGGTTGCCAACTTACTTTACTAATATGAATACCAATCGATATCATTGCTTGTTTAATGGCATATCAACCTTCTTAGGATATTTAATGCCAAATCCATCCTTCTAAGAGAACAGTAGTGGTACTATTTAACCAAAAGCTAGGAGGATAAGGGGGCTAATACCTTTCCCAAGGGTATTTATCCGAAAGTGAATGTAATAGCACAACCGGAGTTTGAACTCACTTACTACGATCCCACCACAAGGACAGACCCCACTATATCATTTTTATATATATATATATATATATATAAAAGTAAGTAAAGTTGGCAACCATAGTCGAGGGTAACCCGAAGGCTCCCTTTTCGATAGCTACTACACCAAGGTGTAGGGGAGGGCGCTACTCCTTCCCTAGATTGCTCTACTTTACCCTTGATCCGTACCTTATAATGCTGAGTGTTAAGCAAGGAGGCATCAAGTACCATTTTTTGAGTCTTTGGTATGACTCGACCTGGGATTGAACCCAGGTCTCCCGGGCCATTGGTGAACACTCTAAACGCTAGGCCAATGTCCGGTATATATATATATATAAACAATCAAAAGTGATACCCAAATCTAGATATGAAAACAAATTCCGACTAAGCCACCTGGAAATTAACAATTCCAAAATCTAGGGAAAAAAAGATAAGCACATGTGCTCATGCTTTACCTTCGTTCCTTCTTTCACTCTGTATATGCATATATACATATGTACACGTTCAAATATCATTATGAGTCTGTACACAAATATATTTATATAAACATATATGAATAAAACCAGGTACATATATATATATAAACACAAACACACACATATATATATATACTCTTATAAATATATATGTATACACACACAAACACACCCTCAAATTATCAGCCTGTACATGAATAAAATCATATATGTACCCACATACACTGATATATATATATATATATATATATATATATATATATATATATATATATATATTCCATGGATTAAATATATATATATCTAATATATATTTTTTTATTATGACTATATAATAGCTCTATCCTAGATATTGAGGACTCTCCATATAATATTGCACTTGGTTCGACACATACCCACAAAGTGATTTAGTGACAACCAACACTCTTATAATATTTTATATATATATATATATATATATATATATATATATATATATATATATGCACACACACATATGTATATATTCACACTCATAACTGGTATCATCCCAATATATTCATCTGAATGTATATACAATAAAGTATGTTTATATACATGTATATGTCTACATGTTAGTGTGTGGGAAATATATGTCCGCACACAAACACATAATGAAAATGTAATTAACCTACCTTGATTTGTCTTTGCCGTTCTGTCTCTGCATCCTGGATGTCTTGCATCAGTTGTTTAATGCATTGTTCCTGATCGGACACAGTGTCAGACATCTGCAAGAAGCAATATGACAGTTACATCATGAATAGCAAGTAATGAATGGTAGATAATGAAGTTATTCATCCCCATGACCTACCTATACTCTTGTGCTTATCACCCCCACATGCAGATCAATTTATATCATTTCGTGTGCATGGCTTGTTCTTGAGATATAAAGAAAGAAATGTCGTGCGTATATTTTCTTTTCTTTTTTTCGATTGGAGTGTGGGGAGATTTGATTTGATATCTATTAGCCTACAAAAAATCATGTATCTGTAGCAATATTTTGGGAGGTTTGGTTTGGTTTGGTTTCTTTGTTTTAATGGCACATCAACCTTCATGAATCATTGAATGCCAAAGCCATCCTTGTAGAGAAACAATAGCGGTACTCTTCAATCCATAGCTTGAGGAATAAGGTGGTTCATACCTTTTCCTCGGGTATTAGTCTGGATGTGAAGAGTGCAACTACAATGTCGCAGTCGAACATATTAGCCACTATCTCATGGGGACTCCTAACATATTTCAGAAGGTGCAATTGTCTGCCTATCTGTCACTATAACATAGGCATTTGAATTATTGAAGTATTTGTATGTAAGCATAAATAGATGAAAATTTATACACTAGACAATTCTGGAAATATCTATTATATATAACATACACACGATACACACACTAACACTTGTGTATGTGTATTTGATAGGCTGTACAATATTAGAATATTGTATATATGTTTATATGATAGTCTATATGTATAAATGCAAGTTGAATAATAGTGATCATTGAAGGAAATGGAGTTGACGAGCCAAGATCAATTTATGTTTGTCTCTCACTTCATGTTAATCGACAAGGGAAAGGCATGAATTCTTTTCTTCTCTCTAGCTATAAGTAAATGGTTGGGTTGGAAGAATTGTCTAGCTTTGGTAAGGCAACCAGTCTAAGAGAAGGAAAATTTCTGATTTAAGAACCTGAAGCATACTGTTCAGAGAATTTGTTTGTTTAGGTTTTGTTTTATGACACATCAACCATTGTAGGTTATTTAATGCCAAATCCTCTTTATACATATATATTAAATATATATGATTTGGTTCGGTTAGGTTTTATGGCATATCAACCATTGTAGGTTATTTAATGCCAAATCCTTTTTATACATGTATATTAAATATATACGATTTGGTTGGGTTGGGTTTATGGCATATCAACCATTTTAGGTTATTTAATGCCAAATCCTCTTTATACATATATATTAAATATATATAATTTGGTTCAGTTAGGTTTTTTTGGCATATCAAACATTGTAGGTTATTTCATGCCAAATCCCCTTTATACATATATATTAAATATATATGATTTGGTTTGGTTGGGTTTTATGGCATATCAACCATTGTAGGTTATTTAATGCCAAATCCACTTTATACATATATATAAAATATATATGACTTGGTTGGGTTGGGTTTTATGGTACATCAACCATTGTAGGTTATTTAATGCCAAATCCTCTTTATACATATATATTAAATATATATGGTTTGGTTTTGTTGGGTTTTGTGGCATATCAACCATTGTAGGTTATTTAATGCCAAATTTCTACACATATATTAATATATATGATTTGTAAATACATTTTGTTGATAACATTTTTAAATGAGCTTAAGCTTTTCTTTTTTTGCACACAGTTAAATGGTTTCAAGTATTGTAATATAACAGTAACAATTTAACATCAGTCATTTGTTTGCACACATTTTCATAGATACACATGACATGTAAGAGATTAGTTTGTTGGTAATTTTATTTATAAATGAGATACAATTAGTCTGTTTGCACACTGGTATTGCTATTGTTTCTACACAGTTAAAAGGTTTCAATTATTGCTACCCAACACAAATAATTCTATTCAAAATTAATCATTTGTTTGCAAATAGTGAAGTGGTTATAAGTATTACTATTTAACACTAATTATTCTTGGCCTTATGAGTAGAGTGTTTACCAATGATCCGGGAGACTGGGGTTCAATCCCAAATCAAGTCATACCAAAGACTCAAAAAATGGTACTTGATGCTGAGCATTAAACTCAGCATTAGAAGGTAAGAATCAAGGGTAAAGTAGAGCAATCCAGGAAATGGAGTAGTGCCCTCCTCTACACCTTGTGGTAATACCTTTTGAAAAGAGAGCCTTCGGGTCACCCTCGACAAAGGACGCCAACTTTATTTACTTAAGAATGTATTTGATCCCATACAAAGATTCTATTCAACATTACTCATTTGTTTGCCCACAGTTTAATAGTTTCAAGTATTGTTGTGTATCACTAACAATTCAATCAAGCATCAGTCATTTGTTTACACAGAGTTAAATGATCAAACAGTTCTATTTCAAACAAATCAATTTAGCATAAGTTATTCGTTTGCACTGTTTAAATGTCAAAAAGGTCTTTTTGACCCATAGATAGTTAAAAAATAACTAAAATGCGGACTTATGTTAAACTGAATTGTTTGAAATAGAACTGTTTTTGACATTTAAACTGCATACTTATGCTAAACTGAATTATTTTAAAGAGAACTAAACTGTGTACTTATGCTAAACTGAATTATTTGAATTAGAACTGCTTTGACATTGAACAGTTTGCAATCAAAAAACTATACTTATACTAAACTGAATTATTTGAAATTGTACTGTTTGCAATCAAAAAACTATACTTATACTAAACTGAATTGTTTGAAAAAGAACTGCTTTGACATTTAACTGTTTGGAATCAAAAAACTATACTTATAGTAAACTGACTTATTTGAAATAGAACTGCGTTGAGATTGAACTGTTTGCAATCAAAAAACTATACTTATACTAAACTGAATTGTTTGAAATTGTACTGTTTGCAATCCCAAAACTATACTTACACTAAACTGAGTTGTTTGAAAAAGAACTGCTTTAACATTTAACTGTTTGGAATCAAAAAACTATACTTATACTAAACTGACTTGATTGAAAAAGAACTGTGTTGACATTGAACTGTTTGCAATCAAAAAACTATACTTATACCAAACTGAATTGTTTTAAATTCAATTCGGTGTTAAACGACTCAAAAAGGGTAGATAGGCCATAAAACTAAGTTTATTTCTTTTTGTTAAAAGATTTCTATGAAGATTTATTAATGGGATTTTTTCTCATATCAATTAAAATAGAAACAAACAATTAGAAATCAATTATACCAAGAAATATTTATTAAATTCAAATTTTTAAAACCGATGTGCAAATTAGCTTTCACATTCACACTCATGTTATGTAAATAAGGCCAACTGTAATATGAAACATTTTCCTTAATAACTGAGATTTAAATATAATTGAAATAATATGACAAACAACTAAGGGATCTGTGACATTGGTAGTGACCTACTTTCAGTTATAGAAAGACAGACAATATCCATCATCATCATCATGTATCGCTAGCGGCACGGATATCCCTGACCCTCTCCGGCCACTCTTCTCTATCCTCCATTGCTTCTGGTCGGTCTTCAAGGCTACATCGTGTATCGGTACAGAGTTAATGTATGTAAGTTGTAGTCATCCTGCCTTTGCTCGTCCATCTAAAGGGGTCCACTGGAGTATGTCACTTATGATTTCATCCCTACTT
>OY757927.1:12736454-13153954 GCA_963585895.1 Sepioteuthis lessoniana | reverse complement strand
CATATTTTATGATTTTTTAAAAAAATGATTCCTCATTGCCACTTTTATAATGTTCAGTGTTCAAAGAATGACTTAAGCTAACACTTTATAATCTCTTTAATCAGCTCATTGGTCTAGTGAGTAGAGTGTTCACTAATGGTCCGGGAGACCTAGGTTCAATCCCAGGTTGTGTCATACCAAAGATTTGAAAAATTGTACTTGATACCTCCTTGCTTAACACTCAGCAATATTTAGGGTAAAGTGGAGCAATCCAGGAAAAAGAGTAGCACCCTCCCCTACACCATGGTGTAGTAGCTATTGAAAAGGGAGCCTTCTTGTAACATATTGACCTCCAACCCGGCCGAGCTGTCAAGTAAGAAAAGCACCTGTATAAATAACAGGTTGAAGATATCAGGGGATAACCTTGACTGTGGACGGGTTGAATTGGGTGCAGATGCGATGTTCCCTGAAGCAGGTTGACGTCAAATAATTATATAACCCGGTGTCACAGGAAGTTTGAGTTAGTTTGGAGTTTGGAGTCAGTTGTTGCAGATCGAGGCAGTGAGAACCAGACCCAGTAGAGAGTTGGGCCCCCAGGGCTCCTTGTTGAGCAGTCCAGCAGAACGAGAAAGAAGTGCTGCTAAAGACGGAGGAACTGGGGGTCAATATGTTGCAGTCTTTGTTCAGTCTCCGACTCACCTCTCACACATAACCCTTTCGCAACCCTTTCAAATAAAGTGAGAGGTATATTTTTCTAAAGAACTGTGTTTCGTTCATCATTATTGTTTTGACTATGTTTCCGCACGTATATGTGTATATGTATTATACTTATAGTTGGTTGTGACTATGCAACATTCTGGTCGCCCTCAACTACGGTTGCGAACAACAACAACTTTTATAATCTCTTTGCTCTCATAGAGCTGAATACTGAGTATGGAATGCTAACGCAATACTTAGAATATTATCGCACTATGCTACTCTACCATGCAACACATCAGACGTCTGACTGATTTATATATTCACTATTTCTAGTCAAGGGACTCCAGTAATACAATCCATTTCAACTGTTGCGTTTGTTGGCTGGATACCCATGTTCAACCACACAAGTCAGTATCGGCATATTCTTCTACATAACATATACATATATACATGTGTGAATACACAAACACATGCACACAGAGGACACATACATAAAAAAAATTATGTAGAAAAGTGTAAAATGAAAGGAAAAAAACAAAGAACAAAAATACACCAGACACCTTTGAAAATATATGAGTGTATGCATATGTGCATACAAACACACACACACACAGAATGCATACTTATATACACACAAAAACATTCTCACAGAGTAAAGATCTTCATGAACAATTAACTTCAGTGAAACATTTACAGACACAAAGCCTGAAACTAAACAAAATCAAAACAACCTATCAAAATAATCTCATAAAAAAAGCAGCCAAAACTTATGATTCAAATCATCACAGGAACTTGCCACTCAAATCTCTGCTTGAAGAAGACAAAGTCCGAAACACATGTAGGACACAAGTAGATGAAATAATAGAAATCAAAATACTAAATTTGTAATAATTTACAGATGGTTTTATTTTAAAATATTTACCATATTTGACAGTGTATAAGATGCACTCCAATTTCAGCAGGGCAGATCAAGAAAAAAAACAAAACAAAGTACTTATATTAAACGGGATGAAATTAATATAATGAATATCATCAATGACAACACTTTTAATCTGCATAATAGCCTTTTAAATAATGACAATAAGTAATTGAAAGTTACTCAAAAGTCTAAGCTCATAAGAGATGCCAGGTTGCTAATTTCAGCTATCCTGAATTTTAAACCTACGTTTAGCATATAAGACACAGGGGAATCTTAAAAGATATTTTTTTTTAAAAGTGCACCTTATATGTTGTCAAATACAGTACTTTTTTTTCTCACTGGACCAACAAATATATATATATATATATATATATATATATACCAAGCATGCAGTCGATAGTAATGAAAAGTTGTCTCCGATGGGTTGGTCACATTGTGCGTATGGATGACTGCCGTCTGCCAAGGCAATTATTCTAGGTTGAATTGTGGGAAGGAAAGAGAAGTGCATTAAAACCGAAGAAGAGATCTAAGGACACAATAAGATATCTGAAACAATCTGGACTATCTGTGGACCAAGGGGGAAAATGGCTTCAGATTGAAGTAAGTGGTGGAAACTGATTCACGAAAGCATAGAATCCTTTGAGAATAGCCGTATGCAGTATAGCGCTTACAAACGTCTGATTCGCAAAGGCGAACAGGTTCCAGTACTGGGTCCACAAAGTCACCACGCTAACTGTGACATATGGGGGAAAATTGTGCCTATCTCTTGCTGGTCTCAAAAGCCATCTGCATAAATGGGCAAAATCTATCTTGCACCCAAATAATGTCACTGCAAACAAAACTGATCAGTTGTGCCAATTTGGTGGCAAAATCTGTCGCAGCTTGGCTGGCCTGAAGAGTCACCTACAAACACATACAATTTAAGGGGGAAGTAGGGGAGAGGACATGAGATAAGGGAGGTGGTCATGCTTGAAACTGAGAGGACAGCCATTATATATATATATATATATAAAGTAATTGTTGTGGGTTCAAAGAGTGCTCAGCAAATATCTTAAAATCAATGGTCAGCAAATGATTTCAAATTAAATCTGTAAGCTTATTCATTTATCTACCTACTATTATTCAGTATATTTGTGTGACATGTATTTTGGACATTCTAGTTCTTGTCAGGCATTTGGATTTTTAGTTGTGTGTTGAATTTCTTTATAGTAAAGGTTATTTTGATTTTGTTGAATACCATATTTTGTGTCTGTAAATGTCTCACTGGACTTAATTGTCTGTGAAAATTTTTGGTTGTTTTGTTAACAACCTTTATAGTTCTTTCTCCTCTTTTTACCTTGCATCTGTGTAATTGTATTTATGTGTGTATATATATATGTGTGTGTGTGTGTGTGTGTGTGTGTGTGTGTGTGCATATGGTTGATATCTTTGATGGCAGTCAACCTTCAGGGGTTATTCAATGCTAAAGCCATCCATGTAGAAGAGCAGCAATGATACTTTTTAACCCATAGCTGCAGTGGGGGAGGCAAGGAGGCTAATAGCTTTTTTTTTCTAGGTATCTGTTGGGTATCTCCTACCTTTTCAGCATAATGAGCTGTTCCATCTGCCATATATGGCAGTAGCAGAGATCAGTCTGGGAATAAGCCTACGAGTCAGACCAGAAGAGCCGTTCCTATTGTTGAAGAATATCATTACTCTATCACTAATCCTATGTTCTTATTACTAACAGTCTCTCTCTTGTAAATACTCTTTCCTGTAAATATAACTATTTTCCTCACATATCGTGGTTTGTCTTATCATTATTACTACTTGTGTTCACTAACCAGAACACAACAGTATCTTTTCCATAATCCAATAATATCTGTTTTTATATTGTTACTGTATTTTTCCCTATGATTTTATATAGATTTTTCTCTAAACATACTAAGGCAAGGGTGTTGTATATATCACATTGTCCAAATATTTGATACACTGCCGACAGGGCAATCAGAAATTATTTGTTAGGAAATTTTCCTACCAGTATGAAATCTGCCATCTTAAAAATAACATAATTCTATGAATTTCCAGAGAATCAATATTGAACAAAATATTAATAAGAAGTGGAAAATATTAAAATCCAATGGTATTTGCATTTAATCCCATTCTATACAGACAGCCAGATTGACCTGCCCCAAACACTTTATGTCTGGTTTGTTAGTCTTAATCAAACAATAAAGTAATATAATTTTTCTACATTCACCAGTAAACCAAATATGGGATTGTCTTTAATTGGAATCATTTTGAGATGAGGCTTCTTAATCTGAGAATTAATTTTTTTTTTTTTTTAATTTCTTTAATTTATTGCGGACGTTTTGTCCTCATCTTGGTAGTTTTTGTGTTGTTTCTTCTTTCACTACGTTTCAGCCAAATTTCACCTCTGGCCTTCTTCAGGTGATTTTACCGCGATCTCGGATAGGAATGCTGAGTCTTGTAACCGTATCCCCAGTAATTACTGCCTTCCATAGTTGTTGTCTATTGCACCCCGTTTTTGACCAAGTAAACCTCTGGCCGGCTTGGGTAGGATTTGAAACTGCTATCTTCTGACAATGGAACCATAGACAACAACTATGGAAGGCAGTAATTACTGGGGATACAGTTACAAGACTCAGCATTCCTATCCAAGGTCGCGGAAAAATCACCGGAAGAAGGCCAGAGGTGAAATTTGGCCAAAAAGTAGTGAAAGAAGAAACAGCACAAAAACCACCAAGATGAGGACAAAAAGTCCGCAATAAATAAAAAAAATAAAAAAAATTAATTCTCAAATATAGGATGTTTAAAGAAAATGTTTAAATTCAATGATTTAATTCTGTATCTACAGGGTGTGGAAGCAAAATTAGGAATATTCTAGTATGATAATAAACACCTCTATTATAAAACAAAATTAATTTTAATCTAAAAAAAATAAACAACAAAATAGGAACAGTAAATTTCCTCAATATGGCCACCATATTTTTCAATTATTGTATCAACATGCCTACAAAACAATTTGCATGCCATCAAAATAAATTCTTCAGACATTTTATTCCATTCCTCCTCAATAGCATTCTTAAGTGAACCAATATTTGGATGGGAAGTTGCATTTGTTTCGTTTTCTAAAATGCCCCAGATAATGTAATCAAGGGGCTTTAGGTCCGGGCTTAAATCTTGTTTAATTGCTGTCCTCACAGTTTTCTCATGGACTGTCAATTCATTAGCATGCTTCATTATTAACATTGTGGGGTCCCTCTTAATCACTGTAGTGAGAGCAGTTAAACAGCCTTCTTTTTGTTTTTTTGTTCAATCCTCTTCTCCCTCTTTTCCTTAAAAGCATTTTTTCAGTAAAAAAGTTTTCTTTATTTTATATATAGTAGACCAAAAAACTTTGGCTTGGTTTCAGCATTAAGCACATCATAGATTCTTTGTTGTTTCTTTTCTTGCTCACTCATATTGGGCTAAATTTTAATAATTGAGCTAATCATGAAAATTTAGATTTATAGTGTTTTTTTCAAAAATTGGACTAATCAGATTAAAAAAAATGTTTTAAAAATTATTCCATATTTTGCTTCCACACCCTGTATAGTTATTTATTATTAGGCATCTAAGAATATATATCTCATCTTGGAGATGAATGAGAGACTACAGAATTCCAAAGATCCTCATCTACAGCCAGCTTTATAATGTAAAGAGAAATTTTAGATGACCATAATTCAGGTACAAGGACAAGCTAAAAAAAAACAATCTTACAGCTGTAAGTATACTGATTGATACATTCAAATGATTTGCTTTAATTTACCAAGTTTGAAGGACAAAATGTTAGAAAGCCATCAAGAATTTTGATAAAAATCATCTCCAGCATCTCTAAGTATTGAGGCAGAGGGTGAAAGCAAGATCAGTCATGCCAGCTAATTCATTTGATAAATCTCCTGCATGCAGTATCGGTAGACTTGCATGCAAGTCTGTGGCTGGTTTGAAATGTCAT
Organism: Sepioteuthis lessoniana; assembly: GCA_963585895.1. Classification (NCBI taxonomy): domain Eukaryota; kingdom Metazoa; phylum Mollusca; class Cephalopoda; order Myopsida; family Loliginidae; genus Sepioteuthis; species Sepioteuthis lessoniana. Next base: position 13,148,360 of record OY757927.1, on the reverse strand, counting down.
ATGAGACATAGGCAGAACTGATGAGAGCTGTTTAGACTTTATATGTTGAAACTGATCAGTTGCAACTCTGAGTCATAAGTGTTACTCAAGCACATATTTTTAACATAATTTACTATATGTATAATTTAGAAAATAAAAAGAATTTTGGCATCGAACTATATTTCAAAATATAATTCATCAAGTCTTTGTGCTTGTGCTGGTATGCACAGTTAATACTTGATGACTGACCACTCTACAAAAACCAAAATCATATTTTCTCTTTCTCTGTACTAATTTCAAAAGAAATGTCTTTGTCAGCTGAATAGATAGATCACAAATGCACATACATGTACAAGCATGTACAGTCCTTAGACAGGCTTTGAATTTTTTTAGCCTGATATTGTATTATTAAATTTCCGTTATTTGAGAATAAACAGGAAAACAATTTACAGCCTAAATCTAACTGTCAATTTGAAATAAAAAAATATCCTTTCAAAAAATGAGGAGTAAAGCACATTTGAGAATTTTCAAGATTATTTTTATTATTTCGACCAAAAATCTGTTCATCTGAGTCTGGTTTTAAAAAGTTTTTTTTTAGGCCTAATTTTTAGGGGTCTAAAATAACTAGCCACATTTTCTTTTTTTCTTTTTCACCATCTAACATTATCAAGAACAATATCAGAAAAATTTATCGAAATCAATATGAAAATAAAACAATGCTACGAAAGTTTGTGAGTTAGAATAATAATTGATGATACTTCAGGTCAGGATGTTGAGTCCAAACAAAGTCAACATTAAATGACTTGTTCTAAAAGAATGTTTTATTGCTTCAAAATTGATATTCCTGACAGGATATCTCTTTGGGCTTAGTTTGAAAAGCCCTCATATGTGTGTGTTCTTGTGTATGTAGAAGCAACCACTCTGACATGGTAAAAGCAATAAGGGACTCCCCATAGCATCAGGATTCCAACGAGCATCCAGTTGGCAGACAAGGGGACAAGCTATTACTAGGTACAGTCTCTGTGAGCATAATGCAGAATGCTGGATATTTATCTATCACCATATCCACACTGAAACCAGGGGCCAATCAGGACTCGAGGAATAAGATCACCCAGATGTGGGAATGGTTAAATAGTTAAGCAGACTAGGCTCTTTAAGTTTGGTATAGAAACAAGTTTAGGAGAATTGTAACATAATGGCCAAGGGATTTCGTTTTATGCCTTTGGGTTTAGTTAGGCTGAGAACCTTTTGGCTCAGTGCATGGGTTACTGAGGTGCAATATTAACACAGGGGTTTACGTGCTTGCACGGAGCGGACGTGTCACTCGGAGATGTCACAATAGCCCAGATGGGAAATGGGGCTACAGAGTGCGAATGATGTCATGCACCAGAAGCGCGCGGAGGATTTGGGTAATTTTGAAGAAAGTTAGCTGAGTTGAGAACTAGACACCGGGCGAGAAGGGTCAACTTTTGCTTGCTCGCGGAGGCCTTGCAACGGGTGCGCACGAGATGGGGGTGGCAGATGGAAAAGCCAGAATAGAAAGAATGTGTATCTCTCTCCTTATGTCGAAGAACCTTTCAACTCAAAGGTAATAAAAAGTTTCGTACCTGAACTAAGAAGTTGTAAGTGTTTTTTTGTCTTTCGGGATTCCTATGTTCTATGTATATATGTTATGAACATTCTATGTACGTTTTGCATATCTGTATCATGGGTATGGTACAGAACGAAATAAATTCAAAGCAGTAGTATACATGAAGAGAGACGGGATCTGCCAGTCTATTTCTGCCCAAGATACACTACGTAAGTAAACCCATTGTGAGAATGTAGGTATAATATAGGTAAACTGTCAACCTACAAAGATTTCTAGATGCTATATATATACTAGTGGTTCCCAACCGATTTTGGGGCATGCCCCACAGTAGTATTTCTAAATGCCCCCCCTGTAATATTTAATTGTTACATAATGAAAATTTTACTGCAATTCGCATAAAGGAAGCTTAAAAGGCCATTAACTAGGTCTCTAAATAAGTCCCACCAAAATATTACTGTGCCCCACTGGTGGGGTATGTGCCCAACATTGGGAATTATTGTCATATACACTTGATGGTTGAAGAACACATTGTTTCATATTAGTAGTAAAGATTCATTGAATGATTTTAACAGCATGTGAATTTATCTAAGGTTATTTTATGCACAGAGCTTAAAGAATTATATTCATTGGACAATCATATTTACATTTTTTGGGTTATTAATTTTGTCAGTGTTTTTTTTTTGGGGGGGCTCATGGTTCTATTGAATACAACTAATTTTTAAAGAGAACTATTTGACCCATAGATGACACACTAACAGGTACTACCACTTCAGGTCAGAGTGGGCCTGGGAGTAATGATAATGAAGAAGTGACTTTCACTCTCTAGATCTTCAGAACTAAAGCCTAGTGATCTGATTCAGTTTAGCACCTCCATTTTTAAGGGGAAGATCTTACTCCGCTTCAGAGGATATAGTCAATGTATTCTAAGCCCCTCCAATAAGGTAAAATGATAATGAGAGTATGGACAGTAAAAGTTGGCGACTGTAGTCGAGGGTGACCCGAAGGCTCCCTTTTCGATAGCTACGACACCAAGGTGTAGGGGAGGGCGCTACTCCTTTCCCAGGATTGACCCACTTTACCCTTGATCCCTACCTTATAATGCTGAGTGTTAAGCAAGGAGGCATCAAGAACCATTTTTTGAGTCTTTGGTATGACTCGACCTGGGACTGAATCCAGGTCTTCTGGGCCATTGGCAAACACTCTAACCATTAAGCCAATGTCTGGAATGGACAGTAATCTGAATAATTCCTGGAATTATAATAAGAGTTTATCTCTGAATTTCAGATTACAAATCTGACTCTTGAGAGATGAATTCCTGGCTTTCAACCTTTAAGCCCAAACCTTCTTCCTCTCAATTGGCACCAATCAACCAGGACCAGAATTCTACACATTGCAGCTCTCCTCTCCTAACGTGAGCCAAAACTTGCTGAGCTTAATTCGGTTATTGAACAAACAAGCTAAAGATTAAAGTCAGAATCTTATTGGCCAAGAATTTTACTCTTGCGACTTTTTTCCCCGGCTTTTCCTTGATTGGCATTGCAAATAGCTAATACCTTGCTGAGGGCAGTAAAGAGCAGTCTGCTGGTTGAACTAGCCAGGGGCATATCGAAGTCGTTGACACTTTTTGTGATTACTCCAAAAAGAAAAAGAATTAGTGAGAACAAAAGCAGACAATGGCACCAGCAGCTGCCACTTATTGCCTTTCCAATTCTGTTATTCACACATGAATAAACAGTGATGAGAATTACGGTAATTTGTTCTGTACAGAAGAAGGCAGGATCAATCTGGAATTAGTCTTTTATTTTTGAGATTTTCTTGGTAAGGAAAGAGTAAAAAAAGATTTTAAAAAAATGGTTTGTTTGGAATTTTCATTATTGATTAAAATTATTTCCATTCTTATTATTGTTTGTTTTCTTCCTAATAAATTCCAAGCAAAGAAACATGCTTTTTATATATTTTTTCTTCTTCTTTGTGATTAACTGGAATCCTGCTTATTTTAAACCAGTATTTGTCAACTTTTTTATTCTTGTGGAACCATTCAAATATTTTTCATATTTCAGCGACCCCTAGCATAAAATTATCATATACCGTTATTAAAATTTAAAGCATTAGCCTATTTATTACTGTTTTTTGTGGAACCCTTAGTGACCTCTAGAGGAACCCTAAGGTTCCAAATAACATCGGTCAAGAAATACTGTTCTAAACTGTCATTTTTATATTTATATACAAAAACATCCTGGGAATTTTACAATGATTTACAGAAATATGTATTCCCCCAAACTCTTTATAAACATTCACTTCTTCAATAATCTTTCTATAAACATTCACTTCTTTAATAATCTTTCTATAATCATTCCCTTCATTCATAATATTTCTATAATAATCACCCAACTTCCCTTCAATCATAACCTTTCCATAATCAATCTGAATATACTATCGATTCACTTTAATCCCTTGCTAAGTTATTCACGAATAAATAATATTTGACTAAAATGGAAATTATCAATGACTCAACCCAATATTTCACCCTTGTAATGTCATTTTTTTTTCTTTCCATTGATTCTGGGTGCAGATATTGAACTCACAACTTCCAACCAGAAGCTCTTTACCAACACCTTTACCCTCTCGCCCATTGTACTGTGAGCTAAAAAACTTTGTCTGGCTTTTCAACAGGAGCATGTATATATTTTTTATTTTTGTTTTGAAGCACACTAGGTGTAGCCGCTGAAATATCGTGAGTAGGACAATCAAGATGAAGACAATTAACCCTTCTGCGGGCAGAGCAAAATTTTTCTTGCCAACAGTACACAGGCAGAGTGACACTGTCATTTTTGTAGTTGCTCAATGTAAGGCATTTTCCTATTGGCTGCTTGTTAACCAATAAAATGTTATTGTATAGAAACATTGGTAGGAGGCTCTACTATGAAGTAGGATTGTGTAGACATTTTTCACTGAATATCAGTATTGAAATCAAATACTTTATGTATAATAATAATAATAACAATAATAATGACAACAATAAGATTTAACAGCCCAGGAGTTCAAACTAGAGTCCAGTGGGCAGACAAGAATAAAACAGGCTGCAACTCAATACAGACTCTGTGCGACTAGTAAACAGAAGTTGGTATTTATACACTAATATGTCTATTAATAAACCAGAAACTAATCATAATCCAGGGAATGGACTTGTCCATGTGCACACAATAGAATGCACCAACATGCCATAAATAACCCTCCTTCTTCAGAGTTCAGTGCCAGAGCTAACTCAGCTTGTTATGCAAATGACTGCTAACTTTGATAACCTACCAAACTTAATACTTTATTGTTTTCATGCTATTCTACAGTGGACACAAATTGTTGGCAGTTCTTAGAATACACTGAACATATCCTCTGTATTTTTAGCCCTTCTTAGCTGTTCTGCATCTGAAGATGATATTCCAGTTCTGGATATTTGGAGAGTTTGCAATACTCCTGCCATTACTCCAAGATCCTCTTTTACTCAAAGTGGTCTGACTGTTAGCGTCCTGTCTATGGGTCAGGTAGATCTGTTTGAAAATTATTTGTATTGGTTTGGTTTGGTTTGGTTTTGTTGTGTTGTATTTTGACCCTTGACCGAGCTGTCAATCAGAGGTGTCTCTGAGCAGAACGCACCTGTTTAAATAAGTGAAAGCAGTCACGTTGTTGATTGGAAGTCGTGGGCATTATGAAATGATATATACAGAGTCAAAATGGGTTGAAGTCAGTTGCAGTCAGTGAGAGCCTGAGTCAGTGCCAGCTTGCAGTTACAGAGAGTGTCTGCTGGGGCGGCACCCCACAGGGCCTCTGGTTGAGTACCTCCAGCTGAGAAGCAGAAGAAGTGCTAAGTGCAGTCTCGAAGATAACCTACCATGGTATGGTCAAGAGAAGAGTTATAGGTCAATATAGCAGTCTGTCTTTGTCTCCCTCTGTCTGTCTGTCTGTCTCTCTCTCTCTCTTACACAACACAGAAGCTTCAACTCCTTTTGAAAGAATAAAAAAACGTATTTTCATAAAGAAGTGTTGTAGTTCTTTCCTCATTCTGAGTATGTAACAGTTGTTTAATGGCATATCAACCTACTTGGGCTATTTAATGACAAACCCATCCTTCTAAAAGGATAGTAGTGGTACTATTTAAACCATAGCTGGAGAGATAAGTGGGTTTGTACCTTTCCCAAGGCTATTTGTCCAGAAGTGAACATAATAGCACGCCTGGAGTTCAAACTCACTTACTATGATCCCGCAGTCAAGGTCTTTAACCATTACACTATGAGGTCACCTCCTATTTGTGTTGGATAGGAATATTTGATACCATATAACTGTAAATTCTATCAAGAATAGTTACCTGAAGCTATAATTGTTAACTAAGGTTTATTATGAGTTTCTTAGACCCATATTACGGTACGCAAACGAATGATTATTTTTAAATAGGAATACCAGAAACCATACAACCATTTAAAAATTATTTGTATTTGATAGGAAGACTTGATATTCCAACTTTGTGCAAAAAAAAAAAAAACTCTTAGGAAGCAACTACACAACAAATATAAACATAAATTTATGTTGAATGCAATTCCCTAACCTTTAGGTAAAAAATAACCCAAGACAGGTTTGCTGAACAAATTATGTTTTCTTTGGATGTTTTTTTTTTTTTTTATATATAAGTTAGCCTGTTTGAACATACCCTCTATTTTGAAATTTTTCTTTATAAATTATCTGCTTGTAAAAGGGTTAATAATATAATGTTAATGATAACCCTTAATCCCAGAAAATTAGAGAGATCCTATCATTTTATATTTTAAAGGCAACACTCTTCTCCTTTGATTTCTTTAAATCAAAATTGAACAACTCAATGGTAAATAGACACACAGCCACATTTGGAAAGACACTAAAATTTAATCTCGTTTTATGCCTGAAGTAGTTAGGATTTTATTTAACAGAAAAGCCAAGAAGAAAAATGTTTAAAATAATCATTTTCAACCCTAAATGGCTCTTGACACTTTTAGCACTGTGGGAAAATAAATAAAATGAAGACAAAAGAAGGTGAGAGAGAGATTGATACTGAAAAAAAGATAGGAAGAGTGCGTGTGAAAGAGAGAAAGAGTAAAAGTGCGCATGTAAGTGTGTTTGTGAGAGTGTGAGTGAGTGAGAGATAGGAAGTGTGTGTGTGAAAGAGAGAAAGAGTAAGAGTGTGTATGTGTGTGTGTGAGAGAGAGAGAGAGAAAGAGTGTGTGAGTGAGTGAGAGATAGGAAGAGTGTGTGTAAAAGAGAGAAAGTGAAGAATGCGTATGTGTGTGAGAGAGAGAGAGAGAGAAGAAGAGTGTGTGTGAAAGAGGGAAAGAGTAAGAGTGCGTATGTGTGTGAGAGAGAGAGAGAGAGAGAGAGTGTGTGAGTGAGTGAGAGATAGGAAGAGTGTGTGTAAAAGAGAGAGAGAGTAAGAGTGTGTATGTAAGTGTGTGCGTGAGTGGGTGAGTGAGAGATAGGAAGAGTGTGTGTAAAAGGGAGAAAGAGCAAGCGTGCGGATGTAAGTGTATGTCAGAGAGAGAGAGAGAGAGAGAGAGAGAGCGAAGGATTTGCTATTAGTAAGTTCTATTTTCAAAGCTGGAGAAAAAAAAAACACAATGGAAAAAAAAAAAAAAAAAAAAAAGGAAGAAGAAAGAAAAATCCCAGGCTAATAATGACAACAGCAGCAACAAAGATGATGGCAAAGATAACAATGATTAATTTTACTTGCAGTGTTTTTCTCAAGTATCAAGGATCAGCAAAGATGATGAGGAAGTAAAAGAAGAAAGCAGAGCCAATGAAGCCAGGTTTAAATATGTCTGGATCATTTCACAGAAGCAAAGATATTTGTGCATGCATGTGTGTGCTCTATCTGTTCTATTGAATTACATAAGAATCTTAGTTGTAGTAGTAGTAGTAGTATTTAGATAACACACACACAGACATGTATAGATATGAGATGCTAATGAGAATTTTAGGGAAGTTAAAAAGCAAAATGGCTTCCTAAAAGAGAGAAAACTGATGGAAAATTAAGTTTTTTTTCCCAAAGGGTTTCAAAACATGTGTGAAATTTCCAGTAATAAATACTTAGTAGCTTAATAGATGAACAAATTGATTATAATTTCTGTTCAAATTACACAAGCTACTGGACAGAGCCTTTCCTTTATCTCTCTCTCTCTCTCTCTATATATATATATATATATGATATATATATGGAGAGAATCTGTTTGGTTTGATTTTATGGCAAATCAACCATTTTTGGTTATTTAATGCCAAATCCTGTTTTTACATATATATATTAAATACACGATTTGTAAACACATTTTGTAGATACACACAGTTAAATGATCAAACACTTCTATTTCTAACAATTCAATTTAGCAAAAGTCATGTTTTCACAGTTTAAATGTCAATTATATTTAACCCATAGATATTAATGGTAAATTGTCCAGAAATAAAATCGAATGTGATTACTAAAAGTTTCATGTGGTATCAACACACCAATTGTCAAATAGCAAAAAAATAAAACAAGAAACTTAGTTACATTACAATCATAATGTTCACATTACATGAAATCTTTCGATAACAGCATTTGATTGCATTTGCAGACGTTTTTAAAACATTGTGTCTATTGCTTGTTGGCCGAGCGGTCTGATACTAAGTCTAGCCACACAGAAGAGTTGTGATAGAACGAAACAGTCTGTCTGTGGATGACAATATATACGCTCCCCCATAGGGGTTGAGCACTCTGGTGAAGGAATTTTCAGCCGCCACTCACATAATGCAAAGCTCTTCGAAGGAATCGAGCACTCTGGTAGCTGATAGAGTATAAAAATGTAACCAAATGAACGCTGCTGCTGCTGCTACATAATACCTTATAACTATCTTAGCCAACATGGTACACTTGTTAGTCGAGTGGTCTGATACTAAATCTAACGTAAAGTTGGACAGGTGTCGATCCCAGCTTCAAGCATCCTACATGTCTAGCCACACTGAAGAGTACTGATAGAATGAAATAGTCTATCTGTGGATGACAATATATATAAATATATATATATATATATATATTATAACAGTGTTGGTTGTCACAAAATCACTTTGTGGGTTTGTGTCAAACCAAGTGCAATATAATATGAACAGTGCTCAATATCTAGGATAGAGCTATTTTATAATAATAATAATAAATAAATATATATTAGATATATATATTTAATTCATGGAATTTAGACAGCGACCCCTGGGTTTCATAGAGTTTTTTGCAAAACAACTATCATCAACTGCCTGATGATTGTTGTTTTGCAAAACTCCATGAAACCCAGGGGTTGCAGCCTAATACCATGAATTAAATATATATATCTAATATATATTTATTATATATATATATATATATATGGGGGATCATTCAAAAAGTTCTAAGCCTGGACTAGAAAAAAAAAAGAGCTATAACTAAACATTGTTGCTGTGGCAACACATTACCACTTCTTTTAAAACTAGAAATACTCATTCAGATTTTCCTAGTTTCAAAAAGTTCTAAGCCTCACCAAAAAAGAAGAGTCATATCTGAACATTTTTTTCATGGCAAAACACTACCACTTCTTATACAACTAACTCAGATTTCTGACTTAATTTCTGTGCTGGTGCGGCCTAAAGGTGAGCGGGGTATGACGTGTATATATATATATATATATATATATTCTTACGTATACCCATGTACCTGGCTTTTCGATGAGCCAGACAGAAGACAGGATGTAATGCAGATGTGGATTGAGGTCATGGCAGGTGTAAACGGCACAGAGCCGTGCAGCGATTGGCTTTGACTGATGAAACGATATGGGTGATAACTGCTGGGTTCAAAATATCAAGAGTTTCAAAACACAGATACCCAAAAACTTTGTGATTGCAGACGTCTATCACATTCACTCCAAAAATGTGATGCCCAAGTGAAAAGAACTTGAGGTCTCAAACGAAATTTGAAACCTTTAACTAATACTGAAGAAATGGCGATCAGATTCCGACAACAAATTCGTAAATCGGTTTTGTAGGGGGACATGTTATTTGGTAGATATTTTTGGTCCCCCATTTTGTAGTATAGTTGTATGTTTTATATTTGCTTAGTGGTAAGTTGTTGGTGTTTTTGTTTGGAAAAAGGCACATGGAGGCAACTGTAGTAAAGATGTGTAAACGATATGAAAGTTGTGAAATGGCGAGGACAAAAGGAACATTCAAAACAAGGCTGCATAAACAAAACAAATTTATATCTCAATACATACAATGAAACATTTTAAAACATTACTATGGTTCTATTACTGTTCATGAAATAATCCTCTGTGTGTGTGTGTGTGTGTGTAACTAACACAACTAAAACTACAAAAGGGACTGAATAACAAAAGTGTCCAATGCATGTTGACTACATATTTCTACTGTTTGTTTCTTTCTGTGGTTTGACGAAATTTCTACTTTCAAGGCTGGAAAAAGTCTCACCGACAAAGTATAATGAGGAAAAGAGTGTTTGCATGGCATATACATTTTTGTTGCGGTTGACGGCTGTTAGTTGAAATAAGAGAGTGATAGTGTTCTCTCTGGAAGTCACACTGGAGATAGTGTGTTGGCCCTGTAAGTGAAATTGTAAAAAAGAGGAAAAGTGTTGGAAGGTGAAGTATTTATAGAAATTATGTGTCACGGAGTAGGCTCCAAAAACACGGGATGAAATTGAAATGCGGACGTAGTTTTAAGCACTGACCACATGGTTGTCCTGGCCAATGGGTTCCCGAGACTGAATGTTTACATGCGTCCGCCATCTTTGTTTCGGAACAAGTGTCCAAATAATACAAGATGAACTTGTTGTTTCTTTAGATATGATGCTTTACTGTTTTTCTAGCAGTCATGTTGGGAATTTGTTGTCTTAAACCCTCAAAAAAGAGACATGCCTTTTTCTCTCTGGCAAGCGCAGTTAGTCATTTAGACATGAGATAACTTCCAATCAAATAACGAAGCAACACATCAGGACTGCTATCAACACACAAGGTGTTTCATTTATTTTAAAACAATAACAACTGAGGTGCTCGTGGTGAAATGGTTATCGCCGTAGAAAATGAACACGCCGACTCGAGTTCAAATCCTGGACGAGAATGATTGCATTTCACATGGCACTAATACCCTTGGGAAAGGTATGAATCCAATAATTCTCCCTCCAGCTATGGGTAAATATTAGGACAGACTGGGTTCTTCAGCCTTGGTGAGGCAACTAGTCTAGGAGAAGGAAAACTCTGAATTCAAACCTGTTAAACTCCGCTTAAAAATTGACCTTGTGTCATATCCTGCCCGAGCGGAGGGGTGGGTAAATAGGATAACAACTGAAAAACAAAAGTCTAAGGGCAGGTAACTCACCCCTACAAAAATTGGTTTCGGGTAGATAACCTCTGGCTTGACTGTTATTAGATTCTGTAAGTATTGACGAGTTCTGACTAAAGTGAATTTCAACAAGTCAGACATAAAATGAGAGAGGAAGATAGAAAGATTTACTTGTGTCACACAAACGCTATCAGATTCATGGGTGGTAGACGAGCAATCAAAACATCGACTTTCATTTCTTCAACCAAACAACTAAACAAAATGATAAGACAAATAGGAATCTTTCTTTAAAGTTATTTGTTTAATTGTTCTCAACTCGTTCCAATATTAGGTTATCATCAGGAGAAAGGTCTTTAAAATATTCTTATAAAAAGTTGATAATCTACGAACTAAGTTGGTTGGTTGGTCGGATTTTATGGCATATCAAACCTTGTAGGTCATTTAATGCCAAATTCTGTCTATATATACATACATAACCACGAACTAAGTAGAGAAAAACAAACTGGTAAAGTAGCCTATCTATTCATTGAATGAAAATCATTTTTTGGTATGCGAATGTTTTGAACTTTAGTTTCTTTATTTAGCGGCATACCAACTGTAACTGAAACTACATCACTACTGATGACACAATTCCCTTAGTTATTTATACCCCATTTTTCTTAATTTAATTTTTATCTAAATCTCAATTATTGTAAAAATTGTTCTATATTATCAATAATGTTGACCTTATACATACAAATAACGTGTAATTGTCATTATACATATACAACCAAATAGTGGTTTACGATATGAACAGGAGCTCTAATTTTCATATTAATTTTAATAAATATCTGCTTGGTATTATGGCAGAGATCCATTTAAAAAAAAATAACTGTAATTTTATTCTTTACTCTGTAATTTAGTTAAATTGTTAAACTAGGAAAAAATAGCAATGAAAACCAGGAGTGATAGGAAAAGCTCACATCCAGTCTTCTATTTTTGATTATATTAAAAAAAATTAGGCATAATTATTTAACATTAAATGATATTAAATGCAATTTTTCATTTCATCATTATTTTTCTTTTTTTTGTTGTTTAGTTCATGGGTTATTTAACGCCAAAGCTATCCTTGTAGAAGAACAACAGTGATACTATTTAACCCCTTGTGGGAGGGGGGAATAAAGGGTGCATACCTTTCCTGAGGTTATGAGTCCAGAAGTGAACATAATAGCGTGACTAGAGTTCAAACTCACTTATTTGTATATATATATATATATATATATATATATATTCCATATTTAAAGACACTTGTGGTATAATGGTTACCGTCTTGGGAAACATGGCAACCTAATTTCAAATCAAGGATGAGGCTGTTTGCATTTTCAATAAGGGCTAAGACACATGAAAGGTATAAATCCAACTATTCTCCATCTGGCTATGGGCAAATACGTATAAGGCAGATAGAACTCTTTAACCTTGGTATAACAATCAGTCTAGGAGAAGAAAAATTTTGAATTCAAACATATTAAACTATGCTTAAAAATTTTCAAACATCTATCTGAGCTATGGACAGGACTCTAACCAGTATATATTTATCCAACCCCACTTCCATAGACAAGGTGTGACACAAGGTCAATTTTTAAGTAGAGTCAAGTTTGTTTGAATTCAGTTTTCTCCTTCTCCGAGACTGGTTGCATAACCAAGACTAAAGAATCCAGTTTATCCTACTATTTAGGTCAAAGTGGACTTGGGAGTAATGACCAACAAAGAAGAGACTGTACACTCCCGCAGACTCCAGAACTGGAGCCTCACCATTGGGTATATCTTAGTGTCATACACAGGACATGTATAGCATTATATGTGTTAAAGTAATTGTGTATGCAGAGAACTTGCACTTTTTTTTTCAAAGTTCAACATCCGAAGAACAACATGTTTTTTTTATAAGAGGGATTGTTTGAGCCATACAGAATGTCGGATTATCTCTCATATAAAATGTACACAAAAACATCATTTCTATTCATGAACTTTCCAGACAATAGCAGGCACTTCCGGTAAAAATTGGCCAATCAGAGACAAGGAGTGAAAGCATTTAAAATCAATTGTAAGTTTAACTTTCTGCCAGGAAGACATATCTTTTGGATTTTAAAACCTGAAGAAATCTACAGACTTGGATAACCAACATTGAATTCATACAATGGCAACAAGGATTTTACCAGTATCTCAAATCAGAAAACAAAGAATATTTCAAATCTTCACAACATCAACAGAGAACAATCACATAGCAGTAATCCATAGAAATGATAACTTCTATTCATGGACTTTTCAAAGAGTCTGTAAATAATAATAAAAAAAAAACAAAACAAAAAAAAAACAAAAAAACTGCTGATGCAGTGTGTGTTGCGGCAAAATTTTCACTATATCTGCTGACAGAACGATAATGATATCTGACGAGTAGGTCATCTGAAACACTCTAATAACAGGTTTAACTGTCAAAAAAGATTTCCACTATATAGACTTTCTTGTATTCAGGGAATCTTCTACATTGAACCAGTAAACACATAGAATAATACCTAAAAATCTTGGGAAAAATCAGATCCATTGATTTTAATGGCATGCCACCCCAATTGGGGTTACTTTATGCCAATAGGTGAGGGAAATGTTTGCATTTTATGTTCAATATTTATATTTTTTGTGTATTGTTTCTTAAGAGTTTTTTACACATGAATAAATTTTAAAACAAATCTATTTAAGTCATAGATGAGACCCAAATTTTCTTATATAGTGGACCTGGGAGTAATGGCAATGAAGAGGGACTCCATCCTGTCCAGACCTCCAGAACTGGAACCTCAGGATCAGATGAAGTTTAGTTTCATACCCAGAACACACCTTTTGGGAGAGATTATTCGCCACTTATCTGCTTTGAGTTCAGTTTAACTTAGTTTAATTTCTTTTATGGCAAATCAAATCATTATGGGTTATTTAATGACTTATTATTTAATCTACTAAATTCGATTCATTTGTTTATGTTTGATTGTAATCATAACTTTTTTTTTAATTGCGTGTTTTTATTTGTCTATAATTATCTATTTACATACAGTTATATGATTGCCCAGTTGGCTGGGGCTGTAGAATACTCCGACTGCATCTCTGTGGAGGAGTAAGTCTCTCCCAATGAGTTTCCTGGATATGACACTAAACAATCTGGTAGTGAGGTTCCAGTAATGCTGGAGCTTTGGAGAATGCAGAATATCCCTTCATTACCTGGCCTAGTGGGTAAAGTGTTTACCAATGGTCCCAGAGACCTGGGTTCAATCCCAGGTTGCATCATACCAAAGACATTAAAAATGGTACTTGATACCTCCTTATTTAACCCTCAGCAATATAAAGTATGTATCGAGGGTAAGTGGAGCAATCCAGGGAAAGGAGTAGCGCCCTTCCCCTACACCTCAGGTACTTGATAAGAAGAAAGACTTCCAAAATGAAAACGACAGTTCCAAGAATTTGTTTGGAAACCTTATTGAAGTCATTGTCAAACCAACTGGAGATATTAAACTTGAAAACTTTCAGAAAAAAGTTCTGAAAGAAATTAAAAGCAGAAAAACTGAAATAGGAAATATACGAACATTTTATGGCACTCTCATTCTTATGCAAGCCTTATCTAACCAAAACGCAATAGAGAAATGGACAAAAGACTACATCCTCCCCTTTCTTAAGAAAGACGACCACAGAATCACTAAGAACGACAGAGATAGAACTATGACATATAGCTGCAAAGATTTATAATACTCTGCTTCTCAATCATATCTGGATGTGAAATTTAAAAAATTCTTAGGGAAAATCAGAACAGATTTCAAAAAATTGATCCACAACTTAGACTGATAGAACTGAAAATAAGAGGAAGAATCAAGACCATTCAAACCACAGAATTATTAAAATTGGCAAGAATACTTAGAAAAGTTCTGGAGACCTGAGGAGATTTGCTGTCACTTAGTCTCCAGTGAAAAGACCTCAAGCTAATCCTATTTACCCAACCCCTCCACTCGGGCAGGATATGACACAACATCAATTTTTAAGCGGAGTTTAACAGGTTTGAATTCAGAGTTTTCCTTCTCCTAGACTAGTTGCCTCACCAAGGCTGAAGAACCTAGTCTGTCCTACTATTTACCCATAGCTGGAGGGAGAATAATTGGATTCATACCTTTCCCAAGGGTATTAGTGCTATGTGAAATGCAATCAGTCTCATCCAGGATTTGAACTCGTGTCGCCATGTCCATTTCCTATGATGATAACCATTACACCACGTGCACCTCCAAAAGACCTCAAGCTAACGCTGGTGTAAAAAACTCATAAGGAGTAAAATAGAATAATAACCATTTGTTAGCATGGTGGCTGTTTAATTGCCTTATTTTTTTAGATTGGACTCATGGAATTTTTTTCTTCTTAACACTGAAATCAACCTTGAAGGGGAAAAAATACATAGAATCTCTCAAAACAATATCTAGAATGCAAAAAAATCCCTTGAACTGAATATCGTCTGTGGGGGTGGGGTTGCTATTTTGCATGACACAAATCTCATCTAACTGTTATCTACTTGCTTCATCTCACACACTGATTGATTATAGAACCCACTGTTACTAAGAAGTCACCCATCTAAGTAATGAGTAGACTCATTAATGCTTAACTTCAAGGATCTGATAGGAACCATTGGTATCTGAATGACTTAACTGAAAGTCAATTTAAATAGTATTAGTTTGTAAGTTTAGCTTAGTTTAACGAACAAGACTTTGTTTGCTCACAGTAGTAATTTACTAAGATTTTTGCTGAGATGTGACACAAGGCTGTATGAATAGAGCACCCAATAAGACTTGAACTTACACATGAAGGTTTGCTGAGGCGGTGATTGAGGCTGAAGGTGGCTACATTGAATAGATGTCAGCTCTACTACATAATCAAGTTACCTGAATTGATTTTTTCAATAAAAGTTTTAAAATAAAGCTGGAGTATTGTTTTCTTCAGGATAACAATTTTATCGTTCCACCCTGTAGTAATTTAATAAGATTTTTGCTTAGATGTGGCACAAGGCCGTATGAATAGAGCACCCAATAAGACTTGAACTCACACATGAAGGTTTGCTAGTCTAGCTTGCTAACCATTACACCACTCAAGGTGCCTGTCACCCATCTAAGTTCTGAGTAATCTTATCTGATTGGAAGAAGTGCTTTTAGTGTGACTTTATCCAAAGTCAATTTTAAATGTTATTATTTATTAAGTTTTTAGTCCATCACACAGGCTTTAGATAACTTATAGTACCTACCGTTTATGAATGGCCACCTACCCAAGTGAGATAAGTCTAAGATCTTTGGAAGTATCATAAAATCATTGTATCTAAAATTTCCTAAGAGGCAACAAAAGAAAAGTAATGTTTGCTGCAAAAAAAGTCAGAATAACATGGGCTACAGGTATGGACTGCTGATAGATCATACTGAGAAGCTGAACTGATGCAATAAAATCTTATCCCTTTTTAATGTTGGGTGATATTGGCATGTGTTTGAGAGAGATTGATTTTAATGGCACATATAGAAATATTTTATGCCTAGAAGTTAGGGAATTGGATACATAATAAATCTACAGGGTGGAACGATAAAATTGTCGCCCTAGAAAAGACGACATGATTCCATTTCTGTTTAATGAAAACCGGCTTTCTTTTTTTTGTTGCAGACCATTTTCTAGTTGGCCAGTTGTGTACAATCCCAAGAGCGATAGGAGCCTTCTACTATCATGTCTGAAAGTGACACAATGTTCAATGAGTGAGATCGGAGATGCGCCGCTGTATAACTCATGCTCTCTACCGATCAAAGTTATGACAACAGGACCATTGCCAGCACCCTCAAAATGCAAATCGGGATGGTTCAACGCTTGAGGGTGATGAAAACAAAGTTTTCGGCTACAGTTATGGTCTTTGGTGTGGTTTCAAGTGAGGGCCACATCATGCCACCTCACATCTTTGAAGTCGGCTTGAAAGTCAACACCAAAGTGTACCTGGATGTGCTGAAGTGTGTAGTGATCCCCTGGTGCAATCAGGTGGCCGGTGGCAGACCCTGCGTGTGGCAGCAGGACTCGGCACTAGCCCACAAGTCCAAAGAGAACCAGGCTTGGCTTCAGAAAGAGTGCTACGACTTTGTACCCTTCTTTCACTGGCCCCCCTCTTCCCCCGACCTGAACCTGCTGGACTACTTCGTTTGGTCATACATCAAAAACATCACCAACATGACCTCCCACAATGCCAGGTGTAGAGGAGGGTGCCACTCTTTTCCTTGGATTGCTCCACTTACCCTTGATCTGTATCTTATAATGCTGAGTGTTAATCAAGGAGGTATCAAGTACCATTTTTGGAGTCTTTGGTAAGACTCAAGCTGGGATTGAACCCTAGTTAAACAAATAATTTGCATGCAGTTTTATGGTTTCAAATAACTAATGATAATAATAATCCTTAGTAAACAATTATAACTTCAAGTAATTATTCTTAATACAAATGATTTACAGTTATATGACATCAAGTATTCCTATCAAATACAAATAATTTTTAAACAGATCTAGTTGATCCATAGCTGTCAAAGTGGGCCTGGGAGTAATGTCAATGAAGGAGTACTCCACACTCCCCATATCTCCAGAAATTAAGTCCCACCATCAGATACAATTTTGTGTCACACCTAGAACATCTCTTTTTTTGGAGGGGGGGGTCTTATTCCTCTGCAGGGGATACAGTAAGTGTATTCTAAGCACTGCCAAAAGACAGAGAAAGAGAAATACATAAAAATGTGAATAAAAGTAGCAGAAGAAATGAAGATATTGTGTCCAGTCGTCTTTTCCTTAAATAAATCTATTCTTAATTGCGGCTCGATCGGAGGAGATACTGAAATGCAGTTAGGGGAATTGAAGAAATCAAAATGCAAATAACAGTCAGTATGATAGACTGGAAAATGAAATCTGTATCTAAAATTTTCTCCCCACCACTACCACCACACTCCATTTTGGCTGAAATCTAATCAGAAAGAAATCTTTCTGAATAAAACATGATCATTGGGTAGGGAGGGAAAATAAATTGGGTTATATCTCTAAATAACATTTTGTCGTCTTTTGGGGATGATATTATTTCTCTCTTAACTGAGTCAATGTCCTGTCTCTCAGATTACCATTCCTGCTATTATATGAAGCAACAAGAAATGCACATATATTTATAGCTCTCGTATCAAATTTAGACTTTATTTATTTACCAGTGCCATATAAAAATGATAGCAACATTCAATGTCTCAGAGGCCAAAATAATCCAAGATAAAAATGAATTCTTGTTTTCTCATTTTTTGTTAATTTACAGTAAAATCTGTTTGCTATATCCTAAAAGGATTGATTTTGATGGCATATCAAGTTGTCTAAGGTTATTTCATGCCTTGAGGTTAGGGAATTGTATTCATTGCACATTTATATTTACTTTTTCTGTGAAGTTGTTTCTTAAGAGTTTTTGCACACATTTTTATATATCAAATATTCCTATCTAATACAAATAATTAGCAAACAGAGGTATGGTTTGAAATAACTCATAATAATCCTCAGTAAACAGTTATAGCTGCAAGTAACAATTCTTAATATGAATAATTTACAGCTATATGGTGTTAAGAATTCCTATTAAATACGAATAATTTTTAAACAGATCTATTTGACCCATAGATAGGAGTCTAACAGATGCTATCAGAGTCAACCTGGGAGTAATGTCAATGAAGGGGCATTCCACACTCCCCCAGGTCTCCAGAACCAGAGCCTCACCATCAGATGTACTTTAGTGTCATTTTGTGGGGATTTTACCTCTTTGCAGGGGATTCAATCAGAGTATTTAACAACATTAAAAGAGTCTAACACAAAAGTTGCATGAACAGCTTGTTGTCATGTTTTTTTTAAAATATAGCAAAGTGTTAAACTCAAGAAAATAAAACCAAAGGGGAAGCATTTCCCTTGTGAAAATATTTAACATCACTCCCCCATCATTAGCTCAAATAATTAAGAGCCTCTGGAATATTTTGGAATTAAACTCCACCTTAACAGATGTTTTCCGAGAACCAGACATGCTGGCCGACCATTGACTAAATTCTTCAGAGCATGATAGGAAGTGGTATTTGTCATGCCTCCCACAAAACAGGACTTGACACAAGGTCATTTTATTGAGAAGATTAGGGAGGAGGGAGGGTGCAATCAAGCCAAGACCTGAGCACAGCTGGACAATACTGGTCATAGGATTACAAGGTGCAATGTTGTTATATAATTGCGGAAGGATTTTTTTTATATTATCAATTTTCGTTTTATATATTTTGCCTTTCAGTTTAGTTAGGCTGAGAACCTTTCGGCTTAGTACATGGGTTAGTTAGGTGCACACATTGAGTGCAGGTGTCCACATGCATGTGGGGTGGATGTGACAATCACAGATGTCACAATAAAAACCCAAGATAGGAAATGGGACCAGAGACATGAATGACATCATACCCGGAAGCGATGGGCAGAGGATTTTGGAATTTGAAAAAAACAGTTGGTTGAGATTTGGGCTTGGACGAAGCAAGTCGATTGGGGTCTATGAAATGTCCCACGCGTTTGTTGAGTCAGTTAGTCGAGAGCTGACGATGTACGAACAGTCAGCGTAGTAAGAAATTGTGTCTCTCTCTCCTCATGTCAAAAAACCTTAAACTCAAAAAGGTAAATAAAAGTATCATACCTGAACCAATTTTGTGTTTTTTGGATTCCTATGCATAATGAACATTCTATGCCTATTTCATGTGTTCGTATCTTGGTCGTATTTTTGGACGTATATATATTACAATGTGAACTATGCTAGCCTTTGCCATGTCTCCTGGCACGGGTCTAGTGTTAAGCTTGTCATTTATCCTTCAGCCACCTGAAGATGATCCAGCCAGAGGACATTTGGCCTTGAAGAAATCATTGGGAGCAACAACATACTTAATCCATAAGAAACCCACTATAAAATCTATAAAATTTTGCCAACCCTATAACATTAAGAACAACCTATGCTACGAACACTTCCAGGCAAGAAACTTATTCACTAGTTTCACGACTAAAAATTTTTAAAAAATTTACAACAAATCAAATGGCAGAGGTAAAAAAAATCTATTTTATTCACTGGACTGCAAACACTGCTAAAGGCAATACACTGGAAAATCAGAATGGCCATTTTGTTTTTGACTAACTACAGACACTGAACGAAGTCTATAGATTACAACAAACTAATATCTGTTGGAAGAAACTGCGTTTCAATACTGCTGTATGGATGCACCACTTGGGCGCTAACAAAACGGCTGGAGAAGAAGCTAGATGGTAATTACACAAGAATATTACAAGCAATATTGAACAAGTCCTGGCAGCAACACCCCATAAAACACCAACTATACGGCCATCTGCCTCCCATCACGGAAACTATACAAGTTAGACAAACCAGACATGCAGGACACTGCTGGAGAAGCAGAGACGAGCTCATAAGTGATGTACTTCTATGGACCCCCACATATGGCTGAGCAAAAGCAGGACGACCAGCTCAAACATACATACAGCAGCTATGTGAGGATACGGGATGTAGTTCTGAAGACCTGCCGGAGGCGATGAATGATAGGGAGAAGTAGTGAGAGAGGGTCAAGGATATCTGTGCAAGCGGCGTGACATGATGATGATGAATATCTGTTGGACAACATTTCCACTCAAATGATCATGATATTAACAGTGATGTAATGAATTGAAAAAAATGCATATATATATATATACACTCATATGTTGGCCATTTTGATATTTTGACTTCCAAAAGTGACTTCAATTTACCGTATGGAAAAGCAAGGGTGACTAGCTTAGGTAAAGAAAACATCATAGCAGAATAAAGGAAGATGGCTGGTTGGGTTTTATGGCATGTGAACCTTTGTAGGTTATTTAATGCCAATACCATTTTTATACAAATAATCAGTTCTATTTCAAACAATTCAGTTTAGCATGAGTACACAGTTTAATTGTCAAAAATATTTCTATTTCATACTATTCAGTTTAGTCAAACAGTTCTAATTCAAACAATTCAGTTTAGCATAAGTACGCAGTTTAAATATCAAAACAGTTCTATTTCAAGTAATTTAGTTTAGCATAAGCATGCAGATTAGATCTATTTAACCCATAGATAGGGCTCTATGGACAGGACACTCATTGGGGGGTTCTTACTCTTCTGCATAGGTGCAGTTAGTGTATTCTACAGCTCCAGTTGATTGGGCAAGGCAAGATGGAAGAATATATATATATATATATATATATATATATATATATATATTTTTTTTTTCAGTCGCATTCGGATAATAAACTTATTTCCATCCTGTTAAGAGCATTGATATTAAAAATCATTTTAGAGTCTTTGATTCATATCAATGCTCTTAACAGGATGGAAATAAATCTATTATCCTAATGTGACGGAATATTGTTTTTTTCTTGAAATAATATTTGCTCTGTGAATTTATTTACATTAAGCTCTCTACCAGGAATACTTAAGTATCCGAAATTTGAATAATTGTTCCCTACTCCAGATTTACTGGATTGAAAAATACCTTATATATATATATATATATATATATATATATATACGAGGATCATTAAATAAGTTTCCAGACTTTTTCGTATGGGCACTTTTATTGATAGTACACACATTAAATTCTAGTCCCCTTCGAAGTAATCTCCTCTGGCTGCAATGCACTTGTTGGACCATTCGAACAACTTCTGGAATGCCCCATGGAAGTCCTCTTGTGTGAGCATGTCAATGACCTTCGTCACAGTCTTCTTTCATCTCCTCAATTGTCTCATAACAACAGCCTCTGATCTTAGGGAATAAGCAAAAGTCACAGGGAGCAAGATCTGGACTATAGGGAGGCTGAGGAACTGTCTTGATGCCCATCTTGGTCAAATAGTCTGTGATAATGATGGAGTTGTGGACTGGTGCATTGACCTGATTTGAAGAATGCTAGCCTGTTCCGATGGAATCTCTTCCTGAACTCCCTTAAAACCTCAACATAGTTACCCTAACCCTAACCCTTTGGCTTTAGTAGGGTGTAATCCAATTGCTGCTGTAGCTGTTCATTTGAACGTGAAATCATAAAACTTGGTCAGTCATCTTATAAGATGTATAGCAATAAGATACTGAATTTTCAAGAGTCTATGACAATTTTAAATGCCTGTACAAAAAAGTCTGGAAACTTATTGAATGCACCATATATATATATATATATATATATGTGTATAAATATATAAACACGTTTCAAGTTAAGAACACATTGACATAGAATTAATTAGTAACTGTCAGATTCTCATGGATATATTTATTAGGCCATCAATGCATAGATGCCATTCACCATTGACTATGTCAATGTGATCCTAATTCATATATACACACATACATGCATATATATATATATATATATATATATATAGAACAATTTGATGGAGACTCAAACTCGGTTAAGTCGTCATAATAAATTTATTTTGGTGGAGAATATTACTATACTCTCCGTCTCGTCAGATGACTATTTACATGCTTCTTGGTTGGTTTCTTTAATTTAATGGCATATCAACCTTTGCAGGTTATTTAATGCCAAAGCCATTCTCCTAGAAGAACAGTAGTGGTACTATTTAACCCATAGCTGGGAGGATAAGGGGGTTCATACCTTTCCCAAGGGTATTTGCCCGAAAGTGAACGTAATAGCGCGACTGGAGTATGAACTTGCGTACTACGATTCCACAGTCCATCGCTTTAACCATTACACTATGAGGACACCCTACATACTTCTCTCTCGTTGCAGAGTAGCATTATATATATATATATATATATATATATATATATTTATAAACATACAAATATATACACACACACACACACACACATATATTTGTGCAGAAATATAGGGTGTCTCAATATACATGGGACCTATTTGACTTCCCTATCATTTCTGCCCACTCAGCATATATATAAATAAATAAGTGTCTCAATATACATGGGACCTATGTGACTGCTAATAATTCTACAAATAATGCTGTATCCATTTTTTGTTTCAGATTTGAAAATAGTATACTATAAAAACTATTAATTCTCGATCACAATGCCTTGAACAAGAGAGGAAAAAATATTTTGTGTCGCTACTTATTTGGAGACAAAACCATTGAAAACTGACTCAAAATAGATGCAAACCATAAATATAGGCTGTCTCAATACACATTGGCCTTGTGTCACCTCATGTATTTAATCTTCATTTATGTTCAAATGAAATATTTTTTTATGAATGTATTTATAATAAATATTGAACTCTTCTAACATGGGAGATACAAAATTTATGAAGTCATGCCAAATTATAAAGCAAGTGTTCAGCTTCATGGTGACCTTTTGATACCAACTCTGATCTCTTATTTAAAAGACTATTATGATTAGAAAAACCTAATTTTTTCTTCTAGACACAATTTACTGTTTGAATCCTCCACGACATGCATAAAGACTTTTTCATATGAATTATTTGGCTTCAGGTTCCTCATCCATTTTCTTCATATAAACCCAAAGATATTTTGGCAGCTTTGTATTATTTGTGCAATGTTTATTTTTCAATGAAAATCTGATATATATTTTGTCACATGATTTAAGTTTTATATCACAATGTTAGGAGAGTACAATAAATTTAGTTGCCATAGATGTGGTTTGATAATTGGTTGGTTGGTTGTGTTTTATAGCATATCGACTATTGTAGGTTATTTAATGCCAAATCCTCTTCATACATATATATTAAATATATATGATTTGGTTGGGTTGGGTTTTATGGCATATCAACCATTGTAGGTTATTTAATGCCAAATCCTCTTCATACATACATATTAAATATATATGATTTGGTTTGGTTGGGTTTTATAGCATATTAACTATTGTAGGTTATTTCATGCTAAATCCTCTTCATACATATATTTCCAATATATATAATTTGGTTTGGTTGGTTTTTATGGCATTTCAACCATTGTAGGTTATTTAATGTGAAATCCTCTTTATACATATATATTAAATATATAGAATTTATAGGTAATTTAATCACAAATCCCCTTTATATATATATATATATATATATATATATAGTCATATATATTAAATATATATTATTTGATTTGGTTGGGTTTTATGACATATCAATTATTGTAGGTTATTTAATGCAAAATCCTGTTTATGTATATATTAAATATATATGATTTGGTTTGTAGGTAACATTTTCAAATGAACCAGAGCTAATTTGTTTGCACACAGTCAAATGTTTCCAAAACTTGCCATGTAATACTTTTAGTTTAACACCAGCCATTTGTTTGTGTGAAGTTAATTATTTTTATTTGACCAATAGATGAGACTATTGCAGGTACTACCACTCAAAGTCAGAGTTGACCTGGGAGTAATGGCGATGAAAGTGTACTCCACATTCCCCAAAGTGGGAATGTGGAGTAGACCTATTTTTTATAAAACTCACCAGATTATTTTCCAAAATTTCTGAGATGAAACCTGATCATTTTTATCACTTAGAATATTCAGACTATTGATTTTATCTTCATTGTTATGCTCACAACATTTCAGCTGATATATTCTTCAGCCTTCCTCAGGTGTATTGAACTTGGGAGCCTACACAGAACCTCAAACTGAACATTTTACTTAATCCATGGGGTTAGACTGTTCTAATTCCATTAATAATTTCTGGGTACAATGGTCTGGGAGACCAGGGTTCAATCCCAGGTTGGGTCATACCAAAGACTTTAAAAATGGTACTTGATACCTCCTTGCTTAACACTCAGCATTATAAGGTGTGTATCAAGGGTAAAGTAGAGCAATCCAGGGGAAGGAGTAGTGCTCTCCCCTACACCTCAGTGTTGTATATATTGAAAAGGGAGCCTTCGGGTCACCCTTGACAACAGTCGCCAACTTTACTTTACTTACAAGTGTTGAACTACAGTAAGTATTCTTTGTTATCTTACCTGTAGATGGGATTGAAACTGGATGTTCCAGATGATTTGACAGCCCTGGTTAATGGAATTAGAACAATATACCCCTGTGGATTAAATAAAGTTTTCAGTTTGAGGTTCTGTGTCAGCTGACAAGTTTGACATGAAACACCTGATGATGATTGAAGAATGCATTGACCGAAACATTGTGAGTATAAAAATGAAGATGAAGACAATATTCTGGATATTGTAGGTGATAAAAATAATCTTACCAGATGTTTCAACTTGTGAAACTCAGTTTGGTTTTGTTTTGTTTTATTGCATATCAACCACAGTAGATTATTTAATGCCAAATCCATTATTACACAAGAAAACAGTTCTATTTCAAACATTTCAGTTTAGTATAAGTACAGTTTAAAGGTCAAAAACAGTTCTATTTAAAACTATTTAGTTTAATCAACAAAGTTAAATGGTTCAAAGTATTGCTATGTATAATGAACAATTAAACATCAGTAATTTTTTCACACACAGTTAAATGAAAAACAGTTCAGTTTAGCGTGGGTACACAGTTTAGATGTCAAAAATAGTTCTATTTCAAACAATTCAGTTTAGTATAAGCACAGAGTTTAGTTCCATTTGACCCATAGATAGGACCCTATCAGGTACAACCACTCCAGGCCAAAATGGACCTTGGAGTGATGGTAATGAAGGGGTACTCCACATTCCCCAAAGCTCCAGCATTACTGGAGCTTCACTATCAGATTGTTTAGTGTCATGTCCAGGATACTCAATGTAGGAGTCTTATCTCTCTGCAAAGAAGCAATTGGTGTATTGTACAGCCCCAGCCAGCTGGGTCACAGGATACCTGTTGGGGGAGTCTTAACCCTCTGCAGAGATGTGGTTGGTTTATTCTACAGCTCCACCTGACTGGGCTACAGGATACTCATTGGGGAAGTTTTACCCCTCTGCTGAGATGTGGTCGGAGTATTCTATAGCCCCAGCTGATTGTTCTAATTCCATTAATAATCACTGGGTACAATGGTCTGGGAGACCATGGTTCAATCCCAAGTTGGGTCATACCAAAGACTTTAAAAATGGTACTTGATACCTACATACTTGTGAAACTCAGAATTGCTCCTGACTTTCCATACATTGCAAACTTTTATTTCTTACTGAATTTAATACTGTTTTAATACTAATCCGGTTTTATATATATATACTTTAATAGACTAAGTTACTAAGAAACTCTAGCCCATGGATAATAGTATAATTATTTATTCAACACAAACATAACTCTTGAAACACATTTCCTTACTATTATTCCTTATTAATATTATTTTAACAGACCGAGTTACAGAACAACAAAGCAAACATTAAATGATAGCATAAAGACAGTAAGATCTTTTCATAGTTGCAATAAATTTCTGTTATTTCTTAAAGTGTGAAAACTGCTGCCAATTCAGACAGAATAGGAAATATTTTCCATGGATCAACATCATTGTCAAGATTTTCTGTCCCAACATCATTTGTCGAATATAAAGTTAAAAAGTGCCAAGATGATTAAATGTTATAGTAGACTGACCTTAGCCAATGCATGTTCATGTTCCTGTTTAGTCACACATGCTTCAGTTTCAAATCTCAAGTGTAGTTCCTTTTCTTGTCGGGCATGGTGTTCTTTTGCATTCTTGTGTTCCTCTTCCAGACTATACGCCCTAAAAACAACAAAAACATTGACAAAATAAAAGAATCAAACATAACTTTGAAGTTGTTACACATTTTAAAGGATACATTCATTCCTTGAAACCTTTCTGATGTCATTATTTACAAACTAAAAATATATATATTGTTAAAATTAGCTTAGTATAACCTAAAGCTGGATGAAGAAAAGAGATTAAGAAAAATATGTTGCACTAATCAACCAAAGGGTAAGATGTTGGATGCCTTGAAAATCAACATTGTTAGAGGTTGGATGCCCTGAAAATCAGCACTGTGAGAGGTTGGATGCCTTGAAAATCAGTATTATGAGAAATTGGATGCCTTGAAAATCAGCACTGTGAAAGGTTGGATGCCTTGAAAATCAGTATTATGAGAAATTGGATGTCTTGAAAATCAGCACTGTGAGAGGTTGGATGCCTTGAAAATCAGTATTATGAGAAATTGGATGCCTTGAAAATCAGCACTGTGAGAGGTTGGATGCCTTGAAAATCAGTATTATGAGAAATTGGATGTCTTGAAAATCAGCACTGTGAGAGGTTGGATGCCTTGAAAATCAGTATTATGAGAAATTGGATGCCTTGAAAATCAGCACTGTGAGAGGTTAGATGCCTTGAAAATCAGTATTATGAGAAATTGGATGTCTTGAAAATCAGCACTGAGAGAAATTGGATGCCTTGAAAATCAGTGTTATGAGAAATTGGATGCCTTGAAAATCAGCACTGAGAGAAATTGGATGCCTTGAAAATCAGCACTGAGAAAAATTGGATGCCTTGAAAATCAGCACTGTGAGAGATTGGCTGCTTTGAAATAGCAAAACAGATCTATGCTGACAGACAGTAACACTAATGCATAAGTATCCAACTACCACTTTTCTATAAAAAGATACCAGGATTTTATTACTTCTTGTCACACTTTATATAATCAAAATGGATATCGTTAGCAATTATATATGACCAAACTCTTTTTCACAATAAGTAGTGGATGCAAACCATCTTAGCAGGAATTTCAATTTCAATTTGACTTGTTGATTCTATTTTCCTTACAGATCCCCCCATACACATATATATGGGTGTATATGTGTACATTGGTCATTTGCTCTTGTGAATTTTCTTGATGCAACAAAACTTGGTAATACACTTGCATTGATTAGTTAAGTGAATTTTTGCACACCAATCTGGCCTACATATAAATAGCACTGTTTAGTATGCAGCACCATTTACACAACAGAATACATGTTGAGGCTTCAGTCCACCAAATTACAGACTTTTAGCTTACACGGTTTACTCAAACAAATGAAATATAAAAAAGAATTACTGATTTGTGAACCAGTTGGCCCAAATCCAATCAAATGGATCTTAAAACTGAATATCAGCGACTATATAGGTGTGTCAGGTAAGGAAATAATAGTGTGTCCACTGCTCACTACTCACTTTGCCATTAGCAGAAGTGAAACCACGCAAGTCTCCCTTCATTATTTACGGTGAGAGAAGTCGCACAGCACATTTATTGTGACTGTATTTACCCAACTCCTCAGCCACAAGCAGACTACTTGCCCAGTTGGCTGGGGCTGTAGAATACACCGACTGCATCTCTGCAGAGGGGTAACACCCCAACAAACAAGTGTCCCAGATATGACACTAAACAATCTGATGGTGAGATTCCAGTGATGCTGGAGCTTTGGGAAATGCGGAGTAACCCTTTATTGCCATTGCTCCCAGGTCCACTCTAGTCCAGAGTGGTAGCACCTGATCAGGTTCTATCTATGGGTATAGAACAGTATACTTATGCTAAACTGAATTTTTTTAATTAAAACTGTTTGACTAAACTGAATTGCTTGAAATAGAAATGTTTTTGACAATTAAACTGTACTTACATTTAAACTGGATGCTTATACAAAACTGAATTGCTTAAAATGGAACTGTTTTTGACATTGAAACTGTACTTACACTAAACTAATATAGAACTGTTTTGATATTTAACTTTGTGTAAACGGAATCTGTACTTATACTTAGCTGAATTAGAACTGTTTGAATAAACTGAATAGCTTGAAATAGAAATGTTTTTGACAATTAAACTGTGTACTCATGCTAAACTGAATTGTTTGAAATACAACTGACGATTTGCATAAAAATGGATTTAGTATTAAATAACCAAGAAAGGTTGATATGCCATAAAAACCAACCAAACAACAAGCAGAATACAACACCAGGTCAATTTTTGAGTGAAGTACAGCTGGTTTGAATTGAAAGTTTACCATCTCCCAGACTAAAGAGCCCAGTCTGTCTGGCTATTTATCCATACCTGGGTACAAGGATTTATATCAATTTAGAAATCCTTTTACTTCTATTTTATTATTTAGAAATCCCAATAAAATAGAAAGAAATGGATTAATCAATATTCATAAAAGAAAAATGAAAGGATTATTTCTTATGTCTATAATAAACTGAAGTCTTTAGCACGAGTATAGTCAGAGGTCAACAGAAAAGAATCTTATCCTTTTGGATATATCTTTACAATTGGGTGGTCAAAGTAGAAAAAGCATGGTCTTCTCTTGCATGTATTTAACCAAACTCTCTACTACGATTAAGATGTGACACAAAGTTAACTTTTAAACAAAGTACAGCTGGGTTGAATTCAGAGTTTTCCTTCTCCTAGACTGGTTGCCTAACTGTTGGGTATCACCTACCTTTTCAGAATAATGAGCTGCTCCATCTGCCATATATGGCAGTAGCAGAGATCAGTCTGGGGATAAGCCTACAAGTCAGACCAGAAGAGCCGTTCCTATTGTTGAAGTATATCCTTACTCTATCACTAATCCTATGTTCTTATTACTAACAGTCTCTCTCTTGTTAATACTCTTTCCTGTAAATATATCTATTTCCCTCACATATCGTGGTTTGTCTTATTATTACTACTACTAGTGTTCACTAACCAGAACACAACACTAACAAAAGCTAAAACTTACATTGAGCTGGAGGGAGAACAGATGGATTTATGCCTTTCCTAAGAACAAAGGGTGAACTACAAACAGCTTTATCCAAGATTTGAACTTAGATCCGTGCATCTATTTCCTTCTACAATAACCACTACACAAAGAACATCTTTACAGAATAGGAACATTTTAAATTCCTATGTTGCTGGGTCATGTGGATTAGCTTGGTTTGGTTTCTTTGTTTGATGGCATATTAACCTTTGTAGGTTATTTAATGGCAAAGCCACCCTTCTAGAAAAACAGTAGTGGTACTATTTAACTCATAGCTGGGTTGATAAGGGGGTCCATACCTTTCCCAAGGGTATTGTTTCTGAAAGTGAACATAATAATACAGCTAGAGTTCGACCTTGCTAACTACAATCCTGCAATACATCACTTCAACCATTATGCCTTGAGGACAGCCCGTGGATCACATGGAGGTTGTTGGTGGATATGCTTACCGAGTTGATATTGGAAAATACCAAAAGAAAATTTTCAAGTGAAACGAAGCGTCAATAAAAGAAACAATCAGTAAAAGTAACAAAGAAGTTTGAATTCCAACAAAATTCTTATATATATATATATATATATATATATATATATCATTATAAGCATTTACTGAGCGACAGGTTACAAAAGGTGTAGTATGGTTCTGAATTTTTGAATGAAAAGTCTTGATAGTTTTCTGAAAACTTACTTGTCTATCAGTCCTAAGGTTCTTCCATGATAAGTCTCTTAGACTGACACCTTTGTGTTGATGGACCCCTAACACTATTGTCTCTGCTACTTACCACTTCTCATGTCCACCAGATATTTTTTAAAAATCTCCTGTCCCTCTTCTCTTTAACTCCTTTTTCTTTTCCTTCTCTAATTCTCATTAAGTTGTCTAAAATGTTCATTATTCGAAAGGTTTTTGAATTGGGAGTTGGCGTTGGTCAGTCTGGTGTGATCTATCTTTAGAATACAAATCTTTTTTTTGCTTCCCAAATCTATCCTTGGTAAAAATATTCAAACTATGATCCATTACACCTTCATTAATATCCTTATCAACAGCAATAAGTGAAAGCAAAATAACAGTTCTTCTAGCTTTCTCATTTCCTTTTTTTTCCAACCAAAGATGTTTTTAATGCTTTATATACTGTAGTATATTGACCTCCGACCTGCCCAAACATGCCATTCCTAAGACATGGAAGTTGCATATTCCATTGGTGTGGGCAAGATTGGCTGACAATATAGGACAGGGTTACAATCCCACGGTACAGGCACAGACTGATGCACCAGAAGAGAGTGACCTGGGAACTGCATGACAGTTATTTCCACGCGATGACAATCAAACATGCCATTCCAAAGACGGCAGAATTGCATATTCTGATGGCCAGTTATGGAGATATTGAGTGGGCATTCATCTATTATATAACTCAGTGCACAGGAAATTCAAGGGCAGTTGGGGATCAGACGAGTTGGAGATTAGATGCGGTAGAGAATCCGACACCCAGGGAGGCTGGGCCCCCAGGCTCCCGGTTGAGCAGCTCAGGAGAACGGGAAAGAAACGCGGTTATGGCCAATAGAGTGGGGGACAATATGTTGCAGTCTTTGTTCGGTCTCCAACTCCCTCTCACACACAACCCTTTCAAATAAAGTGAGAGGTACATTTTTCTAAAAGACTGTGTCGCTCGTCTTTATTGTGTCGTCGTTATGATAATGCATGCATCTGCATATGGCTATGCAACAATACTCCTATCATGTTAACTGGATCTGCTTCTAATCTCTATCCTTGCTTTTCTTTAATTATGTGCTTTAATCAAAGAGGCAACATCTCCACACTGGGCCTTTGAAACGAGTGGACAAGTTCACCTACTCAGGAAGCAGTGTTTCATTAACCAAGAAAGACACCAACACATGACTAACAAAGACACGGACAGCTATCAATAAGCTATTGGTCATATTGTAATTTACAAAGCTCTTTGCTTCGATGTGGCACAAGGCCGATTGAATGGGGCACCCAATGAGACTCGACCTCACTCTTGCAGGTTCGCTAGGCAAGATTGATAACCATTACACTACTTGAAGTGCCCATAGGCTACTGGTCACATGGAAGTCTGACCTGACCGATAAAATAGAACACAGTTTTTTCCAAGAAGCAATCATGTCGATACTACTATATGGATGCACTACATGGACACTAACTAAACATATGGAGAAAAAGTTTGACGGTAATTACATAAGAATGCTGAGAGCAATATTGAACAAGTCCTGGAGGCACTATTTACCAACCCCTCCGCTCGGGCAGGATATGACACAAGGTCAATTTTTAAGCGGAGTTTAACAGGTTTGAATTCAGAGTTTTCCTTCTCCTAGACTAGTTGCCTCACCAAGGCTGAAGAACCTAGTCCGTCCTACTATTTACCCATAGCTGGAGGGAGAATAAGGGGGTTCATACCTTTCCCAAGGGTATTTGCCCGAAAGTGAAAGTAATAGCGCGACTGGAGTACGAACTCGCGTACTACGATTCCGCAGTGCATCGCTTTAACCATTACACCACGAGGACACCCCTGGAGGCAGCACCCGATAAAGCAGCAGCTGTATAGCCACCTACCACCTATCAAGAAATCTATCCAAGTTAGACGAACCAAACATACAGGACACTACTGGAGGAGTAAGGACAAACTTATAAGTGACATACTCCTGTGGAACCCATCACATGGACAAGCAAAGGCAGGATGACCAGCTAGAACCTATATACAACAGCTCTGTGCCAATATAGGATATAGCCTAGAAGACCTACCAGGAGTGATGGACGATAGAGACGGGTGGCAAGAGAGGGTCAGGGAGATCCATGCTGGCTGTGTGATATGATGATGATGATGTTAGTTGAGTATTTTGTGGGGTTAAATTAAAGTTACTATTATTTTAGTTGGGCAGATGGTTAAAAATTGTATTTCAAGGGAGGTAAATGTTATTTGAAAAATAAGTAAAGCTTCAAAACAACTTCAAACGGAATGTTGTATTCAGGCCTTGGCTCTAATGACTTGAGAGGGAAATTGGAGTGTAATAATGAAATTAGAGGAGAGACAGAAGATTGACAAAAATAAAATCTTAAAAAATGATAAAGAATTTACAGTTACATGGAGAAACTGGAAAAATCAGGATTAACTATTTTAATAAATAGAAGAATTAGAAGGGATCTAATTGAAACTTTCAAAATAATTAATAGAATTTCTAATTATGGTAGATATTTTTTTAAATATTTCTCCTTAAAAAGGAAATTTACTGTTGAAGCAGATTTTAAAAACTAAGTCTATTAACCAATAGGATATTTTGTTAATTGAGTCAAATATTTTTGGAATAAACTGCCCAATTAGATCAAAAATAGCAATAGTGTAAAAAATTCAAGATTAGATTAGATAGTTTCAGAAATCATCATCATCATGTCGTGCCGCTAGCACGGATATCCCTGACCCTCTCTCACTACTTCTCCCTATCATTCATTGCCTCTGGCAGGTCTTCAGGGCTACATCCCGTATCCTCACATAGCTGCTGAAAGTATGTTCGAGCCGGTCGTCCTGCTTTAGCTTGGCCATATGTGGGGGTCCATTGGAGTACATCACTTATGAGCTTGTCCCTGCTTCTCCAGCAGTGTCCTGCATGTCTGGTTCGTCTAACTTTGATAGTTTTCGTGATGGGAGGCAGGTGGCCGTATAGTTGGTGCTTTGTGGGGTGTTGCCGCCAGGACTTGTTCAATATTGCTCGCAAAATTCTTGTGTAATTGCCATCCAGCTTCTTCTCCAGCCGTTTAGTTAGCATCCAAGTAGTGCATCCATACAGCAGTATTGATATGAGCGCTGCCTGGAAGAAACTGCGTTTCATTTTATTGGTCAGGTCTGATTTCCATATGATCGATAGCCTATCAATAGCTGTCCATGCCTTCGTTAGCCATATGTCGATGTCTTTTTTGGTTGATGAGACACTGCTTCCTAGGTAGGTGTTTCCGAAATAATAGCCAGAAATAATAGCAAGAACAATAGCAGAATAGCAAGAAATAATAGCAGAAATAATAGCAAGAATAATAGCAAGAATTAATAGCAAGAAATAATAGTAAGAAATAATAGCAGAAATAATAGCAAGAAATAATAGCAAGAAATAATAACAAGAATAATTGCAAGAAATAATAGCAAGAATAAGTAAAGTTAGCGACCATAGTCGAGGGTGACCCGAAGGCTCCCTTTTCGATAGCTACTACACCAAGGTGTAGGGGAGGGCGCTACTCCATTCCCAGGATTGCTCCACTTTACCCTTGAACCGTACCTTATAATGCTGAGTGTTAAGCAAGGTGGTATCAAGTTCCATTTTTAAAGTCTTTGGTAAGACTCGACCTGGGATTGAACCCAGGTCTCCCGGGCCATTGGCGAACACTCTAACCGCTGGGCCAAGCAAGAATAATAGCAGAAATAATAGCAAGAAATAATAACAAGAATAATAGCAAGAAATAATAGCAAGAATTAATAGCAGAAATAATAGCAAGAATAATAGCAAGAAATAATAGCTAGAATAATAGCAAGAAAAAAAATGAAGAGCGTATTTTTGATATCAATCAGATAAATTACTTGGCAGAATTTGATCTGTATATAGAAATTGTACTAATGGTGGTGAATAGATTCTATGCAAGGATTCATATTTCTTTTTTTTTTTTAAAGGTTGATGTAAAAAGATATTAAAAGAGAAAGTGCTTCAAGGGGCATAACAAACAAATAATGATAGTAATCATCATGAAAAAAGTGATTTGGATGGATTCAAAAGCCAAAGTTTGAGGAATTCCATATGGAACTTACACATGAACAACCAAAGAAAATAACAATCTCTACAATTGGACATCTATCTGAGAGGAATATAGTATTAAAACAAAGGACTACTACTTTCTGACTCACTGACCAAATAGTTCTTTTACTAGTCACTCCACCAAACCTGGCCAAGTATGGATTTACCCAAATCTTCTGCCATGACTGGGGTATGACACAAGGCCAATTTTTAAGAGGAGTACAACTAATTTAAATAGAGATTTTTTCCTTATGGACTGGTTATCATATTAAGGTTAAAGAGTCAGTCTGTCCTACTATTTACCCATTGTTTGGGGAATAACACTCAGATTTATACCTTTCCTTTGGATAGAGTGCAATGTGAAATGCTGATAGCTTTGTCCAGAATTTGAAATTGGTTGGTTGGTGGGTTTTGTAATATATCAACGTGACCTGCAGGTATGAATACGGCGGATGTTGTTGACAGATAAGATTGATAGGACTGGCGTGATCACTAAAATGTCATCATGTCCACAGGTGCTGTGTATCAGAGGATGTTGAGACAGCTGTATCCACTCAAGGATAATATCAACAAGGTGATTGCTGAAATGTCACCATGCTCACAGGTGTTGTGAATACGGTGGATGTTGAAAACAGGTGCATCCGGTTGAAGATATCGGAATATCACCTTGACCAGTGGACATGGTTGAATTCGGCGATAGTGGCAGATGCGTACACCCACAGAATCGGGTTTGGGCAAGTAGCCAATGGGAAGCAGACAACATAACCAATGGAAAGCCAAGAAGTGAGACGTGGGCGTAACCATAGTTAACGAAAAAGAGGAATTGCTGCAGGTCACGTGATAGTTGTAGACAATGTAAATTCCCAAATTTCGGCTAAAGTCAGTTGTTCACTGGCTCTTCCATCTCCTGACAACTCCTTCATGTGCGCGAACTCTCTGTGATTGCTTTTCTACTCCACACAAGTATCATCGCCAAAAATAAAAATATAATCTTATTTTTTTATATACATACGTGTTCCTCGTTTTGGTTTTATGGCATATCAACCACTGTTGATTGTTTAATGCCAAATCCTATTTTTACATATATATCAAATATATGATTTGTAAACACATTTTGTAGATACACACAATAAAATGATCAAACAGTTATATTTAGCATAAGTCAACAAAGTTAAAATGTTTCAAGTATTACTATGTATCACTAAAATTCAATTAAACATCAGTCATTTGTTTACACACAGTTAAATGTAAATACAGTTCTATTTCTAACAATTCAATTTAACATAAGTCATTTGTTTGCACACAGTTTAAATGTCAAACAGTTCTATTTGATCCATATATGAGGATCATCAAATAAGTTTCCAGACATTTTTTCATATGGGCACTTTTATTGATAGTACACACATGAAACTCTAGTCCCCTTCCAAGTAATCTCCTCCGGCTGCAATGCACTTGTTGTACCGTTCCAACAACTTCTGGAAGGCCTCATCGAAGTCCTCTTGTGTGAGCATGTCAATGACCTTTGTCACAGCCTCTTTCATATCCTCAATTGTCTTATAACGACAGCCTCTGAGCTTGAGGAATAACCAAAAATCACAGGGAGCAAGGTCTGGACTATCGAGAGGGTGAGCAACTGTCTTGATGCCCATCTTGCTCAAATAGTCTGTGATAAGCATGAAGTTGTAGACTGGTGCATTGTACTGGTGGAAATGCCACTGACCCGATTTGAAGAGTGCTGGCCTCTTCCGATGGAATCTCTTGCTGAACTCCCTTAAAACCTCAACATAGTATTCCTTGTTGACTATCTATCCAGTGGGAACCCAGTGCATGTAGATCATGCCAGTGCTGTCAAAAAAAGGGATCATCGAAAGTTTCTGGGTGGATTTGCTCTGTCCGGCCTTCTTGGGTCTGGGAGAGCCAGCATGCTTCAACTGGGAACTCTGTCTCTTGGTCTCTGGGTCATAGCACTAGATCCAGCTTTCATTGCATGGCATTTTTTCCAAGTTTAAAACGGAATTTTATTGCATATTGTTCTTCTAAAGTCCAGATTCCATTTTTGAAATTCACCAGCTGTGACAATTAAGCTTTAGTAGGGTGTATTCCAATTCCTGCTGTAGCTGTTCATTTGAACCTGAAATCCTAAAAATTGGTCAGTCATCTCATAAGATGTATAGCAATAACATAGTGAATTTTCAAGAGTCTACAACAATTTTAAATGCCTGTCAAAAAAAAAAAAGTCTGGAAACTTATTGAATGCACTACATATAGGACCCTATTGGGTGCTACCAATTTAGGCTAGGGTGGAACTGGGAGCAATGGCAATGAAGGGGTACTCTGCATTCTCCAGAGCATTAGGGAGTAGGCAGTATAACTGGAGCCTCTCCTTCACTTTTGTTTCATATCCAGGACACTTATTGGGGTGAGTCTTACCCCTCCACAGAGATGCAATTGGTGTATTCTACAGCCCTAGCCAACTCGGCTCTTTGAACTCAGATGGCATTGTCCATTTCCTATGATGATAATTATTATACCCTGAGCATGTACGACAAGTAAATCACAGTTATTATATCACCACACATCTTTATTTAATGGCATAAAAACCATCATGGGTTATATAATGCTAAAGCCATCCTTGTAGAAGAACAGTAGTTTGGTTGGTTGGTTTTAATGGCATATCAACCTTTGTACGTTATTTAATACTAAAACCCCTTTTGATACAAATAGTTCTTTTTCGAACAATTTAGTTTAGCATGAATACACAATTTAATTGTCAAAAACATTTCTATTGCAAACTATTCATTTTAGTCAAACAGTTCTAATTCAAACAATTCAGTTTAGCCTAAGTACAGTTTCAATATCAAAAACACTTCTATTTCAAGCCATTTAGTTTTGCATAAGTACACAGTTTAAATGTAAAAACAGTTCAGTTTAACATAAATATGCCAAAGTAAACAGTAAACTCTCGAAACTACAGTTAAGTTCTATTTGACCCATAGATAAGTCCCTATCAAGTGCTACAACTCAGGGCCAGAGTGTACCTGGGAGTGATGGCAATGAAGGGGTACTCTGCATTCCCCAAAGCTCCAGTATTACTGGAACCTCACCATCAGATTGTTTAGTGTCATATCCAGTACACTTGTTAGGTGTGGTCTTAACCCTCTGCAGAAATGCAGTCAGTGTATTCTACAGCCCTAGCAGACTGGGCAAGAAGAATAGGAGTGGTATTATCTAACCCACAGCTCGGAGGGAATTAGAGGGTTTATACCTATCCCTCGAATATTAGTCCGAAGGTGAACATAATAGTAGAGGTAAGGTTTGAACTTGCTTACTACAATTTTGCAGTCCAGCACATTAGCCACAATGGCACATTAATGTTGCAAGCGACGTACTCCTGTGGAGCCCTTTACATGGACGAGCAAAGGTTAGACCACCAGCTAGAACTTATCTACAGCAGCTCTGTGCTGATATGGGTTGTAGCTTAGAGGACCTGCTGGGAGCGATGGATGATAGAGACAGGGGGCAAATTGGGTCAGGGAAATCCGTTCTAGCAGTGTGACATGATGATAATGATGAAATAAATTCTGGCAATATCTTCTGACATCCATCACATCCTAAATTTGTTGTAAAGACATTGAAAAGTAATATTTTTTCGGACATTTTTTTTTTAAAACTGAAGCACAGGCATGTAAGAGACGTGACTTGTACTGTTGCTGTAAGTCTGGAAGAATTAACTGAGAAGTTAGAAATTAAGGAAGAAGATGAGGAAGATGATGAAGAAGAAACAGAAGAAGCAGCAGCAGCAATAAGGATGATGACAGAATTGGAATCACTCCAGTGGCAATGGGAATAGACAATTGCTTCCAGCTAATTTCCCAAACGTGACAAAATGTCTGTGAAATAAACCGGATGCAACTGATGACGCAGCTGGCATACAGTAAAATGCCTGAACCACCTCTCCCCACTTTTGTTTGCTAACCCCACCTCCTACCTTCTTTTTTTGTCTTTCAAAAGGCATTACGTGTGGATACGCTGTAGATACCTTCTCTAAAAGTTTAATCATTACAAGTGCTAACTTTTCTCTCTATCTACCTTAACTTGAGAGTCGCTATTGTTGCCTAAGGCAAGAGAAGAAGGAATGTGCAATTGGCTTTATTTCAGTTTAACTATGTTTTGCTTTTTATTCATTTCATTTAAATGGCTTTTCATTTCGAAAGTGTTTCCTAAGGTTTCAGACTCCATCAAATCTGTGTGAAGAAAGTGTCTTGATTATTTGCACTTGGGTCTGTGTTGATTAGATGCCTGGCTGGATTTGCTGGCCAACAAATCATTTTGGGCACTTGTAAAAATAATCAGCTAAGATAAAGTTGTATAGTCATAACCATGAATAACTATACAAACACATAATACATATACATCTAAGTATGCATACAGAATTATAACGACGACACAATAAAGACAAGCGACACATTTCTTTTAGAAAAATATACCTCTCACTTTATTTGAAAGGGTTGTGTGTGAGATGGAGTGGAGACTGAACAGAACTGCAACATATTGATCCCTACTCGAATGGCCATAACCGCGTTTCTTTCCCGTTCCCCTGGGCTGCTCAACCGGGGGCTTGGGGGCCCAGCCTCTCTGGGTGCTGGTTTTCTCAACTGCATCTTACCTCCAACTGTCTAGTCTCCATACTGATTGAATTTCCTGTGCACTGCATTATATAATAGTTCAACGCCCACCTTCTTCTTGTCAAGGTTATACTCTGCTATTCCTCGACTGGATGCATCTGTTATTTACACAGGTGCATTTCCTATTTTGACAGCCCGGCCGGGTCGTTGGTCAATATACAACGATAATGGCCTGATGTCATGGAAGGTGGTGGTGGTGGTGGTGACATGTTTAAAAAAAAGGAAACCCTACTATACAGCAAAATCTACAGAATAATTACTCAGTTCAGAGTATATATTAGAAACTATTTGGTCAATTATTTTTCATAAGAAGTAATATATATGGCATTTATCAACCTTAGCTCAGAACAAGGCCACAAATATGGATCACCCGGCAATATATATATATATGTTTTGATATCATTCAATAATCTTTTAGGTCTTTGGGTTTCCATGCCAATTAATTCCCCTTCATGAAATCTCTCAGGACATCGTAATGATTACTTATTAGAGGTGCTCATCTCCTCTAGAAGTAACGTGACAATGTACCGGGAGACTGGGGTTCAATCCTGGTTCGAGTTATACCAAAGGCTTTAAAAAAATGGTACTTGATACATCCTCGCTTAACACTCAGTATTATAAGATATGTATCAAGGGTAAAGTGGAGCAATCCAGGGAAAGGAGTAGCGCCCTGCTCTACACCTCGGTGTAGTAGCTATTGAAAAGGGAGCCTTTGGGTCACCCTCGACTACAGTCACCAACTTTTACTTTACATGGTACCAGAAGCCAGGAAGGTTTCTTGACTTTAATTAAATAATCCCCAATCTGACTAAATGAATCATTACTCTACTTTTGAAAAGGCATTTGAATTAAGAGTTTTCCTTCTACAAGACTGGTTTCCATAAAAAGGCTACAGAGCCAAGTCAACTCTACTATTTACTCATAACTGGGAGTAGAAAATATGGATTCATGCCTTTCCCAAAGGCATTAGGGAAATGAAATGCAAATGGCTTTGTCATGAATATTAACTTGGATTGCTAAGTTGATTTTCTATAAGTTCAAAGCCAAGAATTAAGTCTCTTTTGTTAATTCTTAAAATGTAAAATACAGATTACAGTCTTATTTTGTCTGTAGGTCATGTTTCTGCTCATTCTGCCTGTATAAAAATCCCATTGGTTGTGTTTTATGGCGTATCAACCACTGTTGGCTATTTAATGCCAAATCCTGTTTTTACATATATATTAAATATATATGATTTAGTTTGGCTAGGTTTTATGGCATATCAACTATTGTTGGTTATTTACAGCCAAATCCTCTTTATACATATATATTTAATATATATGATTTGGTTGGGTTGGGTTTTATGGCCTATCAACCACTGATGGCTATTTAATGCCAAATCCTGTTTTTACATATATATCAAATATATATGATTTCAAACACATTTTGTAGATACACAGTTAAATGGTCAAACAGTTCTATTCCAAACAATTCAGTTTAGCATAAGTCATTTGGTCAAACAGTTCTATTTGACCCTTAGATAGGACCCTATCAA
The DNA here is from genome assembly GCA_963585895.1 of Sepioteuthis lessoniana. Lineage (NCBI taxonomy): Eukaryota > Metazoa > Mollusca > Cephalopoda > Myopsida > Loliginidae > Sepioteuthis > Sepioteuthis lessoniana. The sequence continues at coordinate 13,107,690 of OY757927.1, read as the reverse complement.
GTGCAACCACTCAGGGCCAGAGTGGACCTGGGAGTGATAAAAGGGTACTCAGCATTCAATTAAGCTCCAATATTACTGGAACCTCACCATCAGATAGTTTTGTGTCATATCCAGGACTCTGATTCGAGAGAGGTTGTCTTAGTACCCCTTCTGGAGAGATGCAGTCAGTGTATTCTACGGCTCCAGCTGAATTGGCAGCTAAAATTAAGTTTCTTTTGTCAATTTTTTTAGATATAAAATACAGATAATAGTTTTATTTTGTCCCTATGTCATGTTTCTATTAATTCTTGCAGCATGACAATCCCATTCTTCCCCGGATTTCAGTGCAATAATAATAATAAATTCATTATCAATGCACTTAGAATGATTTTTATGCTTTTATATATAATAACTTTATCCTTTTATTGTTATTTGAATTCATTCCTGGCGTTTGACAATCCTTTCGCTTCCTGATTTCTAGTGCATTTCTCAAGTAAAATCGTCACTCAATAAATTCACATGATTCAGCGTTACCTATAAATAATCACACCTGTAATATTTTTTCATCAAAAGTTCATTTTCTTTGAAACCACAGATAGCAGGATTTTATTATTTCTCGTGGAACATTATACAATCAAAATTCTATACATGCACCCATTCAGGTTCACTGGGAAAAAAATTTTAAGAATTTTGTTTTTGGTATTTGAACTAATTAGATCCGCAAACACACAACAATTTTTTTTATATTTCGGAAAAAGTAAAACAAATATTTTAGATTCTCTAATGGGGGGGGGTTCACTTTTTAATGAAAAATTTAAAATGATCACCCATTTCCAGAACAGTTTGTGTTGGAAAAGTTAAAAAACTAGACAGGTCAAATGATTTTAATTTTTTATTTTATTTCTGAGGTTCTGGGGGATCATTCTACATAGAATTAGAATGTGCACATGAACCACTCTTCGGAAATGTAAAATAATTTTTTTTTTTTTTAAATAAAAAAATACTTGAAAATTTTTTGATACCAAAGGGATATTATTAGGCACTTTCTATTGCTAAATTCTACAGCACTTAAACACAGCAATAAAAAAATGAATGGCCCAGTCAGCTGGAGCTGTAGAATATACCAACTGCATCTCTGCAGAGGGGTAAGACTCCCCCAATGAGTGTCCTGGATATGACACTAAACAATCTGATGGTGAGGCTTCAGTAATGCTGGAGCTTTGGGGAATGCAGAGTACTCTTTCATCACCAGAGCTCCCAGGTCCACTCTGGCCTGGAGTGGTAGCACCTGATAGGGTCCTATCTATGGGTCAAATAGAAATAAACTGTGCACTTATGCTAAACTGAATTGTTTGAAAAAGAGCTGTTTTGACATTTGACTGTCTGTTAATAACTGGCTGATATTTATTTGAATTGTTAGTGATACATAGCCATACTTGAAAATATTAAACTGTGAGCAAACAAATGATTAATAGTAAATAGAATTATTCATATTAGATAGAAAAACTTGAAACCATTTAACTATGTGCCAAAAAAAAGACCTCAGGCTTGTTTAAAAATGTTATCTACAAAATGTGCTTAGAAATCATATATTTAATATATATTTATAAAAACGATTTGGCATTGAATGGCCTACAATGGTTGATATGCCATAAGTAAGTAAAAAAGTAAAGTTGGCGACCTTAGTCGAGGGTGAGCCAAATGCTCCTTTTTCAATAGCTACTACACCGAGGTGTAGGGGAGGGCACTACTCCTTTCCCTGGATTGCTCCACTTTACCCTTAATCCTAACCTTATAATGCTGAGTGCTAAGCAAGGCAGCATCAAGTACCATTTTTTGGGTCTTTGATATGACTCAACCTGGGATTGAACCCCAGTCTCCCGGACCATTGGCAAACACTCTACTCATTAGGCCAAAGGCCTGGTATATGCCATAAAACCAAACCAAACCAAATCAAAAATAAAATTACAATTTCCAAACATGGAAAATAAAAACGTCTAGATGGGCACATTCCCTTTCTCTTTTGTATTGGAATATCATATGCATTAACATTTTTGCCTCCAGTCACCTTCTTACTTTGGCCACAACAGCTTGTGCAGCCATTCTAAAAGCTAAGAAAAAGAAGTGCACCAAATCAGCTTGTCCAAACATTTTCTGTTCAAACCACTGGCTTTTGAAACAACATCTCCAGTGATGAGACAGAAGCTGTCATCAAGAAAATAAGCAAATGCCTCACCCAGATCTCTCACAACTACATGACAGTATATTCTCAAAGCTACAGACTGGCTCTTGACATTGTTTGAGGGAATGCAACTACCATTTACCAGGCCAGAGGTGCCTGATTCTCTCTTAAAAAAATAAAATTTATCATCCATGAGCTTATTTTCGTCTTACTTAGTAAGAGATTGGTTTGGTTGTGTTTTATATCAACCCTTGTCGGTTATTTAACGCCAAAAAAATGTTTATACATATAGATTTGAAAGCGTTTAGTATGAAGGTAATTTTATTTTGAAACAAGTGAGTAGATTCCATTTTTTTGCACACAGTTAAATGGTTTCAAGTATTATTAGTTGTCTGAATTTCTAAGATGAAGCTTAATGATGTGAATATAATAACAAATGTGAAGACAATAGTCCAAAAACCTGAATGATAAAAAAGGTTTAAAGTATTGTTATCCAACCCTAATAATTCTATTTGATATTAGTTATTTGTTTGCACATAGTTAAATGGTTTCAAGTATTGCTATTTAACATTAATCCTTATATTTAATATTAATGATAATCAATTCAATTCTATTGAACAGTTTTATTTGAGCCACAGATGGGATCCTAAAAGGTACTACCACTCCAGTTCAGAGTGGTCCTAGAAGTAATGGTAATGAAGGAGTACTCAACATTCCCCAAATTCCTAGACAGGAGCCTCACCATCAGATGCAGTTCAATGTCATATCTAAGATACACTTTGTAAATGAAAAAATTCTTTTTATTATAAAAATTCAACAATTTAATCAACTGACCAGAAATAATGTGAGAAAAAGGTCACAAAAAAAATTTGATTTTTTCTAAAAAAGATTATTTTTTTGAATTCTGAATAATTTTAAAAAATTTCCCTTTTTTTTAATAATTTTAATTTCAGAAAATTCAAGATCAAATAGCAGATTAAAAAAAAAACAACAAAACTCAAAACTTTTAGAGAGTAGGAGTAAGGGTCTGGGGTAGAGGGTACAAATTTTCCTACAAACTTTTTGATAAATCCTTTGGAAAAATGTCTTTTTGTTAAATATTTTACAAGAATGAAAAGGTTTGGTTTTATGGCATATCAACCATTGTTGGTTATTTAATGCCAAATCCTGCTTTTACATATACATCAAATATATATGATTTCAAACACATTTTGTAGATACACACAGTAAAATGATCTAGCAGTTCTATTTCTAACAATTCAATTTAGCATAAGTCAACAAAGTTAAAATGGTTCCAAGTATTGCTATGTATAAATAAAAATTCAATTAAACATCAGAGATATTTGCACAAAATTAAATTGGGAGTGATGGCAATGATGGGGTACTTTACATTTCCCAAAGCTCCAATACTGGAGTCCTCAAATCAGATATTTTAATGTCATATCCAGGACACTCGTTGGGGGGAGTCTTACACCTCTGCAGAGGACTGGGCAAGAATGTAAAAGAGGACAGTTATGAGAAAGGCATCAACAATTAGGTTCAAATGAGATGCAATTCTGTGATAAGACAATAAAGAAGAGACTAGAATTTTCATACTAATTCAATGTCACTGTAGTAGTAATGCCACAAACAATCTTACCTCGAAGAAACAGAAGGTGTGCTCTCTCTGCTACCGGCACGCAGAAACCAGAAGAAGAAAAGGATGCAAGAGGTGTGACTTATTCTATGGAGGAGAATGTGATAAGCCCACGTGAAGTGGCGAGATTTAATGAGCATATAAGAAACTATGTTTGAGGTGGAAAAAGCAGAGCAGTATTTTGTTTGTCTGATTGGTGAACATCCATCAGTTTATTTTGCGTGTGAAATAATTTGACTACCCCCCACCCAATATGATGATTCCACTTCGACTAGACTTCTAAAACCATGAACACAACCCTTGTTATTCAATGCCAAATCCTGTTTACATGTTTATATTAAATATATGATGCGTAAACATATTTTGTAGATAACATTTTTAAATGAGTCTGAGATCATTTTTTTTTTAGACACAGTTTATTGATTTCAAATTTTTCTAACATGAATAATTCTATTTACTATTAATCATTTGTTTGCACCAAGTTAAATGGTTTCATGTATTACGATGTAACAGCAATAATTTACCATCAGTCATTTGTTTACACATATTGGATATACATATATGATTTCTAAGTGAATAAATTGGAGGTAATTTTATTTTCAAATAAGTTAGACCTAATTTGTTGGCACACTGGTATTGCTATTTATTCTAGACAGTTGAATAGTTTCAATAATTGCTATATAACACAATTCTTTTTAATATTGATCATTTGTTTGCAAAAAGGGTAGTGATTGCAAATAATTTGACAACCCCCACTCAATAGGTTGATTCCACTTTGACTAGACTTCTAAAACCTCGGACCCTGATTTGGGTGTCAGAAAGTATCTCCATATGAAATTATTGTTTCTCTAAAGAAAAAAACAAAACAACAAAAGTAAAAAAGGTAGAATTTTATCAACTTGATCACAGCTAATTATTTAGATTAAAGAAGAAAGACATTAAAAAAAGAATAAAAAAAAGAAAAGGATGTTACAGTGGTTAATTTGATTATAGTAAATAAAATAAGAATTTTCTTAATTATATTTATGGCGACTCATACATTGCCAAAAAAGAGACACATTTTTATTTGGAATCAGTTACATTTTTTTCATTGGTAATATAAATGGTAACCAGTGCTATCAGTCTTTTTTCTGAAAATACAACATCAAACCTATCAGCCTCATTCGTTGCTTTAACCATTGTGCTATTAGAGATGCTAATTATAGGAAAAAGGATGAAAAAAAAAAACCAAAACGAGAGCAAAGCAAAATATTTACTGATTAAAAAAAAGTGTTTCTTTTTATTGTTCTAATGCCATTTAATAACATTGATATTGATTATTATAATATTTTATGGTTGGTTGGTTGGTTTTATGTAATGCCAACCCTTGGGTTATTTTATGCCAAAGTTAGTTTAACAATTATTGGTTTACAATTATATACCAAAAAAAATGTTATATTCACAATCATTTAAGCAGATAAACACTTCATTAGCTCAAACAAATGTATTTGACTTGTAGATGGGACCCTGATAAGGTATTATCACTCTGGATCAGTGTAGCTACGAGTAATGGCAATGAAGCAGTGACTCTACCCTCATCACACTTCTTGAAATGGATCTTCACCACTGAATATTGTTTAGTGTCATGCCCATGTTATATAATGACCCTTGACTGAGCCATCAATCAGAGATGAACCTGTGTAAATAAGCGGAAGAAGAAGCGGAGGCAAGTGAGCGTTTTGAAAGAATATAGGCAGATGCTGGCGGCAGTTGAGTTAGTGGAGACAGGAAGGCCAGAGTGAGGGCCTGCTTGCAGACTGAGGGCTGTGGTGCTCAGCAACCCCAGCCAAGATGCGGGAGAAGTGCTAAGTGGGTACTGGAAGATAACACAGCGTGCTATGGTCAAGAGAAGAAGTTGGGTCAATAGAGCAGTCAGTCCCTGTCTCAGCTCATCTCTCACATACCACAGAAACATCAACCCTTTTGAGAATAAAGTGTGAGAGATACTTATTTTTATAAAGAAGTGTGTTCATTGAAGTTTGTAAATCAATGTTATGATTATGGCTGTACAACATCCAGAACAATAATCATCATCAAATCACTGGCCTGGTTGGGGCTGTAGATTACACCAACTGCATCTCTGCAGAGGAGTACCCCCCACAATGAGTGTCCTGGATATGACACTAAACAATCTGATGCTGAGGCTCCAGTAATGGAGCTCTGGAGAATAGGAAGTACCCCTTCACTGTCATCACTCCCAGGTCAACTGTGCTCCAGAGTGAAAATACCTGATAGGGTCCTATCTATGAGTTGAATAGAACTAAACTGTGTACTTATGTTAAACTGAATTATTTAAAATAGAACTGTTTATATGTAAAAAATGGATTTGACATTAAATACCCTACAAGAGTTGATATGCCATAAAACCAAACCAAACCAAACCATCAAATCATGCTAACAGCATGCATCCCCTAGACTCTCTATTGCCATCAGTCCCTATCAGCCATTCCTATTGGAAAGTCCTCAAAACGGCATCAAGTGTCCATACAGAACTGATGAAATTAAGTTTTTAATGTTCAGCCAGCACTGGTGTGTACATGGGTAGGAGTCCATAGGAGAACATCACTTAAAATTATGTCTACTTTTCAAGCAGCGCTCAGCATATCTTGTCCACCTTACTTGGATGGTTTGGTTTCTTATTCTAATAAAACCTTTATGGGTTATTTAATGCCAAAGCCATTCTTGTAGAAGAACAACAATGATACTATTTAACCCATAGCTGGGGGGATAAGGGGGTTCGTACTTTTCCCAAGAGTATTAGACCAAAAGTGAATGTTATAGCATGGCTGGATTTTGAACTTACTATGATGTCACAGTCCAGCGCGTTATCCACTATGCCATAGGAACTCTCCCACAAAGAACGGCCGAAGTTAGATTTTTTGCAAGCAATTATATGGTTTCAGTGTGAATCATATTTTAACAAGATGGAGCCATCTGCACTTCAAGTGGCACGCTTCTGAAATTATTAGACGAGTTCACATACCATGGTAGAAATATCTTATCTACTGAAAGAAAAATGGCATAGATTGTAACCGACAGATTATGTCTTCTTTATGATAAAAAAAAACAGGAATCCTCTCAAGCACTCAAGTACTATTGTATGGCTGCACCACTTGGACTTTAACAAAACCCTTAGAGAAAAAATCTACATTGGAATTACATAAGGATGTTGTGTGCCATTTTGAATTTGCCTTCCATCTTATAAACTATCTAAGATGAATAAGATACCCAGGACACTGCTGGAGAATCAGGGATGTACTCATTAGGCCAAAAGGAAATGTTATAGCGAGACTCGAATTTGAATTATTGATTAATACAAAGTTACAGCCCAGCACATTAACTATTGTGCCATGAAGATTCCCTCTACTTGGTTGGTTTAAGAGATGAGAGGTAAAGTAAAGTTGGCGACCGTAGTCGAGGGCGATCAGAAGGCTCTCTTTTCAATAGCTACTACATCAAGGTGTGGGGGAGGGTGCTGCTCCTTTCCAAGGATTGCTCCACTTTACTCTTGATATGTATCTTATATTGCTGAGTGTTAAGCAAGAAGGTATCAAGTACCATTTTTAAAGTCTTTGGTATAACGCGACCTGGGATTGAACCCAGGTCTCCTAAACCATTGGCAAACACTCTACCCACTAGACCAAACCGAGGGTAATTTGAAGGTCCCCTTTCCAATAGCTACTACACCGAGGTGTAGGGGAGGGCACTACTCTTTTCACTGGATTGCTTCACTTTACTCTTGATACGTAACTTATAATGCTGAATGTTAAGCAAGAAAGTATCAAGTACCATTTTTTAAGTATTTGGTATGACTCCACCTGGGAATGAACCTTGATCTCCCAGGCCATTGGTGAACACTCTAACCATTATGCCAATGGGTCAGTAATTTGTACAAAATAGCAAAATGTAAGCAACTAATTATTGAGGTGAGAACACGGATTTAAATTTTATTCAAAGACAAATTGCAAAGAAGTTGGAAATTTCAACACATGAGTTGATTTATTCCTTACAAAGGCAAAAATTGATACAAATGTTAACTGAAAAAAAAAGAGCTGGAGAACCAAAAGTGACAATTATAACTGAAGATAAACATAAGATTATTTAGAGCAAAAAACACAGAAGGAAAACTGCTCCAGAATTGACAACTGAACTTAGTTCCTTTCAACAGCTACCAGTGTCACTCTCAACTTAGAAAAATTGATTTGGATCAGTGAGGCTCGGAGAGTGCTTAGCTATCAAGAAATCCCTATTATGAAAGGTGCATGAGGAAAAAAAAAAAAACAGTTTTGGACAAAAAAGCCAAACTATTTCTGCTATGATATTAGAAGAGTTTGTAACACAGAAGTAAGGAATTCAAAGAAAATATGATAGGCACTTCTGGATATATAAAAATTAAAAAGGGAAAAATCAAAAATGAAATAGTAATTACTAACAAATATCATTTTTCTTTGTCTTATCACTTTCTTCATGTTATATATATATATATATATATATATTATAAAATAAAATGCAATTTCTTCCAAGCTGTAGTCATGTCAATTCTACTGCATGGACGCACCACATGGATGCTGCCTAAGTGAATAGAGAAAAAAGCTAGATAGGAATTGCTCAAGAATGCTATAAGCTATATTGAACAAATCCTGAAAACAACATTACACCCAAAAAAAGCTGCACGGCCACCAACCTCCTATCTCTAAGACCATCCTAATAAGACAAACAAGACATGTGGAACACTGCTGGAGAAGTAAGGACAAACTAATAAGCATCATTCTCCTATAGACTCCTTCAAATGGACGTGCAAATGTTGACCAACCAAGAAGAACTTATCTACAACAGCTCTGTACGAACACAGGATGTAGTCTAGAAGTAAGAGATGATAGGGATGAATGGTGAGAGAGAGTCAGGGAAATCTGAGCTAGCAGTGTAACCTGATGTTGATGATCATATATACTTGGTGCATTCAATAAGTTTCCAGACTTTTTTGTACAGGCATTTAAAATTGTTGTAGACTCTTGAAAATTCACTATGTTATTGCTATACATCTTATGAGATGACTGACCAATTTTTAGGATTTCACGTTCAAACGAACAGCTACAGCAGCAATTGGAATACATCCTACTAAAACCCGATTGTCATCGCTGGTGAAATTCAAAAATGCAATCTGACACTTTAGAAGAATGATATGCAATAAAATTATGTTTTAAACTTGAAAAAAATAAAACAGAAACGTATGGAATGCTTCAGACTGCTTTTAGAGCATCTTGCATGAATCAAGCATCAGTTTTAGAGTGATATAAGAGATTCAAAGAAGACAGGGAGTCTGTGACGGATGATGAGAGGTGTGGGAGGAGTGAACAAGTTAATACACCAGAGTTGATTGGCCAAAGGGTTAGGGTTAGGGTTACTATGTTGAGGTTTTAAGGGAGTTCAGGAAGAGATTCCATCGGAAGAGGCCAGCACTCTTCAAATCGGGTCAGTGGCATTTCCACCAGGACAATGCACCAGTCCACAACTCCATCCTTGTCACAGACTATTTGAGCAAGATGGGCATCAAGACAGTTCCTCAGTCTCCCTATAGTTCAGACCTTGGTCCCTATAACTTTTGGTTATTCCCCAAGCTCAGAGGCTGTCGTTATAAGACAATTGAGGAGATGAAAGAGGCTGTGATGAAGGTCATTGACACGCTTACACAAGAGGACATCCATGGGGTGTTCCAGAAGTTGTTGGAACAGTACAACAAGTGCATTGCAGCCAGAGGATATTACTTCAAAGGAGACTAGAGTTTCATGTGTGTACTATCAATAAAAGCGCCCATGTGAAAAAATGATCCTTGTATATATATATATGTATATATGTACTCACACAAATATATATATATATACTCGAACACAAACATATATATATACATGCAGACACAAGTACACACAGATATATATATATACATCAATACAGTCATTTTTTAAGCTAAACCTTCTGCATGAATACAATGCAGCACAAGGTCAATTTTTAAACAGAGTTGAACAGATTTGAATTCAGGGTTTTTCTCCCCCTAGACTGGTTGCTATGTCAATATTAAAGTTCCCACTCTGCCCTGTTATTTATCCATAGCTGGAGGTAGAATATTATATATATATATATATATATTAGTGTAGTATCCATAAATTCATAACACTGATATAATTGGTACTTCTTTCTAGAATCAGAATATCTTTGCTCCCAGGCCCCCTGCCTGCAACCTGTGTAGTATCCGTGCACTTTTGCTCATATAGTATTTAACTGTGCAAGTTAAAGCCACAGAAATGCTAGCCTAGTGGATACGTCACTTGCCAGTTTATCTCCAAAAGCAGACATTCAAATCAGGGAAGGAATTACTTATAAAATTTATGATTTTATTTGCTTGAGCATGACAGAAATTATGGACAAAGAAACAGAGAGCGAGAGAAAGAAAGAAAGAAAGAAAGAGATAATGATCAAGAATTTTAGGAGACTGACTTTACCAAGGAAAACAGACACAGCACAAAAATAGCTCTCTGTGAACACGTAAATATGGCCCCAAGAAAAAGTCTGCAGCATCAAGCTGACTGTACTACAAGCTTCCAAATTTGTATAACACAGAAGATATCACAGCAAGACTAGTTCCTGCCTTCCCAGCATTCTCTTCTCTGTACAGATCAATGAAAGCAACTTTACCACCATTGTGTTTGCCATATCACAGAGTTGGACAACTGATAGGTTTTTCATGATAGCAACTACCAATCTCTGCCTGTGACTGATGTATTTATAAACCCGCATTAGTCCAAAATGTCTATGAAAGATGATAGCACAAAACCAGTTTCCATTTACATTAGTGTACACTTTCAAATAGTCCAAACAGAACTGCCATTTTTTTTCTCTCTTTTTACATATATACAGGGTAAGGCAAAATGATCTGATCTCCCTTTAATAAAAGACAACATAAAGTAAAGAAACAAAAAGGTGTTTTTATTTTTGAAAAGTTCATATAATGTCATTCTGTTTCATTAGGTTTTGAAAATTAAATCAGTCAAATGGGATCCGTTATTGTCTACACACTGTCGAAGGCGTTCACGAAAGTTGTCTATAACTCGGCGGGTCATTTCATGTGGAATGGCAGTAATTTCTTGACGAATTGCATCTTTAAGTTGTTCAATAGATTGAGGGTGATTACTGCATACCTTTGACTTGAGGTATCCCCAGAGAAAAAAAATGCATGGATTTAAATCAGATGAAAGGGCGGGCCAACCGATGTCACTACACAATGAGATCAAATGACCTGGGAACATCTCCCTCAAAATCTTCATAGCACGTCAAGAAGTGTATTATATGAAAAAAAATGGCATATATGTACTTTTCGAAAATAAAAACACTTTTTTGTTTCTTTACTTTATTTGTCTTTTATTAAACCTACAAATGAGTCAGATCATTTTGCCTGACCCTGTAAAAATAAAGAAAAATGCGTGTGAAAAGCACTGCTTCTAACTTGCCATGGATTGATCATTTGGAAAATAATAGGTTGTTTTTTTGTTGGTGTTTTATGACATATCAAACCTTGTAGGTTATTTAATGCCAAATCCTGTTTTATATACGTGTTATACGCATGTGATTTATAAGCAAATAGATTATAGGTAACTTTATTTTCAAATGAGTTGTTCAAGCTTATTTGTTTGACAACAGTTCCAACTATTCCTAACAGTAATAATTCCATTTAATATTAATCATTTGTTTGCACACAGTTAAATGGTTTTAAGTATTGCTATTTAACATTAGCAATTCTATTTATCAACTCTTCTAAGGTAATATAAATAATTTCCACACAGCTGTATGATTTCATATAACAAATACGTGGTGCATTCCATATCCAGACTTTTTTGTACTGGCATTTAAAATTGTTGTAGACTCTTGAAAATTCACTATGTTATTGCTATACATCTTATGAGATGACTGACCAATTTTTAGGATTTTAGGTTCAAATGAACAGCTACAGCAGCAATTGGAATACACCCTACTAAAGCCTGATTGTCACAGCTGGTGAATTTCAACAATGCAATCTAACACTTCAGAAGAATGATATGCAATAAAATTATGTTTTAAACATGGAAAAAAATACCACGGAAACGTATGGAATGCTTCAGATTGCTTTTCGACCATCTTGCATGAATCGAGCATCAGTTTTTGAGTGGTATAAGAGATTCAAGGAAGGTAGGCAGTCTGTGAGGGATGATGAGAGGTGTGGGAGGAGTAAACAAGTTAATACACCAGAGTTGATTGGCCAAAGGGTTAGGGTTAGGGTTACTATGTTGAGGTTTTAAGGGAGTTCAGGAAGAGTTTCCTTGGAAAGAGGCCAGCACTCTTTAAATCAGGTCAGTGGCATTTCCACCAGGACAATGCACCAGTCCACAACTCCATCCTTGTCACACACTATTTGAGCAAGATGGGCATCAAGACAGTTCCTCAGCCTCCCAATAGTCCAGACCTTGTTCCCTGTGACTTTTGGTTATTTCCTAAGCTCAGAGGTTGTCGTTATAAGACAATTGAGGAGATGAAAGAGGCTGTGACTAAGGTCATTGACACGCATACATGAGAGAACTTCCATGGGGCCTTGCAGAAGTTGTTGGAACAGTACAAAACGTGCATTGCAGCTGTAGGAGATTAGTTCGAAGGGGACTAGAGTTTCATGTGTGTACTATCAATAAAAGTGCTCATACGAAAAAAGTCTGGAAACTTATTTAATAATCCTAGTAATAATAATCATTAGTAAAAGCTTAAACAGTTCTATTTCATCCATACATGGGACCTTGACAGGTACTACCAGTGGGTCAGAGTTGACCTGGAATTAATGGCAATGAAGGTGTACTCCACAATCAGACAAAGTTGCAGGATTAGTTTGGTTTGGTTTTATGGCATATCAACCAGTTGGTTATTTAATGCCAAATCCTGTTTTTACATATATATTAAATATATGATTTGTAAACACATTTTGTAGATACACACAGTCAGATGATTAAATAGTTCTATTTCTAACAATTCAATTTAGTATAAGTTAAACAGTTCCAAGTATTGCTATGTATCATTAACAATTCAATTAAACATCAGTCAAAAGTTTACACACAGTTAAATGATCAAATAGTTCTATTTCAAACAATTCAATTTATCATGTCATTAGTTTTTACAGTTCTGTTAGACCCACAGATAGGACCCAATCAGGTACTACCACTCTGGGTCATAGTGGACCTGGGAGTGATGGCAATGAAGGAGTACTCCACATTCCTTAAAGCTTCAGAGCTGGAACCTTGTCTTTAGATTGTTTGGTGTAATATCCAGGATACTCATGGGGTGGGGTCTTATTCCTCCAGGAGTAGAGCCTTACCATCTGATGCAGTTTAGTGTCATATAGGACATTCATTTGGGAGGAGGTCTTTCCCCTTTGAAGAGGTGCAGTCAGCATATCCTACAGCCCCGAGGAGGAAGAATTGATTCCAAGAATAATAGCAACTTATCTAAAGTTAGAGCAAAAATTCTTTGGTTGATTTTTATGGGGACAGTATACTGTAGTAAGATTATCTGCTTTGCAAAGAAATATGGTTCAATTAAAAACTGTTATCCAACAATGTAAAAATCAACATCATCCTGTCATGTACTATCAGCCATCAGTCTCATAAGACAATGGTTTTATTAATTGATAATTTGTCTGAATCTATTATTTGGGCAAAAAGTGAAGAACCATCAAATGCATGAAAAAATACAGTGGGTCAATCAGTATGATTGAAAGGTATTGAACCAGAGGTATATCTAAAATCACTGCTCTTATTGGATGGTTTTGATCAGGTGGCAAAAACATTTCAAAAAGTTAGGAATAAGTTAATGAGTAAGTGAGAAATACTCAGCTTGTGCAGTTGAAATGCTCCATTTTAGCTCACTAATTCCCTGTAGACAACCAAGCAGGTGATGAAAAGTAATAAATAAATCATGTGTATGTGAAAATGAGGTTGCATTTTTATTCATCATTCTGACAAAGGACTTAGAATCATGAATGATGACAACTGAAGACAACAACATAAAAGCAATATGAACAACATAGAGAACAAGACACAAAAAAGAGCAACATGAGAAGACCAATGAATAAAGTGACGTGACCAAATTGGCTATTGAGCAATCGTTCAAATAAGTGCTATATATAACAGATTTATACCAGAGATTCTCGTGTTAAAATGTTCATATGAACTTTGAATTAAAGACAGACATTTAAGTAAAATATATATAAATGCTTGAATCTTACCAACAGTGTTGGTTTTTATGGTCCCATACCAAACCCGCTTGAATGTATCCAAAACCTTTTTTTCTACCATGTATGAGAAACGACAGAAAAATTCATATCAAATCAACTGTTAATGATTTTTTTGAGCAGTTGGATCCAAGGACTGCAACACTGATGGAAGAAGTATGTCAAATGCAATGAGGTCTATTTTGAAAAATAAACCTCATTTGGTCACATTGCATGGTAGTATCTTGGTCAGCCCATGAACTTTTCAGCTGACCATCATATTTGTAATATAAAATCTTTATTCATTTACTAAGTACAAGGTCAGATTAATGTGGTAGCCAATAAAGACCGAACTCATTACTTAGTCGCAGGTTTAGGTTTCAGTTCTTTGGTTGGTTGTTTGGGTTTTATGGCATATCAACCTTTGTAGGTCATTTAATGCCAAATCTATTTTTATGCAAATAGTTCTATTTCAAACAATTCAGTTTAGCATGAATACACAGTTTTATTGTCAAAACATTTCTATTTCAAGCTATTCAATTAATTCAAACAGTTCTAATTCAGCTAATCCAGTTTAGTATAAGTACAGAAGTTCTATATTAAACAATTCAATTTAGTGTTAGTAAAGTTTCAATGTCAAAAACAGTTCTAATCCAAACAATTCAGTTTAGCATGAGCACCCAGTTTAAAAGTAAGTACAGTTTAATTGTCAAAAACATTTCTATTTCAAGCAATACAGTTTAGTCATACAGTTCTAATTCAAACAATTCAGTTTTGCATAAGTGTGCAGTTAGTTCTATTTAACCCATAGATAGGGCCCTATTAGGTGCTACTATTCTGGGCTAGAGTAGACCTGGGAATGATGGCAGTGAAGGGGTACTCTGCATTCCCCAAAACTCCAGCATTACTGGAACCTCACCATCAAATTGTTTAGTGTCATATCCAGGACACTCGTTGGGGGATCTTACCCTCTACAAAGAAGCAGTTGGTGTATTCTACAGCCCCAACTGACTGGGCAATCAGTTCTTTGGATTTAATGGCATATCAAATCATGTTCATAGATGTGTGATTTCTAAGTGAATAGTCTGTAGATAATTTTATTTCTAAATGAGTAAAAGCTAATTTGTTTGCACATAGTTAGATGGTTTCAAGTATTGCTATCTAACATTAATAGTTTTATTTGCATCATGTTAAATAGTTTCAAGTATTGCTCTGTAACATTAATAATTTAACATCAACAATTTGTTTGCACACCGTTAGATTGTTAAACAGTTCTAACTGAACCCATACATGAGACACTAACAAGTACTACAACTTCAGGTCAGCGGGCCTCGGAGTAATGGTAATGAAAGAATACTCCACACTCCCCAGGACTTCAGTCACACCATCAGATGGTTTAGTGTTATATCCAGGACTCTTGTTGGAGAGGAAGCAGTCAGCATATTCTACATACCTAACTGACTTGGCTGCATGGTATAATATTTACCGTCTTAGAAAATGAACTCTACAAGCCAAGTTCAATTCCTGGATCATGGAGTTTGGAAAACTGTTAGTCAGCACTCAGCTGTGTAACAAGCTGAGTCAGATCTAAACTGAACTCCAGAAGGCAGAGAGTTATATTATGGCACATTGGGATGTTCTATAGTGCACACATGGGCCAGCTCATTCCCTGGGTTGTGACTGGCTGCTGGTCTTTGAGTGGATATATCTATATATGAATATCAGTTTCAGGCTAATAGTTGCCCAGATTCTGTATTGAGTTACAGCCTGTTTTATTTTCGTCTGCCGACTGGACACTAGTTGGAATCCCTAAGCCATTAAGTGTTATTGTGATTCTAATGGATGAATCCTTTTGTGTTTCACTTGGCACTAAAGCCTTTTGGAAAGGCATGAACTCATCTCTTCTCTCTTCACAGCTATGGGTAAATAGTAGGACAGAAAGAGCTCTTTAGCCTTGTCATGGCAACCAGTCTAGAAGAAGGAAAGCTCTAAATTCAAACTTTATGTACAGAACTGAAAAACTTATTTTCATGAGGAAGGGGTTGAGTAAATATATACATTTCTCCTCTTATTTAATCAAGTTCAAATTTCTTATAATGGCCGCAATGTCAAAATTTAAAGTACAAACAGATTTTAATTCACTGGACATTCTTTTGTTATGTTTTGACCTTTTGACCCGGCCAAAAATGCCATTCCAAGGTGATGCCCCGGAAGGAGGTGACACATTCTAATGGCAGTTATGAGAGGAAATCGCGTGGGTGGAAATTGGCTGAAGAAATGAGACGAGCTAAACAATTCCCATGGTACACTCATAGACTGATGCACCAGAAGAGAATGACCTGTGAACTGCATGACAGTTATTTCCGCTTGATGACAATTAAACAATCGATTTCAAAGATCGAGAGGGAGATCGAGTGGGTGTTGAACTATTATATAACGCAGTCAAGACAACAGTTGAATTGGAGTTGCAGTTGGAGATGGAGTTATAGATGAGATGTGGTAAGGAAAGCCACATCAGGTCGAGGGGGCCCTCGGGAACCCCGATGGAGTTTGGGGACCAGAGAAGTTGCTGATAAGATGCAATAAAGAAAGCCATCACCCAGCAGATTGGGCCCAGGGCCTCCGGTTGAGCAGCCCTGGAGAACGAGACAGACACAACGCTGACGGCCATAACTTTGGGGTCAAAATATTTCAGTTATGTTTGGTCTCCAGCACCCTCTCACACGCAAACCCTGAGTAACCCTTTTCAAACCCTTGCAATAAAGTGAGAGGTACATTTTGCTAAAGAAGTCTTCCTGCGTGCATCTGTTGTTCATTGCGTCGGTATGTATCCAGCATATATATGTATATTTCTGCAGGAACATGTATATGAGAATGTAACACTTTTAGTGTAGACATATGCATTTTAATTCAATTTTATAACTCAATTTCAAATGCATATATGAACTTTGAGCTAAAACCGCAGACACTTTATAATGCTTGAATTTGTAGAATATAAAATCTTCATTCATTTGCAAAGTACAAGGTTTTCACTCATCATCTCCTGAATTAACCTACCAACTCCCCCTCCCCATGTAAACCTGACTGAGGGAGCTTAACGTTCCAAGGAGATTTGTTTTCCTATTTTGAGAATGTAATCCAGGTTTCTTGAAGTTTGTCTATATAGACCCAAAGGGGTAAACAAAACTTTGTGAGGGTGAAGAAAAGAATAGGAATCCACAAGTGGGTAGATTTACTAGTTTGTATTATGAATCCCTTTTAAACAGAAGAAAAATTGATGGATTATGACGAGTTGCCAGATATACACCTACTAGAATGCCTGATTGGATATGATGGCCCCTAGTGATCTGTTGTTCACACACAACCAATTCAAAACATTCACGTCATTTAAATGGATGAACAATGTTATAAAAGAAAATGTAAATTTAGTGCAACTTTTTTATCTCATCAATAGATGCCACCCTTAGAGATGAATAGCAGTAGTTTCCTAACCGAACTATGTGATCCTGGCCGTTGATCAGTGGGGTTCTTCTGCCAAGCATCGGGTGAAGTGTGCCATTGACCCAACATTGGGTGCGTCCACCTTACTTCACATCCACCATGCTGCTTTCCATGGCTTCTGAGGTTTAACTTATAGGTAAAAGAAAAAGTAAAAAAATTGAGAAAATTCTTAGGAAGAATCAAAATGGTTTGCAGAGAAACCAATTCACAATATCACAGATTCTACCAATCTGTCAAATTTTAGAAGAAGTTCGTACAAAAACCTTGAGGTGACACTCTTATTTGTTGATTTCTCCAAGACATTTGACTCCATACACAGAGGAAAGATGGAGAAAATAATTCTAGCGTATGGTCTCCTCAAAAGAAACTGTTGCGGTCATAATGATGGTCTTATAAACACAAAAGTAAAAGTTCACTCACCAGATGGAGACACAGACTTCTTTGACATTGTTGCTGGTGTTTTACAAAGGGATGAATTAGCCCCATATCTGTTCATAATCTACCGAGACTACATGCTTTGAATGTCAATAGATCTAATTAAAAAAAATGGTTTTACTCTAAAAAAAAGGCAAGAAGCAGACGATAGACTACACAGATGGCATAGCGCTTTTAGCAAATACACCTACCCAAGCTGAATCCTTGTTGCATAGTCTGGAGCAGACAGCAGGTGGCATTGTCCTCCATGTGAATGCAGACAAAATGTATCTTTGCTTAAATCAGAAAGGAGACATCTTCACACTAAATGGTGGTTCTCTGAAACTAGTGGACAAGTTCAGGTACCTCGGTAGCAGTGTCTCATCTACTGAAAATGACATCAATGTCCAACTAGCAAAGGCATAGGTTATCAGTAATATGGAAGTCAAACTTATTCAACAAAATAAAACGCAATTTTTTCCAAGCAATGGTCATGTCAATTCTACTATATGGATGCACCACATGGACGCTGAATAAGCGTATAGAGAAAAAGCTAGACAGTAATTGCACAAGAACGCTATAAGCTATACTGAACAAATCCTGGAAGTAACATCCCATAAAACAGCAGATGTATGGCCACCTACCTCCCATCTCTAAAACCATCCAAATAAGATGCACAAGACATGTGGGACACTGCTGGAAAAGTAAGGACAAACTCATAAGAGACATTCTCCTTTGGACCCCTTCACAACAAAAACTTACTGGCAACAGTTCTGTACGGATGTAGTCATGAAGGCCTGCGGAAAGGAATGGATGATACAGACAAATGGCAAGTGAGAGAGAGTCAAGAAAATTTGTGTTAGCAGCACGACATGATGATGACATATTTAAAGTAATACTGGATATTCCAGAAGGAACAAAAAAATTGTAGCAAAATATACCAAACTTTGTGCAACTACGAAGCCCATTTTATTAGCTTTTTCAAGTTTGCATATGGCGGAATCTGGATATAGCCATGTGCATTATTTACTAAGCAGAGAAATACTTTGAACACAGAACATGGTGATTTGTAGCTTAAACCTACAATCTAATATTCATAATCTTCTTAGTGCCCACTAAAATGATCCTTCCTCCCCAAAATAATTCAAGAATTGAAGGTGTATTTGTATTTATAGTTTACTGATTCGTTTTTAAAGGCTTGGTTTATTTGTGTAATCAACTCCTTATGGGTTATTTAATGCCAAAATTAGATTTCTGTAAATGTTGAGCCCAGTCAACTGAGGCTGTAGAATGTACCAACTGCATCTTTGCAGAAGGGTAAGAGATCTCCACAGGCGAGTGTCTGGGATATGACAGACTATCTGATGGTGAGGCCCCAGCCAGAGGAGATTTGAGGAAATGCAGAGTACTTCTTCATTTTCATTACCCCCTGGCCCACTCTGGCTCAGAGTGGGAGCTGCTGATAGGGTCCTATGTATGGGTCAAATAGAGCAAATTATATGAACAAACTAATGACTGATGTTGAATATATATAGAAATACTTATATATATATATATATATATATACTGATATATAGAAATACAGGGAACCATTTAACTATGTACAAAAAAGAGTCCAGGCTTATTTAAAAATGTTATCTGGAAAAATGTATTCACAAATGATATAAATATTTAATATGTATATATGTATAAAGAAGATATATATGTATAAAGAAGATTTGGCATTAAATAACCTACAATGGTTGATATGCCATAAAATCAAACCCAACCCAATCAAATCAAACCTTTGTAAATCTTCAAAATATAAATATTTGCACAGTTATAGTGAACACATTTTTATCAATTCCTAATGATTTTTAAACAGATCTATTTGACCCATAGATGGGACCCTAACAGGTACTACCACTTGAAGTCAAAGTAGACCAAGGAGTAATGGCAATGAAGGAGCACTCCACATTTCCCAAACCTCCAGGATTGGGGCCTCACCATCAGATGCAGTTTAGTGTCATATCAAGGACACTAGTTCTATTTGATCTATAGATAGGACCCTAACAGGTACTACCGCTGAAAATCAGAGTAGACCAAGGAGTAATGGCAATGAAGGAGCACTCCACATTTCTCAAACCTCCCGGAGTGGGGCCTCACCATTAGATGCAGTTTAGTATCATATCAAGGACACTAGTTCTATTTGATCCATAGATGAAACCCTAACTGGTACTACTGCTCAAAATCCGAGTAGACCAAGGAGTAATGGCAATGAAGGAGCACTCCACATTCCCCAAACCTCCAGGAGTGGGGCCCCACTATCAGATGCAGTTTAGTGTCATGCCCAGGACACTTCTTTTTTAGAGGGTCTTGGCCTGCTAATAGGTCAGTATATGATATCAAATAGGTCAGTATATGATATCAAATATTCTTATATAATATGCACAATTTGTACACACTTGTATGCGTTTAAGTTTTACTATCAAGTGTAAATAATTTATACACAATTATAAGGTTTCAAGTAACTTTTTCTATTAAATGATAATCATTTTTTAGTAAAATTATATGGTTTGAAGTAACAAATAATAAATAATCTTTAGTAAACAATTATAATTTCAAGTAACTGTTCTTAAGACAATTAATTTGCATATATTATCATGCTTTCAAGTATTCCTATCTACCATTAAGTAATAGTTTTATATAATCCTATTCAATACTAATAATTTTCAAGAAGATGTATTTGACCAATACAAGGTACCATAATAGGTACTACCACTCTGGGTCAGAGTGTAATATAATTGCAGAGGGATTTCGTTTTGTATATCTTGCATTTCGGTTTAGTTAGGCTGGGAGCCTTTCACTTGGCGCATGGGTTAGTTAGGTGCAACATTAGCGCAGGTGTTCACGCACGCGCGGAGAGGGTGTTTCATTCAGAGATGTCAAGGTGGAAATCGCCGGTGGGGTTTGAGACCAGGTGATGAGAGAGACGTCACGTACTGGAAGCGTGGGCTGAGGATTTGGGGATTTGAGAAAAAGCAGTTGAGTTCCTGCCTCCGAACGAGAGAGTCGAGATTCAGACCTGGGCGAGGCCAGACGATTTTGTGTGCTACGGGTGCCGCGCATTGGTTGGGTTGAGAGCTAACGATATAAAAGCAGTCAGCATGGAAAGATTGTGTCTCTCTCTCCTCATGTCGAATAACCTTTAACTCAAAGGTAATAAAGTTTCGTACCTAAACCAATTTCGTGAATGTTGTGTATTTCGGATTCCCTATGTTTATTTCACACATCCGTATATTATGGGTATGTTACAAGAGTAGACCAAAGATTAAAGGCAATGAAGGGATACGTGGGGTTTCAAAGGTGATTTATGCTGTTGTTTGCTATCTGACTCCATTCTAGGTTATTCTATCCTTACCTCACATTAATTTGCTGGTATCTCCTTTTTGTTTATGAAGACTGCACAGGAATTATAGAGAAAGAAAGAAAGAAAGAAAGAAAGAAAGAAAGAAAGATATCTTTGAATTTCAACTTTATTGTATTTAGGATTTTTGCAAGAACTCTATAGTGAGTAAATGTCTTCCTGTACTATTTGAGAACTGTCATTTTTCCCTAATAAGGTGCTGAGATTCACTGGTCACTTTCGAGATTGATAATGTCCATTATTCAGTGTTTTTTAGTTGTGGGTCGTTAGTAAAAGAGGCAGCTACTACTAGTGGAAAGGTTAGTCAACAAGTCATCTAGAGACAGACACATGGCACCTTCCATCACTAGCAAGAAAGATTTAGGTGTTGTCACTCCGCTTGTCACAGCTGAAAGAGAACGATATTTTTTCTTTTGTCGGGATGGTTCCTTTACTTTGCACATGTGTCGCTCCTCTTCCAGTCAAGGGCTTCTGGGAGTTTCTGCATATTTTTAATAATTATTTCTAATTTAATTTTTTTTTATCCCCTACAGATACACTGCACTCCACAGATTTCCAGAACTGGTTTGGTTCAGTTCCTTTGTTTCATAGCATATTAACCTTCAAGAGTTACTTAATGCCAAAGCCATCCATGTAAAAGAAGTGTAGAGACTCTATTTAATTCATAGTTGGGGTGGATAAAGGTTTACACCTATACGAAAGGTATTAGTCTATAAGTGAATGTAATAGTAGAACTGGAGTTAGAACTCACTAATTACAATGTTACAGTCAAGAACGTTAACCACTACCCACAGGGATACGATGCTTCTAGAAGTGGTGTCTCATCACCAGATGCAGATTAGTATCATACATGACAGCTTATTCGGTAAGGGTGGATCTTATCCCCTACAGAGGATATAATCAGCATATTCTAAACTCCACCAATAGTGTGGTGATCATTTTTTTCTTGTATAAATTGTATTAAACACTAGTTGTCTAAATTTCTGAGACAAAGCTTGATGATTTTTATCATTAAGGGTTTTTATCTTTTCATCTTCATCTTTATTGTTATTTCCACAACGTTTCGGCCACTCTTTGGCCTTCTTCAAACGTTTGTCGAACTCAGGAACCTTCACGGAACTTTGAACTATGTCCTTTATTGAATCCATGGGGGTTGCCTGTTCTGATTCCGTTAGCCATAACCGGGTACAAGTGTTAAGTATTCATTGTTACTCGCCTACAGTCGGGATTGAACCTGCGACCTCCAGGTGATTGTCTTTGTAGAAGCTTAGGAAATCAACGCCTATAACCATTATGCTATGTGTCCTGCTGGAGTACTAAACAATGGTAAATGATTTATCTTTTTGTATTATGATATTCAGTACATTTGGCAGACAATGAAAATTAGATTCATTTAAAAGAGGGTGTATCAAGCAAAAAGTTTGAGAAGCTCTGATCTAGACAGAGGTATGGGTAAAACTGGATGAATGACTAGAGATGTTGTTTGAGGGAAGGACCAGAGCCAACCAAGTAATGAAGAAATACTGCAGACTCACCAGATCTTGAACCTCACCATCAGATGCAGTTTAGTGTTATACTCAGGACAGCCTTTTTAGGGAAGATCTTACCCCACTGCATTGGGTTCAAATAGTATCAAGACTGAAGCTGTATTTACTAACACAGATATGAACAATGAATAAAAAGCTGTATTTATCAACAGAAATAAACAATGAATGAAAAGCTGTATTTACCAACACAGAAATGAACAAATAATTGAAATGTTGATTTTCAAATAGATTTATTCCAGTGAGTTTTTTATGGGTTGAAGCACCTCTGAAACTCCTGTTCTTGAACTATCATCTACATCTAACCCCCACCACCTTACCACGAGCAAGATGCAACACAAGGTCAGTTTTTAAGAGTATAACATATTGACCTCCGACCTGACCGGGCTGTCAGATGAGAGATGCATCTGTGTAGATAACAGGTGCATCCGGTCAAAGATATCAGGAGATCAGGGGATAACCTTGATTGTCGATGGGTGAATTGAGTGCGAATTGTGACCCTCACAAGAAGTAGGTGCACGTCAAATTATTATAAAACCCCGGCGACAGGAAGCTCAGATGGAGAGAAGATGCTAGATTGATAACCATCTCCCAGCAGAGGCTGGGCCCCTAGGCCCCCCATTGAGCAGCCCAGGAGAACGGGAAAGAAATGCTGCTGTAGCCAGAAGAGTTGGGGGGGGTCAATATGTTGCAGCTCTGTTCAATCTCCAACTCACCTCTCACAGATAATACCTTTCGTAACCCTTTCGAACCCTTTCAAATAAAGCGAGAGGTATATTTTTCTAAAGAACTGTGTCCGCTCGTCCTTATTGTGTTGAATATGTTTCTGCATGCATCTGCATATGAGTATGTTACAAGAGGAGTACAGTTCTTAGAGCAGTTGCCATGTCAAGTATGAAAAGCAGTGAATTTGAATTTCGTTAACTGATTCTATTCGTGGTACTCTTGACTTTTTGTTGGAGGCACGCATGACGTAAGGGTTATCAGCATAGAAAAGGGATCAGCTATCTGAGTCAAAACCCTGAACAAGGCTGTTCACATAGCTCTAATACCACTGGGTAAGGTATGAAGCCAGCTTTTCTCTCTCCAGTTATTGGCAAATAGTAGCACAGACTGAGGTCTTTAACTTTGGTATGGCAACTAGTCTAGGAAAAGGAAAAGGTTCCCTAGTCTATTTAAATCTTTAACTTTCGTATGGCAACCAGTCTAGGAAAAGGAAAACTCTGAATTTGGACCTGACTTGGAAACGGATAGGGTTCCCTCATCTGTTCCTGCCTAAGACACACTATATGAGTAACACCAACACATTCAAACCAGGTTATGGGATGAGTCTCTAACCATTAGGCCACTTGCATATCTTCCGTCTATTCTACAGTTTATTAACTAAGTGCACTTTAATCAGTTTACAGCGTATGTGCAATGTGCAATGGTGGAAGTGACAGCATTGACTGAGTTTTGGCAAAACTGAAAATTGTTTAAAAACGAAAAAAAAAGAAAGGTTGGTGAGAAATACCTTTGCTTCAGGGCATCAAGTTCATCGGTTAAATTGTCAATATTGGACATCAATTCTTTTTTCTCTGCTTCCAAAGAGTTTCTGGCTTTTGTGATCTGATCGGCTTCAATAGTCAACTCCTGCACTCGAAATTCAAGATCTTTGATCACGCTGGCCTAAGTCATAAAAAAAAAGAAAAACAAAGAGAGAGCTCTGTTAAATGATTCCTTAAGATCTGACAACATCTTTTGACACCCCAAAATCTCTTTTTTTTTTAAAGTTTGATCAACTCTCTAACTTTAAAGTAATTTTGAGTCAATAACTGAATTAAACCATAAAGTGGAAGCCACTTTTTTTTTCTTTAAATTGGCAGTATTAAAGCTTCGTAGAAAAAAATTAAATAAAAAAGCAAATATAAAAACAACTTGTAGATTGTAGCTTAACCAGTAAATTGAACAGAAATTGGTATAAAATCATTTTCCTTTTTATCATAATTCATTAGTCAGAATTAGGTTAAAAAACTTGTGATTTAGATTATATACAGCCCAGTCGACTGGGGCTGTAGAATACACCCACTGCATCTCTGCAGAGGGATAAGACTCCTCAAATGAGTGTCCTGGATATAACACTAAACAATTTGATGGGGAATGCAGAGCACCGGTTCATTGCCATCACTCCCAGGTTCCCTATGGCCTAGAGTGGTAGCACTTGACAGGGTCCTATCTATGGGTCAAATAGAACTAAACTGTGTACTTATGCTAAACTGAAGTGTTTGAAATAGAACTATTTTTATGTATAAAAATGGATTTGGCATTAAATAACCCACAGTAGTTGATATGCCATAAAACCAAACCGAACCATCTACTCTTGCTGAGATTTCATTATGGTTTAGTTTAGTTCATAACTTTAATGACATATCAAATGTTTAAGGGTTATTTGATGCTGAAATTTGACTTATTCACAATTGTTTGATGATAATCATAACTCAATTTTCAACGTTTCACTGCAACCATACTTTTTTAATTGTCTATAAGAATCAAATATTCTTATATAAAAGTAAAGTTGATGACCCGAAGGCTCCCTTTTCAATAGCTACTACACTGAGGTGTAGGGGTAGGCGCGACTCCTTTCCCTGGATTGATCCACTTCATCCTTGATCCATATCTTATCATGCTGAATGTTAAGCAAGGTGGCATCAAGTATTATTTTTTGAGTCTTTGGTATGACTCGACCTGGGATTGAACCCCGGTCTCCCGGATCATTGGTGAGCACCATTATTATATAGTTTTTATGCATTCAGATCTAATGCTAATATTTTTCAAATGAATCTATTGGACCCATAAGATTGGACCCTAACAAGTATTACCATTCCTGGTCAGAATGGACCGGGGAGTAATGGCAATGAAGGGGTGATTCTACATTCCCTAGAACTGGAACCTCATCACAGGGTGTAGTCAAGTATCATTCTCAAGACAACCTTGCTTTGGAGGAGTCCGGGAGAGTCTTACTCCTCAGAAACAGATGCAGTTGTGATATTCTAAAGGTTATTGTTAGAAGGAGTTTGTTTCATAGATTTTAGGTGACGTCTTATCACCTTGCAAGAGGAGGGTGAGAAGAAAATGACAACTCCCTCGACATTGTTATGGGTAACAGTTGGAGGAGAGAAAAATGAAAACTGGAAAAAACGAAAAAAATTTTAAAAAAAGAAAATAACTTATTTTTAGATGATAAAAAGTGTGTAGACATTTATAAATAAAATGAAGACAAACACTAAAATTGACTCATTTCTTATGTCAATATTTCTGAAACTAGTTGACAAGTTCACCTACGTAGGGAGCAGTGTCTCATCAACCGAGACAGACATCGACACATGACTAGCCAAGGCATGGACAGCTTTCGATACCACCATGTGGATGCTAACAAAATGTATTGAGAAAAAACTTGACAGCAATTACACGAGAATGCTCTGAGCAATATTGAACAAATCCTGAAGACAGAACCCCCCAAAATAGCAACTGTACGGCCACCTACCACCCGTCACGAAAACTATCAAAATTAGATGAACCAGACATGCGGGACACTGCTGGAGAAGTAGGGGCGAGTTTGTAAGTGATGTACTCCTGTGGACCCCTTCACAGGGACTAGCAAAGGCAGGACGTCCAGCTCAAACATACATATAGCAGTTCTGTGCCGTTACTGGATGTAGCTCGGAAGACCTGCCAAAAGCAATGGATGATAGGGAAGGGGTGGCGAGAGAGGGTCAGAAATATCCGTACTGATAGAGTGACATGATGATATACACACAAAGATATAGATATATCTATATACACACACATATATATATGCATATAAACATACACACACACACATATATATATATGCACACAAAAAACACACACACACACATATATATATATTTATATACATAATCTACACACATATATAAATATGAATATTCACAAACACACACGTATATATAATTATATATATATATATATATATATATATATATATAAAGAAGGGAGTCAGATGGCATACTGGAGAATATGCTGAACTGCAACAACGTCGTAAGCCAGTTGGATCTCTCGTTACACTATTCCAGTCATTTTTAGACTAGTACCCCTGGGGAATAATATGAACCCTCTTACCCCCCCCCCGCCAGCTATAAGTTAAATAGTACCACTAGTGTCTTTCTACAAGGATGGCTTGGCTACTAAATAACCCACAAAATTTGATAGCTCATTAAATAAAGAAACCAAACAAAATCATATATATATATATTTCATCTCCATCATCATGTCATGCCATCGGCAGGGATATCCCTGACCCTTCCTCTCCACCTCTCCCTATCGTTCATCGCTTCCGGCAGGTCCCCAGGGCTACACCCCGCATCCTCACAGAGCTGTTGTATGTAGGTTCGAGCTGGTCGCCCTGCTTTCCCTCAGCCATGTGAAGAGGTCCACAGGAGTACATCACTTAGGAGCTCGTCCATACTTCTCCAGCAGGGTCCTACATGTCTGGTTCGTCTAATTTGGATAGTTTTTGTGATGGTTGGTAGGTAGCCGTATAGCTGCTGCTTTGTGGAGCGTTGCCTCCAGGACCTGTTCAATATTGCTCGCAGTATTCTTGTGTAGTTGCTGTCAAGTTTTTTCTCCAGCCGTTTAGTTAGCGTCCATGCAGTGCATCCATATAGCAGTATCGACACAATCACTGCTTGGAAGAAACTGCGTTTCATTTTATGACCAATAGCCTATTGATAGCTGTCCATGCCTTTGTTAGTCGCGTGTCGATGTCTGTCTCGGTCAATGAGACACTGCTTCCTAGGTAGGTAAACTTTCCTACTTCATAGTCTGGAACGGATATATATATATATATATATATATATGGGGGGGGGGACTGGAAATAAATCAGACAGTATGAAAATGTAAGGTGATGAAAAAAACCCACAATGTCTTCAGAAAATGATTTTATCATTTGAATCCTTTGCTATTAAATGTTTCAGCTTTTAGACCTTCATCAGGGCATATGAGTTATCAAATAAAATGAAAAAAGATGAGAAAGTTTTGAGATATTCTATTTCTGTTGGTAGCATTCTCTTATAGATTTCTATGTTACAATTAGTGTTCCAAAATTTATTTCGAAAAAAGATAAAAATGAAATTTTTAAAAATCCATACCACATCTGTTTATGTTAATCTTTATATTATTTAATTCATGACTATCATAAACATTCCATAACAAATCTACCAATGTTGGCCTTTTATCATATTTACCCAACCCCTCCGCTCGGGCAGGACATGACACAAGGTCAATTTTTAAGCAGAGTTTAACACGTTTGAATTCAGAGTTTCCCTTCTCCTAGACTAGTTGCCTCACCAAGGCTGAAGAACCTAGTCTGTCCTACTATTTACCCATAGCTGGAGGGAGAATAATTAGATTCATACCTTTCCCAAGGGTATTAGTGCTATGTGAAATGCAATCAGTCAGGTCCAGGATTTGAACTCGTGTCGCCGTGTCCATATCCTGCGACGATAACCATTACACTGTGGGCACCGCCAAAGGTTGGCCTTTTATGCCTCAATCCATCTAGCCAAATTATCTTAAATAAGGAATTTAGTAATTGTCTTTATTGGGAATCCTTTTTAAGATGAGGCTTCTTAATCTGAGTATTAATTTTATTGCGGACTTTAGTCCTCATCTTGGTAGTTTTTGTGTTGTTTCTTCTTCACTATGTTTCGGCCAAATTTCACCTCTGGCCGTCTTCAGGTGATTAACCGCGACTTCGGATCGGAATGCTGAGTCTTGTAAATGTATCCCCAGTAATTACTGCCTTCCATAGTTGTTGTCTATCACACCACGTTTTACTTGGGTTACTTGGTCAAAACGTGGTGCGATAGACAACAACTATGGAAGGCAGTAATTACTGGGGATATGGTTACAAGACTCAGCATTCCTATCCGAGGTCGCGGTTAATCACCTGAAGAAGGCCAGAGGTGAAATTTGGCCAAAACGTAGTGAGAAAAACAACAAAAAACTACCAAGATGAGGACAAAAGCCTGCAATAAAATTAATACTGGGATTTAGTAACTTTTCAGCTCCAATCTAACCAAATAAGGAGACAAATTGAAAAAACTGGTTCTCTGTATTTGAAATGATACTAGATTCAGCAATTTTCTAACGTTGTTTATTACGTATAGAAATAGCATTTTTAAAATTAAAATTATGAGCAGTTTCAAAAATTATGTTTGACCAAACCATTGTTTTACCTTCCTTCTTTTTAATCTCTTCGGTGCTTATAAATTCATTTTTTGAGGATACGAGAAGTTTCCTCAACATATTCTTATAAGAATCCAGACATGGAATTCAATCCACTCCTGCTCGGGATTTGATGTGGGGATTGTTACTTTTATTATTAAATCCAAATTGCTTTTGAAGAATTAGCGGCTCCAAGATTGTTGAAGTTTTTTTCGATGATGTTAATGGTTGAATTGTTGGATAAAAAGAATATTTAATAAATTATCAATCGAAAAAGTTTTGTTTTGAATTTTTAGAGAATATTTACATTTGTGAATTTTGAGAGCTTTTATTTTAGCACGTTGTATAAAAGATTAAAGATGAAGGGATTTTCTATAGAGTCAAATTCATTTTTTAAAAATTTATTGGGGCAAATTTTAGGTTCTATGATTATTCCCCTTTTTATTTTGGTATTTTGATGCGAGTAAAATGTATGTGATCATTTTATTAGTGGATTTATGGCCTTGTTGGTTGGGTTTGGAGTGTTACAACATACAATGAGAAAAACTTCATTTAAAACAAGACAAACAAAGAACATCTAAAATTTAAACAATTTTTATAAAACAATAAAGCGTGTAGAGAAGAGGAAAATCTCGTATTTTGGTTTGGCGCTCAATTTATTTCGACACTTAATTTCAACCAATCAGGATGACTAATCCTATTCAGCCCAGACCTTCATTTCCGCCCACC
This sequence comes from Sepioteuthis lessoniana, assembly GCA_963585895.1. Lineage (NCBI taxonomy): Eukaryota > Metazoa > Mollusca > Cephalopoda > Myopsida > Loliginidae > Sepioteuthis > Sepioteuthis lessoniana. The sequence goes on along the minus strand of OY757927.1, from coordinate 13,077,735 downwards.
AAAGCTTGTAAGCTGCCAAACTCAGTCTCTTTGGCTTGAGACAGCGACCAGAACAGACGTTCCTCTGGCCGTCCCTGCTTAGCGATGCTTTTTAACAGAGCAACACCAGCAGCAACATGGACACTCAACGAGGGAACCATCTAATTTATGGATTTCCTACGAGGAATCCTAGTTGAACATAAATTGGAAACATACAACATGCCTCGCACAGGCCCAACTTTGTGTCACCCCAAAAATTGGCTATGTCGATCTGAGCGTAAGCCCGCTCTCAACACAAGCTCCTATTTCACCGCTGGACCACATGGAGACAACGCAGACTCTCCCCCAAATACCAGATACAAAACTACACGGTGACTCTATACACAATCCCTCACACGCCCGACAACACACGCTGCTTTCTCAACATCTTGCTACGCCATTTCGTCTCCAACATTAACAAGCCTAAACTCCACGAGTCTTGCAGCACCAAAAGCAAACCATATTCAATGCTGCAAATAAAAAAACTTTCTTTGTTGTGTTGTTAAAGAAAAGTTTCGTCATTCATTTGTGTTTCCTAAAAAATATAGTGTTAGAGAAATTAACAATTTCCCGAAACGCTATAAAGCGTCAACTTGGATTTGAATGTTCAGAAGTTCCCTATTACAAGTAGTAAATTTTCGAAGTGGTGGAAAGTCAGATATTAGGAAAAAGGGGGAAAGGAGGAAAATATTTTTAAAGAGTACTTATTCCTTTTTCTTTTCTTTTTTTCTCTTTCTTTTATGGTCAGGTAGTGGAACTAGCAGAAAAGTAATTTCAGCTCTTAACTCGAGGGCGGACGTTACTTCTCGACTGATCACTGTATCTATGTGCTTCCTTGGGTCTCTTTTGTCCTCACTGACCCGGTTCACAGAAATCCTGAGTTTTTATCTCTCCCCACCGGTTCCAAATTCATCACTCCAAAATCCTTCTCATTTTGGCGCGACCGCTTCCCATTGGCTACTTTAATTTTTATTATTTTTCTTTTTTCTGATTTTTAACCGGATGGGTGCGTGGAGCCGATGCGTAGCGACGTGTTTATACATTTTGTATGTGGCAGCCGACGAGTTAACATCCGGTTGGGAGTTTTATAGTTAATTCCTAAATCCCCACAGATTTGTGGTGAACTTTAATTTCTAATTTATTGTCATTATCAATAAGTAAAATTTCTTAAAAAAGTAATTGTTATATTCTTATATTTTTTGGGGGCGCGTAATTTAATTCAACCGTTAGGGTCGACGCATAATTTCATCCAATCAGGATGACTTATCCTATTCACCCCGAATCCTCTTTCTGGGCAGCATAAATTGGGGAAGCCGTCAAACACCCTCTTTGGCTGAACAACTTCGTTCAGCGCAGACGTCTCACTGTCTGCTCTTCAGCAGCAGCAGCATCACACCACCATGAGGGAAGTAGTCTAATTTATGGACCCCTTGCGTCTATTTCTCTTAGACTAAGGGTTCCCAGTTGAATATGAATTAGATGAATTCAATACGCCACACACAGGAACAACTTTACGTCAACCCCAAAGTTGACTATGTCGACTGGGAAACAGAAATCCGCTCCGACACCAAGCTACTTCTTCACTGGGCAACATTTTCTGGAGACATTCACGCTTCTCCCCGAAACAACCAGAACCACAAACTCACAGTGACTTCAATGTTTCTCTCCTCAAACAGCAAACACGATGGACTGCGGAATCGTAGTAAGCGAGTTCGTCCTCCAGTCGCGCTATTACGTTCAATTTCGGGCAAATACCCTTCGGAAAGGTATGAACCTCCTTATACTCCCAGCTATGGTTTAAATAGTACCACTACTGCTCTTCTAGGAGAATGGCTTTGGCATTAAATAACCTACAAAGGTTGATATACCATTAAACAAAGAAACCAAACCAAACCAAGCCTCATTTTGATAATTTTGATATGAAAAAAAGCGGCTGATTTTTTTTTTTTTTTTTTTTTGAGATCCACCCCATGATTAACCCCGATCCGAGTAAGTCAATCAGGTTCATAGCAAGAGATGTGCGAGTGTCTGAGGGTTGTTTTTTTATCAGGCAGGTAGCACATGAAGATATTTTTGGTACAAAATGAGAAAGGACCAATTTTTATAATAGGTCATATAGAACAAGAGGAAAGACCGTACTGCTAAGCTTTTCAGCAAACTCAAGCGTTCTTTTCAACCAAACATGATTTTGTTTTATTTCTCAGATGAGAAAAATTTCTGCCAGAATATTCAAATGGTGAACTCCCAGAACAACTGTTGGCTTGCTCTATCTCCAACAAGATGTACTGATATTGATGAAAACTCAATTTTCCTCCATGGCCTCAGACTTAACACAGAAGCCAACATCAAGTACTCTGATGAGTTATTGCTGTCTTGGATCGAGAGAGTAGCTGCTGGTAGACCCTACGTCAGCCAACAAATCTCCGCACCATGCCATAAAAGCAGCAGAACCTAGTCTTGGCTATAAAAAATTTCCGCGACCACATCACCCCTAACATCTAGCTGCCTCACTCCCTATATTGCAATCCCCTTGATTAAAATATGTATGGGGTGCGGATGAGCAAGAGACCAACAAAACTCCGTGCAACACCAAAGATGAACTGAAGGCAAGGATAAGGGCAGCATTTACCAATTTAAATAAGAACGCCGTTGTAAAGGCTTACAAAAGTTTCCTAAGTCGTCTGGAAGTTGAAGTCAATGGTGGTTTCTTTGAATGAATTTCATCTATGATATTTCAAGTTTTTTTTTTCATATAATTTTAGAAGATATATCAGATAAAGTGAGATGCTAGTGTTATTTTCCTTTCAAAATTGATTAGACCCATCGTGTCGTGTGTGTGTGTGTGTGTGTACGCACATATACAGATATACACATGTGTAAGTGTGTGCGTGGGTATACGATGGTCACTCAAAAAGTTCTAAGCCTCACCAGTACAGATATTAAGGCAGAAATCTGAATTTGTTTTCCCAGTTTAATAAAAAGCAGCAGTGTGTTGTTACAAGAAAAATGTTCAACTATGGCTTTTCTATCAAGGGTGAGGCTTAGGACATTTTGAACGATCCTTGTGTGTGTATATATATATATATAACCACAGATATTTCATTGACGTCCTAATCTGGACAAGCGGCAAACAATCGAATAGCAGTGAAATAATTGTACTTGAATTTTTTCGCCCCTAATTTCAATAAGGCTATTAATGTTGTCAAAAGTTTTTCTTAAAAGAAAAAGAAATATTTCTTCAATATGATACATTCAAAGTATTGATCTGATTTTGCAATTGATTTATCTTCTGACTAATCAGAACACAAGAGTTGGTAAGATATTCATTCATCACATGGAAAGGTAATCTCATTACAACTTTAAATTCTTAGGTTCAAAAGAAAACGTCAGGAAAAAACCAAAGAAGCAAAAAAATAAAGAAAAAATTGGAAAGAAACATTTTCCTTTGAAAAATTTTTCTTTGAAGGATTATAACAAATCCAAAGCGGCTTTGAAATTAGATTAAGGTAATTTTCATTTCATGCAAGAAATATATCAGAGAACACAGTTCAGAAGTAAATGCTCTTTTACAGCAAACTCTATCAAAAAGAAGACAGTTCTCTCTAAGAGAAGAGAAAAAATATATTAAAAAGAAAAAAAAACGAAAGATACTATCAGTTAACACTTTATTGTTAAAAGAATCAGTTCCATTATACAGATGGAAAAAAAGAAGCACTTTATTACAAGGTATGCAAAAAAAAAAAAAAAAAAAAAGAAAAATTTCTTGATTGTAGAAATCGTGTGGGGTACATATATCTTTTCGTATGGTGGCAGAAATGCCAGTTATTGAGAAGACATGTATTATTCTTTATTGTTAATAATTGCTATGTGAACAATGTTCTGTCTCCAGGAAAAGTGGGGAAGCTTGTCATTTTGAAACATTGTGAACGTATAGAATTAAGGCTTTTCTTATTTCAACATGAAAGAACCGAACACAATATGAATACACTTTTAACTAAAAAGTTTGCTAACATAGCTAATTCATGTATATATATATATATATATATATATATATATTAGGAGAAGGACAGATAGCCAATTCATATATATATATATATATATATAGATAGATAGATAGATAGATAGAGAGAGAGAGAGAGAGAAGATATATATATATATATATATATATACGAGGATCATTAAATAAGTTTCCAGACTTTTTCGTATGGGCACTTTTATTGATAGTACACACATGAAACTCTAGTCCCATTCAAAGTAATCTCCTCCGGTTGCAATGCACTTGTTGTACCGTTCCAACAACTTCTGGAACGCCCCATGGGAGTCCTCTTGTGTCAGCGTGTCAATGACCTTCGTCACAGCCTCTTTCATCTGTTCAGTTGTCTCATAACGACAGCCTCTGAGCCTAGGGAATAACCAAAAGTCATAGGGAGCAAGGTCTCGACTATAGGGAGGAACTGTCTTGATGCCCATCTTGGCTAAATAGTCAGTAACAAGAATGGAGTTGTGAACTGGTCCATTGTCTTGGTGGAAATGCCACTGACCTGATTTGAAGAGTGCTGGCCTCTTTCCAAGGAAACTCTTCCTGAACTCCCTTAAAACCTCAACATAGTAACCCTAACCCTTTGGCCAATCAACTCTTGTATATTGACTTCCTTAATGCTCCCACACCTCTCATCATCCCTCACAGACTCCGTGCCTTCCTTGAATCTCTTATACCACTCAAAAACTGATGTTCGATTCATGCAAGATGGTCGAAAAGCAGTCTGAAGCATTCCATACGTTTCTTTGGCATTTTTCCCAAGTTTAAAACAGAATCTTATTGCATATCGTTCTTCTAAAGTGTCCTCACGTCCAGATTGCATTGTTGAAATTCACCAGCTGTGATAATCAGTCTTTAGTAGGGTGTATTCCAATTTCTGCTGTAGCAGTTCATTTGAACCTGAAATCCTAAAAATTGGTCCGTTATCTCATAAGATGTATAGCAATAACATAGTGAATTTTAAATGCCTGTACAAAAAATGTCTGGAAACTTATTGAATGCACCACACACACATACATATATATATATTTGATTTAATATTATAAACATTTTTTGTCTACTTATTTTTTTGTTAATCCTTTCGAGTTGCCGTATCAATCTTATATTCGGCGATAATTGGTTGATAAACCTTCCATAATTAGTTATTTCCCAAGTACTTTCTGCCCAACTTTGGGCCATCATCAGGGGAGGATGTATTACAAAAGTGATGTAACTTTTGTATGTACATTACTACTTTGTAAGAATGGGCGTTTATACTGGTGTATTGTGTAGCGTTTACTTTTCAAATTTGTTTCTATAAATACCGTCAGTAGCTGAAGACATTTAAGTATATTAGCACTGGTTTCAAAATTAATTCTATTATGTTTGGGTTGTACATTTCTAATACGTAGTGCCTCGAGATTCGGTGGTTTTTGCTTATTATTTTATAGTCCTAATATCGTGTTTTCGGTAAGAATTTTCCGTAATTGTTGGGCATGAATGTTTTTTTAGATGTTGTGCTATGGAACGGGCATCAGAAAGGTGCATTGTAAGTCTTCTCGATAGAGTAGTTGAGGTTAAACCGATGTATATATTGTTGTTTTCAGAGATACAATCTCCCAAAGAACATTTAAATTGATATATAATGTTAGTTTTTACTCCAATCGAGGGAGATTTTTGGGTAGTTTTGTGCTATTAGATTTGATATTATTACCAGTGATTAGTATATTAATTTTTTTAATTTAGTTCGTTGGTGAGATTCTAATGAATTTTTTTGAATTCGGTATGGTCATCAAGAATATCTAGTAGCTTTGAATGGTAGTCTGTTTTGCTGAGTACAACAAAAATGTTTGTTTTGTCTGCTTTTTATGGTCATATTAACCCTAACCCTAACCCTGCGTAACTCTTTGGCGGCAATTTTTAGTTGATGAGTTAGTAATGTAGATTGTTTTTTGTTGTATCTATTTTTGATGGCTTCAGCCTTAAGGGGACCATGGAATTCAGCTTTGATTGAAATTACCTTTTTATCCCGGAGTTTTAAAATATTCTGGTATAAAATTTCAATTTATGTATTTTCGTTGATGCTAGTATATCCTTGAAATACATGGCAGTTGGATTCTAAGTTGAGAAAATCTTTTTGTTGTTGAGTTAAATTACAGTCCGAGAGATTGATATATTTGTCAATATCATTTGGAATAAGTAAATGGCCTTTGTAGAGGTTGTTGAGCTTTTTTTTTTTTTTTGAAGAGTAAGTTTGTGTTGGTAATCACTTTTGTTGATGATTACGGAAAGTCTGTTATCTAGTTCGTGGAGTTGTTCAGGTGTAATGGAGCTTTCAAGTTCTTCTTATATTTTTTTTATGTTTCAAGATTTATTGTATAACAAATTATGGAGGGTTTATCAACCAATTACCGCCGAATATCATAAGATCGATACGGCAACTCGAAAGGATTAAAAATATTGTTGTATTGTCGGTGAGAATTTTTCGTAATTCTGTTGATGAAAAATTCTCACCGACAATACAGCAATATTAGAACATCAAAATAACAAACAAAAACTACAGATTCTCGAAGCACTACATATTAGAAAGATGCAACCGACACTAAACAAAATTAATTTTCAAACCAGTGCTAATGTACTTAAATGACTATTTATAGAAACCCATTTAAAAGCAAACGCTACACACTCCAACGGTAAAGATGCTCTTACATAGTAATAATGCAAAAACAAAAGTTACATCACTTTTGTAATAGATCCTCCCCTGATGATGGCCCAAAGTCGGGCAGAAAGTACTTGGGATATATACAATTATGGAAAATACATCAATCTATTCCCGCCGAATACGATAAAAGCAATACGGCAATATGAACGGATCAACAAGAAAATATGTAGACAGAAAATGTCTATTATGTTCAACGAAATTTGTATTAATGAAGAGATGCTGCCAAAATACACACACACACACACACACATATATATATATATATATATATATATATATATATATATATATATATTGTATACTTAGGCAGCGAGTCATTATCTAAATATGTTCGGTTAAAAACAGCAGATTGTTTCCTTTTGAAAATCTTCAAAGGAAGACGTGCGAGTTTTCTTGTTATTTTTCTTATGTCTGGGTCAAGATGGTAAAGAAAGTACCCCATACAAGCCCAAGCGTTTTCAATCATTTCGCTGGTCATCTTCGAGGGTTGTGCTAGGTTGTTTGTTGCTGTGAGTTTTATATTTATTTGAGGCAACCAACAGTAACCAACAACCTAACACAACCCCTGAGGATGACCAGCGAAATGATTGAAAGCGTTTGGACTAGTATGGGGTACTTTCTTCGCCATCTTGACCCTGACATAAGAAAAATAACAAGAAGACTCGAACGTCTTGAAGATTTTGAAACGTCAACAACCCGTCTTCTTTAACCGAACATGATAGATAGATAGATAGATATGAACAGACTGAGATAGATAGATAGATAGATAAGAATACTGTGAACTGTCTTGTATAAATGCTGGAAGTAACATCCTACAAAACAGCATTTCACAAATCATTTCAGTAAGACGAAAAAAACTGCATTGCACTGCTGGAGAAGCAAGAACGGACTAATAAGCGATGATCTCTAATGGACATCTGCATATGGACGTGCCAAGGTTAGCCAACTAGCAAGGATTTACATACATCAGCACTGTGTCGGGTTCGGGTTAGATGCAGCCTGAAACCCTATCAGGAGCGTTGGATGATACGGATGATTGGCGAAAGTGAGTCTAACAATTCAGTGCTGCCAGCTCGACTTGATGATATATGTGCAGAAAAAAAAAAGAAAACAAAGAAAACAAAGCAATTCAAAAGAGAAGAATTTATTATAAAGAAAAATCAACGTTAAAACGTTTCGGTTTTAGTAAACCTTCATCAGGACTTTAAGATGGTGAATCAAGTGTTGATAGAACAATGATGGAAACATCCATCGTTGATTCTTAAAGTCCTGAAGAAGGTTTACTAAAACCGAAACGTTTTAACGTTGATTTTTCTTTATAATAAATTCCTCACTTTTGGATTGCTAGGTGTTTCTGTTTTCTTCATACTGTCGGATTCATCTACATTATTTACTTGCATATATATATATAGAGAGAGAGAGAGAGAAAGTATGTACATGTTGATTTGGTTTGGTTTCTTTGTTTGATGGCATATCAACCTTTGAAGGTTATTTAATGCCAAAGCTATCCTTCAAGAAGAAAAGTAGTGGGACTATTTAACCCATAGCTGGGAGGACGGGGGGGGGGTCATGCCTTTCCCAAAGGTATTTGTCCGAAAGTAAACGTAACAGCGCGACTGGAGTTCGAACTCGATCATTACGATTCCACAGTCTAGTGCTTTAACCATTACACCACAAGGACCTCCCCGTATATATTGAGAAAGAGATCAAATATATATATATATATATATAGTTCAGGAGACTAAGGTTTAATCCCATGTAATAATCATACCGAAGACTCAAAAAATGGTAAGTAAAGTTGGCGACCTTAGTCGAGGGTGACCCGAAGTCTCCTTTTTCAATAGCTACTACACCTAGGTGTAAGGGAAGGTTTTACTCCATTCCCTGGATTGCTCCACTTTACCCTTGATCCGTACCTTATAATGCTACGTGTTAATCAAGGCAGCATCAAGTACTATTTTTTTAATCTTTGGCATGACCCGACCGGGGATTGAATTCCAGTCTCCCAGATCATTGGCGAACAAAGGTACGGATCAAGGGTAAGTGGAGCAATCCAGATAACCAAATCGCACCCTTCTCTAATATGGTCTGCCAACTTATATATATATATAAATCGTTACTGATCCAATACGAGAAAAGTAAATACTTTTAAATGAATAGGTCCGCAAATAATTTCAAATTTGGTATTCTGGTTTGTTCGTTTTTTTTTTTAAATTATATTTCCATAAACTTATGCTTAAACGTGTTTTGTATATTTCAGCCTCGTGAGGCAGTGTTTGAATTTTTGCTGTGTGTTCATTTTTTTATTTTTATTGTAAAGATTATTTTGAATTTGTTTTATTCCAGATTTGTGTCCAAGATTATTCGTGAAGACACACACACACACACACATATATATATATATATGAAAGTAAAGATAGATTAAAATCCGACAGTATGTGCATGTTTATGTATCTTTTTGTTGTATATTTCTCATTTGCCCCTGTCATCTCAGCAATTATCCATCGCCATGTGAACTATTTCGATATCCAAGTCCTGATGATGGTTACTGAAACCGAAACGTTAACGTCGACTTTACATCATAATATATTCTCCTATTTAGATTATATTTTTTCTGCTACCTTCATATATATATATATATATATATACGGTGATTTTTTAAAAAAATGATAGGGACAAATAGCAAAAGAGAGTCAGTGAAGAGTAATGTTCTCACTTTTAATTTAACAAAAGGGAGTTAATTTGGGTTGTAGCAGAAAGAAACTTGAATTTTTGTTTGGTGCGTAATTTAATTTGACCGCTAGAGTCGCCGAACATTTTCACCCAATCAGGATGACTTGTCCGATTCAGCCCGAACCTAGCAGCACCAAAAATTGAAGAAAGCCCGCGAATCTCTCTCTCTCTCGCTTAAAAATCCTCAAAGGGAACGGACGTCTATTCGTCTGTTCCTGAATAGCAGTAGCAGCATCAACCATTATGAGCAGAGCCATCTAGTTTATGGATCCCTTCGGTCTATTCTTCGAGACCAAGGGATTCTAGTTAAAAACAAATTAGATGATACACTCTAACAACTACCTACCTTCTTTCTTTACTACAAGACCTCGCAGCATACCAGCGTAAGCCCCTTACTTCATGCTGCTATTAAAACCTTCATTTAAAACCTACCGACGTCTTCGTTCTTCTCCACCACCTTTATTTTCCATCAACATTTAGCGAGGGAATAACAACCAACGTAATACCAACGCTACCAACGAAATACCAACGCAACCAACGTAAAACCAACTTAAACCTTAAACCTAAAAGCCCCCAATAATAATAACAATAATAATAAGTCGGAGGTGCCTGTGGTGTAATGGTTATCGTCGTAGGAAATGGACACGGCGACACGAGTTCAAATCCTGGACAAGACCGATTGCATTTTACATAGCACTAATACCCTTGGGAAAGGTATGAATCCAATTATTCTCCCTCCAGCTATGGGTAAATAGTATGGCAGACTGGTTTCTTCAGCCTTGGTGAGGCAACTAGTCTAGGAGAAGGAAAAACTCTAAATTCAAACCTGTTAAACTCCGCTTAAAAATTGACCTTGTCTCATATCCTGCCCGAGCGGAGGGGTTGGTAAATAAGAATAACAATAATAATAATGTTATCCCCATCGTTTCCTAAACAAACTCTTCCATCTTAAACAACAGAAAATAGATTTTATGTTTGTTTAAATACTTATGGTAACAGTATTTTCTATATAACCTGTATGGGCATTATGCTATCAAAGGTTTTGCATTCAAATCTTTTCCCAGTGTTTTAGAATTTAATTCTGCTAATAATCAGTAATTTGAACAAAAATTTGACTTGGTTTAATTCCAAAATTCTGCCTGTTTTATTATTTATTTCACAACTCAATTTTATATCAATATCATCAATGCAACACTAAATATAAAGCTCGGATCTCTTTAAACTTAAACTTTATGCTTGACCAATGAAATATTCCTTGCAATTATTTGAACATAAACATTTTAATTACAGGGTTGGCTAAAAAATGAAGAAAAAAAATGTATTTGATGATCAAATATTTATGGAAACATTGTTGAAAAAGTTTAAAGCTGCACCGAGAAAGAAGAGCATAGCTGAACAGTGTTTGGGTAGGTTTTATGGCATATCAACCATTGTAGGTTATTTAATACCAAATCCTCTTTATACATATATATTAAATATATAGGATTTGGTTTGGTTGGGTTTTATGGCATATCAACCATTGTAGGTTATTTAATACCAAATCCTCTTTATACATATATATTAAATATATAGGATTTGGTTTGGTTGGGTTTTATGGCATATCAACCATTGTAGGTTATTTAATACCAAATCCTCTTTATACATATATATTAAATATATAGGATTTGGTTTGGTTGGGTTTTATGGCATATCAACCATTGTAGGTTATTTAATGCCAAATCCTCTTTATACATATATATTAAATATATAGGATTTGGTTTGGTTGGGTTTTATGGCATATCAACCATTGTAAGTTATTTACTGCCAAATTCAGTATATACATATATATTAAATATATATTTTTTGGTTTGGTTGGGTTTGATGACATATCAACCACTGCAGGTTATTTAATGCCAAATTCAGTTTATACATATATATTAAATAAATATTGTTTGGTTTAGTTGGGTTTTATGGCATATCAACCATTGTAGGTTATTTAATGCCAAATTCACTTCATGCATATATATCAAATAGATATGGGTTGGGTTTTATGGGTTATCAACCATTGTAGTTTATTTAATGCCAAATCCTTTATACACATATATTAAATATGTATATGATTTGTAAACACATTTTGTTGATAACATTCTTAAACAAGCCTCAGCTCCTTTTTGCACACAGTAAAATTGTTTCAGTGACAATTTAATTTCATGCTAAATCCTTTTATATATCAAATGTATATGATTTGGTAGGGTAGGGTTTATGGCATATCAACCACTGTAGCTTATTTAATGCCAAATCTTTTTTACACTTAGTTTGCACACAGTTAAATAGTTCCAAGTTTTGTCATGTAACACTTAAAATTCAACAAACGAATTCATTTGTTTGCACACAGTTAAATGGTTAAAATTCTATTTGACCCATAGATGGGACCCTAACAGGTAATACCTCTCTATGTCAAAGTGGATCAAGGAGCAATGGCAATGAAGGGGTACTCCACATTCCCCAAAGCTCCAAGACTGGAGATTCACCCTCAGAAGCAGTTTACTGTCATATCTAGGATATTTGTTGCCGGGGGTGGGGGTTACTCCTCTATAAAGGTGAAATCAGTGTCTTCTCCAGTGGCAGCTGAGAGGGCTTTTGTCCAAATAAGACAAATGACTGTGGAAGTGTTCTGCAGCAGCAGTCACTAAGACAATAATTCCCCTTGGAAAGAATCCCTCAACTCAGAAATCATTCTGATGCAAACAACAAAGATAAGGATTCGCAGCTTGAAAAAAATTATGAAATATCAACAGATGTGTGCCACTTACATTGACATCATTTTGTTGTTTGTATGCTTGCTCCATTTTTTCCAGCCGGACATTTGTCTCATCAAGCATCTTTTGGATGTTCTGTGAATGCTGTCTCTGCAGGTTGACTTTCTCTTGCTCCAATTCACCGATAACGCTATGCAACTGCACAGGAAAGATAACAATAAAACATCATGAGCAAAATCCGTTCACTAATGACATGCTTAATTAGTACAATCAGAAGTAACAAAGCAATTTAAAGACTGGCAGTTTCTCTCCAACAACATGTACTTAAAGGGTGTGGCCTTACGTAGCTTTCACTTCCCTAGGATGTGATGTAGTATTATGAGTTTCCCTAGTGGAAGGACATAATGCAATTTGGAGACTTAGAGATATAACAAACTTGGAATTATAAAAGTGATATGCTATTCACACCCATCACAAGAGAAAATAAGGAATGGTAAAGTTATATTCAAAATCATTAACATTCCTTCAACATTTTGTAAGATTTGACTGTTGAAAAATTGTTTCTGGCATTCAAATTAAAACAACAAATACAATTGAACTTTTTTTTTTAATATTTAGATGAAGTAGTTTTGCTATTATGATTTAAACCATAGTTTTATGAGAGGTTACATAAGAGGTGTCTAAGTTATTGTTGAAAGAAATTGGTTTGGTTTATTTATTTAATGACATATCAATTCCTTATGGAGTATTTAATGCCAAAATGTGATTTATTTTAAACATGTAACTATATAATGAGAGAGAGAAACAGACAGAGAGGAGAAAAAGATAAAGAAAGAAGAGAAACAGAGAAAGAAAAATTTGGTTTAGTCTATTTAAAGATATATCAACTCCTAATGAGTTATTTAAAGCCAATATTTATAAATGTTTGATTGTAATTTTGACTATAGTTTTGTTCTGTGTTACTTGTTTAATGGCATATCAACCCTTTTTGAGTTATTTAAAGCCGAAATTTGATTCATTTATAAATGTTTGATTGTTATCATAACTATTTATAGGTTTGGTTTGGCTTATTTGTTTAATGGCATATCAACTCCTTATGGGTTAATTAAAGCCAAAATTTGATTCATTTGTAAATGTTTGATGACAATCATAACTCTATTTTCAATGTTATATGGCATTTCTTTTTTGATCGATAATCATCTACACACAATTCATGATATTAAGTATTCTCATCTAATACAAATAATTTACTTACAGATATAAGGTTTCAAGTATTCTCATCTAATACAAATAATTTACTTACAGATGTATGGTTTCAAGTATTCTCATCTAATACAAATAATTTACTTACAGATATATGGTTTCAAGTATTTCCATCTAACATTAATAATTTAGATAAGCATACTTGATACCATATTTGCTTTTTTTTTTCTTAATCACACTTGTTTGTTTTTTTGTCTGTAATCATCTGTTTACATACACTAAAATGGTCAAACATTCCTATTTGTAAACAATCATATGGTTTCAAGTAACAGTACCTGTTTAATAATAATCATTTGCATGCATCATTATATGGATTCGAATATTCATAACACAAAAAATTTATAAGCAAGTTTCTTCCAGGCAGCGGTCGTATCGATACTGCTGTATGGATGCACTACTTGGACGCTAACTAAACGGCTGGTGAAGAAGCTGGACGGCAATTTCACATGAACTTCATAACTTCAAATAACTATTAATATAAATAATTTGCATATAGTTAAATGGTTTCAAGTATTCCTATCTCATATTAATAATTCTATTTAATAATAATAATGTGTTTACAAATAGATATATAATTTCACTTGTTCTTATCCAATACTGATAATTTTCAAACAGATATAATTGACCCATTAATGGGATGCTAACAGGTACTACCAGTCTGAATCAGAGTGGACCAGGGAGTAATAGCAATGAAGAGGTAACTTCACTCTTTCCAGGGCTCAAGGACTGGAGCCTCACCACCAGATGCAGTTTAGTGTCATACTCAGGATACTTGAGGATAAATGAAGGTTTTTGAATTTCTTTTTTAGGAAAGGCATGAATCTAACTCTTTTCCCCACCTAGTCTTGGTTAAATAATAGGGCAAACTAGGCTCATTAAATTTGATAGAGGTAAACATTCTAGAAGAAGGAAAAAACTCTGATTTTAACATATCCACCCTTGATACACACATATATAAATATATATAATAATAATGATAATAAATAAATATATATTATATATATATTTAATCCATGGAAAATATTGTTCTGCAACCTAAGGTTTCTTGAAGTTTATAACAACATTCATCAGGCAGTTAAGAAGATGGAATGAAATTGAAAACCGAAAATGCGACAAAATGCAGACAAAAAGCCGTTAAGATTTTGTTTATGTGTGGTTATAAGTAAGTGTGTATATGGGTGTGGGTGTATATGTGTGCGTGTGGATGCCAGGCCAGGAACGTAAAGCGTTGGTTATAGTGAAATTGGGTTATGAATGTGTATACATTTGTTGCGATATATTCTTTCGTTGACAGTGGGACAAATTATCATGGCTGCAAGTTGTGGAGAATGAGCGAGAATCTGATTTGTAAACGTGTATGGTGGGCTAGAGTTACAATGGGTATAAGTAAGGTTATATTGTGTCGTAAATATGTTGGTGTAATATATACAGGAAAGGGGATTGTGGTATGATAATAATAATGATAATAACTAAATGGGATATAAATATATATATATAATGATCCCACTTAACTTGTTCCAGATTTCATGGATCACCACAATCATCTGATGGAACATTTTTCAATGGATGATTGTGGCAAAACATATAACTCAGAGTAATGGATCAAGTAACATGATGTGTTTCTTTGTTTTAGTTTTATCGCATGTCAACCTTTGCAGGTTATTTAATGCCAAATCCATTTTTATACAAATAAACAGTTCTATTACAAACAATTCAGTTTAGCATGAGTACACAGTCTAATTGCCAAAAACATTTCTATTTCAAGCTATTCAATTTAGTCAAACAGTTCTACTTCAAATGATTCAGTTTAGTATAAAATTAGTTTTTGTTTACACACAGTTAAATGTCAAAACAGTTCTATTTCAAACAATTCAGTTTAGCATACAAAAACAGTTCCATTTCAAATAGTTCAGTTTTGCATAAGTACACAGTTTAAATGTCAAAACAGTTCTATTTCAAGCAATTCAGTTTATGATCAGTACACAGTTTAGTTCTATTTGACCCATAGATAGGATCCTACCAGGTGCTACCACTCTGGGCCAGAATGAACCTGGGAGTGATGGCAATAAAAGGTACTCTGCATTCCCCAAAGCTCCAGCATTATTGGAACCTCACCATCAGATAGTTTAGTGTCATATCAGGACACTTGTTGGTGGGGGTCTTACCTCTCTGCAGAGAAGCAGTCAGTGT
Source organism: Sepioteuthis lessoniana (assembly GCA_963585895.1). Classification (NCBI taxonomy): domain Eukaryota; kingdom Metazoa; phylum Mollusca; class Cephalopoda; order Myopsida; family Loliginidae; genus Sepioteuthis; species Sepioteuthis lessoniana. Next base: position 13,062,053 of record OY757927.1, on the reverse strand, counting down.
ATTCTACAACTCCAGCCAACTGGACAACCAAGTAATATGAGATCGTAATTTAATATCTTAAGCATCAAACCTGATCTCCAACAAAAGCATAGAGCATGTTTTATTACTTTATTTATACAATTATTGTTGCCGTTGTTATCATTATTAGGAATATTATTACTAAATGTATATATTTCTACATGTGTGTGTGTGTGTGTGTGTATAATTTTTTTTTAAATATGAAAGATAATTTTTGTGTTTATTCACACTATTATAAAAATGATTAAAAAATATTCTGTAGAATTACATGCATTAATTTTTTTTTCCTTTCGTTATCTGCCTGACAATTGTTGTTTGTAAAACTTCATGAAACCAAAGGTCGCAGACAAACTTCCATGGCATTAAATATGTGAATCTAATATATATTTATTTATTATTATCATCATATAACAGCTCTATCCTAGATATTGAGCACTCTCCAAACTATATTGCACGTGGTTCGCGACAAACCCATAAAGTGAATTAGTGACAACTAACACAGTTGCTATATATATATTGAGAGAGAAAGAGATGGTGAATGTGTAAATTGATAGTGAACAGTAGATATAGGAATAAAACATGTATATATATATATATATATATATATATATTAATTATCTGCGTATTTATGGGTAGGTGGAAAGAGCAAGGACATTCAAACAAAAGAAAATAGGAGGAAATATTAAAGAATTTTTTTTCAAAGAATATCCCAGTTTCTTCTTTCATCTTTTGTTTGGTCCTGTGGTCACATTTGGAATGAGACACCTGCATGCTTTCACATCTTGCATACATACCTTAAAACAGAAGATAAAAAAAAAATTAAAGAAAAGAACGGAAAAACAAGACAATGGAAAAACTTATTTCATGTTTTTTTTCTGTTTTTTTTTTTTTTTTCAAATAGAAAAATTTCATCAGCTGTAGCAACTTACTTTTTTTTCAAATTCAGACTTTTTCACTTGGTATGTGTCTTCAAGTTGCTTCTTCAATTCAGAGATCTGCTTGTCTTTGCTTTCCTTTGTTTTGAACAGTTCCATGTTGAGAGATTTTACTGTCAACACACAAATAATGAGAGAACAAATTTATCTTGTTTTTTTCCTTTTTCTTTAGCATTTGTACTTAGGATTTTGGCCATCGACAGTGTAGCATCTAGTTATATAAAACTTATTCTTACTGAATTCATTTAACATTATTATTGTGGTTTTTTAAAAAAATGTTTTGCATTCTTTTTAATAAAAAAGACAGGAATTTAAAACTAGGACCTAGAAGTAAATTTATATCATCTGGTTCTGGAACTATTAATAAAAATGAATGTGTGCTTATATATATATATATATATATATATATAGAGAGAGAGAGAGAGAGAGAGAGAGAGACTCAAAAATAGAATACCTCTCTCCTATAATGACTGCTACATTTGGTGTATTAAATTTAGATTTATGTGAGTGTGTGAAAGAGAATTTTTTTTCTTTATGAAATAAAAATATACCTTGAATAGGAATGTGTGCACGTGTGTCTCTCAGAAGAGAATATGTTTTTCTTTATGAAACCAAAATATGGCTTACATTTATATAGGGGTGTGTATACATAAGTGAAAGAGAAAGTATTTTGTAATTTATGGAAGAAAAACATCTTGAATTTTTCGTAGTTTGTATTTGTACATGGTTTCTTTGTTTGTTTGGGTTTTATGGCATATCAACCTTTGTAGGTTATTTAATGCCAAATCCATTCTTATACAAGCAATCAGTTCTATTTCAAACAATTCAGTTTAACATGAGTACACATTTAAATTGTCAAAAACATTTCTATTTCAATCAATTCAGTTTATTCTCACAGTTCTAATTTATCCAATTCAGTTTAGTATAAGTGCAGATTTTGCTTACACAGATGTCAAAACAGTTCTATTTATAACAATTCAGTTAAGTGTAAGTACAGTTTCAATGTCAAAAAACAATTCAGTTTAGTATACAGTTTAATTGTACACAGTTTAATTGTCAAAAACATTTCTACTTCAAGCTATTCAGTTTAGTTAATGAGTTCTAATTCAAACAATTCAGTTTAACATAAGTATGCAGTTTAGTTCTATTTAACCCATAGATAGGTCCTTATCAGGTGCTACCATTCTGGGCCAGAGTGGACCTGGGAGCAATTGTAATGAAGGGGTACTCTGCATTTCCCAAACCTCCAGCATCACTAGGAACCTCACCATCAGATTGTAAAGTGTCATATCCAGGACAATCATTGGGGGTGGTCTTATCCTTCTGCAGAGGTGCAGTTGTGTATTCTACAGCCCCAGCCAACTGGGCAATACACAGAGTTAATGTCAAAACAGTTTTATTTCAGATAATTCAGTTTAGCGATGGCAATGAAAGGGTACTCTGCATTCCTTAAAGCTCCAGCATTACTGGAACCTCACCATCAGTCTTACCTCTCTGCAGAGGAGCAGTCAGCCCCAGCAAAGTGGGCAATACATGGTTTGGTTTGCTTGTTTAATGGCATATCAACTTGGATGGGTCATTTAATGCCAAAGCTATCCTTGTAGAAGAACAGTAGTGGTACTATTTAACCACTAGCAAGAGGGATAAGGAAGTGTATGCCTTTTCCCAGGGAATTTATCTAAAAGTGAATGTAATAGAGCAACTGAAGTTTGAACTCACTTCCTATGATGTGACAGTCAATCAGGTTAGCCACTGTGCCATAGAGATTACCCACTGAGTTTGTATTTGAGCATGCATTTGAATGACGATGAGAAAGAGTATTTTTCTTTACAGAAGAAAAATATATCATGAATTTAAATTGGGGTGTGAGTGTTTCTGTCTATGTCTGAGAGAGATGATAAAAAAAGACTTTAAATTCACGTGTGTGTGTGTGATTGCACACAGAGAAGGCATAATTTATAAAGAAAAATACATCTAAAATTTACATGGATATATCTGTATGTGTGTGCGTGTGTTAGAAAACGCTTTTTTTTTACCAAAGAAAAAACCCATCTTAAATTTGCCCAATTCATACAGAATCGTGGGTTAGAATATGTTCAAAAAGACCCCCAACTGACAGAGCAGTAATTTCGCATCCCTATTCTTCTGATGTCACTGGTGTCTTTTGACATATCCTATTGTATTAAAAGACTGAATACAGAAAAAAACCTAGGTGTGATCAAAGAATTTTTTTCTCCATACATTGTCACATGCCTTGATAAAAAATTCTCGCCTGCAAGAAAATCTATTCATAACGAATTCAAGCGTGTTTGAGTAAATGCCAAATATTCTCTCAGCTGCCGTAGCAAAGTTATAACTACTAAAGCGAGTCAAAAGTTTGGCAATATTTTGGTCCGTGCTTGTTTGCCGTCTATCTGTCACATGAATGAAGTACCTCATGCCAAGAAAGATACCCACTGTGGTTGGTAGTCTCGTGGTAGTTAATGTGCTGAAACTTGCATAGCTTCTTTCTGTGTTTGATTTGAAAACCACACTGATAGCATTTGTCAACTTAAAATTTATGAGTTTGAACTGGACTATAACGTAGTGGGAAAAACCAAACACATTTGTTATATGAAAGGTGAAAGGACAGCTGGCCATTGTACAGTAACCAGATGGTTCAAAAGATTTCACAAGGGTTGTCAGAACCTTGATGATGAAGTAGATTAAAACCATGGATTTCAAGGCCGTATTTCAAGCCATACAGACAAAATCTGGTGAGAAGCACTATGAGAGTATCAGGCGAGCTCAGCATCTCACAGTCCAGTATGATTTGTCCCCTTCATGACCTAGATTTGGTTTGGTTTTATGGCATATCAACCATTGTAGGTTATTTAATGCCAAATCCATTTTTATACATAGAAACAGTTATTTTCAATGAAATTCAAACAATTCAGTTTAATATAAGTACAGTTTTTTGTTTACACTCAGTTAAATGTCAAAACAGTTCTATTTCAAACAATTCAGTTTAGCATACAAAAATAGTTCCATTTCAAACAATTCAGGTGAGCACAAGTGCACAGTTTAAATGTCAAAACAGTTCTATTTCAAACAATTCAGTTTAGCATACAAAAATAGTTCCATTTCAAACAATTCAGGTGAGCACAAGTGCACAGTTTAAATGTCAAAACAGTTCTATTTCAAACAATTCAATTTAGCATCAGCACACAGTTTGGTTCTATTTAACCCATAGATAGGACCCTATGAAGTGTTCCCACTCTGGGCCAGAGTGGACCGGGAAGCGATAGCAATGAAAGGGTACTCCGTATTCTCCAAGGATTTAGCATAACTGGAACCTCACCATCAGATTGTTTAGTATCATATCTAGGATACTCATTGGGGGGAGGTATTACACATCTGCAGCAAAGCAGTCAGTGCATTCTACACCCCCAGCTGACTGGGCAACTTCATGACCAAGGTAAAAGTATCCAGAACAACAGAATTGTGCTTCATGTTGCCAAAATATTTCAAAACTTTTGACTCTAGTATTTATTACTTTATGAAAATCTAATATGAAGCATCATCAAAATAATTCAATGTCTTCTTTAAACTAGTATCTTTTGTTAAGTAATTAGGATGATAATTAATTATATTGATTATTTCATTGGCAATTGATTACATTAGTTATTTCATTATTTAGTTTGGTGAGGTCGTGGACTGTTCAGGGCTTGGCACCAAGTTGAGGTAGTAGATGCGAGCAAAAGGATACAACAATTATTCCTTATCATAATAATATAATATAACTTTACTATGGCAGCTGAGAAGCAGAAGAAGTAAGGTGCTTAATAAGTGTCTCCGCATAATGTAAATGAGAACAGTCCCTCGTCTGTCTTAATCTCTTTGCTTCTCTCTCTCTCTTGCTTGCAATATTTCAACCCCTTCATAAATAAATACCAAGTTACGAGGATCATTAAATAGGTTTCCAGATTTTTTTTGTATGGGCACTTTTATTGATAGTACACACATGAAACTCTAGTCCCCTTCCAAGTAATCTCCTCCGGCTGCAATGCACTTGTTGTACCGTTCCAACAACTTCTCGAAGGCCCCATCGAAGTCCTCTTGTGTGAGTGTGTCAATGACCTTCGTCACAGCCTCAATTGTCTCATAATGACAGCCTCTGAGCTTAGGGAATAACCAAAAGTCATAGGGAGCAAGGTCTCGACTATAGGGAGGCTGAGGAACTGTCTTGATGCCCATCTTGCTCAAATAGTTTGTGACAAGGATAGAGTTGTGGACTGGTGCATTGTCCAGGTGGAAATGCCACTGACCCAATTTGAAGAGTGCTGGCTTCTTTTGATGGAATCTCTTGCTGAACTCCCTTAAAACCTCAACATAGTAACCCTAAGCCTTTGTCCAATCAACTCTGGTGTATTGATTTCCTTACTCCTCCCACACCTCTCATCATCCCTCACAGACTCCCTGCCTTCCTTGAATCTCTTATGCCACTCAATAACTGATGCTCGATTCATGCAAGATGCTCCAAAAGCAGTCTGAAGCATTCCATACGTTTCTGTGGCAGCATTTTTTCCAAGTTTAAAACAGAATTTTATTGTATATCATTCTTCTAAAGTGTCCTCACATCCAGATCACATTTTTGAAATTCACCAGCTGTGATAATCAGACTTTAGTAGGGTGTATTCCAATTCCTGCTATAGCTGTTCATTTGAATCTGAAATCATAAAGATTGGTCAGTCATCTCATAAGATGTATAGCAATAACATAGTCAATTTTCAAGAGTCTACAATTTTTAAATGCCTGTACAAAAAAAAGTCTGGAAACATATTGAATGCACCACGTATATCTTTATCAAAAAAGTATTGTCATTCCTTCATTCTGGCTATGCTACACTTTATCATTGTTGCTTTCTGAATCAACAATCTAAAATTCTCCCATTGCTTTTTCATGTCCACTTTCTTGATAATTGTCTTCGATATTTGCTGATCTGATCTGGTTATGAGTGCTTTGTTTATGTAGATCATCTCGGGCAGGAAGAGACTGGCAATAACTATCCCCCTGCAGGTGTACAACTGCTTTGATGTTCAGAGTTTTCCTTCAATGAGACTGGCTGCCATATCAAGGTTAATTCAGTGTGCCCACAGTCGGGAGGGTCGGAGAGAGAAATTGGATTTATACCTTATATAGAGTATTAGTGCTATGATAAATGCAAACAGCCTAATTCAGAATTTAAATTTGGCTATCCAAGTCCACTTGCTACGATGATAACCGTTTCACCATGAGCACCTCCAGAAAACTGCCAGCTCACCTAGAAAATCAGCATTGTAAAACTATGGCTTTTATTAGGTTTGAACAGCAACTTCTGGCATTGGAATGAAATATGCAACTATTTAAGCCATGATAAAGGCTATTCTCTTTTTTTCATATTTAGTAAGCTTAGCTAAGTATGACACAAGGCTAAATTAAAAGGAATTAATATTGGAAATATTGTTTTGCATTGATCTTCCAAATGAGAAGGGACATGCTTGTCTAGAAAATCAGTTTTAGATATGATTTATGAATTAATTGATTTCAATGACATATCAACTCATTTAGGAATATTTGATGCCAAGGGGTTAGGGAATTGTGTTCATTGTATATTTATATTTACATTATGTAGTTATTTCTTGGGAGGTTTTTGGTTTGGTTTATTTGTATAATGTCATATCAACTCCTCATGGGTTATTTAATGCCAAAACTTGATTCATCTGTAAATGCTGGATTGTAATCCTAACTATATTTTTGATTCCTCATTGGAATTTTTTTAAATGTCTGCACATAGTTTTTTTTTTATTTGTCTGCACATAGTTATTTAATATCAATTTATTCCTATCCAATGCAAATAATTTGCACACAGTTGTAGGGTTTCAAGTATTCCTATCTAATATTAATAATTATAGGGTGTCATGTGATTATAATATTCTTTGGTTTCTTTGTTTTTATGGCATATCAACTTTTGTGGGTTATTTAATGGTAAAGCCATCATTGTAAAAGAACAGTTGTGGTCCTATTGTGGTATATTGACCTCCGACCTGGCCGGGCTGTCAAAATAGGAAATGCACCTGTGTAAATAACAGGTGCATCCGGTTGAGGAATATAACCTTGACTGTGGATGGGTTGAATGAGTGTGATTTTTGACGCCCACAAGAAGAAGGTGGGTGTTGAACTATTATATAACTCAGTACACAAGAAGTTCAATCAGTTGGAGATAAGATGAGGTAGAGAAAACCAGCACCCAGCAGTGGGAGCCCTCAGGACCCTCGATAGACCAGTTGGAGAGAAGATGCTGGAATGAGGAACATGTCCCAGAGAGGCTGGGCCCCCAGGCCCCCGGTTGAGCAGTCCAAGAGAACGGGAAAGTAACTCTGCTATGGCCATAAAAGTGGGGGTCAATATGTTGCAGTTCTGTTCGGTCTCCAACTTCCTCACACAGTAAAACATTTAGTACCCTTTCAAATAAAGTGAGAGGTATATTTTTCTAAAGAGCTGTGTCGCTTGTCTTTATTGTGTCATCTTTATGATTCTGCATGCATACTTAGATGTATATGTCTTATATGTATATGTATTAAGTGGCTATGCAACACTATTTAACTCATATCTAGGGTAATAAAAGGGGTTCAATCCTTTCCCAAAGATACTATTTACCAACCCCTCCGCTCGGGCAGGATATGACACAAGGTCAATTTTTAAGCGGAGTTTAACAGGTTTGAATTCAGAGTTTTCCTTCTCCTAGACTAGTTGCCTCACCAAGGCTGAAGAACCTAGTCCGTCCTACTATTTACCCATAGCTGGAGGGAGAATAAGGGGGTTCATACCTTTCCCAAGGGTATTTGCCCGAAAGTGATTGTAATAGCGCGACTGGAGTACGAACTCGCGTACTACGATTCCGCAGTGCATCGCTTTAACCATTACATCACGAGGACACCCCACATCATTTCCCAAAAGTATGAGTCTGAAAGTTAACATAATAGCACAACTGGAGTTCATGTCCCTTACTACAATATTGCAGTCTAGCACATTAGCCACGACACCATTAGAACTTTTGTTATATTTTGACCTTCGACCCAGCCCAAAAATGCTATTTCAAGGTGATACACCGGAAGGAAGTGACACATTCCAATGGCCAGTAATCGAAAGAGATCGCGTGGGCGGATTAAGGCTTATGATATGGGACAAGGTGAAGGTCCCATTGTGCCACTACAGTGATGCACCGGAAGAGAGTAACCTCTGAACTGCATGACAGTTATTTCTGCTTGATGACGATTAAACATTCGATTTCAAAGATCCAGTGGGCGATCGTGTGGGCGTTGAGTTATTATTTAACTCAGTTGGGTTCGGGGTGCCAAAGCAGTTGCCAGCAGACTTCCAGACAGTAGAGACCAGATGTGGTAGGGAAGGCCACACCCGACTGAGGGGGCCCTTGGAAAAGCCCCGATGGAGTGGACCCCAAGACCTCTGGTTGAGCATCTAAGAGAACAAGAAAGACACAACGTGACGGTCATAACAGTGGGGTCAAAATATGAAGTTTATGTTCGGTTGCCAGCACCCTCTCACATGCAAAACCTTGAGTAACCCTTTTCAAACCTTACAAAAAAAGTGAGAGGTAAATATGTTGTTAAAGAAGTCTTCTTGCGTCCTTCATTCCTGCGTTTTCCTTCATGCGTCTTCCTTCATGCGTCTGTCTTTGATATTGTGTTGTTGTGATGTTGAATGATGATGTAGATGACTATCTAACACTTACCCAAATTAATAATAATCCTTAGTAAACAATTAGAGCTTCAAGTAACTATTCTTAATACAAATAATTTACAGTTATATGCTTTCAAGTAACTAATAATAATAATAATCCTTAGTAAACAATTAGAGCTTCAAGTAACTATTCTTAATACAAATAATTTACAGTTATATGCTTTCAAGTAACTAATAATAATAATAATCCTTAGTAAACAATTAGAGCTTCAAGTAACTATTCTTAATACAAATAATTTACAGTTATATGCTTTCAAGTAACTAATAATAAAAATAATCCTTAGTAAACAATTAGAGCTTCAAGTAACTATTCTTAATACAAATAATTTACAGTTATATGCTTTCAAGTAACTAATAATAAAAATAATCCTTAGTAAACAATTAGAGCTTCAAGTAACTATTCTTAATACAAATAATTTACAGTTATATGCTTTCAAGTAACTAATAATAAAAATAATCCTTAGTAAACAATTAGAGCTTCAAGTAACTATTCTTAATACAAATAATTTACAGTTATATGCTTTCAAGTAAATAATAATAATAATAATCCTTAGTAAACAATTAGAGCTTCAAGTAACTATTCTTTATAAAAAAATTTACAATTATGTGGCATCAAGTATTCTTCTTGAAAAGGAATCTTAAAACTGACCTTCTTGACTCATAGATTATACCCTAACAGGTACTACCACTCCATGTTAGAGTGGAGATGGGAGTTATGGCAATGAACATCACACTCTCCAGATCTCCAGAGATGAAGCTTCACCATCAGATTCAGCTTAGTATCACACTCAGGACACCCATTTTTGCAGCGTTTTATCTCTCTCCAGTGGATATTGTCAGTGTATTCTAAGAAGATTAGATGCATTCTGACACTAACTTCTGACATTTGGAGGAAATATCTAACTAATTCAAGGCCATTTTCACTTTTTATATTTACCAAGAAAGGTCAAAATGAGGTTAGATGAGAAGAATCTTCTTGGTGGCCTTCATTTGAAGCCTTGCCATTTTGTATGAGGGTTATTCAAAACGTTCTAATCCTCACCCAGAAAGAAAAGCTGTAGCTGAACATTTTTGTCATGGCAAAACACTACCACTTCTTATAAAACTAGAAAAACTCATTCAGATTTTCCTAGTTCCAAAAAGATCTAAGCCTGACCCAGAAAGAAGAGCCAATGGCTGAACATTTTTGTCATGGCAAAACACAACCACTTCTTCTAAAACTTCTGGGTGAAGCATAGATCTTTTTGAACGTCTCTTGGATGTGCTCAGATATAAATTTCTTCTTTTGGGAAGATCTCTATGACTCTTCAGCCAGATCTTTATGCTTTATATGCCTTCATTAAAAGAACATTTTAATGGAATAAAAGGGGAAAGTAATGAAACCCCAACAAAAACAACAAAAAAAAAAACAGGGATTTATGGATTTGGTTGATATTTAAATATTTTGTTTCTTTTTCAAAATATCTTAAAAGACCATAGAAAGATTTGATTTCATCATAGAAAATGATGACTTTTCACTACAACTAATGTTGATGGTTTGGTTTGGTTTCTTTGTTTAATGGCATATCAACCTTAATAGGTTATTTAAAGTCAAAGCTATTCTAGAAGAACAATAGTGTTACTATTTATTAACCCATAGCTGGGAGGATAAGGGGGTTCATACCTTTCCTGAGGGTATTTGCCCAAAAGTGAATGTAATAGCGCAGCTGCAGTACGAACTCGCTTACTACAATCCCGCAGTCCATTGCTTTAACCATTACACCACAAGGACCTCCCCCTAATGTTGACAACAATAATCAGCCATTGAGGTTTTATTAAAATTTGTGGCAATGAAAAAAAAATGGTTCAGTTTTTAAATTTTTTTTTTATCCACAAATAAGTAAGTATATGCAACTTTCAAGAATAGACTTACCTTCACCATCTAATTTGGAAGTCATGTCCTCTAGATTTTTCCGTTTGCCGTTGAAATGTGTTTTCAGTTCTTCAATTTCTGCATTTTTTCTATCCAAGATCTGGAAAATAAAGGAAGAGGAAAGCGAAAGTAAAATCAATTTCTTCTTCTTTTCTATAAATTCTGTACATTCGATGCTTCACCAAAAGATAAAAGACGATTAAAGGCATTTTTTTTCTTGAAAATATTATCAGATGACTATTTAGAATAAATGATATTATCTAAAAAGCAATACTCAACATAACCAAAGATAAATATTACACATGTAGAGCTGATGAGATCGACTATTTTTGGGTAGATTTCTTTTTTCGAATTTTTTTTTTATGAAGTTGGAGTAAAGTATGAATAGACCAACAACGCAACCTTATTGGTGTTCATAGGCAAAAAAATACGACATAATCGTTAAATTTGTAAGTTGTAAATACTTACTTTCTATAAGTTAATCATTGAGGTAAATTAATTTCTCTAATCGACCTTAATTTTTCATTAGTTTTTCTTTCATCTTTTTCCATCGATAAAAAAGATGTGAAGGATGATTAAAAAAATTTGCTAATGACAATGCTTCATCCAAGAAATTTAGGACTGGTTTGATTTGGCTGGGTTTTATGGAATATCAACCCTTGTGGGTTATTTAATGTCAAACCAGAAATTTATCTTCCAGGAAACATGATTAATCATTTTATCTTAACTGCATGTTAACTAATCTGGGGTTTTTCTATGCTGTGAGGCTAGGGAACTGCATTCATTGTACTGTCATATTTAGGTTTTTTGCATAGTTTAAAAGGGATTTTTTTGGTACACGGTCCTATGGGATGTACAAAGGTTTTTGTATGATGTGTTGTTGGGAAATTATGACATTTGTACGAGGATCATTAAATAAGTTTCCAGACATTTTTTTGTATGGGCACTATTATTGATAGTACACTTATAAAACTCTAGTCTCCTTCGAAGTAATCTCCTCTGGCTGGAATGCACTTGTACTGTTCCAACAATTTCTAGAAGGCCCCATGGAAGTCCTCTTGTGTGAGCGTGTCAATGACCTTCGTCGCAGCCTTTTTCATCTCCTCACTTGTCTCATAACGACAGCCTCTGAGTTTTGAGAATAACCAAAAGTCACAGGGAGCAAGGTCTGGACTATAGGAAGGCTGAGGAACTGTCTTGATGCCCATCTTGGTCAAATAGTCTGTGACAATGATGGAGTTGTGGACTGGTGCATTGTCCTCGTAGAAATACCACTGACCCAATTTGAAGAGTGCTGGCCTCTTCCGACGGAATCTCTTCCTGAACTCCCTTAAAACCTCAACATAGTAACCCTAACCCTTTGGCCAATCAACTCTGGTGTATTGACTTTCTTACTCCTCCCACACAAGGAAAAAGACAATTATACCATTAAAGTCAACTTTTATTTTCAGGGTTTATGACTATTGTCTGGTGGGTAATGTTTTCCCGAACCAGTAGAAATAACCATGCTTCTCGGTCAAGGCATTAGAAGAGTCTCAGGAATTATTTTGGGCAAATTGTGAATTTGAGGGCCCGCCCCATGGATGTCTGTGTTCAGTGGATGTGTTTAGGTGATGCTGCTATGAGCAGGAGATACAATGCGCAGCTCAACCAGAAGCCTTAGAAAACACATTTGCTCCAACTAGTTGTAGAGAGAAAAGGAACGTCTGTTCAATTAAGGTATATCAAGGGAACTGAGGAAGAGTTTCAATTTGGTGTCAGGAAGCCCATCTTTTTAAGCATGTGTAGATTGCACTTTCTATCTGATCCCCACCAGGGAGATTCTTATTTGAGTATTCTTTTATTCTATTTTGTGTTTATTTTCATTTTTAATGTTATTGTTTTTTTTATTATTTAATTCCACAGTCCTATATAATATAATTTTTAAAGAGATCTATTTGAAAGGGACCCTAACAGTTACTATCACTACAGGTGAGAGTCAACCTGGGAGTGATAGAAATGAAGGAGCACTCCACACTCCCCAGATCTCCAGAATTGGAGTCTAACTATGAGATGCAGTTTACTGTCATACACAGGACACCCTTTTTTATGGTGGTGATCTTAGCTATCTATAGGGGGAAAAGGAAACATAAGTACAAATATATCTACAATATAGGAATGTATGGCTAAGTATATGTGTTTGTACACTTCTAAAATATCTCAATTGATTCTATCCAGACTTTGTGTATAATTCAGACATTATCATAGTTTTTTAAAATTAACTAAATTTGAAAAGTTACCCATGTATGATAAGGAGGGAGACTGGGTGTGGTGGGTGAGCTATGGGCAAAAAAGGGATAAACAGATTGTTTTGTTTGGTTTGGTTTGGTTCTATGGCGTATCAACTATTTTAGGTTATTTAATGCCAAATCCATTTTTATACATAAAACAGTTGCATTTCAAACAATTCAGTTCAGCAAAAGTACAGTTTTTTGTTTACACACAGTAAATATCAAAACAGTTCTATTTCAAACAATACAGTTGAGCATAAGTACAAAGTTTAGTTCTATTTGTCCTATAGATAGGTGCAACCACTCCGAGCCAAAGTGGGCTTGGGAGTAATGGCAATGAAGGGATAGTCTGCATTCCCCAAAGCTCCAGTATTACTGGAACCTTACTATCAGATTGTTTATTGTCATTATCAGGACACTGATTGGGTGATTGTTACCTCTTTGTAGAGATTTAGTCAGTGTATTCTGCAGTCCCAGCTGACTTGGCTATAAGCAGATTGTGTTATCATCTAACATGATATCTTGGGAATATGTAGTTGTAATCTTATCTTTTTGTAACTACTGCATATTTTGTCAAATGTTTTTGTTTACACCTCCTCTTTTTCAGGTTGTTCAGCTATGGCTACCGAGAAACAAATAAATCAGAAATTTTTAGCCTGCTTGTAGAAAACTCTGTTACAAGTGCTTGAAAAGCTTCAGCAAGTGTATAGAGATAACACCATGTTGTACAGACAAGTTCAAGAGTGGTGCAAGAATTGGTTTCTTTGTTTAATGGCATATCAACCTTTGTAGGTTATTTAATGCCAAATATATTCTCCTAGAAGAACAGTAGTGGTACTATTTAACACATAGCTGGGAGGATAAGGGGGTACATACCTTTCCCAAGGGTATTTGCCAGAAAGTGAATGTAATAGCATGACTGGAGTACGAACTCGCGTACTACGATTCCGCAGTCCATCGCTTTAACCATTACACCACGAGGACACCCCCAAGTGGTGCAAGAGGTTTATAAGAAGGTAAATGATGACTCCAGGAGTGGGAGGCCTTTAACAAGCATGTTGACTGAGGTTAATTTTGAGCAGGTAAGGTAGGTGGAGTGTGGCAATCATTGATTGATCAATTGAATGATCACAAGTCAACTTGATCTGAAAAAGAACAATTTTTGGAAGATTATTACTGAAGATTTAGGCATGTCTGAAAAGTAAATGGACTGGAAGAGCTGAGCATCAGGCAGTTCCTAGCCAAGAGGAACACTGCTATGGAGGAACAACATCACTATTCATTCGATATTGCTTTGTGTGATCATTATGGGAACCTGTTTTGAAGATATGGAGGCCGTCAAGAAGGCCATGGCAACTGAGATGAGGGAGAAAGCCAGAATAATCCTTCCGGCAGTGCATAGTATCGTGGCAGAGAAGGATGGGAAAATGCATAAGACTTGAGGGTTAATAATTTGAAGGGGAAAATGTCTAGTTTGTTTAGAATTTAAATAAATTGCTTGTGACACCAGTCTCATTACGTTGTCCTGGGTATGACTTTTCAGACACAGCTTGCATGATAAAATTAGACTTAGAAAAAAAAAACTCTCTCAACAACGTTTCATTCAATTTGAAACTATTCAGGCCCTCGTACTTCAGCTAATGATTTCAACTACTATCTTCACCTTTTTTTGTTTCAACCAATATGTTTTTTTTCACCCTTCCTCAAAAGGCATTTCAACCTCAAACTTTATATCCTTCTTGTTTTAGCCAATATTTTTCCCAGGCTTCCTCAAAAGACATTTCAGGATTTTCTTGTTTCAACCAATATATTTTTTCAGCCTTCCCCAAAAGGCATTTCAACCTCTATCTTCACTTTTCTCTTTTCCACTAATGTTTTTTCAGCCTTCCCCAAAAGGCATTTCAACCTCTATCTTCACCTTTCTTCTTTCAACTAATGTTTTTTCAGCCTTCCCCAAAAGGCATTTCAACCTCTATCTTCACCTTTCTTCTTTCAACTAATGTTTTTTCAGCCTTCCCCAAAAGGCATTTCAACCTCTATCTTTACTTTTCTCTTTTCAACTAATGTTTTTCAGCCTTCCCCAAAAGGCATTTCAACCTCTATCTTCACCTTTCTTCTTTTCAACTCATGTTTTTTCAGCCTTCCTCAAAAGGCATTTTAACCTCTATCTTCACTTTTCTCTTTTCAACTAATGTTTTTTCAGCCTTCCCCAACCTCTATCTTCATCTTTCTTCTTTCAACTAATATTTTTTCAGCCTTCACCAAAAGGCATTTCAACCTCTACCTTTATCATTCTTTTTTCAGCCAATATGTTTTTCAGCCTTCCCCAAAAGGCATTCCAACCTCTATCTTCACCTTTCTTCTTTCAACTAATATTTGTTCAGCCTTCCCCAAAAGGCATTTCAACCTCTACCTTTATCATTCTTGTTTCAGCCAATATGTTTTTCAGCCTTTCTCAATAGGCATTTCAACTTTAATCTGTATCTTTCTTATTTCAGCTAATATAATTTTCAAAAATATGTTCTATTCATTAGTATTAATTGACATTTAATGTTAACCAGTTGCACCATCCACCTGTAAATGTTGAAACATAAATTGGCCAGAATTGTAAGATAAAATGATTAAATATGAAAGTCTCGTGTAAATAACTACAGTGTAAAGAGACAACTATAATAAAAGTTCAATGTGACTGTAATCATTGTTTTCTGCGCACACACACACACACACACACACATATATATATATATATATATATATATAAACCTTTTGAGTCCATACACTTCATGTAGCATTTAAGTCAACAGACAGTTGTAAATAGAGTTAAAATGCTATTTTTAAAAACGTTTGCCTTCACCAATCAATATGGAAAGCCTGAAAAGCCCTGATAAACCCAAACAGAGACAAACTGTAGAATAAAGATCTGAAGAAATATCATAGGCTAAGCAATCTATTTGTACTGCATGACATTGAAGATAAGGAGACTTATTGATTGACTACTACTCTCCTCCCCCACCGCCTGCACACCAAACACTCCAATGGTGCAACCTCGCCTGCTCCCCTTTCTCCTGAACCTTCATCACCCTCCTTCTTATTGTTTTAAAAATTATATTCTTAATTCAGGCAGATTGTTGTGACATCTGGCCAAGCACCATATTACAATTTACCTCAAAGCTAATGAGATGCCTCGATTTTTTTTTATTTGTCCTAAAAATCACATCCATTCAGTGGTTTATCATTCACACATGCTGTTCAAAAATGAGAACTTTCACTGAGGATTTAAAAAACCAAAAATATAATTATTTGTATGCATAGATATTTCACAGTTAATGGTCAATACGTCTAGAAATACTCGTCTATGATTATATTGATCTATAAATATAATCTATTTAAAATAACTTATTTACAGATATAAAATAAAACAAAAAAAAAACTATAGTAGGCCTAAAGATATTTAATAGTTTAAAACAATGTAATTTAACTTAATCCGATTAACCTTAATCCTATTATATTCATTAAAAGCTTTGAGTGTTGTGAAACACAAAAACCGGTTACATTAGGATTATAAATTTATTTCCATCCTGTTATCGGTATTGATATGAATCAATAACACCAAAAATAACAGGACTTCTTCAGATCTAAGGGATAAAATAATTACAGTCAGAATAGACACAGGATGGAAGGGTGGGAGGGGGTAGAAGAGGGGTGAAGAGTTTCCTCCCCATTTATCCACTTCTGGTTTTCCTTAAATTACTGGTTGGAATCACAAAAAAGTAACTAGACGTATATTCTAAAGTCACTTCCTACAATAAATTTTTAAAAAATTTTAAATTCTAAATACGTTTTAACGTAAATCTCCTGATTAATAATAATTTAGGGAATTACAACATTTCTTATTAACCTTACGTAAAGATTACAGTAATACTTAGATTAAATTCAAAATCTAAAATAAAAATTTTAAATTCAAAATTTATATTCGAGCCCAGTTACCTTTCCATTGAAATGTATGTACATATCACATGGTGTCTTCCCATTTTTTTTCTTTTATTCATTTCACCTAAAATCTCAAATGAATCTTATTTTTTGGTTAATTAAACATCTATACTTGTCTATAGTTTAAATTTATTCCTATGTCTACATCTAGCTATTAATTCACATCATTGATTTAATAATTTTTCAGGGTCTGAATTATATATATATATATATATATATATAAAAGAATTATTATTATTATTATTCTAATGCTAAAGCCTGATCTCAATTGACACGTCTTTGACTGTATCTTTGAAGACTTTTTAAACCAGCAGCAGTCTTGTAAATCTTGAGGCAGAGATTAGAGACTGAGTGATGACTGTAGATGTTTCTTAATATGTTATTTAAGGAAAGATTTTGTGTACCACTATGTGCCTTTTCAAGTCAGAAAAAGACTTGCTGACTTTATTGCAAATGGAAGTGGTACCACTAATATACACACACACACACACATATATATATACATACACACACATACATATATATATATATATATACCAACACACACACACATATCTGTTTGTGTATATATATACAGGGTGTCTCAATATAGATGGGATCCATGTGACTTCAAATAACTCTACTAATAATAATATTGTGTTGTTTATTGTTTTAGATTTAGAAATCATCATCATGTTGTGCCACTAGCACGGATATCCCTGACCCTCTCTCGCCACTTCTCCCTATCGTTTATCGCCTCTAGCAGGTCTTCCAGGCTACATCCCGTATCCTCACAGAGCTGCTGTATGTATGTTTGAGCTGGTTGTCCTGCTTTTGCTCGGCCATATGTGGGGGTCCATAGGAGTACATCACTTATGAGCTCGTCTCTGCTTCTCCAGCAATGTCCTGCATGTCTGGTTCGTCTAACTTGGATAGTTTTCGTGATGGGAGGCAGGTGGCCATATAGTTGGTGCTTTGTGGGGTGTTGCCGCCAGGACTTATTCAATATTGCTTGCAATGCCTTGGACAAGAGAGGAAAAAATATTTTCCATCACTACTTATTAGGAGACTAAATCATTCACTATTGTCGAAATAGATGCAACTCATTAATATGATAATGATTTATTACTGAGACCAAAAATTCAAAAAAAGATTGCATGTCCTGGAAGCTGATATAATAGCAATAAAAAAAAACATTGATTTAATGTCTCTAGCTCAAAGGATGAATTTTTTACTGGACATGTTCCAAATGACTGCCATTGTGCTTGTCTCAGTAATAAAACATTATCATATTAATGGGGTGCATCTATTTAGAGACACCCAGTGAGTATGTGTATATATGTATATAGATACACATATATGCAGGGTAAAATGGTACTTGGTGCGGCCTTGCTTAATACTTAGCATTATAAGGTACGGATTAAGGGTAAATTCAAGCAATCCAGGAAATGGAATAGCACCCTCCCCTACACCTCGGTGTAGTAGCTATTGAAAAGGGAGCCTTCAGGTTACCCTCAACTAAGGCTGCCAACTTTACTTATATATACACAGATATATATATATATATATATATACACACACACACAGACATATCTCAAGGCAGCATTTTCTCTTCTAAACATGTTCAATTAAATAGGACAAATTTCCTGCCTGCCCATTCTATCTTTAATCTGTTCAGTTCTTCATATGAGTCATTTGACTTTTGGATGGAAGGAATTTAGGAAGGTACTGTATTCTTCCCCAAGTACTTATGGCCTCAGCTGGAGCCATCAGTGGGGGAGCGAATAATATAATGTCAAATACAATGACAAGTCATATACGTTTATATAAAGAGTAGGAGGAAGTACAAGCAGGAAAGAAATTATTCAAGAAAAGAATTTTACTATATATACATATATATATGTATATATATATATGGCAACTGCATAATATTTTACCATGCAATGCTGTTCCTCATAATCTCACAACCGCATTACAGTATCTCTCCATGTAGGCAAGCAGTGCTCTCCAAAATAGGGCGGCTCAGATACAAGACTTAATGCTGTCACAGGGAGATACAACAATGTTAAGACTCTGGCAAGCCACATGCAGATATGTAAATGCATGCTTCCCACTGGTCTGGTCTGTATATGTAGCCATACCTCCATTGCCATGGGTTGGGTTTGGTTTGATTTTATGGCATATCGATCATTGTAGGTTATTTAATGCCAAATCCAGATTTGTACATATAAATAGTTCTATTTCAAACAATTCAGTTTAGTACAAGTACGCAGTTTAGCTCTATTTGACCCATAAATAGGATCCTATCAGGTACTACCATCCCAGGCAAGAGTGGACCTGGGAGCGATGGCAATAAAGGAGTACTCCACATTCCCTAAAGCTCCAACATTACTGAAGCCTCACCAACTGATTGTTTTGTGTTATATCCAGGACACTTGTTGGGAGGTGGGGGTCTTACCCTACTGCAGAGATGCAATAGGTGTATTCTACAGCTGCAGTCGACAGGGCTAGGAGAAACACTGACTCTAAAGTTAAAAACAAGTTCTTAGTATAGCAGTCAATAAAGAAGGTTACGCTGACACTCTTGTTGGACATGAAAGGGCCCATCAGATGGTTTAGGGTCATATCCAGGACACTTGTTGGGGGTGTCTTACCTCTCTGCAGAGATGCAGTCAGTGTATTCTACAGCTCCAGCTGACTGGGCCACATTGTCATCAGATTTTTTTCCAAGAGAAAGGTTGGTAGATGAAAAGATCACTCGTTACATCATGGTGGCCGACACTTGTCCATCATGAACATCATTCTCTCAGTCTTCATGATTATTATCCATTGACAAGCTGAAGCAAGATCCTATTTACCAATCCCTCCGCTCGGGCAGGATATGACACAAGGTCAATTTTTAAGCGGAGTTTAACAGGTTTCAATTCAGAGTTTTTCCTTCTTCTAGGCTAGTTGCCTCACCAAGGCTGAAGAACCTAGTCTGTCCTACTATTTACCCATAGCTGGAGGGAGAATAATTGGAGTCATACCTTTCCCAAGGGTATTAGTGCTATGGGAAATGCAATCAGCCTCGTCCAGGATTTGAACTCATGTCGCCGTGTCCATTTCCTACAATGATAACTATTACATCACGGGCACCTGAAGCAAGATAACCAGTAATCATGTCAACCGCTAGTGTTATAGTAGAGTTTTCCTTCTCCTAGGTGGATAACTTTTGCTCCTAGCAGGTCCTCCAACTTACATCCAGTGTCCACATAGAACAGGTATAAGTTCTTGATGGTCAGCGAACAAAGATATGTCCATGTGTAGGAGTCCACTGAAGAATGCCACCTATGAGTTCATTCTTGCTTCTCCAACAGTATCCCGCATGTCTTGTTAATCTTCTTTGGGTTTTATGGCATATCAACCTTTGTAGGTCATTTAATGCCAAATCCATTTTTATACAAATAAACAGTTCTATTTCAAACAATTCAGTTTAGCAGAAGTACACAGTTTAATTGTCAAAAACATTTCTATTTCAAGCTATTCAGTTCAGTCAAACAGTTCAAGTAATTCAGTTTAGTATAAGTATAGTTTTTTTTGTTTACACACAGTTGAATGTCAAAACATTTCTATTTCAAATAATTTATTTTAGTGTAAGTACAGTCTCAATGTCAGAAACAGTTTTATTTCAAACAATTCCATTTAGCATAAGTATGCAGTTTAAATGTCAAAACAGTTCTATTTCAAGCAATTCGGTTTAACATAAGTACACAGTTCAAATGTCAAAACAGTTTAGCATAAGTATAACATTTAGTTCTATTTGATCCAGAGATAGAACCCTGTCAAGTGCTACCAATCTAGGCCAAAGGGAACCTGGGAGTGATAGCAATAAAAGAGTAATCCGCATTCTCCCAAAGCTCCAGCATTACTGGAACCTCACCATCAGATTTTTTAGTGTCATATCCAGGATACTCCTTAGAGGAGTCTTAACCCTCTGTAGAAAAGCAGTCAGTGTATTTTAGTGCCCAAGCCGACTAGGCAACATCTTACTTGGATGGTTTGAGAGATGAGAGGTAAGTGGCTGCACAGTCACCTTCCTTGGGGTTTTGCTTATAGGATTTGCTTTATAAACCATGTAGAATTCTTGCATAGTTTCTATTTAGGTTTTTCTCCATGCATTTTGTTAGTGTCAGTATAGTGCATCCGTACAGTATTATTGACATAGGCACAGCTTGGAAAAAATCCAGTTTTATTTTACTGAATACATCAGACCATATGATTGGTAGCCTATTGTTTGTAGTCTAAGCTTTGCTAAGCATATGCTGACATCACTTTCAGTTGATGAGATATTGCTGCTGAGGTATATGAACTTGTTTACTAATTTCAGAGGACTGCTACTTAAAGTGGAGAGGGCGCCTTCTCATTTAAAACACATGTACTCATGTTTTATTTGCATCCATGTGGAGACCAATGCTTCCTGCTGTTTGCTCCAGACTATGCAGTAGGGATTCGGCTTGGGCAGGTGTACTTTTAAGAAGCACCAGATGATCTGCATAGTCTGTGTCTGTTATCGTTTCTGCAGGATAGTCCAAGCAAATTATAAACAAATATGGGGCTGATATACCTTGTTGTGTTGTAAAGCCATGACGATATCAATAATAATAATAATAATACAGGCGGACTCTGTTGTTTCTGATACGAATAGGTTTATTTCTTTCTGCCTTCAGTCCTTGGTGACATGAGGATAGAGACACAAATTATAAGGGCCTGTGCTAACCATATTATGCTGACACCCCACCTCCTCATGCCTGGCGCATCTTGTAGTGTCTCTAAGATCTCAACTCATCTCTGCCGGTCGAGACCCAAACTGATCTGATCTGATCAGATTTGAAAAACTCAACTGCCTGCTTCAATGATTGAACCTTAACTTTTTCAAAATCCTAAAATTCTCAGGCCATCCCTTCCAGGTATGACGTCATCTACCAAATCAATTCATGTCCAGCCCATTTCCTGTCTGGGAGTTTATTATAACAGATGATGATTGTCACATCCTTTCCATGTGGGTGTGCAAGTGCACCATCTCACTATGACACTTGAGCCAAGAAACACTGAGTAGTTCAAAGCCTTACCAAACTAAATAATAAAACATAATTAAGGACAAATGATTAATATAATTAATCCTTTCCCTCATTATATACATATTTACCAACCCCTCTGCTCGGGCAGGATATGACACAAGGTCAATTTTTAATCGGAGTTTAACAGGTTTGAATTCAGAGTTTTCCTTCTCCTAGACTAGTTGCCTCACCAAGGCTGAAGAACCTAGTCTGCCCTACTATTTACCCATAGCTGGAGGGAGAATAATCGGATTCATACCTTTCCCAAGGGTATTAGTGCTATATGAAATGCAACCAGTCTATAGAAAAGGGAGCCTTCGGGTCACCCTCAACTACAGTCGCCAACTTTACTTATTTACTTATGAGGTGCATTCAATATGTTTCCAGACTTTTTTGTACAGGGTTTTAAAATTGTTGTAGACTCTTGAAAATTCACTATGTTCTTGCTATACGTCTTATGAGATGACTGACCAATCTTTATGATTTCACATTCAAATGAACTGCTACAGCAGGATTTGGAATACACCTTACTAAAGCCTGATTGTCACTGCTGGTGAATTTCAAAAATGCAATCTGGATGTGAGGACACTTTAGAAGAACGATATGCAATAAAATTCTGTTTTAAACTTGGAAAAAATGCTGCCAGAGAAACGTATGGAATGCTTCAGACTGCTTTTCGACCATCTTGCAGAAATCGAGCATCAGTTTTTGAGTGGCATAAGAGATTCAAGGAAGGCAGGGAGTCTGTGAGGGATGATGAGAGGTGTGGGAGGAGTAAACAAGTCAATTCACCAGAGTTGATTGGCCAAACGGTTAGGGTTACTGTGTTAAGGTTTTAAGAGAGTTCAAGAAGAGATTCCGTCAGAAGAAACCAGCACTCTTCAAATCAGGTCAGTGGCATTTCCACCAGGACAATGCACCAGTCCACAATTCCATCCTTGTCACAGACTATTTGAGCAAGATGGGCATCAAGACAGTTCCTCAGCCTCCCTATAGTCCAGACCTTGCTTCCTGTGACTTTTGGTTATTTCCTAAGCTCAGAGGCTGTCGTTATGAGAGAATAGAGGAGATGAAAGAGGCTGTGATGAAGGTCATTGACACGCTCACACAAGAGGACTTCGATGGGGCCTTCGAGAAGTTGTTGGAATGGTACAACAAGTGCATTGCAGCCGGAGGAGATTACTTGGAAGGGGACTAGAGTTTCATGTGTGTACTATCAATAAAAGTGTCCATATGAAAAAGTCTGGAAACTTATCGTAAGCTCCTCGTACCTTTCCTAAGGTTAGTGGTTCAAAATTGAACCTTACAGCACCACCCGAGTTTGAACTCACTTACTTCAAGGCAGCAGTCTAGCATGTTAGCCATTATACCACAGAGACTTTCCGGAGGATGAATAAATAATTGTAGAGAGAAAGAGAGTGTGTCTAGAGTCTTCTTGCAATAAATAAATATAATTTTGTACTAAATTCTTAGTTGCTGAGAACTTTTAGTGTCCAAGTCAAAAGTTTAGCAATATTTTTGTATATTGTTGACTTACAGTGTATATATCATGTGACTAAAGCAGTATCTGCTGTAGTTCATAGTGTAGCAGAAGGAATTTTGTATTTTCGTTTGGCATGTAATTCAACCGTTAGGGTCAACGCATAGTTTCACCCAATCAGGATTACTTATCTTATTCATCCCATATCATCTTTCCGGCAGCACAAATTGGGGAAGCCATCAAACACTTCTTCCTTTTCACAGAACTCCTTCGTTCAGTACAGATGTCTTACTGTCTGCTCTTCAATAGCAGCAGCATCACACCATCATGAGGGAAGCAGTCTAATTTATGGACCCCTTGCGTCTATTTCTCTTAGACCAAGGGTTCCCAGTTAAATATGAATTAGATGAATTCAATACGCCACACACTTTACACAACTTTACATCGCCCCAAGATTGGCTCTGTCGACTGCAATGCAAAATTCCGCTCCGATACCTAGCTACTTCTTCACTGGGCGACATTTTCTGGAGACATTCATGCTTCTCCCCGAAACAACCAGAACGACAAACTCACGATGACTACATCGTTTCTGTCGTCAAATAGCATCACGACTGTTGCGACACCAATGGCGAACATATCTTCCTCAGACATTCAACAATGCCTTAACCTAACGATGCACTTTTCGCTCAGGCATTTAGCTGCTAAAATGCTTTCTCAACTCTATAACAACTTCATTTCGTTTCCTTACTTCTTTCCTTCCTACGAGACTTGCAGCATAAACGTAAGCCCTTTATTCCATGCTGCCATTAAAAAATATCATAAAAACATTTTGAGATCGTACTTCTCTCTTTCCTTTATATACCTTACAAACTTAGCGAGGAAACAACTCAATGTAACAACATATAAGAATTAATAACAATATATCCTATCGTTAAAGTAGTATGATGGTAGTTGGTGTGCTGACATGTTGTGCATTGCTTCACTCCATATGTGATTTGAAAGCTGCACAGATGAATGTGTAACAGAGTTTAATTCCAGAACTTATGCTTTACAAGTTCAAACTGGCCCATTATACGGCAGAAGCAGCCAAAAACATTTGTTGTATAAAAGGTGAAGGTGCAGTTGATCCTAGTTCGGTAACAAGATGGTGCAAGAACCCCGATGATCAGAAATGGTGAGATAAAACCTAAAGCTGTGGATTCCAAATCCATGCTCCAAGCCAAAGAAGTAAATCTGGTGAGTAGCACTCAGAGAGTATCAGGCGAGCTAGGCCTGTCACAGTCCTGCATGATTAGCAAAAGCACCCAAACTGTGCCTCGCATTACTAAAATGTTGCAAAACTTTTGACTCACCCAAGTAATTTTCACAAAACTTCATAGCCATTTTAGAAAGATTTCTGTATAAGGAGTTTGCTTTATTTTTCTTTTTTATGATGAATACATGCAACCTACAATATACATACATTATCCCTGAAAATTGAGCAATTTGTATCTGTGAAAATGAATTCTTAACTATCGGAGACAAAACTCACATATTTAACTTTATGGCCACGCAATAAAAAAAAAATAGCAGTTCTCAGATTCAGCAAGGCGAAATCTTAAACATATTCTTATAAATAAAATTCCATACAGAAGCATTATTAGGTTTACAGTAAATCTAATAATAAAACAAGAAATAATAAAATCGTAATAAAAATATATATTTTAACTTAGATATTAAATTAAACTCGAAAAAATAAACAACAAAAAAACTCATAATTCTTTCTATGGAATGATGGGATAGCTTTAAATGAAGATGTCTGTACTTCTCAAGATTGAAAAAAAAAGAAGAAATTTAAACTCAAATTATTTAATGAGTGGAAATAACTAAAATCATTGAATATTGAACGGAACTTTTATTGATTTCCTTATATTCTCTTTAGATTTCCAATTTTATTTTTTTCTCTTTCTCTTCTACTTTGTCAATGTGCTCAAAAGAACCCAGTTTCAATGAATTTTTATTGAATAAGCTTTGCTTTGTCTGGGACACAGAATGCTTACAGTAGCTGCTATTACTTATTTGTCACCCACTAAAATACAGGATACAGACATCACTGCTTAACTTTAATGATCTGGCAAGAATTGGGGCTTTAAATAAGACTTGATCATAAATTAGTTTCAAAGAATTCTTATTTGATTCTAGAAATTCAAATGAACACCTTTTGTCTTTTGCCCGAATCATATTGTCTTTAATTTGTATTAATAACAGAACACTGTCAGCATGGCCTTCTTTACTGACTGCTGCAACCAGAAATTTTTCTTTCATGGAAAGTCAGTGTTTCCACCCCAGGCTCATATTAGCAAACCCATGTTTAACCTATTTGTAAAGATGTTTTATTTTTTTTCACTAAAACCTACTTCTCTATAAATATCACATATCCTTCCAAAAATTTCACATTCTTTGCACTTCATAACCACCAAAAATTTGATTAACAGACCTTTGTTCAAGCCTGGAAGACTTTGATTAGCTGCTATTTTGAATAGCCTTCAAACAAACCTTTTTTGTGAGATTAAAATCATTTTTGGTGAAAATAAAAATTATTTTGCTTTTTTCAAAAACCTCTGCCTATTCATTGAATGACCTTTGGTTTGGTTTGGTTTCTTTGTTTTAATGGCATATCAACCTTTATCGGTTATTTAATGCCAAAGCCATCCTTCTAGAAGAACAGAAGTGATACTATTTGACCCATAGCTAGGAGGATAGTGGGGTTCATACCTTTCCCAAGGGTATTTGTCCAAAAGTGAACATAAAAGCTCAACTGGGGTATGAACTCACTTACTATGATCCCACAGTCCTTAACTTTAACCATTACACTACAAAGACACCCCACTGAATGACCTTTGTGTGTGTGTGAATATATATATATATATATATCAAATGAACCCTATAAACTTCCAGTTTGTTCAAAAGAGAACAATTGAAAAAAAAAAAGTATTTACTGTAGTAATTAGTGGTCGTTTCACAGTCACTGAAAAATCCTCAGGGTTTGAGTCAATGTCGAATATAAAGAGAATTCTGTAACCTCAGGTCAGAAAGCTTAATCCAGGACTTTCTCTTCCAAGGGAAACTTTTCGTGTATCACCGTCCAGCGCAATTTCTATCTTCAATTACCAACGGTCTCACCACAAACGTCTCTAGCTTAGAAAAGTGCCCTCCTGAAAATGTCTCTTGCAATCACCTTGATATAAAATATCTCACCAACCGCAACACTTGGGTTCACTACGAACACCAGCCCTGTCTCTGTTCCTCGGGCTCTTTTTATAGGCTTAGAGCTTTGCACACGTCCTTGTCATGTGTCAATCTTGTGAGAATCCGAGATTGTGAGTTCTAAAATACAATGCTGGAGCGGCCATTTTCGCCTTTGCATGTCAGGCACACGCGAGCACGTTTTTCTGAGGGTAAGTCCATTTCTCTTCTACATTTACTATGATACAGAGAGTACAATAAAACCACTGGATAGAGCAGGAGTATTACTCTAAACAGAAGGCCTCTAATGTATTTTCACTGAAACTGCAACGGACACAGATAACGCCATTGGATAGAGCAAGTTTTCAGTAACAAAAAAAATATTTCCACGATCATTTGTTATACATTTGGACAAATGATTGATAATAATATGACATACAGAAAAGTCAAAGAAATATCGAAATAAGATTTGTCTGGTTTTTCTATTTATTATGTCAATATCAATCTTGTCTAAAGTCTGTCAATTCTGAAGTTGAAAATGAAGTTTTTGGCAATGTATTAAAAATATCAAAGTAGAAAGAAATTATGTAATGTGTAAAAAATGACGAGGAAGAAAAAGACAACTTGAAATTGATCAAACTTGAACAAAAAATCAATAATGATTGAAACAAATACAAAAAACAAAATAAATATTCAAGGAAGATTTATCTGGTGATTGATTGGTTTTCATGGCATGGCAATCTGTCGAGGTTTATTTCATGTCTAAAGGTTAGGGAATTGTGTTCATTGAATGTTCTTAATTATATTCTGACAAGGTTTTTTGGCACACAGTCCTATCAAATTAGAATAACTTTAAACAGGTTTATTTGACACAAAGATCAGATCCAAACAAATATTACCACTTGGAGTGAACCTCACCATCAGATACAGTTTAGTGTTATACCAAGACTCAAATTTTTTTTGTTGTGATTGGGTTTTACTGTTCTGCAGGGAATACAGTTAGCCTATTCATATTCTACAGTCCACATATTCTAATACCCTAAGCATATTCATATTCTACAGTCCACATATTCTAATATTCTAAGCATATTCATATTCTACAGTCCACATATTCTAATATTCTAATCATATTCATATTCTACTGTCCACATATTCTAATATTCTAAGCATATTCATATTCTACAGTCCACATATTCTAATATTCTAAGCATATTCATATTCTACAGTCCACATATTCTAATATTCTAAGCATATTCATATTCTACAGTCCACATATTCTAATATTCTAAGCATATTCATATTCTACAGTCCACATATTCTAATATTCTAAGCATATTCATATTCTACAGTCCACATATTCTAATATTCTAAGCATATTCATATTCTAATATTCTAAGCATATTCATATTCTACAGTCCACATATTCTAATATTCTAATCATATTCATATTCTACAGTCCACATATTCTAATATCCTAAGCATATTCATATTCTACAGTCCACATATTCTAATATTCTAAGCATATTCATATTCTACAGTCTGTATATTCTAAGCCCTATCAACAGAATACTGAATAAAGAGAAATCCTTTATAATAATTCATATAATCCAAATATCAATCAAAAGAAAAGTGGATGAATGAGAAACAAAATTTTTATGAAGAATTATTATGATGAAATACTTGTGAAATCTGGTGGATTTTACACAAAGTCATAAAGATTCATACATGAACCGCAGATCACAGGTTATGCCAACCTGCTTTGAGATGCAAACTGGGGGTCAAGCATGATCATGGTAAACAGTCAATGCAACCCTTTGATGAGGAGCTACCACTGGTATCATGTTGTTAGGCATCGTTCCGCTTAGTTTGACTGCATAGGTGTTCTTCGTGACCATCCACCTGTGAGCCTATGTTGCGTTTTGATCACAGAAGGTGAAAAAGTTGCTTGATGAAATTACCAAAGTGATGAACAGTAAGATTGTCAATGGTCACATCAAAATAATTCTCCAACACAAAAAAAAACAAAGTCAACACAAGTTAGAAATGTAACAATTCTTTTTGTTTGTATCATTTATTGAATACATCCGCTTTAACCCTTTTCACTACTGCCTTAATCGATTGACACTGACTGGAACATGCAGCACAGTTGTAAATGGTCAAGTAATAAGCCTTTAGTATCCCAAGTCTGACACAAGCTCTTGATTTCAGCGTTGGTGGTAGACCAACTCTCTCTGGAAGCTCTCTTCTTATTCTGCCTCTTCTAATTTCACCCAGACTCTTACTCTCTCTGCCTGAGATGCCAAAAAATCCAGCTTATACTTATGTTGTATATTGACCTTCGACCTGGCCAAACATGCCATTCCAAAGTGATGCACCGGAAGGAAGTGACACATTCCAATGGCCAGTAATTGAAAGAAATCGTGTAGGCGGATTTGGCTGACGAAATGGGACAAGGTAAAAGCCCATGAGACACTCATAGACTGATGCACCGGAAGAGAGTGACCTCTGAACTGCATGACAGTTATTTCCGCTTGATGACGATCAAACATGCCATTCCAAAGATTGAGTGGGCGATTGAACTATTATATAACTCAGTGAAGACAGAAAGTCAGGGAGTTGGAGATCAGACGAGTTAGAGACGAGATGTGGTAGGGAAAGCCACACCTGGCAGAAGGGGCCCTCGAGGCCCCCAGTAGTTTTGGAGACCCGTTGGTGACAAGATGTAGTAGAGAAAGCCAGCACTCAGCAGAAAGCTGAGCCCCCGGGCCTCCGGTTGAGCATCAGGAGAACGAGAACGGCACACGGCTATGTCCAGAGGGGCTGGTTAAGTCAATATGTTGCAGTCTTTGTTCAGTCTCCAACTCCCTCTCACACGCAAATGTTACAAATAAAGTGAGAGGTATATTTTTTTAAAGAAGTCTTCCCTCGTCTTTATTATCATGTCGTTATGATTCTTTCTGCATGAATCTGCATATGAGTATATAACACTTAGTCTGTGGTTAAACCTGCATGGAGGTTGTTTAGGTAAGGTATTTGCTCATCCTTCATGTCAATTTCTCATAATCCAGTTTTCTTTAAAACCCCTTTTTGATGGTCAGAGGGCTGGATCCACCATCTCAACTTCAAACTACCTTAATTTCTATCTCTCACCCACACCTGGTATCAGCTGGATCATAGAACTTTCTTCTTACTCTAAATCCCTCTATTTTCAACTTGCTCAGTCAACTGGGGCTTGAGAATACACCGATTGCATCTCTGCAGAGGGGTGAGACTCCCCTAATGAATGTCCTAGATATGGCACTAAATAATCAGAGGGCAAGGCTCCAGTTATGCTTCAGCTTTAGGGAATGCAGAGTACCCCTTTATTGCCATCGCTCCCAGGTCCACCCTGGCCCAGAGTTGTAGCACCTGATAGGGTCCTGTCTATGGGTCAACAAGAACTAAACTGTGTACTTATGCTAAACTGAATTGCTTGAACTAGAACTGTTTGACTAAACTGAATAACTTGAAATAGAACTGTTTTGGCATTCAACCTGCATACTTTTGCTAAACTGAATCATTTGATAAGGAACTGTTTATTTGTATAAAAATGGATTTGGCATTAAATACCCTACAAAATTTGATATGCTATAGAACCCTAACAAACATCTACATTCAACCTGCCCCTTATCCCTGGGTGGCTACAACTGTCTTTTTGTGAAGAATCTGATTTCCAAGAACAAAGGAAAGTTTCCAAATTTATCAAATGAATGGATTTTTCCTATCAGGTCAACTACATAGACTTTTCCTAATGCAAACAATCCAATTCTTCTCCAACAATTTCAGAAATAAACCTGACGGCCTGTCTTGTCATTTTTATTAATTTCAATCTCTAGGTATTTTCTTAGTCCAAATAGTATTAATCAATTAAGATTCCCTTATCAGACCTACCTGGTTATTTTTTTAATTTTTGAATTTTTTTAAAGGCAAAACAAATATCTTCCCTTTCTGATAATCTCAGAAATAATCCTTTTTTCACCTGAATCCAATTAACTGTCCAAGGGGGTGTCCTCGTGGTGTATTGGTTAAAGTGATGGACTGCGGGATTGTAGTACACGAGTTCGTACTCCAGTCGCGCTATTAAGTTCACTTTCAGGCAAATACACTTGGGAAAGGTATGAACCCCCTTATCCTTCCAGCTATGGGTTAAATAGTACCACTACTGTTCTTCTAGGAGAATGGCTTTGGCATTAAATAACCTATAAAGGTTGATATGCCATTAAACAAAGAAACCAAACCTAACTGTCCAAATCATCTTTTAAGGTTCCAATATTTTTCATAGACCAAATAATATACAAGCAATTAAGATACTTTTAAGAACACATCTCTTAACCTTTCTCATTTAGTCTACTTACTTTCAGTTGATCACCCAACTCCACATTCCAGCGTCATGACCTATATTATTGAGTATGTATTATTGACATCCATTAATCTTTCATGACTATGGATCTGTCACTGGATCTAAATAGAAGCCAGGCTCACATGAAAGACCAGCAGTTGCTCAAGCAGCAAATCTCCTCTCTTCATGCCACTGATATTGTCCAATCGAAAGAATAGAGCTGATATTACTTAATACCTGTGCCATTTAAAGAATTTTCATGATGAATTTAAAGATAATGCTAGACTGCCGCGACCGGCCTACGAACGTCAACAGATCGGATTACATTTCGCCCTAGAGAAATAACATCCGGGCGCGGCCGGAAATGATGAAGCCCTTTTTCGATTTTAACCGGGCGTTACAGCTAAGAAAGGGATAAATTAATATTTATCAACATTTGCAAAACACTTCTGCCAGAAATAATTCTATAAAAATGGAAGTAATACTTTTTGCTAGCCTATACTGGGCTAAAGAAATACTTATTTTCTGCGTCCATTTTTTGTAGAAGAACTTTCTATCCATGTGGCGCGACAGTAGTGGAGTTCCCTTTCTTCCATATAAAAAGGCTTCAGGCGACGAAAATTAAGAGGTCTATGCAGACGCTCTCAGGGGCCACTCGGCTCCACGAGACTCGGGTCCTACATTATCGTGGTTGCACCCACCTCACCGCCACTTCTAGTGGTGGATTCAACAACCTTTTTTTACGGTCCTTTTTAAGGGCTATGAGAGGTCACCTTCTGTGGGTCGGTGCATCTCTGGCGGTCAGTAATGACCAGTCGAAATAGACGGCCTGGAGGCAAACATGAAGACGGATTCTAAGACCAGCCGGTCTTAACCCTCGCTCGGTTCCGATAGTCCGATAAGCTGCGCAGTGCTAATGGTATGGTCCAGCCTTTAGCTACCGCTTTGATATCTGCGCAGCGCTAAGATAACGCCCATCTTAGCCTCGGCCTCCTGGCCTGTCCGCACGGCTTTGGCGCGACCCAGCCATAGTCATCGTCCGCACGGCTTTGGCGCGACCCAGCCATAGTCATCGTCCGCATGGCTTTGGCGTGACCCAGCCATAGCCATCGTCTGCACGGCTTTGGCGCGACCCAGCCATAGTCATCGTCCGCATGGCTTTGGCGCGACCCAGCCATAGCTATCGTCTGCACGGCTTTGACATGACAAAGCCTTCGCTCCTGTCCAATACGTCCGCACGGCTAGGGGGCACGACAAAGTCCTAGCCTTTCCTCGACTCGTTCGCTCGATCTCATCTGTACTAAGGCCCAGCAAACCTTAACCTCGGTCTCAGATCTTTCACTTGGTCCGTAACACTAAGACACATCTTAGTCACTAGCTCGCCCGACACTACACGACCAAGCTGCCATAACCGAACTCGACCTCGACGCTCTTGCAAGGTATCACGCAGTCCACGTAACGACTTGCTGTTACGGACTGTCCTACCACTGCAACAACTGGCTCATGTACGACCCGCTGTACGAGCCAGAAACCAGATTGACACACCCCCGGTTAACCCAACGTACTGTCAAAACTGGGATATCGATCTACCGACCACGACGCACCTAGCAATGCAGCATCTAGTCCACATAACGACTCGCTGTTACGGACTACACTAGCATCGCAACAACTAGCTCACGTAACGACTCGCTGTTACGAGCTAACAACCACGACTCGACCATACCAACGAAATGTCAAAACCGGGACATCGATTTACCAGCGACCAACTTCGGCATTCCGCAATGTCTCGACCGACCTCAGCTGCCCACGACGACTGTCCAATGGTATCCAACGACCTGACCGAATCTCAGCTTACCAGCATCAAACATCCAGCTGTATCTCCACGACTCGACCTATACCAGCTACCCTCATCGAACGTCCAGCTGCGAGCATCTACAACATGACTATACCAGCTTACGACATAACCCATCCTAGCTGAAGACTACATACAACCGCCACGGACATTTACATACACGTTTGTAATTCCGGCAATAAAATCATCACTTTTGTTGTATCTATTATCCTGCTTTTTGTTTCCTTCATATGGTTTCCAGTATTCTTATAAAATACAAATAATTTGCAAAACAATTTTATGGTTTCAAGTATTCTCATCTAATAGAAATAATTTGCAAAACAATTATATGGTTTCAAGTATTCTTATCTAATAGAAATAATTTGCAAAACAATTTTATGATTTGCAGTATTCTTATCTAATAGAAATAATTTGCAAAACAATTATATGGTTTCAAGTATTCTTATCTAATAGAAATGATTTGCAAAACAATTTTATGGTTTCAAGTATTCTTATCTAATAGAAATGATTTGCAAAAATTATATGGTTTCAAGCATTCTTATCTAATAGAAATAATTTGAAAAAAATTATATGGTTTCCAGTATTCTTGTAAAATACAAATAATTTGCAAAACAATTTTATGGTTTGCAGTATTCTTATCTAATAGAAATAATTTGCAAAACAATTTTATGGTTTCAAGTATTCTTATCTAATAGAAATAATTTGCAAAACAATTATATGGTTTCAAGTATTCTCATCTAACAAAAAACAATTTTCAAACAAATCTACATGCTCCACAGATAATGCCACTCCAAGTCAGTGTGGATTTGGTTGAATTGCCAATGAAAGGTTACTCCATAGTATCCAGAGCTCTAGACATTTATTGTATATATTTCATATTCACAATATGATACATGGCAAAAAATGTCCTTGAGATACACACACACACACACACATACATATATATATATATATATATATATATATTAATTAATCCAATAAAACACTTATGCTTTATTCTTCTTGATTGTTGTTAAATATGCCTTAGCAAACTTTGCAACGGCTACAGACAACCACTTCAAAGACATTCTTAACTTTGCCTCTCCTTTCGTCTTTTAGTGCACATTATTTTCAGTGTTTTTATCCAGTAATCCCTCATCTTATTAACCAACTTAGCAGATAAGACCTGAACACACACAGCTGTCACTGGGCTGAAACTCCCCAGTCTCATTGCAGTCATATAACAGTTTCAAAACACAAACACAATTTACAAAGCTTTGATGTGATATTAACAGCATGGTTTGGACTAAAGAAAATGTTTACAAAAAGACTACACAGGTGAACTTGACAACTGAGCTGACTTTAAACTTTCAGATCAAATTACAGTCCGTTTTTATTTATTACGTTATTATTAAAATAAGTTTTTTTGTTGCTGATTTTTTTTTTATACTGGCAGTAATTTTCTTGCTTGCTTTCTCATGATATTTTTGAAGATATCAGTTTCTAGCCTGAAACTCAATGTATCTAAAAAGTCACTTACTAAGTTTAGACTAGCTTGGCACAAGGCCAGAATTATATTTTTGTTTCTTTGTTTAATGGCATGTAAACCTTTGTGGCTTATTTAATGTCAAAGTCATCCTTACAGAAGAATAGCAATGAAGCAATTGTTGAAGGGATAAGAGGGTTCATGCCTTTCCCAAATTTATTAATCTGAAAGGGAACAAAATAGCATGACTGAAGTCAGAAGTATGGAAAAACCTAGTGTGAGTCAAGCTCACTACTATCCTTGTTCCATAAAAATTATATCATGTGAATTGTTTCCAAAAAAATCTAAGCATTTGGCACAAGGTCAGAAGTATAGGGAATCTATTGAGGACTGAACTCATTATTTGGTATTAGTCATTTACTAAGTTTTGCTTAGTTTGGCACAGGACCAGGGAATACAGTGTATTCTAAGCCACACCGACAAGGCAATTCAAGATGTATGTCATTATCAACATAAGCACTGATTATAGTAAGCAAGTTACAAATCACACATAAAAAAAATATAAAGCATCAGTAAACTGTATAGATGCTAAAATAGCTGATATCAATAAAAATGTTTCTTCACAGCAACTTTCAAGCATATCTTACCTTTTGAACTGCCATGTCATGTTTCTGCTGAAGCCGGAGTTTTTCTTCATGAAATTGAGCTTCCATTAGTTTGGTCTTCCTTTCAAGCTGTGCAATCAAAAAACGGTATTATCAGAAAACATTGGTACAAGAAAGTAGCCACCACCACCAACAAAAAAAAGCCAGGATCAAAACTACAAATCAAATTATTTCTTTGGAAAGGCACATTCAAAAGCATGGGTCTCAAACTCAAGGGCTCAAAGAGGTCCTTACATCCTGGGGAAGAGGTATAGCTGGTCAAAAATAAGGTGGAAGCATGGCGTACAGTGTTGGCTAACCAGCAAAAACTTACATTAACTAGCTCTGTGCAAACACTGGATGCCATCTAGAGGACCTACCAAAAGTGTTGGCTGATAGGGATGAATAGTAAGAGAGTGAATGGAATTTGTGCTGTTGATACACCATGATTATGATGATGATAATGTTGAGCTGCAATACAGTTGATAGGCTGCTATCTATTTTTTCATCAAAATAAGCGCACCTATGATTGTAAATGGAATATGTGAATGTGATATCTTGTTTACAAGTGAAAATGAAAAATTTAGGTATTTCTTTTTTAAAAAAATACATATAGCAAATATTGTAATATATTTTTGACAGAATTATGAAGGTAAAAATTGGTAACAATTATTCTGAAACACAGAATATACCCTCTAGTGTTCTTCAGGGATCAGTACTGGGAACTTTATTGTTTTTAATATTCATAAATGATTCACCTAATAATTAACAATATAAAATCAAAAATAAAACTTTTTTGCTGATGAGGTTAATCTGCTTGTTAGATGATAACTATCAAAAGAAAGAACACAGTTGGATCTAAATAAATTGTCATATTGAGAAGATATTTGGAAATTAAAGTCTAATATCCAAAAAATGTAAAGTACTAAATATTGGATACCAAAATATTCATATTTGAATATAGATTAAGCAACAAGGAAATCAAAAAGTAAATGAGGAATGCAATCTAGCGGCTGGCTTTGATGATACATTCAAAGCTGACAATCATATTTTGTTTATTGTATTGAGAGCAAATTGAATGGTTGGTTGGATGGGTAGAAATATTATTTCAAGGGAGGCAAGTGTTGTTTTGAAAATATATAAAACCAAAATAAGACCTCAACATAGAATATTATACTCAGGTCTAGACTTCAGTGTCAAGGCATGGAAATTGGAAGGTAATATTCAGATTGGAGGACATACAAAGATGAGTGACAAAACTAATATAAAGAATGAAAGATTACAGTTATAGGGAGAGATTTAATTGGCATTGTGGGTAGAGTGTTTGCCAATGGTCCGGAAGACATGAGTTCAATCCCAGGTTGATTCATACCAAAGAGTCTAAAATGGTACTTGATTCCTCCTAGCTTAACACTCAGCATTATAAGATCAACAGTAAGTGGAGCAATCCAAGGAAAGGAGTAGTGCCTTCCCCTACTACAGAAAAGAGAGCCTTCGGGACACCCATTACTACGAGTGGTCAACTTACTTACTCACTAACGTTACTAGAGAGAAGAATGAGAGGTGATCTAACTGAAACTTTCAAAATAATGGAATTTCTAATTATGGTGAAAATCTTTTTCAATATTTCTCCTTAAACTGGAAATTTACTGTCAAGACAGATTTCAAAAACTAAGTCTACTCACCAAATGGATTTTTTTGCTAATAGAGTAAAATACTTTTTGGAAGAAATTGCCTAATCAGATCAAAAATAGCATTTGTGTGAAAAAAAAGATAAAATTGGTTCATTTCAGAAAAAATGCTAAGACAAAGAATTTAAGAGGGCATTTTTGGGAACTGAATTTCTTAACAGAATTTGATTTCTATGATTGTATTACAAGAGTATTTGTTCTTTGCAAAAATTCTCTCTCTTTTTAAAGGTCGATTTGAGAAGATAGTAAAAAGCTAAGATGCTTCATCATCATCATCATCATCATATCGTGCTGGCAGCACGGATATCCCTGACCCTCTCTCGCCACTCCTCCCTATCGTTCATCGCCCTAAGTAGGTCTTCAGGACAGCAACCTGTATCCTCACATAGCTGCTGAATGTACGTTCGTGCTGGTCGTCCTGCTTTTGCGCGGCCATGTGTGGGGATCCATAAGAGTACATCTCTTATGAGTTCATCTCTGCTTCTCCAGCAATGTCCTGCATGTCTGGTTCGCCTTGGCATAACAAAGAATAATAGTACAAAATTTAAGGGACAAACTTCCACTTTCGGCAAATTCCCTTTTTTCCATTCTATTATATTTCATGGGTAAATTGAAAGAAATTGTACTATGAATATCATTAAAACAGAAAACAAAATAAAATTAAAAATTTTATCCCATTTTAAAGCAATAATAGATATAATTTCTGTTTAAAAATCCACTTTCAAAGATTTTTTATAATTTTCTATTTGTGTGTTGTTTGTAATCTTGTAGGGAATAAATAAATAAATTTTCAAATTGAACTAAAATAATTATTGAAATATACAGAAATTCTCAGAGGCCTCTGACAGGAAGAGAGGTGACGCATGTGCAAAGAAAAGGGATCATCCCAATAAAAGGAGGAATCTCCCTCTTTTTCAGCAGCGACCAACGGAGTGCGAACACCTAGATCTTTCTTGCTAACTAATGGAGAAATGCCATGCATTCGTCTTGAGACAACACATTGGCTAACCCTTCCACTGGTAATAATTGTCTCTTTCACTACCAACCCATAGCTAAAACACCGGACTTAAACAAATTCTCAAAAGCAAATAACATCGCTAAGGCTTTATATACCGAACACGTTGTTTAAGCTTTAAATACCGAATAAGGACACAAATATACCTAAGAGACAACTAACGCATTTTTAACACCTTGACTGGGAGATTCAACCATTTCATTTGTATTCAGGAAGAATTTCCTCACCCACTGATTAGTTGTTGAACCTAGAAATAAAGGAAAGATATAAAAGATATCTTTGCCTCCAATCTTTTACTATCTTCTTTCATATAGTTCTTTTACAGCCTTCATATCCAAGAGGTTAAACCAGCAAGACAAAGAGGGGTAAGAATACAATAACCCAGAATGGAGTCAGATAGCAAATGGCAATACAGCTTGCCTTATGACCCCATAAGCTCAAGTATGCACTCCATACCAATATTGTTTGTCAAATCTACTCCTTCTCACATTATGAAACAAAAAATTCCTCATGTTCTATTGTGTGAGTTAATTTTCAATACTATAATACCACTCTTTCATGACAATAAGACTCTAAAACAAGCCAAAGCAAATTTCACTAACATTCTTATTAATAATATTTTTGAAATCTAAGGATAAAATTGGATTATTTCTGCTTTTTAGGTTTTGACCTTGAAGTGAAAGTGACAGCAATATTAAAGTACATTCTATTCTTCTTTTGTGAGAAACTTGGTCAAGGAAGGGCCATAAATTACCAAATTTTAGGAAAATATTAGTCTTGAAAATTGTTCAGCTGAGTATCAGAGAAAAATAGTTTGCAGGTCATGTGTCTGGGACCCTTGTTCTAAAGGATACTAATAGACATTTATTTTCAAAGATATTTACTGTGCTTTGTAGAATTTTTTGAATGGTTTCAAGTCAGTTTTATGAAGACCTTGTTATAGATTATCAATGAAAGGAGGTGCAGATCTTAAGATAAACATTCAGGAATGTAAAAACATCAGAAACTGGTATCACAGTTCATAAATCAAAAGTACGAAGGGGCATAAATTCAAATGTCAAGATCAATAGAACAAGTAAAAAAAAATTTCAATCCTGAACAGTAAAGCACTCCTTTGATATGAACTCCAACAAGGCAAATTTGAAACAGACTTTGTCAAAAAGCAATGACTTTTTATAACTGAATGATTTTAATGGCATGTCAAACTGTCAAGAGTTATTTCATACCAAGAGGTTAGAGAATCACATTCACTGTATGTTTATATCAACATTTTTTGTGGAGTTGTTTCTTAAGAGATTTTCTTCATACAATTAATATCAAGTATTCCTATCTAATACAAATAATTTGTACACGTATGAATAGTTTCAAGTATTCCTATCTAATAGTAATGATTATATCAAATGTAAATAACTTCCAAACAAACCTATTTGACTCACAGATGGGAACCTTATAGGCAATACTCCTTCAAGTCAGAATGGATTTATAAGTAATAGCAATGAGGAGGTATGTAATACTTCCCGGAGATCTAGAACAGGAGCCTCACCCTCAGAAGTAGTTTAGTCTCATACGCAGGACATTCCCTTTTTAGGTGGGTCTTTACAGGAGATACAATCAGTGTAGTAATTTACTAAGCATTTTGCTTAGATGTGGCACAAAGCCATATGAATGGAGCGCCCCATGAGACTCGAACTCACTCGTGAAGGTTTCCTAGTCTAGCTTGCTAACCTTTACATTACCCAAAGTTCCCTTAATTCACTAGGCTTTTTTTGCTTAGATGTGGCATGAGGCCATATGAATTGGACACCCAATGAAACACAAACTCACTCATGAAGGTTTGCTAGTCTAACTGGCCAACCATTACACCACCCAAGGCATCCAGGGATACAGTCAGCGTATTTGAAATTTTACCAACAGGGCTGTTTTTATAACTGAAAGCAGACAGTGATCAGTTGTGACTTACAAGGAACTGTGAGAATTAACATATCTAAATGTCTATATTAAACTCACTTAATTTTTAGAGGAACTTTCCTTTTTCGGCAGACAGCACAGAAAATTTTTGTTGTAAGACAGTTTTTCACTAATACGAAAAGAAAAAAGAATGGAAATAAATAAATATAGAAATAAAATAAAGATTTAGTACAAATCTATTTGTTAGCTAAAGACGAAGAAAAATTGCTCTTTTATTGCCGCAGTGTTTGAGAAACCACAGGAAAAGCAGAAAACTTTCATCTGGACAAATAAGATCCAAAAGAAGAATCTAATTAGCCATCCCTTTCTTTGCTGAAGAATGCTAACAGTGTCTGATGAGAAGCCATACACAGTTCAACCAATGGTATAATGAATAAGAAATTCAAGACATTTTCTTCAATTACTAAATCTCTAACAATTATTATGAATTTATTTTCCAGACATGTCATTAGCAATTTAATAAAAATCAAATTGACTCTTCAAAATTGCCTTTTGAATTAAACTCCAGGCTATTTTATGGTTATTTGCGTTACCATTGTTCAATCTATCTATCTATCTTGGTTCATTATGAATATCTATATATCTATCTATCTCAGTTCATTATGAATTCCCATCTGTTTATATCTATCTATCTATGTTTATATTTATCTCTCTATTTTCATATCTATCTTGGTTCATTATGAATGCCCATCTATCTATCAATCTATCTATCTATCCCAGTCTGTTCTCATCTATCTATCTATCTATCTATCCTAATCAATTCGTATCTATCTATCTATGTTTATATCTATCTAACTCAGTTCATTATGGATGCCAGTCTGTTCATATCTATCTATCTTGGTTCATCATGAATGCCTATCTATCTATCTATCTATCTATCTATCCTAATCAATTCGTATCTATCTATCTATCTCAGTTCATTATGAATGCCAGTCTGTTCATATCTATCAATTTATCTATCTATGTCCATATCTATCTGATTAGGTTCAGTTTCTTTGTTTAATGGCATATCAACTTTTATGGGTTGTTTAATGCAAATGTCATCATTGTAGAAGGACAGTAGTGATACTGTTTAACCCATTGCTGGAAGGGGTAAGGAAGTTTATACCTACCTATACATGTCAGTTTATATGAATAAAGGTCAATCTTTTCATATCTATCTCAGTTTTTCATATCTATCTCAGTCTGTTCATATCCACTCTATTGAAAAACTAAAATTTTAAAAAAAATCTTTAAATAATAAGTTTATAAAGTTACGATTATTTTTATCATACTTCAAACAAATAAAATTTAGACAAAAATGAAAACTCTAACTACAAGATCTCTCATTATTCAGTGGGTTAACACAAACGATAATATGTTGCAAAAAACACTTTATTTACTGATATGTATTTACTCATAGGTCCTCCAACACAGAAATGATGCAACACAGGGTTCATTTTTTAAAGTATGGTATTTCTATTTTCTTTTTTTGATAATCTTTGAAAAGATTAATTCTCTTAAATCTATAATCTATAATTCTCTTAAATTTATAACCAGTTGATTTGCAGAAAATATGATTTCTAAAAGATCCAACTTGAATTTTTAATCACTTTACAAATCTTATA
Organism: Sepioteuthis lessoniana; assembly: GCA_963585895.1. NCBI lineage: Eukaryota > Metazoa > Mollusca > Cephalopoda > Myopsida > Loliginidae > Sepioteuthis > Sepioteuthis lessoniana. The sequence continues at coordinate 13,020,743 of OY757927.1, read as the reverse complement.
TAATTCCCTTGTTGTCTGTCAGATTTTGATCCTAAAAGAAAGGTTAAAATGAACGAGTCATTGTACATTATTTAATAACAAATCCTCTTTATACATATATATTAAATATATAGGATTTGGTTTGGTTTGATGGCATATCAACCATTGTAGGTTATTTAATGACAAATCCTCTTTATACATATACATTAAATATATAGGATTTGGTTTGGTTTGATGGCATATCAACCATTGTAGGTTATTTAATGCCAAATCCTCTTTATACATATATATTAAATATATAGGATTTGGTCTGGTTTGATGGCATATCAACCATTGCAGGTTATTTTAAGATAAATCATCTTTATACATATATATTAAATATATATGATTTGGTTTGGTTGGGTTTTATGGCTTATCAACCATTGTAGGTTATTTAATGACAAATCCTCTTTATACATATACATTAAACATATAGGATTTGATTTGGTTTGGTTTGATGGCATATCAACTATTGTAGGTTATTTAATGACAAATCCATTTTTATATATATATAAACAGAGAGAGATGGATAAATTATAGACAGATATAATTATTATGTAAATGCAAATCTAACATTATTATTATTAAATGGAAAATTTAGAATAATAGTATGAATTTGCATTCATGCTCATCCCAAACTATTCTATAATTTAGGAAATAATATAAAGCAGGTGTTCATGAGTAAATAGATTTTTAGCAAAAGTATGATGGAAGAAAAAAGGACTGATGCTTCTTACCTCATATTTGGCTGGACACTTTCCTGTTTTAAGGTCGTCTTCAGACGTGGAAGCTGAAATTAGAAGACTGAATTAATGATAGACGTTGGATCAAGACAGAATGATTCCTATAGACTTCATGCGGATTTTCATTCATCTTATATGACGATGATTCAATAATGTGATATATATATATATATATATATAAGAGTCATTCAATAATGTGAGATGTATATATATATCTATGAGTCATTCAATAATGTGAAATATGTATATATATATATATATATATATATATTATCTAAATAGGTTTGATTGTTTCTTTTTTAAAATCTTCAAATGAAGACGGTCTAACCCCTAGACATAAGAATTATCCTAATTTACAAAAATCATATGTAAAAATAAGAATAAAAACTGTTTTCAAATCCTCAAAGAACTAACTATGAAAAATAAAAAATCCACTATAAATAAAATAGGATTCACCACAAGTATAAATAGAATATGTTATTCAATAACTAAACACCCATCCTAACAGAATGAACCAACCCCGCCCCATCTATAATCTATATATAAAAAAACCCAACTCCAAATAAATATAAAACTCGCAGCAACTATCTAACACAACCCCTGAAGATGACCAGTGAAATGGCCAAAAGTGCTGGGAATAATATAGGGTTTTTTCTTTACGAACTTGATCCAGAAGTAAGAAGACTAGAGAGAAGACTTGAACATCTTCAATTAAAGATTTTAAAAAAGAAACAATCTACAGTATTCGACCAAACCTGTTTAGATAATGATATTGCTGCCTAAGTATACAATGTATATATATATATATATTTTACATGGTACAGCCTGTGACCCTGGGTTTCATACATTCAGCAATTGTCAGACAAAGTGAAGATTTAAAAAAAAAAGATGAATATGGTTAATGTTTTTGTTCAAAAAGTGGGAGTTATTTAACATAGCACCCTCTTTTCTTCATTGACTGATGATTACTGAATGCATGAAACCCAGTGTCACAGACTATACTATATATATATATATATATATATATATATATATGTACAGGCTCTATCATTGATATTGAGCACTATTTAACAATACTGTAAAATTTAGTCCTCCATTAACTCACCAAGTGAGCTAGTAAGAACCATAAAATTCTTATATATATATATATATATATATATATATATATATATATATATGAGAGTCATTCAATTAATAAGTGAAACTTTAAAAAAATAATAATAAATCTTTTAGTTTTTCAAATTTTTTTCCTATAAATGTAAATTCTGCCATGTTTGGAATTGGTTTATAGAAAAAATTATTTTAATCTTGCAAAACTATTTGCTCTCAAGCAATTCAAAATAGCAGCAAATCAGACTTTCCCAGGCTTGAACAGAGGCCTGTCATCAATTTTTTGGTGGCTGAGAAGTGCAAACCATGTGAAATTTACAGAAGAATGTTTAAGACAAAAGAATCTTTACAAATGTGTTAAACGTGGCTTTGTCATTATGAGAGGAAAAGACAGTCCATGGAGTGGAAACATACTGGTTGGTTGGTTGGGTTTTATAGCATATCAACCTATGTAGGTTATTTAATGCCGAATCCATTTTTATACAAATAAACAGTTCTATTTCAAACAACTCAGTTTAGCATAAGTACACAGTTTAACTGTCAAGACATTTCTGTTTCAAGCTATTCAGTTTAGTCAAACAGTTCTAATTCAAACAATTCATTTTAGTAAAAGTATAGTTTTTGTCCACACAGTAAAATGACAAAATTGCTCTACTTCAAACAATTTAGTTTAGCTTAAGTACAGAGTTTAAATATCAAAACAGTTCTATTTCAAGTAGTTCAGTTTAGCATGAGTACACATTTTAGTTCTATTTGATCCACCTATCAGGTGCTACCACTTCGGGCTAGAGTGGACCTGAGAGCAATAGCAATGAAGGGGTGCTCTGCATTCCCCAAAGCTCCAGTATTACTGGAACCTTGGCATCAGATTGTTTAGTGTCATATCCAGGACACTTGTTTGGGTATCTTACCCCTCTGCAGAGGTGCAGTTGTATATTTAGCAGCCCCAGCTGACTGGGCCATGATTGGTTTGTTTTAGGTTTTATGACATATCAACCACTTTCTAAATATTAAATTCAGCAAAAGTCAACAAAGTTTAATGGTTCCAAGTACTGCTATCTATCACTAACAATTCAATATCAGTCATTTGTTTATACAGAGTTAAATGATCAACCAGTTCTATTTCTATCAATTCAATTTTTCTTTTGCACTCAGTTTAAATGTCAAATAGTTCTATTCAACCTATAGATAGAACCCTATCAAGTGCAAACTCTCCAGAAGAGAGCAGACCTGGGAGCGATGGCAATGAAGGAGTACTCCACATTCCCAAAAGCTCCAATATTACAGGAGCCTCACCATCAGATTGTTTTGTGTTATATCTAGGACACTCATTGGGAGGTGGTGTCTTACCCCACTGCAGAGATGCAGTAGGTGTATTCTACAGCTGCAGTTGACGGGGCTAGGAAACACACTGACTCTAAAGTAAAGAACAAGTTCTTGGTGCAGCAGTCAATAAAAAAGGACTGTAAATAGTGCTTTCTTTAACAAACTCTTTAGGTAAAATTAATCTTATTGAAGGACTAAGACTAGCTCATTGGCCTAGTGGTTAGAGTGTTCGCCAATGATCCAGGAGACCTTGGTTCAATCCCAGGTCGTGTCATACCAAAGACTTCAAAAATGGTACTTGATACTTCCTTGCTTAACACTCAGCAATATAAGGTACATATCAAGGGTAAAGGGGAGCAATTCAGGGAAAGGAGTAGCACCCTCCCCTACACCTCGGTGTAGTAGCTATTGAAAAGGGAGCCTTCTGGTTGCCCTCAACTACGATCACCAACATACTATTGAAGGCCTCTCAGGTACAATGCATATCTATCCCATTGAATAAAGGATTGAGTTCAAAATTCCTTTTTCCTGACAATGATAGACACCTGAAAAAGATTTGGGGATACGACGACTGAAATGTTGTCACTGTTATAACAACTAAGATGAAGATGTTATGTTATATACAGGGAACAACAACCGTCATGCTTTTTTTTCCTTCAAAATAAGCCACTAACAATAACAGCAGAACTGATTATATATATATATACATACAGGGTGGAACGATAAAATTGTCGCCCTAGAAAAGACATGATTTCATTTCCGTTTAATGAAAACTGGTTTTTTTTTTTTGTTGCAGACCATCTACTAGTTGGCCAGTTGTGTACAAATCCCAACAGCGATAGGAGCCTTCTATCATGTCTGAAAGTGACACAATGTTCAACGAGCGAGATCGGAGATGCACCAATGTACAAATCCTCTCTACCGATCCAAGTTATCACAACAGGACCATTGCCAGCACCCTCAAAATGCAAATCTGGATTGCCACGAATAACAGGGATGTGCCCAGGGTGATGAAAATAAAGTTTTTGGCTACAGTTATGGTCTTTGGTGTAGTTTCAAGTGAGGGCCACATCATGCCACCTCACATCTTCGAAGTTGGCTTGAAAGTTAACACCAAAGTGTACCTGGATGCACTGAAGAGTGTGGTGATCCCCTGGTGCAATCAGTTGGCCGGTGGCAGATCCTGGGTGTGGCAACAGGACTCGGCGCTGGCCCACAAATCCAAAGAGACCCAGGCTTGGCTTCAGAAGGAACGCTACGACTTTGTAACCTTCTCTCACTGGCCCCCCTCCTGTCGAGAACATCACCAACATGACCTCCCATAAAACCAAAGCCAGCCTGATCACTGACATCCGCTGAGTATTCGCCGAGCTTCTGCCGGCGCTTGTGAAAAAGGCATGCTCCCAGTTCCGGATCTGTATTGAGGCTGAAGGCAGCTACATTGAATAGATGTCAGCTCTACAACATAATCAAATTACCTGAATTGATTTTTTGAATGAAAGCTTTAAAATAAAGCTGTTGTGTTGTTTTCTTTAGGACAACAATTTTATCGTTCCACCCTGTAGTATCACTGTTGTTTTTCTACAAAGATAGCTTTGGCATTAAATAACCCACAAAAGTTGATATGTCTTTAAATATATTAAACCAAATAAAACCAAAAAATCTCCATAGTCTGTTTTTGTCTTTTTATTAGAAATTATTTCCCCTGTAATATTAAAACGCAACACAAGTGAAGCATTAAGTGGAAGTAATAAAAACACAATAAATTATTTCTTAATCATTACACCTGAATATAAAATGTTCAGTGAACATAGAAGCTGTTAATAACATTTACATTAATACATAAGGCTTTATTTAATACATAAGGCTTTATTTAATTAGATTTGCATGAAATGCTTGACAGATTTGGTGCCAGTTGGTTAGAAAAAACAAAGCCGATTGCATGAATCATTAACAATTTTGTACTCACGCCTTAATGAGGTACCCAGGGTACTGACAGGCTTGCTCCACTGCACAGATGAACCACCCTACAAAGGAGTAAAAGAATTGAGGGAAAAATAACATTATATGCAATATGAGTTCATAGGACAAATGGTGTCAGTATTATTATATGGCTGCACCTGGACATTAATAAAGTGCTTGAAAAAAAATCTACATGATGGTTTGATTTGGTTTTATGGCATATCAACCATTGTAGGTTATTTAATGCCAAATCCTCTATATATATATATATTGAATATATATGATTTGGTTTGGTTTGGTTTTATGGCATATCAACCATTGTGGGTTATTTAATGCCAAATTGTCTTTATACATATATATTAAATATATAGTATTTAGTTGGGTTAAGTTTTATGGTATATCAACCATTGTAGGTTATTTAATGTCAAATCCTCTTTATACATATATATTATATATGTAGGATTTGGTTTGAGATGAGTTTTATGGCATATCAACCATTGTGGGTTATTTAATGCCAAATCTTTATACATATATATTAAGTATATAGGATTTAGTTTGGTTGGGTTTTATGGCACATCAACCATTGTAGGTTATTTAATACCAAATCCCTTTTTTATACATATAAACAGTTCTATTTCAAACAATCTAGTATAGCATAAGTCAACATTTTTTTTCTTTACACACAGTTAAATGTAAAAAACAGTTCTATTTCAAACAATCCAGTTTAGCATAATTATACTGTTTAGTTTTATTTGACACATAGATAGGACCCTATCAGGTGCTACCACTCAGAGCTAGGGTGGACCTGGGAGCAATGGCAACGAAGAGGTACTCTGCATCCCAAAAAGCTCCAGCATTACTGGAGCCACACCATCAGATTGTTTAGTGTCATATCCAGGGCACTCATTTGGGAAATCTTACCCGTCTGCAGAAATACAGTTGGTGTATTCTGCAGCCCCAGCCAAGTGGGCCAGGAAACTACATGAGAATGCTGCATGCCATATTAAAGAAAACCCCCCAAAAAACAGCAGCTATACGGTCACTTGCTTCCCATCTCACAAACTATCCAAGTAAGATGAACAAGACATGCTGGCCATTGCTGGAGAAGCAGGGATGAACTCATAAACTGTTGTCCTCCCTATATAATGGACTCGTCCTCCTCTATAAATACACGTCAACAAAATTATCAGATTTCACCAATCAGCGTGACATAATGACACGTGATACCATTTGCCTAGCTGACGGATAGTCACTACCCCACTACTCTCGGCTTCAGTTTAACCAGGTTAACTTGTATCTTGTTTCTGTTACTTGAATATTTTTTTTTTTTCTATCAACCCTTTTTGTGTTCCTCGTGTCTTTCTTTTGTCAGCATCACAACATAAACAAAATTCTCCAGTTAATTCTCAGTTACAGACATATCAGTGTTGGCCAACTGGCAAGGACTTATAGTCATCAGTTTTGTGCCGACACTGGATGTCATCTAGAGGACCTGTCGATAGAGATGGATGGTGAGAGAGAGTCAAACAAATCCATGCAATTAGCCTAACTCAGTTATGATGATATGTTCGGATGAGCTTAGATTTACACAGTACAAAGTTAAATGAGAAAGAAGACCAAGTTGTTCCAATCTTTCAAGATGGAGGATGCTCTTTGTCTAGACAGCCCAGTCAGCTGTGGCTGTAGAATACACCAACTGCATCTCTACAGAGGCTAAGACCAAGAGATTTGGGGAATGTGGAGTACATCTTAATAGTAATCGCTGCCTGATCCACTCTGACCTGGAGTGGTAGCACCTGATAGGGTCCTATCTATGGGTCAAATAGAACTGTTTGACTTTTGTCTTTAATGGGAATCCTTTTGAGATGAGGCTTCTTAATTTGAGAATTAATTTTTTATTTATTGCGGACTTTTTGTCCTCATCTTGGTTGTTTCTTTTCACTACGTTTCAGCCAAATTTCACCTCTGGCCTTCTTCAGGTGATTAACCGCGACCTTGGATAGGAATGCTGAGTCTTGTAACCGTATCCCCAGTAATTACTGCCTTCCATAGTTGTTGTCTATCCAAGGTCGCGGTTAATCATCTGAAGAAGACCAGAGGTGAAATTTGGCCGAAACGTAGTGAAAAGAAACAACAAAAAAACTACCAAGATGAGGACAAAAAGTCTGCAATAAATAAAAAATTAATTCTCTGTTTGACTTTTAACTGAGTGCAAATAAATTACCTAAGTGAAATTGAATGGCTAGAAATAGAACTGTTTGTTCATTCAACGGTGCATAAACAAATGATGTGTAATTGAATTGTTAGTGATATATAGCAATACTTGAGACCATTTAACTGTGTGCAAAAAATTAGCTCAAGCGTACTTAAAAATATTATCAACAAAATATGTTTATAAATCATGTATTTAATAGATATGTATAAATATGATTGGGCATTATATAACCTAGAATGGTTGATATGCCAGAAAGCCAATGAAACTAAACTGTCTTTTTCTAGAAAATTAGCATTTTAAACGCAGGTTTAAACCAAGACTTGAAAAACTAATCTAAGGCAATAGTGAAGCATATGCAACTATGTCACCTATCAAGCTGTTGTATTGTCATCTACAGCATCATAACGACACAATAATAAAAACGCAGGAAGACTTCTTTAACAAAATATTCACCTCTCACTTTATTGCAAGGGTTTGAAAAGGGTTACTCAAGGTTTGCGTGTGAGAGGGAGCTGGAGACCGAACAGAACTGAAATATTTTTACCCCCAATCTTACCGTCAATGTTGTGTCTTTCTCGTTCTCCTGATGCTCAACCAGAGGCCCTGGGGTCCACTCTGCTGGGTGCTGGCTTTCTTTACTGCATCTTATCAGCAACTTCTCTGGTCTCCAAACTCCATCAGGGTTCCCAAGGGCCCCCTCAGCTGGGTGTGGTTTTCCCTACCCCACTCGTCTATCTCCGTCTCTCATTCTAACTGGAACTCGAACTGTCTTGACTTTTGTCTTGACTGAGTTATATAATAGTTCAACGCCCACTCGATCGCCCACTCGATCTTTGAAATCGTATGTTTAATTGTCATCAAGCGGAAATAACTGTCATGCAGTTCAGAGGTCACTCTCTTCTGGTGCATCAGTCTATGAAAGTATCATGGGATGTTTTAGCTTGTCCCATTTTGTTTGCCAATTTCCACCCATGCGATTTCCTCTCCTAACTGCCATTGGAATGTGTCACTTCCTTCCAGTGCATCACCTTGAATGGCATTTTGGGCTGGGCTGAAGGTCAAAATACAACAAAGCAAGCTCTCTATAAGTGGCTGCTGAAAAATTCTTGGCCAAACTAAGAAGGGAATGACCTAAGAAACATGAAATGTACATGTCATTCCATATATTCATCCCAAAGTTCTATGCGCTTGACGCATACATCCAAGTTTTTTCCTTTATTCAAATAAATTATAAAATTAAAAAACTTAAACAAAAAAGGTAATTCTCTTCTTGGTTGAGCCGAGAACTTTTAAACAATCCCTGACATTATTAAGCTTCATTTTGATGAAGAGCAAATTGAGGGAAATGATTTAGAAACAGTTGAGATACCCTGCCTGCCTACTAAACCAGCACATGAGACATTGGTTACTACTGCCAGAAGAAAATACATAACTACCCCAACCTCAATCCAGTATCAGTTGTTAACAATAAAATTGACTTAGTCTGGCGCAAAGTCAAAGTCAAAGGAGCACCAATTGAATATAAATCTAGTATCTTGAAAATTTACTAACAGTCACTAATTATATTGGTTTTGTTTGGTTTGGCTGAGTTAGTGGGTAGAATGTTCACCAATGGCCCCAGAGACCTGGGTTCAATCCCAGGTCGCGTCATACCAAAAGACTTAAAAAATGGTACTTGATACCTCAGCATTATTGAGGGTAAAGTGGAGCAATCCAGAGGAAGGAGTAGCGCCCTCCCCTACACCTCGGTGTAGTAGCTATCGAAATGGGAGCCTTCAGGTCGCCCTTGGCTATGGTCGCCAACTTTATTTTACTTATTTTACTATGTCATATCAACCCTTGTGGGCTATTCAATCCCAAATCCTGTTGATACATATATAATATATACATACATATATTTTAGAATGAGTAGGTCCACAAAGAGATTTGTATTTTTTTAGGATTTATTTACTTATTTCGTTCTTACATATGTGTATGTTTCCAACATGTTGCAGGGGTGTCCTAGTGGTGTAATGGTTAAAGCACTGGACTGTGGAATCGTAGTAAGCAAGTTCAAACTCCCGTCATGCTATTACATTCACTTTCGGACAAATACCCTTGGGAAAGGCATGAACCCCCTTATCCTCCCAGCTATAGGTCAAATAGCATCATTGCTGTTCTACTAGAAGGATGGCTTTGGCTTTAAATAATTGATATGTCATTAAAAAAAGGAACCAAACCAACTTGTTGCTTTTGTCAGAGAGCATATATGGGACAAGGCCTTGTTAATCATATTTACCAACCCCTCTGCTCGGGCAGGATATGACACAAGGTTAATTTTTAAGCAGAGTTTAACAGGTTTCAATTCACAGTTTTTCTTCTCCTAAACTAGTTGCCTCACCAAGGCTGAAGAACCTAGTCTGCCCTACTATTTACTCATAGCTGGAGGGAGAATAATTGGATTCATACCTTTCCCAAGAGTATTAGTGCTATGTGAAATGCAACCAGTCTTTCCAGGATTTGAACTCGTGTCCATTTCCTACGACGATAACCATTACACCACGGGCACCTCCCTTGTTAATATGCCATGAAACTAAGAAACAAGGCCTTGTTAATAGGGTATTCAATGAGACTTGAACTTAATTGTGTTTGCAAAGTGAATAGTTCATACATAATTTTATTCTTAAATGAACCAGTATTCATTTGTTTGGACAGAGTTAAATAATTTCAAGTACTGCTAACACTAATAGTTTTATTTGCACACAGTTAAATGGTTTCCAGTATTGTAAATAATGAAACAGTTCTATTTGACCCATAACTGGGACCCTAACAGCCACAAGTAACTATTCTTAATACAATTTGCACACAGCTATATGGTATCAAGTATTCCTATCTAATACAAGTAATTTTCAAACCCATCTATTTGATTCCTAAATGGGACCCTTACAGGTATGACTATTCTGGATAAAAGTGGACCTGGGAGTAATGGCCATGAAGGGGTTCTCAACATTTCCCAAAGCGCTAGGACTGGAGTCTCACAAACAGATGCAGTTTAGTGTTATATCCAGGATACTCATTTGCAGGGTGATTTTACCCCTCTGCAGGGATGCTGTATTCTACAGCCCCAGCAGACTGGTCTGTTGTCATATTTGTGACATTTTATACAGCATTTCTGATATGAAAACCAAAGAACAATGGCAAACATTCAAAGTTGCTGGAATTGCTCAAAGAATGAATTCTCTGCCAGAATCAGTTCTTCTTTACAGTCTTGTTTTAGATTTGATTTATTTTTACTAAGATTCATCATCTGAAGCAAGGCTGAATTAGTCATTATTGGCAAAATATTACAAAAGACAAATGAGGAATAAGAATGTAAGAAAAGAAAAAACAAAGCATAAATCCCAACAAAGACAGGGGAAGACACTTATTAACCCTGGACTTAAAAAGTCCAAGGTTGTGGCTGGGAGGAAAACATTCATGAGAAACTTTGATCCACACTGTTGCGTTGAGAAAGATTCAGAAAGAATGGATGCCGCTCATTTGGGACAGCAAAACAAATTCTTAATGGTAACTCTTGAGCAAATAAAGAGAAGACATTTTTTTTCATTTGTATAAATATCCATGTCGTCAGTCTCTATTCTTGTATTATTTACTAGTATATAAAATGCAATAGTTATCAGTTAGTCATTGCTTTTGTCTTTGTTATGATTCCATGAAAGATAACCTTTTTCAGTTAGTCAGTAGCCTATGTTTAAGGAATTTATTTCTTGGGTTTCTTAGTTTCATGGCATATCAACTTTTGTAAGTTACTTAATGCTAAAGCCATCAGGAGGATAAAGGGGTTCATACCTTTCCCAAGGGGATGTTTAAGGAATTGAGCCTTCATTTATACTCAGAAGAAGTAATCCTAAGGAGACAGATTTGCTGAGTGATCCAGTCGTGCGATGTCACCATGTGAGGTACCTTGGAAAAATTATTTAACTTTGCTATTCCATACCAATGATGGCAACGGAAATGGTGGAGTCCCTGTTGCGGTTCAAAGACATCCCTCTTACCTGTTTACTGTGACTATAATCTGCATGGGGATAATTCTAAAACCAAGGAAAACATCCTGCAAAACCCTGTATAATTGAATTACACTCAAGAACAAAACAAGACTGTTTTGCTGTGTCTCTGCTTCTCTTTCTGCTTCTGCTTCCTCTTATCCATGCTTAAGAGACATGGCATCTTTTATACTTCTGTGATACCAGAAGTCAAATGGTATGAGCCACTATACAGCAATGATAAATATCTAAGAGGAATAAAGAGAAATTCTTCCCATCAATAATGTGAGGAAAATTGTTAAGAAAAATATTATAATCATAGAGTCCTTTGACTCTCTTGCCATCTTTCCATGTGGGTCTTGGTAAGTCCTCAAGACAGCATCCTGTGTCCATACAGAGCTGACGAATATAAGTCTTTGCTAGATGGCCAACACTGGTGTGTCCATGTGTGGGAGTCCATAGTAGGATGTCGTTTATGAGTTTTGTCCTTACTTCTACAGCATTCCCTAATTGTCTTGCTCTTCTTAGTTGGATGGTTTGTGTGATGGGTGGTATGTGGCCATACAGTTGCTGTTCTGTAGGATGCTGCTTCCAGGATTTGTTTACAGCACCATATAGCAACCTTGTATAGTTCTCATCTAGCTCTGTCTCCAAGCATTTCATTAGAATCCAAATGGTACCATAGTAATGACAAGGCTACATTTTAGTTGTTACATGCCCTGCTAATTGCAAATTTGTATCTGCTTTATTTCATGATAGATATCTGTCATAGATAATGAGAGATTCTTCCCATAAAAACTGATAAGAAAAATGTAGGTTGTAATAAAAAAGCAAATAAAATCTTTATAATGAAAGAAAATATAAGGAGGTGTAATGGTTATCGTCATAGGAAATAGACACAGCGACACGAGTTTAAACCCTGGATGAGACTGATTGCATTTCACATAGCACTAATACCCTTGGGAAAGGTATGAATCTAATTATTCTCCCTCCAGCAAAGGGTAAATAGTAGGGCAGACTGAGTTCTTCAGCCTTGGTGAGGCAACTAGTCTAGGAAAAGGAAAACTCTGAATTGAAACCTGTTAAACTCTGCTTAAAAATTGACCTTGTGTCATATCCAGCCCGAGCGTAGGGGTTGGTAAATATGGATAATGAAAGAAATTACCAGTCAAAATTGATATGTTATTATTACATAAAAGGAATTACTCAACTCACCACTTGATCCGAGCCTTGCCAAGCAAAATAAAAAAGTGTCAAATCCTCCTTGACCTGGTTAAAACAACTTTCTGGCAAACTGATTGGCGAAAGCAATAGCCAATCAAATGCGTAGAAACCAAGGTCTATGTCAACAAATCTTTATAAAGCAAACTTAGCTGGTAGTGTTTTAGTTCTGGTGGCGAACAGGGAAGTGATCATCCCAAGTGAGTTCGAGCTGGTGATAGGGATATTATGTTGAAAGACCCGAAACTCCCTGAGGACCAAGCTAAAAAGACATAACTGATGACGCCACCCAGCATGTTTTTTTAATTAAACAAGCAAATTTCTTACACTCAAATCCTACTAGAATATGGTCTGCCAAAAGAAACCGTCGCAGCAATAACGATTCTCTATAGAAACACCAAATTGAAAGTACGATCACCAGATGGAAACACAGAATACTTTGACATTGTAGCAGGAGTACTATAAGAGGACACGCTAGCCCCATACCTCTTTATCATCTGTCTAGACTTAGGACATCAATTGATTAAATCAGAGAAAACGGCTTCGAGCTGACAAAGAAAAGAAGCAGAAGGCACCCTGCAATAACAATTACCGACGCCGACTACACTGATGACATAGTGATACTGGCAAATACACCCAACCAAGCCGAAACAATACTGCATAGTTTGGAATGAGCCACCGCAGGCATTGGTTTCCATGTCAATGCACACAAAATGGAATATAAGTGCTATAATCAAACAGGCGACATCTCCACACTAGACAGAACCTCACTGAAACTGGTAGACAAATTCACCTACCTAGGACGCTAACTAAACAGCTGGAGAAGAAGCTAGACGGCAATTACACAAGAATGCTGCAAGCAATATTGAACAAGTCCTGGCGGCAAAACCCCACAAGACACCAACTATACGGCCACCTTCCTCCCATCACAAAAACTATCCAAGTCAGACGAACCAGACATGCAGGGCACTGCTGGAGAAGCGGGGATGAGCTCATAAGTGATATACTCCTATGGACCTCCACATATGGCAGGGCAAAAGCAGGATGACCAGCTTGAACATACATACAGCAGCTATGTGAGGATACAGGATGAAGCCCTGAAGACATGCCAGAGGCGATGATTGATAGGGAGAAGTGGCACGACATGATGATGATGATGATACTATTGCTATATTGATAATATTACACAATATATTAATAATATTACCTTTCAGCTCAGCACATGGGTTAGTTAGGTGCAACACTTAGGCAGGGGTTAACGCGGGCACGCGTGGGCAGATGGAGGTGTCACTCAGATGTCATAATAGTCCGAGACGAAACGCGATGACAGGGTGTGGGTGACGTCACGCACCGGAAGCGCACGGAGGTTTGTGTGAGAATTTGAAAAGAGAGTCGGGTACTAGACGCCAAACGAGAAGGATCGACTTTTGGAGCTCGCAGGTGCGAGGTGAACTTGCGCCCTATGGGGGCCACTCGAGATGGGGGCCAAATGAATAAGACAGCATAGAAGATTGTGTCTCTCCTCCTTACGTCGAAACCTTTAACTCAAAGTTAATAAAAGTGTTTCGTACCTGAACAAGAAGTCTTTACGTGTTTTCGAATTCCGTGATTCCTATGTTCTATCATTATGAACATTATACGTCCATTTGGCACATAGTGTTAATTGTGAATATGATACAACAACTCATTAAAGGTTTACAATGATATGGCAGTGAAATAGGAAAAATAATCAAGAAAAATAAGATTTGTCTCTTATTACTTGTTCTTTACTTAGTCGATGTTGAAAAGATTTTCATATGAAACGATCATATTCATCATAGGTGAAAATGTGCAGCCAATATCAATGGTGATGTGGAAAAGTAGTGCTTTATAGCAGAAAACTGGCTCCGTTGGTTATCATTTCAGTAGAATACAGACTCACATTCATCATTGGTGAAAATGTATAGTTATTAGTGCTGACTATATGGAAAAATAGTGTATTGTAGCTGAAAACTTGCTCTATCCAATGGTGTTATTGTGTTCCCTTGTATCTGTTATAGTTTCAGTGGAATAAAGACTCATGTTCATCACTGGTGAAAATGTATATTTATTAGTGCTGATTATATGGAAAAATAGTGTATTGTAGCTGAAAACTTGCTCTATCCAATGGTGTTATTGTGTTCCCTTGTATCTGTTATAGTTTCAGTGGAATAAAGACACATGTTCATCACTGGTGAAAATGTATATCTATTTGTGCTGACTATATGGAAAAATAGTGTATTGTAGCTGAAAACTTGCTCTATCCAATGGTGTTATTGTGTTCCCTTTTATCTGTTATAGTTTCAGTGGAATAAAGACTCATGTTCATCACTGGTGAAAATGTATGTTTATTAGTGCTGATTATATGGAAAAATAGTGTATTGTAGCTGAAAACTTGCTCTATCCAATGGTCTTATTGTTTTCCCTTGTATCTGTTATAGTTTCAGTGGAATAAAGACTCATGTTCATCACTGGTGAAAATGTATATTTATTAGTGCTGATTATATGGAAAAATAGTGTATTGTAGCTGAAAACTTGCTCTATCCAATGGTGTTATTGTGTTCCCTTTCATCTGTTAAACTCTCGACAGATATAAATAGGTGGCATTACTTTCGAAGCAGCCTTATAAATAAATAACATTTACATAACAATACAGCTTGTACCATTCACAGTCGATTCATTTGGAACTGCACAAAGTGTTGACATGGAGACTTGCAGAGTTCAAGTTTAGAACTTAGTTTTAAATTTGCAATGTCCAATGATGTAACCCCCAGTATGCTGAAAACGTCAGATATTTGATATTTGGTAGACACGTCGATCAATATCATCTGGAGAAGTGTGTATAGTTGAGAATAATCCAGAAGGATGTCAGTCGGAAATACTGAAAACTGATTTCGTTGATTTCACCGACCATATTTGATAGGCAAAAGCCCTGCTATCTTTAGAGAAGGGAGTGATCTGTGTTGAGATTCCAAACAAGATCTTTCTAGGCTTAATCTATATGTCCACCCACCAAATTCTTCATTTTTTTTTTTGTTTTCTTTTTTCTTATCAACATCATCACTTTCTTCTGATATCCAAAAATTTTACTGCATGAAACGCAGTTATATATCATCACCAAGTTGATATATTTATGATCCGAATTATAAACAGTGAAAGTTAGTGAATCGTTTCGACCAATATCCTTATCTTTCTTCCCCTTAACTATAATTTTCCCAGTGCATGATACATCTTGCTTTATTGCTTGTTGATTTAGAAGCAGCAATAAAAACACATTCTTGTTTTATAGTCTATATATATACACTGAAGTCATCCGCTACAGTAAGGATACTTCACAAGGTCAATTTTTAAGCAACATACAGCAGCTTTCAATAGAGACTTTTCTTTTAGACTGACCATCATGCCAAGGAAAAAGGGCTCTGTTTTCCATATATATATATATATATATATATATATGTAGGTATTTTCAATATTGTTATATGTTTTTCATGTATATATACACATATATGCATACATACACACTCACATCATTACATATATATATATATATTTTCAGTAGTTACATGTTTTTTGCATGTATATATATATATATATATGTATATCCACACACTCACATAAATATATATTTATATATATATATATATATTTTCAATATTGCTATTCAGCCCAGTCGGCTGAGGCTGTAGAATACACCAACTGCATCTCAACAGAGGGGTAAGACTCTCCCCACAACGAGTGTCCTGGATATGACACTAAACAATCTGATGGTTAGGCTCCAGTAATGCCAGAGTTTTGGGGAATACGCAGTAACCCTTTATCACCATCACTCGCAGGTCCACTCTGGCCTGGAGTGGTAGCACCTGATAGGGTCCTTTGAATGGGTCAAATAGAACTAAACTGTGTACTTACGTTAAACTGAATTGGTAGAAATAGAACTTTTTTTTTATATTCAAATGTGTGTAATATAAAAACTGTACATATGCTAAAATAAATTGTTTTAAATAAAAATATTTATATGCATTAAAATAGATTCAGCTTTAAATAACCTACAATGGTTGATATGCCATAAAACCAAACCAAACCAAAGCAAAATTGTTACATATTTTTCTTGTACATATATATACATATATGTATACACACATACTCACATGTGTGTATATATATATATATATATATATTCATGCGAGTGTTGGTTGATTTGTTGGATTTAATGGCATATCAACCTCTATAGGTTATCTAATGCCAGAGCCTTTTTACACATATATATTATATATATGATTTGGAAATGCATATTTTCAGGTTAGTTGGGTTTTATGGCATATTAACATCTTAAGGGTCATTGAATGTCAAATTCTGATATGTATGTAGGTATATATATATATATATATATATACATATGAATACTAATTGTAAATAAATAGTCCAGAATTAGTATTTTAAAATAGGTCAAAGCTTTTTGTTTGAATACACTTGATGGTCGAAGGTGTTGGTTCATGTGAGTGTATGTGTATACATATACGCATGTATATATGCAGAGCCATATATATATATATATATATACAAGAAAAATATAAGAATATTGACAAATTTCAATATGGGGAAAACATCAATCTGTCAATTTTGTTGAAGTTCTGTTGTGCATTGTATTTGCACTTGAATGTTGTCCACACATATCGAATTACCCATCAAAGTGAGTCTGACTTGAGTGAGTCTACGCAAGTGTGCATATATACTGGCCTGTTCATTTACATATTTTCGTCTGCTAGCTGGACACTAGCTGGGCAGCTTAGCCGGTAAGTGGTGTTATTATTTTATCCTGTGTGTTAAGGAAATGGCTTCTTCAAATCTGAATTTTATAAGATAGTCCTAACCACTTCCCCATGATATGAACTGTATTTTGGTGCAACTCAAATCTAATACTAGTTGGATATTGTTGCTTTTAGAGTTTATTACTATTCCACTAGAATATGCCAAGTGCATCTCCTGCAAAGGTTTAAGACTCCCCACCAAAATGTTTCGTTGTATATGACACTAAACTGTCTCTGGTGGTCAGGCTCCAATTTTGGAGCACTAAGGAGTGTGGATTTGCTTTGGTTTTATAGCATTTCAACTTGGGGTTATTTAATGCCAAAATCTGTTTTTATGTTGGAATTCATTTGTAATGCTTATTAGCACTGAGTAAATACTTGTTTACATAAAAGTGCAGTGCTATGACTTGAGGTGAGATTATATGGACATTGGGACATTCCATTGCTCTCAAGTGGCAAAGTCTATTCTCTAGATGATGATTTGTTGCTGGTCCAGTGAATGAGTATATTAGTGTGTGTATACACTGGCTTGCTTAATGTTATAGGTTCGGTATTGGATTACTGCCCATTTTACTTTTTGTCTGCCAGCTGGGGCTATTGAACTGGTAAATGTTGTTCTCGTTGTTTATTCTGCACATTAGAGTAGTGACTTTTACATTACATATATATCAAATATATGATTTGTAAACTTATTTTGTAGATACACACATTTAAATGATCAAACAGTTCTATTTCTAACAATTCAATTTAGCATAAGTTAACAAAGTTAAATATTTCCAAATATTGTGATGTATCATTAATAATTCAATTAAATATCAGTAATTTGTTTACACATTTAAATGATCAAACTGTTCTATTTCTAACAATTCAGTTTAGCATGTCATTTGTTTGCACTCAGTTTAAATGTCAAACAGTTCTATTTGATCTATAGGTAGGATCCTATTTGGTGCTACCACTAAAGGTCAGAGTGGACCAGGAAGCAATGGTAATGAAAAGGGTTCTCTACATTTCCCAAATTCCAACATTACTGGAGCCTCACCATCAAATGGTTTAATGTCATATCCAGCACCCCTCTGCAGAAATGTAGTTGGTATATTCTACAGCCCCAGCTGACTAGGCTAAGGAAGTGTAGAGTTATCCCTTTAATGATTAGGACTCATTCAAGTCTCATTTATGAGTCGAATAAATCAGTTGAGAATTAGAAATATTTAGAAAAATCTAGTCTTGTTCAGATTATTCATATTTAGAAGAGTTATTTAAAATTTCAATTATTTACTTACAATTATTATTATTAGTTACTTGAAATTATACGATTGTTTTAACCACTTGAAATCATACAATTGTTTTAACCACTTGATATCATACGATTGTTTTAACCACTTGAAATCATACAATTGTTTTAACCACTTGATATCATAGGATTGTCTTAACCACTTAGTGCTATGTGAAATACAATCAGCCTCATCAAGTCTGCCCTACTATTTACCCATAGCTGGCTTCTTCAGCCATGGTGAGGCAACTAGTCTAGGAGAAGGAAAAACTCTGAATTCAAACCTGTTTAGCGAAAAGATGTTATGTATTCTTGCGCGTATTTATGTTGTAACGTGCATGTGTTGGTTACGTTGTCCCTTTGCTAAGTGTTGTTAGTAAATAAAGGAGGATGAAGAAGTAAGAAGATGTTGTAAGTTTTTATATGAAGGTTTTTAATGTTAGTTCTTGATGGCAGCATTGAATAAAGGGTTTATATTAATGCTGCAAGTCTCGTAGGAAGGAAAAATTAAGGAAACGAAATGAAGTTATGATAGAGTTGAGAAAGCATTTTAGCAACTAAATGCCTGAGTGAAAAGTGCATTGTTAGGTTAAGGCATTGTTGAATGTGTTGAGGGAGATATGTTCGCCCATAGTGTAGCAAAAGTCATGTTTGCTGTTTGAGGGCAGAAACGATTGTAGTCACTGTGAGTTTGTAGTTCTGGTTGTTTCGGGGAGAAGTGTGAATGTCTCCAGAAAATGTTGCCCAGAGATGAAGTAGCTAGGTGTCAGAGCAGAATTTTGCACCACAGTCGACATAGCCAATACTGGAGTTGTTCCTGTGTGTGGTGTATTGAATTTATCTAATTCATATTCAACCTTTGTTCTAAGAGAATAGACACAAGGGGTCCATAAATTAGACGGCTTTCCTCATTGTGTCGATGATGCTGCTGCTGCTATTGAAGAGCAGACAGTAAGACATCTGTCCTGAATGAAGAAGTTCTGAGAAAGGGGGAGAGCGTGTTTGGCGGTCTGGGTTGAATAGGACAAGTTATCCTGATTGGGTGAAATTAAGCGTCTACCCTAACGGTTGAATTAAATTACCCATCCAACAAAAAAACGAAATTCTTTCTGCTACACCTATTAAACTCCACTTAAAAATTGACCTTGTGTCATATCCTGCCCAAGCGGAGGGGTTGGTAAATATGGATACCATAGAATTGTTTGCAAGAAAAAAAAAAAAAAAAGAAAAGACTTACGTATTAAATAACCCAAAGTGGTTGGTTAGTTTGTTGGGTTTTATGGCATATCAACTTTTGTAGGTTATTTAACGCCAAATTCATTTTTATATAAATAATCTGTTCTATTTAAAAAATAGTTTAGCATCAGTACACAGTTTAATTGTCAAAAACATTTCCATTTCAAGCAGTTATATGTAACAATTCAGTCAAGTGTAAATACAGTTTAATGTTGAAAAACAGTTCTATTTGAAATAATTCAGTTAAGCATAAGCACGCAGTTTAAATGTAAGTACGGTTTAATTGTCAAAAACATTTCTATTTCAAGCTATTCAGTTTACTCAGACAATTCAGTTTAGCATAAGTTTGTTGTTAGTTCTATTTAACCCATAGATAGGGCCCTGTCAGGTGCTACCACTCCGGGCCAGAGTGGACCTGGGAGCGATGGCAATGAAGGGGTACTCCGCATTCCCCAAAGCTCCAGCACTGCTGGAACCTCACCATCAGATTGTTTAGTGTCATATCCAGGACACTCCTTGGGGGGGGGGGGTCTTACCCCTCTGCAGAGAAGCAGTCAGTGTATTCTACAGCCGCAGCCAACTGGGCAAACCCAAAGAGGGCTGACATTACCTTTCACCCTGTCGTCTTTCATCAAAATTTACTCACTCATTTCGTTTAACGTTGATGCTAGAAATATCTTTATATTTCCATAATGTATTTCCTGGCATCTCCGATGAAGAATTTTGTTGAGGGTTAAGAGGACAATCAGTAGGGAATCATTTTTTAAAATGATTTGGATTTGGTCTTTTGCTTAAATCAAGGATAGATATTTATCATACAAGGGTCATTCAATAAAAAGGGTAAATTTTTCTAAAGGATTTGACAATAAGTAAGTAAGTTAGCGACCATAGTCGAGGGTGACCCGAAGGCTTCCTTTTCGATAGCTACTACACCAAGGTGTAGGGGAGGGCGCTACTCCATTCCCAGGATTGCTCCACTTTACCCTTGAACCGTACCTTATAATGCTGAGTGTTAAGCAAGGTGGTATCAAGTTCCATTTTTAAAGTCTTTGGTATGACTCGACCTGGGATTGAACCCAGGTCTCCCGGGCCATTGGCGAACACTCTAACCGCTGGGCCAATGTCCCGGTTTTGACAATAGAAAGCACTATTTACAGTTGTACCTTCTTCAAACTAATATATAGTGATGAATCCTTTCATGTCCTACAAAAGTGCCAGCAAGACCTTCTTTACTGACAACTGCACCTGGGACTTTGTCTTTACCAGGGAGTCGGTGTGTTTCCACTCCATGGACTGTCTTTTTGAGTCAGGCTCACAGTGACAGAACCATGTTTAGCCCATTCCTGAAGATTCTTTGATAAAACATATTTCTTTGTCCACATCACACATTCTTCAGGAGATTTCACATGGTTTGCACTTTTAAGTCAAGAAATATTCAATGACAGAGCTCTGTTCAAGCCTGGATCACCCTCTTTGATTTGCTGCCATTTTAAATAGCCTCAAAACAAATATTTTTGTGAGATTAAAACAATTTTCATTATAAGTCAATTCCCAATAAGTGTCCTGGATAAGACACTAAACAATCTGATGGTGAGGTTACAGTAATGCTGAAGCTTTGGAAAATGTGTAGTATCCCTTCATTGTCATCGCTCCCAGCTCCACTCTGACCTGGAGTGGTAGCACTTGATAGATAGAACTAAACTGTGTATTTAAGCTAAACTGAATTGCTCAAAATAGAACTGTTTTGACATTTAAACTTTATACTTATGCTAAACTGAATTGTTTGACATAGAACTGTTTTTGATATTGAAACTCTACTTACACTATACTGAATTGTTTGTAAAAGAACTGTTTTGACATTTAACTGTGTGTAAACAAAAACTATACTTATACTAACCTAAATTGTTTGAATTAGAACTGTGTGACTAAACTGAACAGCTTGAAATAAAAAAATGTTTTTGACAATTAAACTGTGTACTTATGCTAAACTGAATTGTTTGAAATAGAACTGTTTATTTGTATCAAAATGGATTTGGCATTAAATAACCTACAAAGGTTGATATGCCATAAAACCCAAAACAAACAAACAAAACAAAACAATGCAGTTTGCCTTTATAGAAAAAATTCTGAAAAAAAAAATTCATCTTATTTTTTCCCAAAAATTCTCCTTGTTTATCAAATGACCGTTGTATTAACCTACTTTTGCCAAAGACTTGTACACAGTGAAATACTTCTAATCTAAATGAGCTAAATTGGCAGAGAAATGTTATTAAATATAGAAGACTCTTATAAAAGAAATCAGGAACACAAATACAGCTGTTTGGGCAACAAAAGAGTTGGTGTATGCAGAAAAACTAACCAATACATTAATTCATAAGAAGGATGCGGCACATGGGATATAAAGAGCAGGGCTGACTAAAATCACAGTTGATAATATAAATTCTAAAATGGAACAAAATGATAGGCTACCTCGACAGACAGACAGATGGATAAACAGAACAGAATAGATAAAGAGATATGAACAGAACAAGATATTTAGGAAAAGATATGAATAGACTGCAAGAGATATTTATACCTTGTAACTCTCATAGATTTTTATGAGTGCTGGAATGGGCTGAGAAAAAAAAAAGGAAAATGCTACAGTCTTTGTCTTCTAAGGAAGGAAGGTGTTCTTGTTTGGAAAATCAGCATATAAAGGCAAAGAGTTAAACAGATCTTGAACTCTGACTGCAAATCTCAGAGGAAAATAGACAAAAAAATTATGTCAGATACTAAATATGTTATCAGGGAGGATAATTAGATATTTGATGAAATCTAGGAAGTAACAAATGTGTGCCAAAGAGAAATATGAAAAAAAAAAGAGTGAAATGTGCAAAATATGAATAAATGTTGTATTAAACAACAATTCAGTAGATAAATAGATAACGATGGACAGAGATTGTTTGATGGGAATAGACTGAGAGAGATGGATAGATAGACGTTGATAGATAGATAGACGTTAATAGACTGAGATAGATAGATAGATAGATAGATAGATAGATAGATAGATGTTAATAGACTGAGGTTGATAGATAGATAGATAGATAGACGTTAATAGACTGAGGTAGATAGATAGATAGATAGACGTTGATAGATAGATAGATAGACGTTGATAGATAGATAGATAGATAGACGTTAATAGACTGAGGTTGATAGATAGATAGACGTTAATAGACTGAGGTTGATAGATAGATAGATAAACGTTAATAGACTGAGGTTGATAGATAGATAGATAGATAGACTGAGGTTGATAGATAGACGTTAATAGACTGATGTTGATAGATAGATTGATGTTAACGGAATGAGATGGATAGATAGGTAGCTAGATAGATGTTAACAGATAGGTAGATAGATAGATATTAATAGTCTGAGATAGATGGATAGATAGGTAGAGGTGAATAAACTTAGATAGATGTGAATCGACTGAGATGATAGATGGATAGATAGGTAGGTAGGGGTGAATAGACTGAGATAGATAAGTACAAGAGAATAAAGATAGATAGATAGATAGATAGATAGATAGATAGATAGATAGAATGTAAACAAAGATAGGCAGATATGAACAGATTAAGATATCTGGCTAGATGTGAACAAACAGATAAATAGACGCATAAGTATAAGTGTGAACAGAAAGGCAGTGAGATAAGCATGAACAATCTGAGACAGATTAATATGAATAGATTGAAATAGCTATGCTTATTTAGAAAATCACAATTTAAAAGCTAGGAATAAACTGAATTTGAGCTCTGGCTAAACTTGCCTTGTTTTATTAAGTTAGATGGCTGATTCATTGTTCAAGAAACTGATTGTGCACACCGTATTTGAAGCCCTGCATACATTTGAAAAGCTTGATTTTTTATTTTATTTTTATAAAATGATGGAATTGGCAGGTAGCCAAACCAGGATGTATTTTCTGAAGGCTTTTCATGGAAAATCAATTAAAAAATATTGATAATACATTGATTTGGTGTTGTTGAAATAAAATGTCAGTTTTATTATGAGACAGTCTTTCAGTTGGATTTTTACTGAAGGCTTCTGATGGGTAATCAATTCAAAAATACTGAACGTATACTGATTTTGGTGTTGCTTGCAATAAAAACTTTATTACTAATGAAAAAGTGGGAGAAAAAATGGCAACTTATATGAAAGTCTTGAATATTATTAAAAATATTTTATGGAGAGGTGATGAAAAGTTCTTGCTCTGACCAAGATCTAGAACTATGAAATATACACACTTTCGAATTTTTTTTTTTTTAATTTTTTTATTTCTTTAACTTTAAAAATAAAATACATACAAAAAAAAAAGAAAAGAAATAATTCATTTCTTGGTTCTTCTTAATCTAAATTTTTTTGGCCTTGTTAGCAGAGCTTAGAATATGTTGACTATACCCTCAGAAGAGGGTTACGACCCCTCTGAAAGAGGGTCTCCTATGTATGGCACTAAACTCCATCTGGGTAGTATAAAGTACCTCTTCATTGCCATTACTTACAAGTCCTCTCTGCTCTCCAAAGTAGTAATACATGTTCGTGTCCCATCTAGGGGTCAAATAGCTCTGTTTAAAAAATCATTTATATTCCCTAGAGTTGACGTATTAGTTATCTAACTTGATAGGGTGGTGTATCTCTTTATTGCCATTACTTCCAGGTCCACTCCAATCCAGAGTAGTAGTAGTAGTACTAGTACATGTTCGTGTCCCATCTAGGGGTCAAATAGCTCTGTTTAAAAATTATTCATATTCACTAGAGTTGAAGTACTAGTTATCTAACTTGATAGTGTGATGTATCTCTTTATTACTATTACTTCCAGTTCCACTCTGATCCAGAGCATTAGTAATAGTACCTGTTTGCATTCCATCTCGGGCTCAAATAGATCTGTTTAACAATTATTCATATTCAATAGAACCATTAGCAAAAAAAAAGAAAAGAAAAAACTCTCAAGAAAAAAATATACAAAAAATCTAAACATGAGCATTCAATGAACAATCCCCAAACCTCTTGGTATAAAATAACCCTCAATGAGTTGAAATGCCATTAAAATCAATTTATCATTATTCAAACCCAATTTTATTGTGCTGATTTTTTTTTTCTCTCTTTGCCTATGCTTCAGTATCAGGGATACAATGAAAATCTCGAAATATTCATTTCTATTATTTTAATTATTTGAAGTATTATAAAAGAAAATAAATGAGTGAATATGCATAAATCTTCTCTTGTGTTGGAGGAGAGAAACTTTTGAGCTAACGTGAGATTTTCAAAATTGATGAAAAATTAGTTGTCTAAATTTCTGAGACAAAGCTTGTTGATTTTTATCATAAGGAATATGAGCACAGGTAAAAAAGTCATACATAAAAGTAATAATTCTAGCCAAAATAAGAACATTAAGTTTATAACACCCAAAAATTCACTCTGAATTGTCCAGCAGGACACATGGCATAACGGTTATAGGCGTTGGTTCTCTGAGCTTCTAAGAAGACAGTCATCAGAAGGTTGCAGGTTCAATCCTCACTACAGGCGAGTAATACACAGGAATACTTAACATTTGTACCCAGTTATGGCTAATGGAATCAGAACAGGCAACCCCATGGTTTCAATAAAGGACGTAGTTCAAAGTTCCATGAAGGTTCCCGAGTTCGACAAACACCTGAAGAAGGCGGGAGGACATATCGGCCGAAACGTTGAGGAAATAACAATAAAGATGAAGACAATAGTCCGAAAAACCTTAATGATAAAAATTGATGAAAAATGAAATAAACTCTATCAAATTTCTTTATATTTATTGCAAAAAATAAAATATGGGCTAAACGTTCCATGGAAAGACTCTGTATGAAGAAATAAAAAAAAAATTAAAAGAGTTATATTATTACTTAGAATATTCAGATCATTGACTGCATCTTCCTTGTTATAATCACAATGTTTCGGCCGATACGTCTTTTGGCCTTCTTCAGATGTTTCGTGTCAAACTCAGGAGTCCACATAGAATCTTGTGGGGATTTAGGAAATAACAGTAAAACTCCCAACCGGATATTGACTCGTCAGCTGCCAGATACAAAATGTATAAACACGTCGCCACGCATAAGGCTCCACGCATCCATCTGGTTAAAATCAGAAAAAAGAAAAATAATAAAATGTAAAGTAGCCAATGAGAAGTGGTCGCGCCAAAATTAGAAGGATTTTGGAGTAGCGAATTTGGAGCCGGTGTAGAGAGATAAATACTCAGGTTTTCTGTGAACCGATCTCTTTTCGGGTAGTGACGTCGAACCGACAACACCGATTTTACTATCTGGTGTTTTGGACACCATGCTATGTTTTGGGACGTAGCGTTGGTTAGTCCATTCACCAAGTAAATAAAGGAAAGTATGAAAGAAGTGTTTTCGTCTTTTATCTGTTTCTATCTTTTCTTTGCATATTTCTTTTGGACTTTCTTTGGGCAAGGCATTGCGCCAGCCAGTCAACGTGGGGTAAAATAATATAACCAAAATATGGAGTCAGATATCTTACGGCAACACAGCCTTGCCCTTAGCCACTGACCTTCATAAAAACCTTCAAACCCCACATTGCTAACCTCGATGCAAAAAACCTTCAAATCCTACATTGGTGACCTCGACGCGAAAAAAAAAAAAAGAAAAAAAAAAAAAATCTTTAAACACCACATTGGTGAACCCCGAACACGTGAATTAATGAACACCCAGAATGAAGAAGACATCCCAACAAGAAATTTTAAAAAGAAAAAAAAAAACAACAAGAATATCCTAAACTGGAGACAGACGACTTTCCACGTGGAACAAAAACAAAACAAAAAAAAAAAAGGAACAAAAAAAAAACCCAAAAAAACAACAACAACAACAACAGCCAGCGAAACACAGAGAAAAATTTTCAAATGTTCCCGCCGAACTAACTTCTGGAAAACAAAATTGGACGTAAATACCAAAGCACGTGGAATTTCTTTAAGCAAAACATTATCTTTCAACACCTTTTCACTTCCCAACTTGCAAAATAAGGTAACTTTTTTAAACTTTCACTCACCCTACTTCTATTTCGGTTCCTGTCGCCACATGGTTTATCTCTCCCACTACCTCACTAAACCACCAATTACTACTAGAAATTTCAGGGGACCCCCCAAAAAAATACTCACACTACTCCTCTATGCCACTTTCTCGGCTCATAACCTTTTTTTTCCCAAAGTGACATATTTAAAAAAAAAAAAAAAAAAAAAAAAAACGTACCACGAGGTACACAAAAAAAAGAAAGATTTCCAGCAAATACTAGCGACTAAAAAAAAAAATAAATAAATAAATAAAAATAAAGAAAAGTAGTCACTACTACAGAAAATGCAACGTTTAAACAAGCAAGCGAACACACACACAAAAAAAGAACAAAAAAAACTCATGGATAAAAAATTAAAAAATAAATAAAAATTACTCCCGGATATTAAAAGAAGTTCCAAAGAAAAAGCAAAAGAGTTAATGAAGAATAATCCTCTCAAATCAGACGATTACATTCCACAACTCTATGTACTACCGGAATTAATGCACATAAGAAAAAAATGGAAATAAAATCCGTCATATCCAACGAGTCCTAGTTTTCCAGCCACCCTTAACAAATTACCAAAATTATTGAACATTTGCAAATAAGATACAAGAATTTGATAAATAATCCTCCTAGAAAATAGGACAATTAAAAATCAATTCAGTCTTTTTGCAAAAAAAAGCGGGTTGGCTGGACACACAAAAAAAAAAAAAAAAAAAAAAAAAAATTTTTAAAGGGAGCTGTGATACCCTTACAAATATTCATTTTTCTCTAAGAATCCTCCTATAGCTCCGCTATTTCGGGTGGCGATGTATTGTGGCGATTTAGGAATTAACAGTAAAACTCCCAACCGGATATTGACTCGTCAGCTGCCAGATACAAAATGTATAAACGCGTCGCCACGCTTAAGGCTCCACGCATCCATCCGGTTAAAATCAGAAAAAAGAAAAATAATAAAATGTAAAGTAGCCAATGAGAAGTGGTCGCGCCAAAATTAGAAGGATTTTGGAGTGGCGAATTTGGAGCCGGTGTAGAGAGATAAATACTCAGGTTTTCTGTGAACCGATCTCTTTTCGGGTAGTGACGTCGAACCGACAACACCGATTTTACTATCTGGTGTTTTGGACACCACACTATGTTTTGGGACGTAGCGTTGGTTAGTCCATTCACCAAGTAAATAAAGGAAAGTATGAAAGAAGTGTTTTTGTCTTTTATCTGTTTCTATCTTTTCTTTGCATATTTCTTTTGGACTTTCTTTGGGCAAGGCATTGTGCCAGCCAGTCAACGTGGGGTAAAATAATATAACCAAAATATGGAGTCAGATATCTTACGGCAACACAGTCTTGCCCTTAGCCACTGACCTTCATAAAAACCTTCAAACCCAACATTGGTAACCTCGACGCAAAAAACCTTCAAATCCCACAATCTCGAACTGAACCCTTTATTTGAACCACAGGGGTAGAATGTTCCAATTCCATTAACCATGACCAGGCACAAGTGTTTAGTTACTATAAGTATTGTTTTGTTATTCTTACCTGTAGTTGGGAGTGAACCTGCAACCTCCAGATGATTTCACTCAGAAGCACTTTTCAACCAAACGCCTTATCCTCTGTGCCATTGTGTCCTTACCTTTCTTCAGAGTGAAATTTGTTTCAAAAATATATCACTCTATTAGCAAAAAAAATAGATTTAGCTTCTGAAATCTGACTTGGCAATAAATTTCCAGTTCAAAAGGAAATATTAAAAAAAAATGTCTATCATAATTAGAAATTCCATTAATTAATGGCTAATTTTAATAACTGTTGTTTTATCAAAAATGAGAGGCTAATCTCAGCTGATTTTATTGTTATATAAACTAGATATTCTTTTCAAAGAACAATTAGGATGGTTAAAATCCTAATTGCAGTTTACTGTCATTCTCAGAACACGAAATGGTTCCAAGTTTTGCTATGTAATACTAATAATTCAATTTAATATTGTAGAGAATGCATGACAAGGTAAATGTCACGGCGGCGGACGCAGAAATGGCAAGCATGTGCGCAACTGGACCGAAAGTGAGGCCCGTACTCATTTGCATATGTGTGGGCCCCAGCGGCATAAAAGCTGTGCATTTCTGAGTGTGGCAGTTTTTGGTTCTGAGTTAGCCAGATCCTTGCATGCATTTCGTTTCGCTATTGACTGCCATTTTAGAAAAAGGAGAAGAAGAAGAAGACGATGAAGTCGACGACGAAACAGAAAAACCCAACTACAAATACTAATTGTTTGTTTCCCACAGTTAAATGATTTTAAGTTGAGTAAATGATTGGTTGTTGGCTGGTTTGGTTTTATGGCATATCAACCATTGTAGGTTATTTAAAGCCAAATCTGGTTCATACATATATATTAGATTTATATGATTTGAAAACTTAAGTAAACAAAGTTAAATAGTTCCAAGTATTGCTATGTATCACCAACAATTCAGTTAAACAGGTATTTGTTTACACACAGTTAAATGATCAAACAGTTCTATTTCTATCTATTCAATTTAGCATTGGTCATTTGTTTGCTGACAGTCAAATAGATCTATTTGACCTATAGATAGGACCTTTTCAAGTGCTAACACTCCAAGCCAGATTGGAACTGGGAGTGATGACAATAAAGGGGTACTCTGCATTCTCCAAAGCTCCAGCATTACTGGAACCTCACCATCAGACTGGTTAACATCATATCCAGGGCACTCATTGGTGGGAGGGTCTTAACCCTCTTCCGAGATGCAGTTGGTGTATTCTACAGCCTGAGCTACTGGACGGAGGAAATGATTGAATATTTCTATTTGACCCATAGATTAGATACGAACAATTACTACCACTCCAGGTCAGAGTGCACCAAGGAGTAATAGCAATGAAGAGTTACATAACATTCCCCAAAGCTCCAGGCCAGGAGTCTCACTATCAGACACTTTCATGTCCTATCCAAGACACTCATTGGGGAGAAGGTCTTACCCCTTTGCAGCAATACAGGTGGCATATCCTAGAGACCCTCAATTGCCTGAACTCGCATTAGTAACGACCATTAATTAAGTTCTCACTGCTTAACAAATGACTTCCACAAGTGATTTATAGAGGCGTGCTTCTTGTAACTGTTATTATAGGAAATAAAATTAGTAACCTTAAGTCAAATTATGGACAAGTCTGCTTGCATTTCACTTCATGCTTGTGCCCTTGGGAAAGACATGAATCCATCTATTCTTTCTCCAGCCATGGATAAAGAATAGGTCAGACTGTTTTTTTTTTAACCTTAGGCAACCAGTCTAAGAGAAGAAAAGTTCAGAATTCTAACCCGCTTTACTCTGTTTCCAAACTGACCTTGCGTCATCGCCTGCCCATTGAAGGAGGGATTGGATAAAAACATAAACAGGGAATTTGTTTATAGTAATGTAAAACCAGCCACAGTTTTTCCTTCTCCTAGATTGGTTGACAACACAGTCTGCTCTCCTTTTTGACTCATAATTATGTGGGGGGAATAAGATGAGATAGATTCATATGTTTTACTAGGGCATTGGCATGAAGTAAAATACAAACAATCCTGTCCAAAATTTGAATTTGGCTCTCCAAATTCAAATTCTTTGATGATAACCATTACAACAGCCACGATTTATATATATATATATCATTCAGTCCAGTTAAACCAGAGTCGGGAATAATTCCGTCAGGACAAAAAATCATTCAACTATGAACATTTAAATATTCCTGGTAAAGAGATTAATGTAACTGACATCACAGAGCAATAATTCCTTTAAAAAAAACAAAAAAACAGTAACACTTGGATTATAAATTTATTTCCATCCTATTATGAGTATTGATATGAATCAATAACATAAAAAATAACAGGACTTCTTCAGATTTAATGGATAAAATAATTACAGTCAGAATAGACACAGGAGGGAAGGGTGGGAGACTGTAGAAGAGGGGTGAAGACTTTCCTCCCCATTTAGCCCACTTCTTTTTTATTACTGGTTGGAATCACAATAAAGTAACTAGATGTATATTCTAAACTCAGCAAATTAAATTAAAAATTTTTTAAAACTTAAATTCTAAATACATTTCAATGTAAATCTCCAGATTTAATAATAATTTAGGGAATTACCATATTTCTTTTTAACCTTAGGTAAAGTCCTGTTATCCTAATGTGACCGTTTTTTTGGGTTTTTTTAAAAGTATATATATGTATATAAACAGCCTTTGAGATTTGAAAAAGAAATCACTCCACTGGCAGTTGAGAGTGAGGGAAAATTTAAATGCCCCAAAATCATTTTACTCGACCGACTCCATTTTCAGTCACTAATAGTCAATATTTTTACAACAAGTCCAGGCATTCTCATGTGTACACAGTACAATAAGTAGCAGCAAGCAATAGTTCCTAGGCGTACCAAAAGAATTTTGACCCACAAGATCAATCCTGAGGTAGTTCGCTGATTTTCAAAAACTATATATCCACAGAAAAAAATTAAGAAAGTGCTTTAAATACTAATCATTTGCATATATTTGCAACAAACATGATGTTATCAATGAATTGATATTCAGATGATTGAGATAATAATTAAATTTAAATAATCATTTCCAATAACCAATTGTTCAGATTGAAGACAATCTGGACAACAGAGACATTTTGGCTCTACTGTGAGAACGTTAATAATACTAATGTTTAAACCGACATCCATGAAAGAGAGGGGCTGGTCGTTCTAAAGTCCATTGGTCAGAATTCTTTTAATGATTGCTGTATATTTTGGGGATGCGACTCCCTTTTTGTTAACCAGACATTTCTGTGGTCGTCGGGTGCCAGGCACAAGACGAAAGAATTCACTAATGTCATTGTGGGTCATTCGAAGGAACTTGCAAATCTTCTATGGCATACTTTTGGGTTATAAAAAGAATCAGTTTTCTTTTTACTATTTTTGTGATTTTTGATTGACTGCCGAGCAACTAGAAGAATAACTTTAATCGCCTGAATAAGTTTTTACACTACAGATTTGTAGTATAAGGTACGTATTAAGGGTAAAGTGGAACAATCCAGGGAAAGGAGCAGCACCCTCCCCTATATTTTGGTGTAGTAGCTATTGAAAAGGGAACCTTCTGGTCACCCTTGACTATGGTCATCAACTTTACTTACTATATATATATAATAGAGATGAAATTATTTGAAAATCTTATATTGCAAAAAGTACTGATATATATCTGATTAGTTGATTTTAAAGGCATGTCAACCAATCTGGGGTTATTTTATGCCAAGAGGTTAGGGAGTTGCATATATTTTATGCTCATAGTTATAATTTTGGTGAAGCTGTTTTTTAAGAGTGTTGTTTTAATGATAAATCAACATCCCCTTTGATTGTTTTTGGTTGGGTTTATAACATATCAACCTTTGTAGGTTATTTAAGGCCAAATCCATTTTTATGACAATAGTTCTATTTCAAACAATTCAGTTTAGGATAAGTACACAGTTTAAATGTAAGTACAGTTTAACTGTGAAAAACATTTCCATTTCAAGCAATTCAGTTTAGACTAGGAGTTCTAATTCAGCTAATTCAGTTTAGTAAAAGTACAGATTTTATTTACACACAGTTAAATGTCAAAACAGTTCTATATTAAACAAATTAGTTTAGTGTAAGTACAGTTTCAATGTCAAAAAACAGTTCCATTTCGAATAATTCAGTTTAGCATAAGCACGCAGTTTAAATGTAAGTATAGTTTAATTGTCAAAAACATTTCTATTTCAAGCTATTCAGTTTAGTCAAACAATTCAGATTAGCATAACTATGCCATTAGTTCTATCTAACCCATAGATAGGGCCCTGTCAGGTGCTACTATGCCAGGCCAGAGTGAACTTGTGAGCAATGGCAATGAAGGGATACTTTGCATTCCCCAAAGCCCCAGCATCACTGGAACCTCACCATCAGATTGTTTAGTGTCATATCCAGGACACTCATTGGGGAGAGGGGTCTTACCCCACTGCAGAAGTGCAGTCAGTGTATTCTACAGCCCCAGTTGACTGGGCAACATCTTTGTTTTTTTTTTCAATAAATGATTTGGGAAATCATGTTGAGAGATTACTTTTTTAGTAACATGACAAATTGGTTGTCTTGCCCTGTTACATTAAGAAAAGAGTAAAACAAATGAGTGGACGAGAATATTGATGAGTTCCAAAAACTTTAATGACAGCTTGAGAGAAAAGCCCTGCACTGTGAGTCGTACAAAAGGAAGAAAGCAGTCGCGGATGTTAGAGCAGGAATTAAGCATCCAACTTGAAGCTTTGAGGACCAGTTGGTCTAGAAGGAATGAATAAATGAGAAAGGAATTATCTTCTAGAGAAAACAATGGTCCAAAAATTGAATGTACTCTCCTCATGTTGATGTTGGTCTGTTCTACGGCTAGGATAAGTGAGGAAGAGAGTAAGAGAGTGTTTGTGCGCCTTTTATACTACCCGGGAAAGTCATCCGAGTAGAATGGCATAAGTCATTCTCATTGGACGAAAATATAAATCAAAACTTCAACGGTCAAAATAATTCCCATGCTAAACAATAAATTTGAAACTATTTCTTTCTGTTACACTTTCTTTAGTATTGATCAAGTTTATAATTTTTGGCAAAATTTTAGTTTCTCTTAAAACGTACAAAATGTTATTTATGTCAGCATTTTCTAATAAATCTTTCATATTGTATAAATTGAAAAATTGAAGTCTGGTGACAGTTAAATCTCCACATTCTATGAAAAAATTTTAACATTATAGGGTGTTTGACATGTGATGCACTGGTTTTATAGGAATGATTGAGATATCCATTTATTGAGCTTTTTACTTAGATGTAGCACAATGCTGTTTAAAGGAGGCACTCAATGAGATTTGCACTCACTCGCAAAGGTTTGCTAGTTTGGCCTACTAACCATTACAACTGTGGTGGTCTCTTATGTTTGCGTATAAAAGAGCGGATAAGTCTTGGGTAATGAATGCATGATAGAGATATAAAAACTTGTTCCTTTCTGGATTTTTGGAAAGCAAGTATCCACTCTCTTAAATTGTAAAAAAAAAAAATGTTTGCACCCAAATAGTTCATATATACAAAAGATGAATCCCTGACTGCCATATAAGGGCTATTTCTAGGCATGGTCAACATGGCTTAGGGTTAGTTTAGAGTCTTTTCAGACAGACACAAACAAGTACAAGAACTCAATAAGCTGAAATTAAGTTTAGTTCTGTGCTTGGATACTGAAAGGTAATAAATCTTGTCTAAACATTCAGACTTCTTTAAACAGGATTCAACTAGACATTTCTCCCTCTGCACTCTATTGACCTTCCTAAAAAGAGAGAAAAACTAATTAGTGGAAAGGGAGTGGTTAAAGTCATCCATGTGAGAATAAAAAAAAAAGTCAAGAAAAGAAATCAGTTTTGACTGTAAGTTTTTCCTACCTTGTCACAAGTAATAAGGGTAATGATAATAACGAGATTTTTTTAAATGATATTACAAAAATTATTTTATCACGCAAATGGTAATTGCTGCACCTCTAATGTGTGTATGTATATTTGGTTTTTAATCCCAGGTTGAGTAATACCAAAGACACAAAAAATGGTACTTGATGCCTCCTTGCTTAATACTCAGTGTCATAAAGTATGAATCAAGGATAAATGGAGCAATCAAGAAAAAGGAGTAGCATCCTCCTCAACACCTTGGTGTAGTAGCTATTGAAAAGGAAGCCTTCAGGTCGCTCTCAACTATGGTCCACAGAGTGTTCGCCAATGGCCCGGGAGACCTGGGTTCAATCCCAGGTCGAGTCATACCAAAGACTTTAAAAATGGTACTTGATGCCACCTTGCTTAACACTCAGCATTATAAGGTACGGTTCAAGGGTAAAGTGGAGCAATCCTGGGAATGGAGTAGCGCCCTCCCCTACACCTTGGTGTAGTAGCTATCGAAAAGGGAGCCTTCGGGTCACCCTTGACTATGGTCGCTAACTTTACTTAACTTATATATATACACGTATATATATAACAACAGATGAGATAAAGAATAATATGTGAAAAAAAAAGAACTCTTTTAAGAACATAATAGTAACATTTTTAAACAAGCCAAAGTTAATTAGTTTGCACATAGTTAAATGATATCAAATACTGCTATTTATTGCTTGCACACAGTTAAATGATTTCAGGTATTGCTATTTATTGCTTGCACACAGTTAAATGTTTATCACATATTGTGATTATCTATTATCTATTGTTTGCATTCAGTTAAATGGTTTCAAGTATTGTTCTCTAACATTAATAGTTTTTCTACTTGAACTCAGCTAAATGGTTTAAAGTATTGCTATCTAACACTAATAATTCTATTTAACATTATTTATTTGTGAATGATTAAAGAGTTCTATTTTACCCATAGATGTAACCTAATAAGTACCATCACTCTAGGTCAGAGTATACCAAGGAGTATGGCAATGAAGGAATACTCCACATTCCCCAAAGTTTCAAGTCTGGAACCTCCCCATCAAATGATTTAGTGTAATATCCAGGACACCTATTAGGTGGGGTTAACCCCTCTTCAGAGATGCAATCAGTATATTCTATAACTCCAGCTGACTGGACTCTTTTGCCTTGAGTAGTGTATATATATATATATATATATATATATATATATATGCACACACACATGCATAAAGTAGAATTTGTAAAAAGGAAGTGCCCGTGGTGTATTGGTTATTGTCGTAGGAAATGGACATGGCGACACAAGTTCAAATCCTGGACGAGACTGATTGCATTTCACATAGCACTAATATCCTTGGGAAAGGTATGAATCCAATTATTCTCCTTCCAGCTATGGGTAAATAGTAGGGCAGACTAGGTTCTTCAGCCTTGGTGAGGCAACTAGTCTAGGAGAAGGAAAACTCAAAATTCAAACCTGTTAAACTCTGCTTAAAAATTGACCTTGTGTTATATCCTGCCTGAGCGGAGGGGTTGGGTAAATATAATAAAGTAGAATTTGTATTCAGAGAACTTAATAAAAAGTGGTCTACTCTACCTAGTTTTTATCATTTTCTTTGAACTGTAAAACTCACTGCTCTAATTTGCAGAATAAACAACAATAACAACATCACTTACCAGCTCAGCAGTCCCAGCTAGTATCCAGCTGGCAGACAAAAATAAAAGGAGCTGTAACTTAATACAGACCCCCACACTATTACTGAAACAAGCCGGTATATATATATATATATATATATATACACACACTAATATGTCCATTCTTGGGCTTGCAAACAATCACTGCTAAGGGAATGGACTTAACCACATGTTCATAATTGAATGTCCCAATTGTTATGACATAATGTCACCAAGCATAAATGTCATTACTAGAGCAGACAGAACTTTTTAGCCTCGGTTAGCCAACCAGTCTAGGAGAAGGAAAACTGAATTTAGCTGTTCTCCTTTTAAAAAAAAAACATTGACATTGTGTCACATCCTGCCTGTTGTGGAACTGGTGGGTAAATGCATTCAACACAAGTACTGGTAGTCAACAACATGTAAGTAAAATACATCCTATCATATATCTAAACTTTATATATAAAACCTGGGAAATACTTTTGGGCCATTTTTTTCCTTTAGGTAAAAAATGGGACCTTATATGACATACATACTAATAGACAAAGTAAAGTTGGTGACCGTAGTCGAGGGTGACCCGAAGGCTCCGTTTTCGATAGCTACTACACCGAGGTATAGGGGAGGGCGCTACTCCTTTCCCTGGATTGCTCCACTTTACCCTCGATCCGTACCTTATAATGCTGAGTGTTAAGCAAGGTGGCCTCAAGTACCATTTTTAAAGTCTTTCGTATGACACAACCTGGGATTGAACCCAGGTCTCCCGGGCCATTGGCGAACACTAACCGCTAGGCCAATGTCCGGTATGAACTGGCTCATTGGCCTAGTGGGTAGAGTGTCCACCAATGGTCCGGAAGACCTGGGTTCAATCCCAGGTCACGTCATACCAAAGACTTTAAAAATGGTACTTGATACCTCCTTGCTTAACACTCAGCAATATAAGGTAGGTATCGAGGGTAAAGTGGAGCAATCCAGGGAAAGAAGTAGCGCCCTCCCCTACACCTCGGTGTAGTAGCTATCGAAAAGGGAGCCTTCTGGCCCCCCCCCCAACTAAAGGGAGACAACTTTACTTTACTTACTAATAGATAGAAAATATTTCCTGTTTATGAATAAGTATCTTATAAAGAATTTAGGAGGAGGCGGCACTCAAATTGTAATAGTTGTTATCATAGCAAGTGGACACAGCAAACCAATTTAAAAATCCTGGATAAGGCTGTTTGCATTTTATATTGTACTAATACCCTTGACAAATCAATAAATTCAATTATTCTCCCTTAAGTTATTGGTAAATGGTAAGGCCAACTGGCCCCATAACCCAGAGGTCCGTAGATCGGAAAATACGCTCTGCTACCATTGTTCAAAAACAAAGAACTCAGACTATCTCACACTGCATACCAAGACGCCTTTTTACACCCGTCCTTCTTACACTCTCACATAAACCAATATGGCCGTTTGTTTACTTCTGGTCCTCGAATAACGAACTCTCTTCTTGAGAGTATCAGGGGAGGTAACTTGCATGTCTTAACACCAATGATTATAAGATCTCTCCATCCTCAGAGTTCTAGAGAGGGCACTTCAACTCTTAACTCAACTTGTTACGTGACTGAGTGCTGACTAATATCTACCAAACTCAATGTTTCAACACAAGTGAGAACCTTGACATGAACTAGTCCATTTAGGCATGTATACACTAGTTCACAAATGATACTGCTTATTAAATGGGAGTGGCAATAGCCTGTACTACATCTGCATTAACAAACTGTTCAAACTCCCTGAACTTTTAGCCAGCTCATCGTATTTTTATAGGCACATATGCATTTATGTCCACACATAAAGACGTTTAAGTCAATAAGACTTATTCAAGCTCAGAAGATGTAAATACAATTAATTTTCTGGTATTAAGAAGAAATGAATCAGATCTGACATTTTCTTTTTTCATTTTCCTTTGCCTTATTTTTCTTTTTTGACTGTGAATAAAGTAGATTTCAACTGGCGGCAACTTTTATTTATTTTCTAGAGAGCCATATCCCTCAGTGCAACTCAGTCTTCAGTTACCAATTTACAAATACATTTGATTTATTTGATAAATGCAAGTACCATGCAAAGCAATAGAATGGTAGATGAAGACCAATTTATCTTAACAGACGGCATATTGAGACTGTATTAGCAGATTTCCTGTTATAGAACACGGAAGTTCTAGCTGGCGTTAATTGGGTTCTTTTATCTGAAAAAAGAAAAGATAAACGCAGCAAAACTACAAGAAAGTTCTTTAGAATAAACTGAGTGTCAGAAGGAAGTGACCGTTATTACATTTATAATTTCAATAGAAAAATGTTAATAGTCAAAAAGGTTTGATGGTATGTTAAGTTTTATATCACACTGAATATTTATCGCTGTCTCCCACCAGACAGGATTTGACACAAGGTCTTTTTTATAGCGAGGGTTTTAGGGAAGGGGAAGGTCAGGTACGAGTCAAGACTTGTGCCATGCTAGACTATGTTGGTCATAGGCTCACTGAGTAAAATGTGAGCTAGATGACCTTGCTGGGCAATGTGAATCAGGCACTTTTGCCTGCTCATAGGTTTAGTGCTCTGCCGTGTTGTTAATAAGTGTTTGCTACCCAAAGGTGATCCAACTGAAGCCAGCAGGGGAGGTGCTATTTTGTCTCGAATAAAAAGCCAGGTGTTTTATACCACACTGACTGTCTGTCGAAGAACAACTTTTTGCATGGTAAGTAAGTTGGCAACCATAGTTGAGGGCAACCTGAAGGCTCCCTTTTCAATAGCTACTACACCGGAGTGTAGGGGAGGGTGCTACTCCTTTCCCTGGATTGCTCCACTTTACTCTTGATATATACCTTATAATGCTGAGTGTTAAGCAAGGAAGTATCAAGTACCATTTTTGATTCTTTGGTATGACTTGACCTGGGATTTAACCCAGGTCTCCTGGACCATTGGCGAACACTCTCCGATCACTGCATTATAACCTCTTGTTATAATTACAAGGATAACGTTGTGTATTGCTTCACTTTGTGAGTAATTTGAAAGACGCAAAGATGAATGTACAATGTAATTTAATTTGGGAACTTAAGCTTTACATAAACTGGGCAATAATGCTGCAGAAGCAACCAAAAAACATTTGTTGTGTGAAAGGTGAAGGCGCAGGCGATCACAGTAGAGTAACCAGATGGTTTAAGAAATTTTGCTTGGGTTGCAGGAACCTCATCAATCAGGTAAGGTCAGGTAGGCCTAAAACAATGTGTAGCAATTGGAGAGTATCAGGAGAGCTCAGTATATCACAATCCAGTATAATTTGTCACCTTCACAACCTACCAAATTGTGTCTCAAGGTTACCAAAATATAGCAAGATTTTTGACTCATCCAAATATATATTTGTTTGTTTTGTTTTATGGCATATCAACCTAGGTGGGTCATTTAATGCCGACAACGTTTTGAAATAGATTCATAGCAACTGAGTATATGTCTGACCCCCAGTTACTATAGCGATAAAAACATTTCAGATATAACTCCACTTATGAAAAGTTACTTGCTATAGAAACTGCAACACTCTCACTAACACAGTTGCAACCCTCTGCTTTAAAACAGAGGTCTCCAACCCACATCCTTCAAGACTCATCTATGTGGCACCTCCCATCAATGATAATCAAATCAAGGAGAACCACATGTCTCTCTTTCCTCATCTGTCATCTTTTTCTTAAACTACTGATATGACTGTCTGCAATTTATCATTCTTTATGATTCTTAATACAAATAATTTGCACACAGTTATATGGTTTCAAGTATTCCTATCTAACACCAATAATTTGCAAACAGATCTATTTGGCCCATAGATAAGACCCTGTCTGACATTACCACATCAAGTC
Organism: Sepioteuthis lessoniana; assembly: GCA_963585895.1. Taxonomy (NCBI): domain Eukaryota; kingdom Metazoa; phylum Mollusca; class Cephalopoda; order Myopsida; family Loliginidae; genus Sepioteuthis; species Sepioteuthis lessoniana. The sequence continues at coordinate 12,980,732 of OY757927.1, read as the reverse complement.
AGAGTGGACATAGGAGTAATAGCAATGAAGGTGTACTTCATACTCCCAGGTCTTTATAATTGGTGCCTCATCATCAGATACAATTTAATGTAATACCTAGGATATCCCTATTTAGGGAGGTTTCCTACCCCTCTGTAAAGAATACGGTTCTATGTCCCATGGGCAGCCATGAAGTGTAATTAAGTTCATACAAATTTTGGTAAGTCTCCTTTTTTTTGATCAATTAGAGATGTAATATTACGGACGGGCGCTATCGTCAATCAGTGAAGGTGTCACGAGACTAGCGCATGCGGGCAGAATGACCTGCAAAGTTAGACATGATTTTAAAATAATCCCAGATGAATTATCACATGTTTCACTGGTGAGATTGAACATTCGGGGATCTTCGATTTGTTCTCCAAAATCTCTATATAAGAAAACAAGTAACGAGTTTTTGGGAGAGTTGAAGGCAGCTTTCAAAACAGGTGAGTCAAAGGTTTCAAGGCCTCGACCCATCCTACCCAGTCTGCTATGACAGGCGTGTGTCAATAGCTAGCTCTCACCCACACCCCGTCACCACCAAGAGGAAGGGAGAAGAAGGACGTAACTAAAATGAACTTTTCGAGTTGCAGCGATCATAGCCCTAAGTGAATAATAAACGACTGCTATATTTTCTTCCTTTACCTTCGAGTTTGAGTATTTCTTTTTCAGCAGACTTCTTTCTTTACAGCACAACATGTTGGTCCGATGTTACAGAGATTCAAAGTATAGATCATAAAATTTTCTGATAACAAAAAAAGTGTGGGACAATATCATATTCCTCCACTTGGTTCAGTCTCACTAAAGTAACATCAATTACCGTTCCGTTGTCCCCTATTCAACAAAGAAGATGACAAGATAATCAGAAGTGATTGATTGATTATTTGATTGATAATAGCACAGCTCATTCATCAGAGTGCATCAGCAGCATCATTGTCTCATGTATCAATACGTCATATTCATCCGACAACACATTAAAGGCCTTTGTCTGAAAGTAATACCTAGTGACTATGCGTAGAGAAAGAAATACAAAGTAGTTTACATATACAGAGTACTTCTCATAAATATTTGAACAAAGAGACTATTTGCTTCTATTTTGAGAGTCAGAAAAGAATTTAAAATAAACAGGAAGAACTAAATTCTATTGTAATCAACATAAAAGGTATGTATTCATACATTTTTTCTTTAATGGTAAATTTCTAGTTAAAGAATATTTTTTTTGTCCATTTTGAAATCTTGTGCAGAATAATTCAAGGAGAATGAAAAGACAAACTTACATTTGGAGAAATTGCCTAACTCCTAAATAAATTTTGACCCCTGACCAATTACCCAAAATCCCTAAGAGACATTGCAATATTAGGTGATGAAAAAAAAATTTGATAGGATTGTTCAAATAATTATGAGTTCTATTTTCGATAACTCTTATAAAGCATAATCCTTTAGAAATAACTGGTTATAACTAAGTCAACAGGCACAAAATCATTTTTTTTAATTGACAAAGACTTCAGGGATCATAAAGGATTCATTTGAATAAGGTTTTAGAATGACAAAAAATACCTTTTTTAAATTAGCCATTTAATTCTACTAACGCTCAAAACCAATTGATTAGAAACAAATTGTTTATTTTCTCAAATACTTATGATAAGACGTACTCTCTCTCAGTGGATATAAGTTGGCAACCTGAAGGCTCCTTTTTCAATAGCTGCCATACCGATGTGTAGGGGAGGGCGCTACTCCATTCCCAGAATTGCCCCACCTTAGCCTTGATCCTTACCTTATAGTGCTGAGTGATAAGCAAGGTGGCATCAAGTACCATTTTTTGAGTTTTTGGTATGACTCGACCTCGGATTGAACCCCAGTCTCCCAAACCATTGGCAAACACTCTACTCATGAGGCCAATGGCCTGGTATATATTGAATGTTATAGTCCAATAATCTTTTTCAGGTTTTTGACATGGTGGTTTAAGGTTGAAAAATAAAGAAGGAAAATACTTTGATGATAGAAAAAATTTTAGAAGGTGCCAGGGGTATAATGGTTATTACCATTGGAAATGGACACGGTGAATTGAGTTCAAAAACCCTGGATAAGGCTGTTTGCATTTCACAAAGTGTGAGCATCCTTGGGAAAGGTTGGAATCCAACTCTTCTCCCTTCATGGCTAAATAGTACGGCAGACTGGACCCTTTAAGCAAGGTATGGCTACCAGTCAGGTATAAGGAAAACTAAATTCAAGCCAAAACGGCTTTCTTCTTGTTAGACTAATTATTTTGAGGCCTCCTCCTCCTCTTTACTCTTCTCCTCCTAATTATACTAAGTTATCCTTCAGGTGAAGCAAAAAAAAATTTCAAGGGAAGGATAGTTGGAATTTATATGAATTGTTGTGGTATTTGGAACCACCCCAACAAGAATGGATGGATCTAAGCCCATAAAAAACTAAGCCAAAGCTAGTGAAGGACTTCATCATCATCATGTCGTGCCAGCAGCATGGATATCCCTGACCCTCTTTCACCACTCCTCCCTGTTGTTCATCGCTTCTGGCAGGTCCTCAGGGCTACATCCCATATCCTCACATAGCTGCTGTATATAGGTTCGAGCTGGTAGCCCTGCTTTAGCTCGGCCTTGTGTGGGGGTCCATAGGAGAACATCACTTATGAGCTCGTCCCTGCTTCTCCAGCAGTGTCCTGCATATCTGGTTTGTCCAACTTTGATAGTTTTTGTGATGGGAGGTAGGTGTCCGTACAGCAGATGCTTTGTGAAGGACTTAGTAATTGAATATTTCCTGTATAGTGCATTTCCTTGTCAATTTATTCCAAGAATAAATACCTATTATCTCATGTCTATCTTTTATTATATCATTAAGATACGAGCTCCATACAATAAGTTTCCAGACTTTTTTCGTATGGGCATTTAAAATTGTCATAGACTCTTGAGAATTCAGTATGTTATTGCTATAAATATTATGAGATGACTGACCAATTTTTATGATTTTAGGTTTAAATGAACAGCTACTGCAGCAATTGGAATACACCCTACTAAAGCTTGATTGTCACAGCTGATGAATTTCAAAAATGTAATCTGGACGTGAGGACACTTTAGAAGAAAGATATGCAATAAAATTCTGTTTTAAACTTGGAAAAACTGCCACAGAAATACGTATGGAATGCTTCAGATTGCTTTTGGAGCATCTTGCATAAATCAAGCATCAGTTTTTGAGTGGCATAAGAGATTCAAGGAAGGCAGGCAGTCTGTGAGGGATGATGAGAGGTGTGCGAGGAGTAAGGAAGTCAATATACCAGAGTTGATTGGCCAAAGGGTTAGAGTTCGGGTTACAATGTTGAGGTTTTAAGGGAGTTCAGGAAGAGATTCCATCAGAAGAGGCCAGCACTCTTCAAATCGAGTCCATGCCATTTCCACCAGGACAATGCACCAGTCCATAACTCCATCCTTATTACAGACTATTTGACCAAGACGGGCATCAAGACAGCTCCTCAGCCTCCCAATAGTCCAGACCTTGTTACCAGTGACTTTTGCTAATTCCCTAAGCTCAGAGGCTGTCGTTATGAGACAATTGAGGAGATGAAAGAGGCTGTGACTATACGACACGGTCACACAAGAGGACTTCCATGGGGCCTTCTTGAAGTTGTTGGAATGGTACAAGTGCATTGCAGCCGGAGGAGATTACTTTGAAGGGGACTAGAGTTTCATGTGTGTACTATCAATAAAAGTGCCCATACAAAAAAAGTCTGGAAACTTATCGTATGCATATGCACCTCGTATAACATGAATAAAAAACATTATCCTGCTAAAATAGTGGAAACTTTTACTTCCACCTTTCAATTCTGTATTTTCAAGAGGTTGCTAATTTGAGAATGCAACAAGACAAGACAACAGAAGAAGAAAGGCAGAGTGAAAGGAGTTTGTCATTGTTAGAGAAACTTAGAGCGATGCGGATAACATTATTATTATTATTGTTGGGGTTTTTAGGTTTAAGGTTTAAGTTGGTTTTACGTTGGTAGCTTTGGTATTTCGTTGGTTGTCATCCCCTAGCTAAATGTTGATGGAAAATAAAGGTGGTGGAGAAGAACGAAGACGCCGTTAGGTTTTGTATCAGGGTTTTAATGACAGCATGAAGTAAAGGGGTTTACACTGGTATGCTGCGAGGTCTCGTAGTAAAGAAAGAAGGTAGGAAGTTGTTAGAGTGTATCATCTAATTTGTTTTTAACTAGGATCCCTTGGTCTAGAAGAATAGACCCAAGGGCTCCATAAACTAGATGGCTCTCCTCATAATGGTTGATGCGGCTACTGCTATTCTGGAACAGACGAATAGACGTTCATTCCCTTTGAGGATTTCTGAGCGAGAGAGAGATTCGCAGGCTTTCTTCAATTTTTGGTGCTGCTAGGAAATATGGTTCGGGCTGAATAGGACAAGTCATCCTGATTGGGTGAAAATGTTCGGCGACTTTAATGGTCAAATTAAATTACACGCCAAACAAAAATTCAAGTTTCTTTCTGCTACAAACTTTAAGAAATGTACAATAAATATTATGTATTTTTCTTGAACTGAAATCAAGAATTATATGGGCTTGATATTGTTGACAGGAAAACTTAATGGAAACATTTTTGCTTTTGTGACTTACCTGAATATCAATATCACCAGTGCCACCATGCTGTCTTTTACCTGATAAAACAAGAAACAGAATACATAAAATATTTGATAGCGATACAAATACTCAAAAACAGAGAAAGTAATGGGTCAATAAAAAAAAGATGAAAAAGAAGGCACACAAAAATATGACAAAAATGTCTCATATACTAGAAATTTGCTTTGCAATCTTGGTAAGTGGCTGGGAACAATGAAATGTCAATTGGTTGAATAAAATACGAAAAAAGCTCTCATAAAAGAGGAAAAATATTAGCGTGTAGGAAAAATGCTTTTTTTTTGTTTTTTTACAGACCTCTTCAAAGATTACTTCATATACAGATCTAAAGATCTCCAGAATATTATTATTTTACTACTAGTAGGTTTTTCTTCCTAGTTTTAATTGGCAGATTCTCACTGAAGTCTAAGTGACAGCAAGCTGCTTTTCCATGCCTCTCCTCAGTATTCAAGCCAGTTTCAACAGTGCTGTGGTCTGGGTGATCTTGTTTCTTCTTCTGATCTCCAATTCTTTCAGTCTCTTCTTCAGGCCAGAGGGGACCATTCCAGGGGCACCAACTACAACTGCTAACACCATCCCCTTCCTGTCCCACAAATTTTTCAGCTTTCTGGAAAGATCCAAGTAAGTGTCTGTCTTATTATTATTATTATCATTATTTTACTCATTTGAGAGTTTTTCACACCACTGTTAGCAGATGGTTTCTCACTGGAGATTGAGTGACAGCAAATCTCTTTAAGTCTCCAGGACTCTTCTCAGTATTCTGGCCAATCTTAGTAATGCTGTAGTCTGGATGGTCTCCACTCGTCTTCTTATTCCCAAATCGTCCAGTCACTGAACCAATCCTTTGGTGTCTGTACCAAGAGCACTAATTACAATTGGTCTCACCATCACTTTCATGTTCCACAGTTTTTTCAATTCCCCAGCAAAGTCCAGGTACTTATCTTTCATTGTGTTTTCTTTTAATTTTAATCTGTAGTTAGCCAAAGTCAACAATTCTGTAAGTTCTCTTTTTTTTGGTTGACTATTACTAGGTCTGGTCTTCGGTATTATTATTATTATTATTGTTATTATTATTTACTCCTTGAGAGATTTTCACATCAGTGTTAGCTGATGGTCTTTCACTGCAGTTTGAGTGACAGTAAGTCTCCTCAAGTCTCCAGGACTCTTCTCAATATTCTAGTCGTTCTCAATAATGTAGTAGTTTAGATGTCCTCTTATTTCCAAGTCCTCCAGTCCCTTTAATAATCCTTTGGTGACTGTATCAAAATCACCAATCGCAATTGGTATCATTGTCACTTTCATGTTCCCCAGTTTTTTCAATTCCCTTGCAAGGTCGAGATACTTATCCTTCTTTTCACTTTCTTTCAGTTTTATTCTGTGGTCAGCCAGGACAGCAAAGCCCACAATTTTGTAAGTTCTCTTTTTTTTTGTTGATTATTATAAGGTCTGGTCTTCTGGCCGAGATTAGATGATCCATGTAAAAGAGAAATGGACTTACCCCAGAAAAATGTGCTGGTGTGTGCCTAGCATGCAAAAGCAAAAATGGCTGCTGTAGCATGTTTTAAGAATTCAAGATCTCATATTCTCACAAGACCGACGAGACATGTACAAAGGTCTAAGTCCTTAAAAAAAACAGATAGCCACAGTGTTTAATGCAAACTCAAGTGTTGCAGTTGGCAAGAGACAATATATCCAGCTGATTGGAAGAGACAATTCAGGAGACATTTATAAGCTAGAGACGTTAGTACTGGACAGTGATACGCGAAAAGTGTCCTGGATCATGCTTTCTGTTAAGCGACCCCAGATTACTACAATCCGTTTCTATGTCAAAGTCCCATAAAAGTTTATGTGTGTCATTCTCCAAGACAGATGCTGGGTTGTGCATATACCATTTGTTCGCATGGTTAAATTTAAATTTCTTTCACATCTCCCAGGGTTGCCCATCCAATCATGTCTAGTCTTATACTCTTTCTGTGCTAATTTGCTGCATTCGCTTATTATGTGATTGATGGTTTCGTCTCTATCACCACAGAATAAGATATGGACAAATGTGTTTGAATGTTACATCTTGTCATCACCTCAGATAAATAATGGACGATTCTGTTTTGATTTTGAGTAAAGAAAGAGAAGAAAAAGAAAATGCAACATGTCAGGGAGAAAAAGAAAACAAATAAGAAAGAAAGAAGGAAGAAGTTATAAGGTTTTTTGTCTGCTTCATTGGAAGGAAGACAGGAAAAAAAGGAACCAAGAGGAGAAAGAAATGGGAAAAGAAAGATAGAAAGAAATGAAGTAAAGCCAGCATGAAGTAAAGGGATTTATGCTGGTATGATGCGAGAGGACTCGTAGTAAAGAAAGAAGGTGGGAAGTTGTTACAGTGTATCATCTAATTTGTTTTTAACTAGGATCCCTTGGTCTCGAAGAATAGACCCAAGGGATCCATAAACTAGAGGAGAAAGAAATGGGAAAAGAAAGATAGAAAGAAACAGAAGAGATTGAGAAAAACGAGCAAAATAAAGAAATGAAGAATATTTATGATGAAAATTTATTAAGAAAGTTTATTTTTAAAGCAAAGAAAAAAGTGATATTTGATAAAAAATAAAATCTTCCAAGGGTAAAGAAATTACTCAATTTTAATAAAATGTTTAGTACTTATTCATGAACAGAAGAAAATAAACTGAATAGATCTAATTACTCTTTTTCGTTTATTTATTTGCAAGGAAACAAGAAATGAATAATTGATAAACAATGAAATAAAATAATTTACCCCCAAAATTGATACAAGCAAATGTAATTGGTTTCTTTGTTTAATCGCATATCAACCTTTGCAGGTTATTTAATGCCAAAGCCATTCTCCTAGAAGAACAGTAGTGGTGCTATCTTACCCATAGCTGGGAGGATAAGGGGGTTCATACCTTCCCCAAGGGTATTTGCCCGAAAGTGAACATAATAGTGGGAATGGAGTACGAACTCGTATACTACGATTTCGCAGTCCATCGCTTTAACCATTACACCACGAGGACACCCCCGCAAATGTAATTGGATTGTATGGTAAAGGGTACAATTTTTTTTAAAGAGGTAAGTAAGGTTTTCTTTTAGTTGTGCTTAAACAAAAGAAAAAACAACCTGCATAAAACAATAGAAAAAAAAAGACTAACATTTAATAATTATTGTAATTTTACTATTGATATAACGGATCTGAATCCTGTTTTTCAAATAAACTCCATCTGTTATCATATAAATGAAACAATGTTCATGAATTCATATATCAAAATAAGATAAATCTATTTTAGGCAACATTAATAAGTTGGAAGCATCTTAGTTTATCTTCATGAGCAATTTTTTTTTTATTTTTGGCTTTTGAATGGCATTTACATAGCAGTATTTTGTATAAATGATAGTCCCAAATATTAAGATAGTTTGGTTTATTTATTTAATGGCATATCAACCTTTATTGGTTATGTAATACCAAAGCAGTCCCTGTAAAAGAATAGTAGTGGTACTATATAAGCCATAGTTGGAGGGATAAGGGAGATCATGCCTTTCCCAAGGGTATAAGTCTGAATATGAAAATAAAAGCAAGACTGGAGTTTGAACTTGTGTACTAAACATTTGCAGTCAAGCATGTTAACCACTACATAATAGGGAATCCCCCCCCCCACAGAAAATGAAGAGCAGAAGGATTATAATAAGTTATTTCAATCCTATTTTTTAATAACCTCTGTCCATTGCTGAGCAGATAATCATAAAAATCTTTTGAAAGAATGCATGGAAATCATATATATTATAAATATATGAATTATAAATACATTTATGGAAATTGTATATATTATAGAAATATATATCATAAATATATGGAAATTATATATTATAAATATATGAATTATAGATAAATGTAAGGAAATAATAAATATTATAAATAAATGTATGGAAATTATATATATTATAGAAATATATATTATAAATATATGAATAATAAATAGTTGTATAGAAATTATAGATATCATAAATAAATGTATGAAAATTATATATATCATAAATATATGTACCATGAATGTATGGAAATTATATTATAAATATATGAATTATAAACAGATGTATGAAAACTTATAGAATGCGGAATTTCCATGAGTATTGTTCGTAATGTTAATTCCTAATTCCTGTCGCAACTCAGATACAGTCAAACGTTAACAGATTATAAATATTCATCACTAATCTTGAGTACAATGAAGATTTATTTATTTTCATTGTCGCCAAAAAACTTCACTATCATACATACTTCCAAATATATCCAGATTTGGTTCAGATTGGTTGTGTTTTAGGGCATATCAACCTTTGTGGGTTACTTAATGCCAAATCCAATTTTTATATATATATATATATATATATATATATAATTTATAAGAAATAGTTTGTAGGTAAGATTATTTCTAAATGAGCTAGAGTTTAAATCATTGCAAGCATTGTTATCAAACACTAATAATTCTATTTAATATTAATGATTTGTTTGCACACAGTTAAATGTTTTCAAGTATTACTATTTATTAATAATCAAATGGTTTCAAGTATTGCTATTTAACACTAATAATTTTATATAATATTAATCATTTGTTTGCACACATCTAAATTGTTTCAAGTATTGGTATCCAACACTAATAATTCTATGCAAGATTAATTATTTGATTACACAGATTTAAATGGTATCAATTATTGCTATTCAGCACAAATAATTTTATTCAATATTAATCCCTATAATAAGATTGAACAGTTCTATTTGACCCATAGATAGGACCCTAACAGGTACTAATACTTCAGGCCAGAGTGGACCTGGGAATAATGGCAATGAAGGAGTTTTCCACATTCTCCAAATTCCAGAACAGAAGCCTCACCATCAGATGCAGTTTATCTTGGACATTTTCATTCTGCAAAACAAAATGTTGAGATTTTATCTAAGAATTTTCCAACTCTCATAAAGACCCCGGAGACCCAGAATGAGGTTCACAGTTTATCCACCCCTGTCATAAAATAATGGTGAGAAGGTTAGTTACAGCTTTAATCTTAACTGGGTGCTCCCTTAATCCAACCTTGTGCTGAAGATGGTTTACTTAAACAACACTTTTAATTTTTACTAATATTGTATTTACCGGGCCATTGGCCAAATGAGTAGAGTGTTCACTAATGGTCCTGGAGACCAGGGTTCAATCCTAGGTCGAGTCATACCAAAGACTCAAAAAATGGTACTTGATGCCACCTGGCTAAGCACTCAGCACTTATAAGGTGATGATCAAGGGTAAAGTGGAGCAATCCTGTGAATGGAGCAGTGCCCTCCCCTACACCTCGGTATAGTACCTATAGAAAAGGAAACCTTCAGGTTACCCTTGGCTAAGGTCACCAACTTTACTTACTTATTGCTTCATAAATTTTTATGACAATAAACAAGCTTATATTTTGGTGAACAAACTGTACTGCCCGTCTTATTCTCTAAATCTGAGCAGACAAGTTACAAGATCTTTCACACGAATGAAAAGTCTTTTATTGGATGAATTATGATATGCAAATACTTCAAAGTGGATCCAACCTGATATTTATAGAAGTCAGATAAAACTACAAAAGCTTTGAAACTCTTTTACACTCAAACAAGCTCAAATTTCTGCCTGAACAAACTGCTTCAGCCTAAGATAGCATATCGTATACAGTCCGCTTGGTTTTACTTCCAAACGGACCCCTCGTGAGTTTAAAGGTTTCAGTTGAGTATTGGCTTTCTAAAAGAATTGTTAATGTTTTACTGCGGAATTCTTCGGCAGGAGATGATTTCTGTGAGTTGATATGCTTTGAGGAACATCAAAGTAGCAGCTAACAGAAGATCTGTACATCAAAAGATGAATATAACGAGCCAACCTGAGAAGTCTATTGTAGGCAACATTAGTAAGTTAAAAGCATCTCATTTAATGTTTGCTGTTATTATTATCATTATTGCCTTTCGGATGGAATTTTCATGGCAGTATCTTGTATAAATGATATTCCTAAGTATTGAAGACAAAGAAAGGAAAGATTTTATACAATGTGAACTTGGCAGAAATTTAGAAGCAAGATAAATTAAGTACAAGACTAGCTTGAATAAGGTGAGTCAGAAGTTGATATTTTCTTCCATGTTGGGTTATTCCATGATATTTTCTACAGCATGGCTTGGAAAAAGTTATACGATTAATTCAAATAAACTAATTTAGTCTGTTTAAGGTATATTCAATGAAGACGAATCTCCAACAATTAAAAATGTTCTGTATCTTACCTGTTTTTAGTTTATTTATTGCTAATTTGGTTTGGTTGGGTTTTATGGCATATCAACCATTGTAGGTTATTTAATGCCAAATCCTCTTTATACATATATATTAAATATATATGATTTGGTTTGGTTGGGTTTTATGGCATATCAACCATTGTAGGTTATTTAATGCCAAATCCTCTTTATACATTTATATGAAATATATATGATTTGGTTGGGTTGGGTTTGATGGCATATCAACCATTATAGGTTATTTAATGCCAAATCCTCTTTATACATTTATATTAAATATATATGATTTGGTTTGGTTGCGTTTTATGGCATATCAACCATTGTAGGTTATTTAATGCCAAATCCTCTTTATACATATATATTAAATATATATGATTTATAAACACATTTTGTTGATAACATTTTTAAATGGGCTTGAATTTTTTTTTTTTTTTTTTTTGCAGAGAGACAATTTTAGTTATTGCTATATAACAGTCACAACTTAACATCAGTCATTTATTTTCCCATATTTAAACGGATACACATATACGTTTTGTAAGTGAATAATTTGTAGGTAATTTCATTTTAGTTAGAACTAAGTTCTTTGCTCTCTAGTATTGCTTATTTCTATACTGTTAAATGGTTTCAGTTATTGCTATCTAACACTAATAATTCTATTCAATATAAATCATTTGTTTGCACAGAGTTTAAATAACAAAAAGTTCTAATTGGACCATGTCAGGTGCTACCACACCAGTTCAGAGTGGACAAGGAAGCAATAGCAATAAAGGGGTACTCTACATTCCCCAAAGCTCCAAGTTCCAGATATGCAGTCAGTGTATTCCACAGCCCTAGCCAACTGGACATCATATAATAATTAGTTTTAGATATGAGTTATTGAATCCAAATACCGTATATACACAAGTAGTGGAATGAACGATCCTTAATTTCTAGCCACAAAAAGGTGTTTTTATCATATATTACTTGGCCACCTACCACCCATCATGAAAACTATCAAAGTTAGACGAACCAGACATGCAGGACATTGATGGAGAAGTAAGGACGAACTCATAAGTGATATACTCTTGTGGACCACTTCACATGGCCAAGCAAAGGCAGGACAACAAGCTAGAACCTATATACAACAGCTCCGTGCCAATACAGGATATAGCCTTGAAGACCTTCTGGGAATGATGGACGATAGAGACGGGTGGCGAGAGAGGGTCAGAGGGATCCGTGCTGGCAGCGTGACATGATGATGATGATGATGAATTGTAATGAAAAAGCTTTAACTTTTGACTATGCTGGCCTCCAAGAATATTTCTTTAATTCCAATGCTATAAAGTGAAATCATTCAAACACTTATTTAACTTTAACTAGCATGGATTTCCCTGACTCTCTCTTGCCATTTGTCCCTATCATCCATCGCTCCTGGCAGGTCTTCTAAACTACATCCTGTGTTCGTACAGAACTGTTGTTGATAACTTCTTGGTCGGCCAACACTGGCACAACTATGTGAAGAGGTCCATAGGAGAATGTCACTGATGAGTTCATCCTTGCTTCTCCAGCAGTGTCCTGCATGTCTTGTTTGTCTTACACGGACAATTTTAGAGATGGGAGGTAAGTGGCTATACAGTTGCTGTTTTGTGGGGTGTTCAAGGCAATATCATAAATAATGTAGTCTAGACCTTGATGTAGCCAACAATGTTTACTTGGAAGATAAGGAAGTTTTTACATTACTTTATTTATTATTAATAATATTTGTACACTGTAAATGCACAAGTGTTAACGATGTTAATTAAAAACTTATCTTACCAAATAGCCTTCGTTTAGATATAGGCTATATGGGGACACATTGGATCAAGATTATGCCTTGAATAAGCTTCAATGTTTCAAAATCATATCACCTCTCATGAACGACTTATTGTTTTTGAAGTGAAAAACTGATCTTCAATTCATTTATTCCACAAGTATATTCTATAACTATGCCAAATTATTTGAATTAAGAATAGTTACTTAAAGTTACATTAGTTACTTGACACCTAATAAATCCTTGTAAAAAACAAAAATATGGAATTTAACATTAAATAAGCTAACAAGGGTTAACATACTGTAAAACCAACCAGTTCAATAGTGAAATGCCTCAGAGTTCAGTAAGTCTATTTCGTTATGCCAATGTCATTGGGATGGCCCGGGAGACCTAGGTTCAATCCCAGGTTGAGTCATACCAAAGATTTGAAAAAATGGTACTTGATGCCTCCTTGCTTAACACTCGGCATTATAAGGTAAGGATCAAGGGTAAAGTGAGGCAATCCAGGAAAAGGAGTAGTACCCTCCCCTGCACCTCAGTGTAGTAGCTATCAAAAAGGGAGCCTTCGGGTCACTCTTGACTACAGTCGTCAACTTTACTTACGACTTTATCTCATTATAACAATCTATCTACTTTAGACCTCATCGTATAGCACATGCTATGCCAAAAGGAGATTATAACAAGCAAAGTCGAACCTAACTCCCTTAGACTCATAAAAATGTGATTCTTTTTTTATTTTTTAAAATTCTGGTGGTGTGAAATATTTTCAAGGAGAAATTTACATGAGACAAAGTTAATTATATAATCTTTTCGATTCTCTTTAAGTCTTATTATCTCCATGGTATCAACTTATGAAATTTATTTAAAATCCAATTATCGACTTTTTAGTTATCTCGCTCAATCATTAAATAGGAATGCTAATGACATCTTCCTGTTTCAGTTATAAGTGTTTCTCAATTTCAATTAATGGAATTTTCCAATAATTGTCACGTGTTGATATTTTTTCCTAGAACAAAAATTCCAAATATGAGTTGCAATAAAAAGCAATGGATATATATATATATATATATATATATATATATATATCTGTTAGCCCAAAATTAGTGATAATCAACAATGCTAAGAAATTTAAAAAATATCTATCATATTGATATCTGCTTGACTGTTAAGCCTTGCTATCCCTACTCATAAATAGCAGCCCATTATGATTGCAAGGAAAGGAGAGAAAATAAAGTGCTACACATCAAAAAGAAAAAGAAAGCAATAATGAGAGAGAAAGAGAGGAGGGGAATCTGTAGCTCTATACATCAGATGCTTATTTTCTGCTTTAATGGAAAAAAGGAAAGAGAGAGAAAGAGAGAGAGAAAGAGAGGAAAAAATGGTTTGGTTTCTTTTTTTATTGGTATTTCAACCTTTGTCGGTTATTTAATTTTAAAGCCATCCTAGTGAAACAGCAACAGTAGTACTATTTAAGCTATAGCTGGGGATGGTGGATAATAGGGTTCACACTTTACGAGAGGGTGTTAGTCTGAAAGTGAAAGTAATAGCGCAACTGGAATTTGAATTCACTTACTATGATGTTGCATGGTTTTGTTTTATTACATATTAACCATTGTAGGTTATGTAATGCCAAATTCAGTTTAAACATATGTATTAAATATATATAGGATTTGTAAACATTTTGTCCTCAACATTTTTAAACAAACCTAATTTTTTGCAAATAGTTAAATGGTTTTAAGTATTACTAACATGAACAATTCTATTTACTAAATTTCATAAGTCATTTTTTTGCACCCAGTTTCAATGTCAAACAGTTCTATTTGATCCATAGATAGAACCCTATCAGGTGCTACCCCTACAGGCGAGAGTGGACCTGGGAATGATAGCAATGAAGGGGTACTCAGATTGCCCAAAGCTTCAGCATTACTGGAATCTCACCATCAGATTGTTTAATGTCATATGCAGGATACTCTTTGGGGGTGTCTTAACACTCTTGCAGAGATGCAGTTGGCGTCTTTGACTGGCCTGTCCAACTGGGCTTATAAAGTTACTATTTACCATGTTAGCTATTTTGCCGTGGGGATTCTCCCAATAAAAGAAAGGAATAATCAACCTTAAATCTAGACTGCTTCAGTTACTTCTATTTGGTTAGTTTATTTGCATGGGAGCAAGTAATGAGTAATAATAAATAAATAATGAAAATTTATAAAATAATTACCGAACCATTAGCCTTATGAGTAGAGTGTTCGCTAATGGTCCGGAAGATTGAGGTTCAATCCCAGGTCGAGTCATACCAAAGATTAAAAACATGGTACTTGATGCCACCTTGCTTAGCACTCAGCACTATAAGGTGAGGATCAAGGGTAAAGTGGAGCAATCATAGGAATGGAGTAGCACCCTCCCCTACACCTTGGTGTAGTAGCTATTGAAAAAGGAGCCTTCGGGACATACTCGACTAAGTTTGCTGATTTTACTTTATTACCGGGCCATTGACCTAGTGGGTAGAGTGTTTGCCAATGGGCTGGGAGACCGGTGTTCATTCCTATGTCTAGTCATACCAAAGACTTAAAAAACAGTACTTGATACCTCCTTGCTTAACACTCAGCATTATAAGCTATGTATCAAGGGTAAAGTGAAGCAATCCAGGGAAAGTAGTAGCACCCTCCCTTACACCTTGGTGTAGTAGCTATTGAAAAGGGAGCCTTCGGGTTGCCCTCATCAACAATTGGCCAACTTATAAATAATTGAATTTTGAGATAGAACCAATTCACCTAAACCCGAGAAGACCTAGTTCTAATTAACAGAACCCCGCCAAAAAAAAACAAGAAGTTGTTATTTAGTGAATTTTAACATTCCAGCAGACTCCAGGGTGAAAATAAAAAAAGTGATAAGATAAACTAATACATAGACCTTGCTAGAGAAGTAAAAAAAATTTCCTTCACTTCATTCCAATACGAACTCAGTAAGCATAGCCACCCACAACATCCACATGACCCATCAACACCCAGCATGTCTCATTCAGCTTACTTGTAGGGTTTGTGAGATTGGAGGCAAGTGGACTGTAGTTTTGTGGAATGTTCTTGCTAGGATTTGGCTTATCAATACTACTTTCGTGCATCAAAAGGTTCTGGATTGAATTCAAGTGATAGAAGGTTTATGAACATATACGTAGTTGTCTTGTGATCATGATTTCAATTTGTGGGCTAGGTAGTCATGGATGAAGTTTAGCTCAGTTATAGTTCACGCAATGTCCAACCTTCTATAGCCTTGAATTTCATTTCAAAAAAAGTAATAGTTTATTTTTCAGACTTAAATTGTTTGTTCCCTGGTTTAATATGTTAAATTGTTTGATTTGATTCTTTGAACATTTTTAATTATTGCAAGGGAATAAATAAATACGAGGATCATTAAATAAGTTTCCAGACTTTTTACGTATGGGCACTTTTATTGATAGTACACACATGAAACCCTAGTCCCCTTCCAAGTAATTTCCTCCAGCTGCAATGCACTTGTTGTACAGTTCCAACAACTTCAAGAAGGCCCCATGGAAGTCCTCTTGAGTGACCGTGTCAATGACCTTAGTCACAGCCTCTTTCATCTCCTCAACTGTCTCATAACGACAGCCTCTGAGCTTAGGGAATAAGCAAAAGTCACTGGGAACAAGGTCTGGACTATAGGGAGGCTGAGGAACTGTCTTGATGCCCATCTTGGTTAAATAGTCTGTAATAAGGATGGAGTTATGGACTGGTGCATTGTCCTGGTGGAAATGGCACAGACTCGATTTGAAGAGTGCTGGCCTCTTCCGACGGAATCTCTTCCTGAACTCCCTTAAAACCTCAACATAGTAACCCTAACCCCAACCCCAACCCTTTGACCAATCAACTCTGGTGTATTGACTTCGTTACTCTTCCCACACCTCTCATCATCCCTCACAGACTCCCTGCCTTCCTTGAATATCTTATACCACTTAAAAACTGATGCTCGATTCATGCAAGATGGTTGAAAAGCAGTTTGAAGCATTCCATACATTTCTGTTTTATTTTTTCCAAGTTTAAAACAGAATTTTATTGCTAATCATTCTTCGTAATGTCTATATTGCATTTTTGAAATTCACCAGCTGTGACAATCAGGCTTTAGTAGGGTGTATTCCAATTCCTCTTGTAGCTGTTCATTTGAACCTGAAACCATAAAAATTGGTCAGTCATCTCATGAACAGAATCAATCTGCTAATATTAAAAGAAAAAAAATGTCTTTACTTTTAGTGGTTGGGAAGAGTTGACAAGTTCACATGTTTGTTTGGCCCAATTGGTTAGTGGTAAGACTCCCTCAAGAAGTGTCCTAGATATGACACTAAACAATCAGATGATGAGGCTCCATGGAAGTCGAGTCCCCCTTCATTGCCATTACTCCCAGTTCCACTCTGGCCTGAGGTAGTAGCAACTGATAGGGTCCTATTTCTGGGTCAAATAAAACTGTTTGATATTTAAACAAATGACTTATGCTAAAGTGAATTGCTTGAAATCTAACTATTTAATTAAAGGCTGCAGAATACACTGACTGCATTTCTGCTGAGGGATCTGACACCCCTAACAAGTGTCCTGGATATGACATTAAACTATCTGATGGTGAGGTTCCAGTAATGCTTTGGGGAATACACTCTAGCCCTAGTTGTAGAATCTGATTGGGCCCTATCTATGGGTCAAATAGAACTGTTTGACAATTAAACAAATGAATTATGCTAAACTGAATTGTTAGAAATTGAACTGTGTGTAAACAAATGACTGATGTTTAATTGAATTGTTACTGATACATAGCAATACTTGGAGCTATTTAACTGTATACAAACAAATGATAAATAGTAACTAGAATTATTCATATTCATCAAATCATTTAACTATGTTCAGGCTCGTTTAAAAATGTTATCAACAAAATGGGTTTAAAAAACATATATTTAATATATATGTATAAAGAGGATTTGGCATTAAATAACCTACAATGGTTGATATGCCATAAAATTCAACCAAACCAAATCATATATTTTTAATATATATGTATAAAAAAAATTTGGCATTAAATAACCTACAATGGTTGATATGCCATAAAATCTAACCAAACCAAATCATATATATTTAATATATATATATAAAGAGGATTTGACATTAAATAACCTACAATGGTTGATATGCCATAAAACCCAATCAAACCAGAAAGTAAGTAAAAAGTTGGCGACCATTGTCAATGGAAACCCGAAGGCTCCCTTTTCAATAGCTACTACATAAAGGTGTTGGAAAGGGCACTGCTCTTTTCTCTGGATTGCTCCACTTTACCCTTGATCGATGCCTAATAATGTTGAGTGTTAAGGAAGCATGCATCAAGTACTATTTTTTGAGTCTTTGGTATGACTCTAAGCGCTAGGCCAACAGACTGGTTATGCCATAAAACCCATCCAAACTAAATGATATATATCTAATACATATATATAAAAATGATTTGGTATTAAATAACTGACAGTGGTTGATATGCCATTAAACCAAACCAAACCAAACCAAGCCACATATTTCCATGAAATCATCAGGATTTCAATAGGGACCTCAAATTCCTACTAGTACTCTGATGCACTTTGATTTATGGCTGTGAACATAGATAAACTGAAGACCCACTCTCAAAGAGACAAGTGTCGTTGATTTTGGATACCTATGTTGCTAAAAGCTACTTGAAAGTCAAATCAAAAACAGGTTGACTTATGAAGCACTCTTTTCCTAAGATGAGACACACAACCTAATATTCTGAAATAATTTAATGAAAGATTCAAATATTCACTAAATTATTAGAACACGTCAAAGAGCAACTTTGTTATTGTTGTGGACCAGTATAAGGTCCGGAAGAAAGACACGAACTCGGGATTACGTGAAACTAGTATATTGAATGAAAGTATAAATACAGCATAGGTAAAAGAGTGTTGAACGTCAGTCTGACTGCCAAAGTGTTGAGATCTGATTGAGAGTAGAAAGTTGAAATAAAAACTATGCTTTTGATGATGGAATATATACATATATATATATAATTGTTGTGGACCAGTATAAGGTGCGGAAGAAAGACACAAACTCGGGATTATATGAAACTTGTATATTGAATGAAAGTATAAATACAGCATAGGTAAAAGAGTGTTGAACGTCAGTCTGGTTATCAAAGTGTTAGGTTGGAGTTAACTTAACACCGAGATGAATATTCTCGCAGTATTCATAGTAATAGGAAGAGTTCATTATAGTCCGTAATGTAAGTACCAAAACAGTTATCCAATAAGCAACACCACAGAAGATCAGAATTGGTCTTTTCAAAGAATCAGCAATAAGGTGAGACAACTAAAAAAGTTCATGATGAATCGCATGGAAATATTCTACAAGCAAAAAAGGCTTTGGAGAATGTTGTCAACATTAACAACCAATTTCTTTTTAAATACACTTACGGGATGCTTGGTGATGAGGAAGATATTTTGACGGATTCATTGATTGATGTTAACAGCATATCATCCTATCTACAATTATTTCATGTGTAGAGGTTAAGGAATCACATTCACTGTATTTTTCTATTTACATTTTTTGTATAACTTACGAAAGAGTTTTTGCACGCAGTTATATATCAAGTATTCTTATCTAATACAAATAACTTGCTCACAGTAACATGGTTTCAAGTATTCTAACCTAATACTAATATTTTATACACAGTTATATGGTTTCAAGTAACAGTTCCTATTTAATAATAATCATTTATCTGTACACAGTTTAATGGTTTGATGTAAGCAATAATAATTAACTTTAGTAAATAATTACAATTTCAAGTCATCATCATGTCGTGCTGCTAGTACGGATTTTTCTCTCTCACTCTCCATCTATCCCAATCATCTATCACTTCCAGCAGGTCTTCTAGACAACATCCTGTCTCCATACAGAGCTGTTGCAGTTCTTGTTTGTCATCCAACACTTGCACATCTGTGTGAAGAGGTTCATAGGAGAATGTCACTTATGAGTTCATCCTTAAGTCTCCAGCAGTGTCCGCATGTCTTGTTCATCATATTCGAATGGTTTTAGAGATGGGAAGTTGGTGGTCGAATAGTTGCTGTTTTGTGGGATGTTGCTTCCTGGATTTGTTCAATGTAGCTCATAGCATTCTTGTGCAATTCCTATCCAGCTTTTTCTCAATATGCTTAGTCAGCATCCATATGGTGAACTAATCTTAATACAAATAATGTACATTTATCAAGTGTTCCTATCTGGTGATAATCATTTTCAAATAGATCTATCTGACACATAAATGGAAACCTAACAGGTACAACCATTCCTGGTGAGAGTGAGCCAAGGATTAATGGCAGTGAAGGTGTGACTGTACTCTCTTTGTATCCAGAATTGAACCCTCATTATAAGATGCAGTTTAGTATCATCCCCAGGATACCCCTTTGTAGAGGGGTATTATCCCTCTACAGAGGATGCAGCCATCATATTCTAAGCCCTGCCAACAGGGCACTCCAGCAATGCATAGATTTTGATGAGGTACCGTTTGCAAGCCTCAGGTTTCATTAATCCTGTTCACAGCACCATATTGGGTTTGATAGGTGATCAAAATTACCAATCAGTTGCATAGCAAGCTGCATCAATTTCTGAATGAGCTCTGAAGAAGGAGAGTTATTTATCGCATGTTGGAGCATTCCATCATGCATATGTGGGCATATTAGTGTATGTATATATATATATATATATATATATACCAGCTTTTAATTTAGTAGTTTCACAGGGACTATATTGAGTTACAGCCTGTTTTATTTTATCTGCTGACCGGACGATAGTTGGGATTCCAAGGCCAGTAAGTGTTATCATTTTTATTGTACAAAAGGCATATTAACATTAAATTGTTACAGAAAATAAAGACTTTAAAAACAGATATATCTGGCCTTTGACATTTTTCCTAAAATGTCGGCTCATTTCAATAGTCTATTTTAAAGAAAAATACTGTCGACATTTTTTGAAGGAAATCTGATTTACATTGGATGGTTCAGAAAGTAAGTTTATAAGTTTTTTTAAATGCTTGTTTGTTTTTGTAATGGTAATTAGTAATTAATAATTGCAGTATTTAAAATTTGTTTAATATAATGGAACCAAAATGAAATGCTGGAAAAGACAGTAACTAACATCAGGTTTATGGCTCCCAAGGTGACTTTAGGAAAGATGAAATGGCTTGCCAAACCAGAGTGGTGGAGGATACAAACTAACCTAGATGAAAATTGAGATTGTTGTTGACATTTATAGTCCAACATAAAGAAACAAGTAAATATGCCATTTGGAACTAGGCACACATAGACAAACACACACATCACCAACACCATCATAATACACACACAGACCTACACACATACACATCACCACCAGCACTACCATCATCCCACTCACATACCACTAGTACCATCATCACACACTCAAACACCACCACCATCATCATCATACACATAATCACTCTACACACCACCACCACCACTGTCATCATCACACAAACACCACCATATTCATTACACACACAATCATACCACATACGCAATCACCACAACCACACAAATACATACATCACTGCCACACTATTCTTTGAGAATATCCGTTTTGAAATATGTTTTTATTTGAAAATAGGAAACTTATGAAAGTTGGCCTAATGAGTAGAATGTTTGCCAGTAGTCTGGGAGATTGGGGTTCTATCCCTGGTCGAATCATATCAAAGACTCAAAAAATGGTGCTTGATGCCGCCTTACTTAATACTCAGAATTATAAGGTACGGATCAAGAGTAAAGTGGAGCAATCCAGGGATAGGAGTAGCGTCCTCCCCTACATCTCGGTATAGTAGCTATTGAAAAGGGAGCTTTTGGGTCACCCTCGACTACTTAAACTAATGTCTATATGAACTGGTATGTATTTCTGGTTTGAAGTTCTAAGATTGATTATAACGGCATGTCAACCCATCTGGGGCTATTTTATGCTTAAATATTTTTATGACCGCAAATTCTTTCTCCCCTATTTTCTCAGAATAGGAAGAACTGTGATAACAACAGAAAGGGTGAGCTATTTGAGTGACGCCAGATTTCTAAAACAAAGTGGATACAAACCAAATCATATATATACCTAATATATATGTGTAAAAAGGATTTGGCATTAAATAACCTATAATGGTTGATATGCCATAAAACCCAAACCAAACCTTTTTATAAAGAGATTATTTATCAGCATAAGCAGTGACCTTAATCCTCTTATGAGCTTTATTAGGGACCAGAAGAGTTATGTTCTTTTTAACATCTACTAAGTAAATGTCAGTAAAGATATGAATGACGAGCCACTTGACATATTCAGAAAAGAATGACTGGTAATGGATACCAGATCAGTGCTCTTTTCATGAATTGCAACAAGTAAAACATATAATTCTATATTTTCCTTAGATGTTTGCTCGTGAGGTTTGTTTGTTTTTTTTTCCTTCCCATTTTAGTTTACCTTCGTCCAAGATTTATGTCCAACGAGGAAAGGCTATGAAAGGATAACAATAGATTAAATAAACCCAGTATTGTCGGTCAATTGAAGGCAAACATGAAAAGATTGCAAGAGGATAGGGATCAAGAAAGGACATTTTCTTTGGCCACTCCTGGCCTCAACCTCGACCGATTTATCAGATAAGCTAAAATATATAAATTGTTTGAAGTAGTTCTTTCCTTTTTTCTTTTCTTTAATTATTTGACCTTTTTGTATTGAATAGAGAAATCAGTTGCTGAACATATTCAAAAAATGTTGCTTAGTTGACACACACTTGATACCAATAAAATGAATATACTCAGCATTTATTTACCAATATTAGAAAATATGTAAATTCAGAAATATGATATAGAAACACGCACACTCACATAAGTGGAAGAGATGGTGGAAAAGGCTTTAGAGGTACTAAAAGTGATAAAGATTTTAGACATAGCAGCTATGTTTTAAAATGTCTTTAACACTTTTCCTGCCAATTCTTCCTCATTCCTCTAGTAAAATTCTTATCTTTCGTAAATTCCTCTCTGATTTGTTCTTCTTCCTATCTTTATATAAATGTGTATGACTTGTCATTGTATTATTTGTTGTCTTGAGGATGGCTCCAGTTTGGTCCAAAATTTCTTAAGGGGGGTAAATAAGGTGGCTTCCTAAATTCATTCCATCAAATGACTTATACAGAGACAACTTTTCACGTATTTCTATCATACTATCAGATTCACAACAAATCTATCTTTTCAACATATATATATATCATTAAAGATATATTTGGAGGTGCCCGTGGTGTAATGGTTATCGTCCTAGGAAATGGACACGGCAACATGAGTTCAAATCCTGGATGAGACTGCATTTCACATAGTACCAATACCCTTGGGAAAGGAAATAGTAGGGCAGACTGGGTTCTTCAGCCTTGGTGAGGCAACTAGTCTAGGAGAAGGAAAACTCTGAATTCAAACCTGTTAAACTCTGCTTAAAAATTGACTTTGTGTCATATCCTGCCCGAGCGGAGGGGTTGGCAAATATGTATATCACAGAACTATGTGGAAACTTGGATAAATCAAACACTTAACTCAGATTTAGATGTGGGATATTTCATTTGGGGTTTATTTCATCTTCATGAACTTCTTCAAGACCAAGTTCGTGAAGATGAAATAAAGCCAAACAAAATATCACACATCTAAATCAGAGTTAAATGTTTGATTTATCCAACTTTTCACATATTTCTATCATAGTCAGATTCACTACAAAACTATCTTTTCAACATATATCATTAAAGATAACTGAAATCTTTTTGGAATAAAGTCTATGCAGTTCTTATTGAAATAATTGCTTTTTGTTTTGTTTTTTTTATTTTTAAGACTGCCAATCAGTCATATTCTCCTCCTTAGAGAAAATTTAAAATTAACAAGACCAACATGGAATTTCCTATCCAGTGGAGAACTGAACACTTCTCTCACAATCAGCATAAATTCCAATGCAACACATTGATTTGATAAGGTTTCTCAACACTCTTTAGAAATGGCTAATAAGTTAGCAAAAAGTACTTGGTTTGGTTTCTTTGTTTAATGGCATATCAGCCTTCTTGGGTTATTCAATGCCAAAACCATCCTTCTAGAAGAACAGAAAAGGTACTATTTAACCCATATTTAGGAAGATAAGAGGGTTCATACCTTTTTTTCTCCAAAAGTAAATGTAATCGTACGAATGAAGTTCAAACTTGCTTACTACGATCCTGCAGTCCAACGCTTTAACCATTACACCACAAGGACACGCCCACTAAAAAGTACTTGAATTGAACAATCTTTTGGATGAGTCTTGGATACACTTTCTCCCAAAAAGATTTTACTTGTGTGTATGCAAAAAAATGTGTGTGTGTGTGTGTGTATATATATATATATATATATATATAGTCATCCACAGACAGACTGTTTCATTGTATCACAACCTTTCATTGTGACTACATGTGTTTGATGCTTCATGCTGGGATTGAAACCCATCTGACTTTATATCAGTTGGAAATCTTACCCCAGAGCTATCATTACTCTCAGCATTAGTGGAGGAAGTTTTTACATATATCTTTTTACATATATATTAACAGCTAATCGGAGTGCACAATCCAGGAGAAGAGCTATTGCATTTCTGTGTATGTGGCAGACTTGATACAAAAAAAGTAAATATACTCAGCATATACACATCATGATTAGAAAATATGTCAATGCAGAAATATGGGTAATATTGAAATACACACTCATATAAGAGGAAGAGATAGTGGAAAAATCTTTAAAGACACTAAAAGTGATAAAGATTTTAAACATAGCAGCCACATTCTAAAATGCCTTTAACACTTTTCCTGTCAATACTTCCTCTTACCTCTAGTAAAATTTTTATCTTTC
Source organism: Sepioteuthis lessoniana (assembly GCA_963585895.1). Taxonomy (NCBI): domain Eukaryota; kingdom Metazoa; phylum Mollusca; class Cephalopoda; order Myopsida; family Loliginidae; genus Sepioteuthis; species Sepioteuthis lessoniana. The sequence goes on along the minus strand of OY757927.1, from coordinate 12,956,032 downwards.
ATAAATTCCTCTCCCATTTGTTCCTCTTCCTATCTTTATATGAATATGTATGACTTGTCATTGTATTATTTGTTCTCTAGAAGATGGCTCCAGTTGGGTTCAAAAATACTTGAAGGAGGTAAATAAGGTGGCTTCCTGAATTCATTCCATCCTGAAGTCAAATATGAATGTATATGACCTGTCTTTGAGCTTGTCATTTCATTATTTGTTATCCTGAAAATGGATCCAGCTGCAGCCGAAAGTACTTGGGGAAAATATGGCATCTTCTTGAATTCATTCTATCCAGAAGTCAAACGACTTAAACAAAGACTAGAACAGATCAAAAATAAAACAGGAAGAAATAGTATCTTCAAAGATTAATCATACATATATACATATATGTGTGTATGTGTCTCTATGTGTAGCTATATATATGTATATATGTGAACATAAATATACCACTGCATATATATATATATATATATATATAAATGCATGTGTGTGTGTGTGTGTGTACAAATATATATATTTATGCATATATATATATATATATATATATATAGATAGATACACACTCATATATATATATATACAAATCCATACTCACGGTTCATTCAATAGGTTTCCAGCCTTTTTTTGTACAGGCATTTAAAATTGTCATGGACTCTTGAAAATTCAGTATATTATTGCTATACATCTTATGAGATGACTGAGCAATTTCTAGGATTTCAGGTTCAAATAAACAGCTACAGCAGCAATTGGAATACACCCTACTAAAGCCTGATTATCACAGCTGGTGAATTTCAAAAACACAATCTGGATGTCAGGACACTTTAGAAGAATGATATGCAATAAAATTCTGTTTTAAACTAGGAATAAATACTGCCACAGAAACGTATAGAATGCTTCAGACTGCTTTTGGAGCATCTTGCATGAATCAAGCATCAGTTTTTGAGTGGCATAAGAGATTCAAGGAAGGCAGGGTCTGTGAGGGATGATGAGAGGTGTGGGAAGAGTAACGAAGTCAATAGACCAGAGTTGATTGGCCAAAGGGTTAGGGTTAGGGTTACTATGTTGAGGTTTTAAGGGACTTCAGGAAGAGGTTCCTAGGGAAGAGGCCAGCACTCTTCAAATCGGGTCAGTGGCATTTCCACCAGGACAATGCACCAGTCCACAACTCCATCCTTGTCACAGACTATTTGACCAAGATGGGCATCAAGACACTTCCTCACCGTCCCTATGGACCAGACCTTGGTCCCTGTGACTTTTGCTTATTCCCTAAGCTCAGAGGCTGTCGTTATGAGACAATTGAGAAGATGAAAGAGGCTGCGACGAAGGTCATTGACACGCTCACACAAGAGGACTTCGATGCAGCCTTCCCGAAGTTGTTGGAACGTACAAAAAGTGCACTGCAACCGGAGGAGATTATTTTGAATGGGACTAGAGTTTCATGTGTGTACTATCAAAAAAAGTGCCCATACAAAAAAAAAAGTCTGGAAACTTATTTAATGATCCTCATATATATATATATATATATATATATATATATATATATCTGTATATATTTACATATGTATATACAAATGTGTGTATATATATATATATATAGATATACATATACATTCATAAATATACATATATAAATTCACATAAATATACCAATGTACATAAACATATATATATAGGTAGATGTATGTGTACATACATATACTTATACACATATGCACACATACATATAGGTATATATAAATATAGATATAAGCATATTGATTGAATAGTAAAGACACATTTTGTCTATATAATCTAATTAAGATCCTTTCAAGTTTCCTGATAAGTGTCTTGCTTTCAGGTTGGAATTGGTGGATGTATTTACCAAAAATTTCCCAAGCGCTTTCGGACATTTCATAGGTCATCATCAGGGGTTTCTTGCATGTGTAAAGAGTGTTTTTTAAGAGTTTTGAAAGTTTTTGGTTTTTATAACATAACAAAACTACGCAAATTCAGAGTGGGATAAAACTGAGGTGCTGATGAATTTAAAAAACAGAACACTATCAACAGAAATAGAATATAATCAAGAAATACAGAAAATTTTTTAAGAATATATCTAAAGGCATTTGAGAACATTGTTGCTATTTTCAAAATTCATTCTATTGATTTCATTTTTTTGTTTTTGTTTTTATATGTCGTGCTTCTAGGATTTGTAGTCGTAGCTTATCAATTTCATGTGCTATTATAACTGGGTTTTTTTTTTTTTCAACTAGAATTTTTCGAAACTTGGATTTAGGAACTGAATGGTTCTTATGATGTAAGGCTATAGAGCTAGAATCATTAAGGAGCATTGTAAGCCGTCTGGCCTCTGAAAGGCCCGAAAGCACTCGGGACAATTTTAGTGAATTCATCCACCAATTCCAACCTAAAAGCTAGACATTTATCAGGAAACTTGAGAGGATCTTAATTAGATTATATAGACAAAATGAGTCTTTCCTATTCAATCAAACATGCTTAAATGAAAGACTGCTGACTAACTACCCATACTTCAAAATACATGATCTTGCAGCTCCCCACAATACTGACACCCGAAAGTATCGCTGTAGTCTTGTAAAAAGTCAAATTAACGACAATAAAGAAAAAATTAACACCCTCAATACTGAAGCACATAATGTTCGTAACTAATTAAAAAATTCTCTCTCAACCCAACTATTACAAACCGTAGAACGCAAACTGTCATACATAACTGAAAAAAAATCATTATCAACATAAACTCAAAATCAAAGGAAACTTAACAACTTCTATAATGGCTCTGTAGCAGCCACAGATCAATGCCCCTGTTAAGAGAGTCGGTCACTCACTGACCAATCAACTGGCAGAGCGCGTTGATTCCTTCTCCCTCTCAGGAACTATTTTTCTGGTCCCTTTTCTGTAGAACGGACAACGTCAGAGAGAGTCTGGAGCTAGCAGAAGAAACATATCTCTCTCACATGACTGCACTGATTCCACTTGGAACACTTCGCTCACTGCTAGCTTTAAACACGCTTCCTACGAACCAAGGACCAGCATACAGACCAGCGACGCAAAGAGACACTTTCTCACTCTCACTCCTTCACGCCTGCTACTGTAAAAACCTTACTTTGTTGTGTTGTTAAAAGAAGTTTCGTAATTCATTTGTGTTGCCTAAAGCTCCATTCTATTTCCGAATAATGATGATAAATTTCTAAACCTCACGGACCACGAACTGATACAACCACGGAAGAATTTCCTCATCTTGGGTCCGACCTGTCATCTTTTTAATGGATTCAACCATGTACAAAAACAAACTGAGATTGAAATCTTATATCAAAACATACTAAAACTCCAAGAACAAAACCAGGTCAAAATTAAACCCCAATTACGCGACCTAAAAGCTGAAGCTACTAAAAATAGATCCAACAATAAACACAAGTTTTCCACTATTCTAACCCAACAACTAAAAAATGCTACCGAACAATTACATAAACATCTGGACATCACTATAAAAAAAAACCCAGATAAAACGAATATCTATATCGTATTTAATAAATCTGATTACCATTCTAAACTACAGACAATCCTCAACGTTAAAAACAAATTTACAAAACTGAATCATAATCCAACAAAGCAACTCAAGTCTAAAATTAACAAACTCATTAATGCTAATAATGCTGACCTTCACAATATAAATTTACCAAAAGTAATTGGTGATTACAAACCTGGATATATCTACGGAACTGTTAAGATACATAAACCTGGCTATCCACTTCGTCCAATAATTTCACAGCTAGCAACACCTACATACCAACTTACAAAAACTATTAACGATCTAATTACCCCATAACTTTCCCATAATTATAGCGTTAAATCTACAAAAGAACTTATCGAAATCCTTAAAACCCACAAACCAAACAAAGGAATAATATTCTCTCTAGAAGTGGAAAATTTATTCACAAATGTTCCAGTTCTAGAAAGAATCAATATAATGACAATTGATATTTACCACCATCCAACGCTCCCGCCACTCAAAATCAATTCCAATACTTTACAGAAAATACTTTTACTCTGTACTACTGAGGTACCATTTTATGATCCCTGTGGAAATATATTCATCCAACGGGATGGAATAGCGATGGGGTCAGTTTTGGGACCCATTTTCAGTAATTTTTACATGTCAGCGCTTGAAAATAAGGTTTTTAATACCATCAATAAGCCTAATATTCATTCAAGGTATGCTGACGACATACTCCTTCTCACTTATAGCACTGATGAAATTAACACAATACAAGAGACCTTTCAAAATAATTCTGTTCTCAATTTCACACAAGAAATCAATATCAACAATAAAATTCCATTTCTTGGTGTACTTATAGACACAAGCAATATTGACCGATTTATTACCTTCACATATAAAAAAAACCTCCAAACATTAATCCCTGGACCCTCAATTTTCAAAATTAATGCCCCTTCCGCTATAAAAGAACAATTATAAAGACACTTATTTTCAGAGCTAAGCTACTATCCTCCTCTCAAACTATCTTTCTAAATAAACTTTAAAATATAAAACAAACCCTTATCAATAATGGGTTTCCCAACTACATTGTTGACACTGAAATTAAACCTGAACAACCTAACATCGACAATATTCTAAGCCATAAACAATCAATAAACCTATACTACAAAAACCAATTTCATAGTAATTATAAGATAGATGAACATGTATTAAAAAAACCTTACCTAAAAAAAAAAATGTTCTCCCTACCGATCCTACCAAAAAAGGAAGACTTATCATTTACTACAACAAATTTAAAACCTCCGACCTAAATATTTCTGATAACACTTCCCCATCCACTAAACTTCGTGATAGGACCAACGTGGTATATATGTTAAAATGTCCTTCGGGAGACTATGTCTCCAAAGAAAATAATGCATATGTTGGTCTTACCCCTACGACTCTTTCTAGACGGCTTACAATGCACCTTAATGATTCTAGCTCTATAGCCTTATATCTTAAAACCCGTTCTATTCCAAAGTCCAAATTTCGAAAAATTCTAGTTGAAAATGCCACTCTAAAAGAACACAAAATTGATAAGACAACAAGACAACAAATCCTTGAAGCCCAACATAAAAATGTTGTATAGCCATGACCACTATACATACACATATGAAGATGCATGCAGAATCATAACAACGACACAATAAAGACGACGAGCGACACAGTCTTTTAGAAAAATATACCTCTCACTTTATTGGAAGGGTTCGATAGGGTTACTAAAGGTTTTACTGTGAGAGGGAGTTGGAGACCGAACAGAACTGCAACATATTGACTCTTATGGCCATAACAGCGTTTCTTTCCTTTTCGTCCTAGACTGCTCAACCGGGGCCTGGGGGCCCAGCCTCTCTGGGACATGTTCTCATTCCAGCATCTTCTCTCCAACTAGTCTGATCTCCAACTGATTGAACTTCCTGTGCACCGAGTTATATAATAATTTGACGTCCACTCTTCTTCCTGCGAGCATCACAATTTCGCACTCATTCAACCCGTCCACGGTCAAGATTATATCCAGATATTCCTCGACCGGATGCACCTGTTATTTACACAGGCGCATTTCCTATTTTGACAGCTTGGCCGGGGTCAATATATTACATAAAAACAAAAACCCTAAAAAAATTAGAATTAATTTTGAAAATAGTGACAATGTTTTGAAATACCTTTAGATATATATTTTTTAATATTCCATATTTCTTGATTATATTCTATTTCCGTTGATAGAGTTCTGTTTTTTAAATTCATCAGCAACTCAGTTTTATCCAACTCTGCGTTTGCGTAGTTTTGTGATATTATGAAAACAAAAAAAAAAAAACAACAAAACTTTTAAAACTCTTTAAAAACACTCTTTACACATACAAGCAACTCTTGATGATGGCCTATGAAAGGTCCAAAAGCGCTCGGGACAATTTTGGTAAATTCATCCACCAATTCCAGCCTGAAACCAAGACACTTATCAGGAAACTTGAAAGGATCTTAATTAGATTATATAGACAAAATGTGTCTTTCCTATTCAATCAAACATGCTTAAATGAAAGACTGCTGACTAACTACCCATACTTCAAAATACATGATCCTGCAGCCCCCCACAATACTGACACCTGAAAGTATCGCTGTAGTCTTGTAAAAAGTCAAATTAACGACAATAAAGAAAAAATTAACACCCTAAATAAGGATCTTAATAAAATCATGTAGATAAAACGTGTCTTTATTATTTAATCAAATATGCTTAAAGGAAAGATTATAAGTGTAAGTGCACTGTTGCCTGACTACACATATTTGAAATATACATATGTATATAAAAATATATATTTGTAGATATACATATGCATGTATAAGTGGAAGTGCACATCGTATAATGGTTATCATCATAAGAAAAGGACATGGTGACACGTTTTTAAATACTGAACAGGACTGATTGCATTCCACATAGCGCTAATAACCTTAGGACAGGTAAGAATCCAACTATTCTCCTTTCAGCTATGGGCAAATAGTAGGGCAGATTGGGCGCATTAACCTGGGTATGACAACCGGTCTAAGAGAAGGAAAAATATATATATTCACACACATACACACAATCATATACAGACTCACCCAAACATACACACACACACACACACACATATATATATATATATATATATGCAGAAATCGACACACATATATATATACATATACAAATACACGCACATATATACATACATACATACATACATACACAAATTGACAAATATACATATCCATACACAAATAGATGCATATATATGTATAAATAGATACACTCACACACACACACACACGTGTGAGTACGAGGTGCCTTCAATAAGTTTCCAGACTTTTTTCGTATGGCCACTTTTATTGATAGTATACACATGAAACCCTAGTCCCTTCGAAGTAATCTCCTCCGGCTGCAGTGCACTTGTTCTACCGTTCCAACAACTTCTGGAAGGCCCCATGGAAGTCCTCTTGTGTGAGCGTGTCAATGACCTTCGTCGCAGCCTCTTTCATCTTCTCAATTGTCTCATAACGACAGACTCTGAGCTTAGGGAATAACAAAATGTCACAGGGACCAAGGTCTGGACTAGAGGGAGGCTGGGGAACTGTCTTGATGCCCATCTTGGTCAAATAGTGTCAGCGATGGAGTTATGGACTGGTGCATTGTCCTGGTGGAAATGCCACTGACCCGATTTGAAGAGTGCTGGCCTCTTCCGACGGAATCTCTTCCTGGACTCCATTAAAACCTCAACATAGTATTCCTTGTTGAGTGTCTGTCCAGTGGGAACCCAGTGCATGTAGATCATACTAGTGCAGTCAAAAAAAGGGATCATCAAAAGTTTGTGGGTGGATTTGTCTGGCCTTCTTGGGTCTGGGAAACCCAGCATACTTCCACTGGGAAGTCTCTTGGTCTCTGGGTCATAGCAGTAGATCCAACTTTCATCGCAGGTTACCAGAGCATCAAGAACTGTGGGATCTGAATTGATCAGCTCGACCATCTCCCTGCTGTCATGACAACGTCTTTCTTTCTGATCTTCTCTGAGCACCCTTGGGACAAATTTCGCGCAAATCTTCCGCATCTTCAGTTCCTACGAATAATTGTGTATACAGTTCCCACACTGACATCAAACTGTGCACTTATTGTCTCTATAGACACATGACGGTCCTTATCCATGAAATTCTTTATTTGGTCAATCAACTCTGGTGTTCTGACTTCCACACCTCTCATCATACCTCACTTGAATCTCCTATGCCACTCAAAAACTGATGCTCGATTTATGCAAGATGCTCCAAAAGCAGTCTGAAGCATTCTATACGTTTCTGGGGCATTTTTTCCAAGTTTAAAACAGAATTTTATTGCATATCGTTCTTCTAAAGTGTCCTCACGTCCAGATTGCATTTTTGAAATTCACCAGCTGTGACAATCAGACTTTAGTAGGGTGTATTCCAATTGCTGCTGTAACTGTTACTTTGAACCTGAAATCCTAAAAATTGGTCAGTCATCTCATAAGCTGTATAGCAATAACATAGTGAATTTTCAAGAGTCTACGACAATTTTAAATGCCTGTATAAAAAAAGTCTGGAAGCTTATTGAGGACACCTCGTATATAGGGCATGCATTGTACCTTAGATATTATTGTGCTAGAAATTTGCACAAGGTGACAATTCTAATTCTAAAGTAAGTAAGGTTGTCTCCCTTTAGTCGAGGGCGACCCAAAGGCTCCCTTTTCAATATCTACTACATCGAGGTGTAGGGGAGGGCGCTACTCCTTCCCCTGGATTGCTCCACTTTACCCTTTATACTTACCTCATAATGCTGAGTGTTAAGCAAGGAGGTATCAAGTACCATTTTTTAAGTCTTTGATATGACTCGACCTGGGATTGAACCCCGGTCTCCTGGGTCATTTCATAAATTGTCTGTCATTCATTTGAGATATTTATTCGGAATAGCATTTTACATTTTACCAACTTAGAAAAACTGATTTAAAGAACATTAGATCCCAAATCTTTAAAAAAATTTAAATGCTTCTTTTTTTTTTTAAATTCTTTCTTTAAGAATTAAACATCTTAAAAACATTTTTTTAAATTATTGACTGCATAATTTATTCTTCAACTTCATGTTGAAGCACATTAGAGAACTAGATGAATAATTGCATTCTCCTTTTCCTCTCCCAAGTTAACTTCGAAATCATTAAGATCCACAGTGGTGTAATTCTTACTGCTAGAGTTGCTAAGATTCTATAATGCCCTGCTTCTCAATCGTATCCAACCTGAAATTCAGAAAGGTTTGGTTTGGTTTCTTTGTTTAATGGCATATCAACCTTTGTAGGATATTTAATGCCAAAGCCATTCTCTTAGAACAGTAGTGGTACTATTTAACCCATAGCTGGGAGGATAAGGGGGTTCATACCTTTCCCAAAAGGGTATTTGTCCGAAAGTGAATGTAATAGCGCGACTGGAGTACGAACTCGAGTACTACGATTCCGCAGTCCATCGCTTTAACTATTACACTACGAGGACACCCCACTGAAATTTAGAAAGTTTTGGGGAAAAATCAGAATGGTTTTCTGAGAAATAGATCTACCAACTGTCAGATTCTGTCTATTTATGGTATCAACGAAAAAATACATGCAAAAAATCTAGAGGCACCAGTATTGTTTGTAGATTTCTCTAAGGCATTTGATTCTATACACAGAGGGATTATGGAGCAAATACTTTAAGCATATAGTTTTTCCAAAGAAACTGTTAGCACTATAATGATGATTTAGAAGATATGAACGCCATTATTTACTTGTGTGGATTAATAAAAAGAAAATCAAGAAATCAAATAAAATTAATAAAAAAATGTAGCAGTTCCCAGAAGCCTCTGTCAGGAAGCAAGAAGGGCACATGCCTTAAAAAAATGGCCTCCCAGGCACTGAAGAAAAATTCATTCAGTTAAGCAGTGACCACTCCAAGTGGACGGATCAACTCCTCTCCTGCTGCTGGTGAGGAGAGAACGTGTTCTTCTGGGTCACTACTTAGCTTTCCCACTAGCAACAGACTTCACTAAACATACTTTAAACTTTTACCACCAAAAACATACCTTACTAAAGACACTTCCAGGATATAATCTAAACTTCAAACTTTTACCACCAAATTCGGCATATGTATTTCAAAGCCTTGTCTGGGAAACGCAACTATTTCTACTGATTCCAGAAAGAATTTCCACACCCACAGAATGGAAATTGTTTAACACTAAAAAAGTGAGAAGCAGATGATATCCAGCAAGAAATTATTATGGATGCAGACTATGCAGATGATTTAGCACTTCTTGCAAATACACCAGCTCAAACCAAATCTCAGCTGCATTATCTGTGTTTCAATCAAGTTACTGCCACTTCAATTCTGAATAGAAAGCTTCGGAAATTAGAAGTCAAATTTGTATATATAGGTAGCAATATCTCATCTATTGAATGTCATGTCAACATATGCTGAAGTAAAATTGGACTTTTATAAACAGGTTATTAATCACATGGAAATCTGATCTCTCTGATAAAATAAAATGAAAATTCTTTCAAGTTGTAGCTGTATGAGTATTACTGTATGGATACACTACTCAGACTTTTATGACAGGCCGAGAGAAAAAGTTAGATGGGAACTACATAAGAATGCTGTGTGCTGTTCTGAACAAACCTTGGAAGCAGCACCTCACAAAACAGCAGCTATAGGGCCACTAACCTCCCATCACACAAACCATCCAAGTAAGATGGACAAGACACGCTAGACACTCCTAGAGAAGTAAGGATGAATTTATAAATGACATACTCAAATGGACTCCTACATATGGACGCACTAGGGTTGGCCAACTAGCATGTGCTTTCATTAATCAACTCTATGAGTACCCTGGATGCCATCCAGAGGATTTGCCAAGAGACAGATGGCACACCATAATGACGTTGAAAAAAATCTTGATGATCAGTTATTTAATTTGTGGTAGGGTGTCTCAATATACATGGGACCCTATTTACTTCTAATAACTCTACTACTACTAATGTATAGATGATTGTTTCACATTTGAAAATAGTATACTATAACAACTATTAACCCTTGTTCCTAAAGTCTTGGACAAGAGAGGAAAAATATTTTGTGTCACTACTTATTTGGAGACAAAATCATCCAAAACTGTTTCAGAATAGATGCAGGCCATTAATATAATGATTTAGTAATGAGACAAGGAATTCAAAAAAAGATTGCATGTCCTGGAAGCTGATATAATAACAAAAAAAACAACAACATTTATTTGATGTCTACAGATGAAAGGATGCATTTTTACAGGATGTGTTCCAAATGAACGCTATTGGACTTGTCTCAGTAACAAATCATTATCATATTAATGGGTTGCATATATTTTGGTTTAGTTTGGCTTTATGGCATATCAACAATTGTAGGTTATTTAATATCAAATCCATTTTCCTACATACAAACAATTTCAAACTTTTCAGTTTAGCATAGATAGAGTTTTTTGTTTATACACAATTAAATGTCAAGACAGTTCTATTTCAAGCAACTCATTTTAGCATAAAGACACAGTTCAGTTCTAATTGACCCATAGATAGGACCTATCAGGTGCTACTACTCTGGGCCATAGTGGACCTGGGAGCAATGGCAATGAATGGGTACTCCACATTCCTCAAAGTTCCAGCATTACTGGAACCTCACCATCAGATTGTTTAGTGTCAAAATCAGGACACTCATTGGAGGGGTGTTGTGTTACCTCCCGGCAGAGATGCAGTCACTATATTCTACAGCTTCAGCTGACTGGGCAAGCATCTATTTTGAGATACCCTGTATGTATGTTCAATGAAACCAGAAAGTTTGGCAAATAAAATAGGTTTTTCAATCAGATTTGTTCTTAGTTCATTTTTCATGGATTGAAAATAAGAGGAGAAATGTTTTCTTAATGTGGTGAGACCATATTTTTTGCAGGACAAAAGTATGAAGAGTTTTTTCTTCTGAAAAAATTCTCGATTGACTTCAATTCCGTGAACTGAACATAGAAATCTGTCTTGACTTAGCAAATGAATTTTTTCATTATATTCATTATTCTTTTAAATTAGAAAATAACAAGCACAGTTTCATTTAAAAAATAATCCTGAAGCTTACTAAATGTAACATACAATTGAGGAAGTCTACTCAAAAAGCCAACTGTAAAATTATAATCAAAACAAAAAAGATAAGGATGTTGGTCAGAGTAAATTCTGAAATAATACAAATAATTCATAAAGAAACACATTTCACAGGTCTTGTAACGGGATTTGGTCCTGGGTGGACAACTCATGTTGTGTGTCTTGGTTGGACAGGAATAAACTGGTGAGGCCCATCCCTCTCCCGATCTACAACTGGTTTGAATTCAGAGTTTTCCTCCTTCTAGACTGGATGCCAAGTCAAGGTTAAAGAACCCAGTATGCCCTGCTATTTACCCATAGCCAGAGGGAGAATAACTGGATTCATATCTTTGCCAGGGGCATTAGCACTATATGAAACCCAGACAGCTTCTTTCAGGAGTTGAACGCCGGCAACCAAGTGACGATAACCGTTGCACTGCAAGCACCTCCGAATCAACTCTCAACTAAATATCATCATCTTCATGTGCCGCTAGCACAGATTTCCCTGACTCTCTCATTATTCATCTTTACCATTCATCGCTTCCAGCTGGTCCTCTAGATTACATCCTGTGTCCATACAGAGCTGTTGTAGGTAAGTTCTTATGGGTTGTCCAACCTTTGCATGTCCATGTGAAGGGGTCCATCAGAGAACATTGCTTCTGTGTTTGTCCTTATTTCTCCAGCAGTGTCCCGCATGTCTTGTCCGTCTTATGTGGATAATTTTAGAGATGGGAGGTAGATGGCCGTACAGCTGCTATTTTGAGGGATGTTGCTTGCAGGATTTGTACAAAATAGCTTGCAGCATTTTTATGCAATTCCCGTCTTGCTTTTTCTGTCACTAAATGGGTTTGGTTTGGTTTGGTTTTATGGCATATCAACCTTTATAGGTTATTTAACGCCAAATCCATTTTTATGTAAATAATCTGTTCTATTGGAAACAGTTCAGTTTAGCATAAGTACACAGTTTAATTGTCAAAAACATTTCCATTTCAAACTATTCAAGCAGTTATATGTAATAATTCAGTGAAGTGTAAATACAGTTTTAATGTCGAAAAACAGTTCTATTTGAAATAATTTAGTTAAGCATAAGCACACAGTTTAAGTGTAAGTACGGTTTAATAGTCAAAAACGTTTCTATTTCAAGCTATTCAGTTTAATCAATTCATTTTAGCATAAGTATGCTGTTCTATTTAACCCATAGATGGGGCCCTATCAGGTGCTACCACTACGGGTCAGAGTGGACCTGGGAGCGATGGCAATGAAGGGGTACTCCGCATTCCCCAAAGCTCCAGCACTGCTGGAACCTCACCATCAGATTGTTTAGTGTCATATCCAGGACACTCGTTAGGGGGGGTCTTACCCCTCTGCAGAGAAGCTGTCGGTGTATTCTACAGCCCCAGCCGACTGGGCAACACTAAATGGGGTCGGTTAAAAAATTAGATGAGTTTTAAGGTGGGGTATAGACTACTTGCATGCCTTGAAAATCAGCTTTCAAAATCCAGTCTTATTCCTGATCACTGATGTCAGAAGAAAATATGCCACTAAGAAGGCCTACATGATCAAGGATTCAGATACATTTAAATTTGAAGAAAAAGATGAAGAAAATATGAATTAATAAATTTGATTGGTTCGTGGAGCAATCTTATGTTCTGGTTGATTTGCTCCGGGTCATTTTGCATTTATAATTGTCTTTAATTGGAATCATTTTGAGATGAGGCTTCTTAATCTGAGAATTAATTTTTTTTTATTACGCACTTTTTGTTCTCATCTTGGTAGTTGTTGTGTTGTTTCTTCTTTCACTATGTTTCAGCTAAATTTCACCACTGGCCTTCTTCAGGTGATTTACCGCGACCTCGGATAGGAATGCTGAGTCTTGTAACCGTATCCCCAGTAATTACTGCCTTCCATAGTTGTTGTCTATCGTACGAAGTCCGCAATAAATAAAAATTGATTCTCATTTTGCATTTAGTTTGTGCAGATAACAAAAGAATTTTTCTGCACTGTTTTTCTAGAAGGGCAAATTATAATGAAGCCAGATTGTTAAAAAAAAAAAGCACATAAATAATAACAAAAAAAAACAAAAACAAAAACAAAAAAGTGACATCTTGTAATTAAACAAGGAAAATAATCACTTTGCAACAATCCATTAATAAACACGCAAATACATTAGTCTGTATTTAACTTTAAAAATGCACTTAAACAAAAAAAAAACAACAAAAAAAAGAACGCAAGTTCTTGCTGTAGGATACAAATTTTGTTTATCTAGATTTCATGCAAAATAAACCTTATGGCAAAAAGACCTGAATATTTTATCTACATGAACTCAGATGAAATAGAGTTCATGTGTTTTAATCAAGATGGTTTCATCTCATTAAAAAACAAGCTCATATACCTAGGTAGCAATATCTCATCAAATGAAAACAATGTCATCAAACACATAGGCAAAGCATGGACTGCTATTGACAGGTTAATGATCACATAGAAATCTAATGTCTTGTAACATATTGACCCTTGACCGAGCAGTCAATCAAGAGATGCACCTGTGTAAATAAGTGGAAGAACAACAGAAGCAGGTGGACGTAAACAAAAATATAACCAGGACACAGATGGCTTGAGTCAGTTGGAGATAGGATGCCAGCGGAGTGAGAACCAGCTCCAGATAGAGGGCTTGGGCCCTCAGTGACCCACGGTTGAGCAACCCCAGCCAAGATGAGAAAGAAGTGCTGCTATAGCCAGAAGAACTTGGGGTCAATATGTAGCAGTCTGTCCCCGTCTCCAACTCACCTCTCACACACAACCAACATCAACCCTTTCGAGAATAAATTGTGAAAGGTATATTTTTATAAAGAAGTGTGTTCGTTCGTTCATTGAAGTCGTCATTATTGTTGACTATGTTTCCGCATATATTTGTATTATGTATATGTATGTGGCTATACAACAGTCTCTGATAAAATCAAACAGGAATTTTTCCAAGCTCTAGTCCAACCAGTACTTCTATATGGCTGCACTGTTTAGACTTTAATGAAATGCCTGGTCAAAAAGCTATATGGGAACTACACGAGGATTCAAGACGCTGTTTTAAACAAATCCTGAAGACAGTAGCTGTATGGTAACTTACTTCCCATCCAAGTTAGATGAGCAAGATATAATTGTTTCTACTGGAGAAGTAAGTTTTGCTTGTTTCAGTTTTATGGCATATCAACCTTTGTAGGTTATTTAATGCCAAATTAATTTTTATACAAATAAATAGTTCTATTTCAAATAATTCAGTTTAGTTAAACAGTTCTAATTCATTGTAAAAAACATTTCTATTTCAAGCAATTCAGTTTAGTTAAACAGTTCTATTTCAAACCATGCAGTTTAGCATAAGTATAGTTTTTGTTTACACACAGTTAATGTCAAAACAGTTCTATTTCAAACAATTCAGTTTACTATAAGTACAGTTTCAACGTCAAAAACAGTTCCATTTCAAACAATTCAGTTTAACATAAGTACGCAGTTTAAATGTTAAAACAATTCTATTTTGAGCAATTCAGTTTAGCATAAGTACGTAATTTAAATGTCAAAACAGTTTTATTTTAAACAATTCAGTTTAGTATAGGTACATAGTCTATTTGACCCATATTTGACCCATACATAAGACCCTATCGGGTGCTACCAGTCCAGGCCAGAGTGAACCAGGGAGTGATGACAATGAAGGGGTATTCCGCATTTCCTAAAGCTCCAGCATTACTGTAACCTCACCATCAGATTGTTTAGTGTCATATCCAGGACACTCGTTGGTGTGTGTGGGGGGGTCTTACCCCTCTGCAAAGATGCAGATGGTGTATTTGGCAGGTCCAACCGACTGGGTTAAGAAGTAAGAGCAAACTTATAAGCAATATTCTACTGGAGTCTCCGACACATGGATATACCATTACTGGCTGACCAGCAAAAACTTACATTTATCAACACAGTGTAGACTCTGGATACTGTCGAGAGGACTAGCTAACTGCAATAGATGTTAAGAGAGAGTCAAAGTTGCCAATATGTCTTGATGATGATGATATATCATCATCATCATGTCGTGCTGGTAGCACGGATATCCCTGACCCTTTCTCGCCACTTTTCCCTATCATTCATCGCCTCTGGCAGGTCTTCTGGACTACATCCCGTATCCTCACTTAGTTGCTGAATGTATGTTCGTGCTGGTTGCCAAATATATTATATTACAATAAAAAAAAGGGGAATGAAGATATTTCATTTATTTACATATCTTTTATTCTTTCAACCAAGAATCTAAATAAAAAAAGATGGTTGCCTTTCTTTAAAAATAAACACTTTATCGTATATCCAAAATGATCTATCAATAAGTTATTAAAATGAATATCCTTTGTCTGATTAAAAAAAATTATTTACATGTATAAATTACCCCAATACGGTAAGCAGAAAAAAAAATATTGATATCTTTAAGGAATCTTCCTCACTCTCTCTTTCTTTTTATTGATAAGGATCCATACGGGTCTAGATAGTTGAATATTTTCTTTAGGCAAAAATAATTTCTATATCTGTAAGGAATCTCCGTCTCTCTCTCTCTCGATAAGAATGCAGAAAGGTTGAGATAGTTTAATATTTCTGACATTTGCATTCATTGTTAAAGCCTGCTTAAGAGAACAACTTGAGATGATGATGTTCAGCGAAAAATATAAGGTTCTCATTAATTTAGCAATTATTACATACATGTATTTGTCATCATCATCATCATATCGCGCTGGTAGCACGGATATACCTGACCCTCTCTCGCCACTCCTCCCTATCGTTCATCGCCCTAGGTAAGTCTTCAGGACAACATCCCGTATCCTCACATAGCTGCTGAATGTATGTTCGTGCTGGTCGTCCTGCTTTTGCACGGCCATGTGTGGGGGTCCATAAGAGTACATCTCTTATGAGTTCATCCCTGCATCTCCAGCAGTGTCCTGCATCTCTGGTTCGTCTAACTTGAATAGTTTTCGTGATAGGGGGCAGGTGGCCGTACAGTTGGTGTCTTGTGGGGTGTTGCCGCCAGGACTTGTTTAAGATTGCACCTAGCATTCTTGTGTAATTGCCGTCTAGCTTCTTCTCCAGCCATTTTGTTAGCACATGTATTTGTAAAATCTGAAATATTTCTTTGTCTATCTAGATATCTATTCAACATTAGAACACAGAACTCCAATATTTCAGCCTCAGGGAAATTATATTCGACACTATTACTATTAAAAGATTTGGTTAGTTTCTTTGGTTTAATGGCGTATCAACCTTTGTAGGTTATTTAATGCCAAAGCCATTCTCCTAGAAGAACAGTAGTGGTACTATTTAACCCATAGCTGGGAGGATAAGGGGGTTCAATACCTTTCCCAAGGGTATTTGCCCGAAAGTGAACGGAATAGCGCGACTGGAGTACGAACTCGCTTACTACGATTCCTCAGTCCATCGCTTTAATTATTATACCATGAGGACACCTCCCTAAAGGATTTGATATAGCAACCCTACACTGGATTTAAACAAAAGACAATAGTACTCTGGAGACAATGTGTTTTGTGCTTGATTTATTTTTTGTGTTTTTATTTTTTTTGCGATCTCAGGTATAAGGTATCTGAGTATCAAGGGGTTGTGAGCTCAAAGAATTAAGCTTAATCAACTTCGACAAAATGCCATATGAAATATTAAGAAAATTATGTTGTATAAGAGAGAAGGCCAGCCTTGAAAATCAGCTTCTGAAATCTCTCTTTGTTAACAATCTCTGGTAAGAAATACATTCTCCACAAAAGCCAACTATTTATCTTTTCAACATATTTTACATACACATATGAAGAAAAGTAGAAAAAACAAAATAATCAAAAATTTGATAAATTTATTATGAAAGTTGACATAGAATGTTTTGGTCGTAATAACATTCTTCAGGACTTTGAATTCATGAAAAATAGTGATGGATGTTTGATGAAATAGCATGAGAAAAGAAAGTGTGTATAAAAAAGAAAGATTTGTAACAGTATACATTTCTTTTTTATACACACTTTCATTTCTCCTGCTATTTCATGAAACATCCATTGCTATTTTAACAATACTTTTCATGAATTTAAAACCCTGAAGAAGGTTATTATAACCGAAACATTCAACGTCGACTTCCATAATAAATTCATCAAATTTTAGATTATTTGTTTTTTTCTACTTTTCTTCCTATCAAATCTAATTTCCTTATATATATATATATATATATCACATTATATATATATAAGTAAAGTTGGCGACTGTAGTCAAGGGCGACCAGAAGGGTCCCTTTTCAGTAGGAGAGGGCGCTACTCCTTTCCCTGGATTGCTCCACTTTACCCTTGATACGTACCTTATATTGCTGAGTATTAAGCAAGGAAGTATCAAGTGCCATTTTTAAAGTCTTTGGTATGACGCGATATGGGATTGAACCCAGGTCTCCCGAACCATTGGCAAACACTCTACCCACTAGGCCAATGAGCCGGTTATATATATATATATATATATATATATATATATAAATATACATATGATATTATATATATGTATATGATATTATATATATGTATATGATATTATATATATATATATATGATTCAGTTTTCATTTCTGTCTTGGTAAATACAGCTTTAGTTTGATACTTTTAGAACATGTCTATCTTATTTTGTTCATATATATTCAAACATATCTCAAAGTCTATTCATATAGCTACCAGATTCTATTCATATCTCTTTTTGAACACATATTGTATATTTTGAGTGGAAAAGGGTTTCCATTTAGACCGAGCAGGGAATTCTTTTCTTTTTTTGATTGTATACTCCAACTGCCCAAGGAGCTGTTCTCAAGCATATCAGCTATTGTGCCAAGAAATCCATGGTTTAAGCTTTAATCTTGTACCATAGGATCTCGAATGTTTGCTCTGTAGAAATTCACATGCTAATGGCAACTTAGAACTCGCTAGACCTTTCTTTCTCACTGTGTATTTATTTTGACTGGATTTCTGCCAAATCCTATCAAAAGTGTTTCTATGTCAATAGAAAATTTATATCAGTGGAAGCTTTGGGGTATATCCCTTCCCTTTTGTTTGAAATGTATAGACTTGTATTGAGGTTGATTTTAGGGCAGGTGAACATTGATTACCAGCTAATCCTTATCTTCGAGAGAGAAATAAAATCAGATGCATTCTAAAGGTGATAAAAAACATTTCAAGAATCTTCCACCAAAAATGTTTTGATATTCTATAAAAAGAAGGCTCAGTGGGTTCGAAGCACTGTGCTAAAAACAAAATCTGTATCAATAACTTTGAAGTGTTTATTTCTTTAGAACTAAAGCCTCTCCAATTGATACTGTTTAGCGTTATATTACACGGTGGCGGTGGGTGGGGGCTCCATGGCAGAGGTAACACTATGTAGGTTGTCCGCCAAGCAGACGATCCCTTTGTCTGTTTTGGTGAGGAACCAGAGAAAGGGTTTGGACTCGAGATTTCGACGTGACCAGAAGTAGGAAGAGAACGCGAGTCAGGAGTTGGACAAAGGAACTCAGAGAAGGCGGTTGGCGAAGGGTGACACGAGTGGCCAGTTGACACCGGGGCAGAAGAGACCAGTCGGCATGAGAGAAAGTCCAGAGTCAGTGAGGAAAAACCAGTCAAGATGAGTCAGTACTCCTCGTGGTTCGAAGAATTTTCACTAGAAATACATGCTAGAGTTAGTCTACAGGGAATGCAGAGTGTTACATAACTCCTCTTCTTGCACTTTGAGTTAACCCAAACCCTCGTTTGTTCTTTGTTCTTTTTCTCCCAATCCCTTGATTATATTTCTTGTAGCCATGTAGAAATGTGCGAGGCCCCTATTGGAACTACTAGATGATCATCGGCCAAGAAGTGAAATGGTTTCAAAGAAGTTGATGTAATGGGGGGGGGGGCGAGGGGTATTGTCACACAGAGTGGCTAACATACTGCCCTGTAATATTGTAATAAGTGAGTTCAAACTCCATTGCACTAACACAGTCACTTTTGGACCAATACCCTTTGGATAAGGATGAACCCCATTATCTCCCCACAAGCTATACATTAAAGAGTACTTCTACTCTTCTTCTACAAAGATAGCTTTGACATCATATAACCCATAAAGGTTGGTATGCCATTAAATAAAAACAACAACAATACTACAAGATGCATCAGAAACACCTCTCACATTTTAAAGTGTCACCTAGGTGAGGTGAGGGAACTTAGGTAAGTAGCAATGGAAGCTCCATCTACCTACTGTCATACCATTTGGGGGGGTATACAATCAGTTACGATCAGGGCTTAGATTAGTGCACATGGTGTATTTGCTGTTGAAATGATTTTTAAGACTGGTGAATCTGAAATTGCTACACAGAGAATTTTTGTGCACATTTTGTGATGTCAAAAGATGTTGTTCCAGGTAAAATTTTCAACTTAAAGCAGTATTGATTTTCTATCCAGAACAGCATCATCCTAACATAACATGAAATGAGAATTAAAAGCTCTATGTGCAGCAAATACAGATTTACCTGTCTTAAAATAAAAACATTTCAATAGCAAACACATAGTGTATTCCAATCTAAGACATGATTATAACTGATATTATTGGGTGTCTCAATGTACATGGGACCTATGTGACTGCTAATGACTCAATGAATAATAATGTTGTGTTCTTTTTTGTTTCAGATTTGAAAATAGTATAATATGAAAACTCTAACTCCTTGATCACAATGCCTCGTACAAGAGAGGAAAAAATATTTTAGATCACTACTTATTTAGATACAAAATCATTCAAAATTGTCTCAAAATAAATGCAACCCATTAATATGATACTGATATATTACTGATACAAGAAACTCAAAAAAAGATTGCATGTCCTGGAAGCAGATATAATAATTTAAGAAATATGTATTTGATGTCTCTAGCTAAAAGGGTGCATTTTGTTTTAAATGACCACCATTACACTTGTCACAGTAATAAACCATTATCATATTAATGGGTTGCAATCGTTTTGAGACATCCTACCTAAAAAAAAATGCTCAGACATTTCCTTTATGGAGTTCAGATGATACATTTTAAAATGTAGAAGGTATTTCTGTCACACCCTGTATGATTTGGTTTGATTTCTTTGTTTAATGGCATTCCGACCTCCATAGGTTATCTAAAGCCAAAGCCATCATTGGAGAAGCAGAGATACTATTTAACCCATAGCTCAGAGGATAAGTGGATTTATACCTTTCAGAAGGGTATCTGTTTGAAAGTGAACGTAATAGCTTGACAGAAGTTTGAGCACACTTACTTTGAGGCTGCAGTTCAATATTTTAGCCATTGTATCACTCCCCCATACATAACTTGTATAGAAAGCTTCTTCATATATTACAAAAGTAAAGTTGGCGATCGTAGTCAAGGCCAACCCAAAGGCTCCCTTTTCATTACCTACGACACTGAGGTGTAGGAGAGGGCGCTACTCCTTTCCCTGGATTGCTCCACTTTACCCTTGATCCATACCTTATAACACTGAGTGTTAAGCAAGGAGGCATCAAGTACTACTTTTCGTGTCTTTGATATGACTCGACCTGGGACTGAATGTAACATTTAATTATAATTTATTCCTAATAATATTTCCCTTCACACACTAATTGTTTTGGTTAATTCATAACTTACACAACTGTCAGAAAGACAATTTCAAATGTCTTCCGTTTCCGGCTTTTTAGAGTTTCTTATCTATCAGCATAGTTATGTTGCCATGACAAATTCATGGACATCTGATATTTTTCTTAAATTTTTCAAAATCATTATCCGAAAAAAACTCATACGGAGCATAATTAGATAATATATACACATTTCATCAAATTGGTTTTCATGTTTTATTCCTTCCTATATATATATATATATGTGTGTGTGTGTGTGTGTGTAATAATAATTGAAATTTACCTCTAAAACCATTCTAAATCCATAAAATCCTTTGTTATACGCAGAAAATTGCAGATATCTATCATGACATTTTCTATTAAAAAATTAAGTAAAACAGTTAAAACTAATGATTGAATTTCCTGAGACCGATCTTCTGGTGAGGTGGTATGGACACATTTGAAGCCCATTGAATTCAACTGAATAAATACCTGCTTTCAATGCAATACACACACACACACATATATATATATACATACATATTACATTGAGAACAGATATTTAACTCGGTCAAATTCAACAGATCTCAGACATGTTGATACAAGCTCACCTGAAGATCAAAAAGGTTTTACAGCCTTTCCAGTTACTGTCGTGTTTTTATTGAAATTTTTCTCATTCCTAATTGTTTATACTTTCATGTTGGACTCTTATCTAAAGTGAGCGTTTATTGAACATGAATAATCAATATATATATATATATGTACACAGTTGTTGCAGTTGGCCGATTGTTGATGAGGGCAATGCAAAGGCTCTCTTTTCCATAGCTATTACACCAAAGTGTAGGGGAAGGTGATACTCCTTTCCTTGGATTGCTCCACTTACCCTTGACCTGTACCTTATAATGCTGTGTTAAGCAAGGAGATATCAAGTACCTTATATATATATATGTACATAAGGTGCCTGACCATAGTCAAGAGTGACCCAAAGGCTCTTTTTTCAATAGCTACTACACCAAGGTGTAGGGGAGGGCCCTACTTCTTTCCCTAGAGTGTTCAACGTATTCTTAATCTGTATTTTATGAAGCTGAGGGTTAAGCAAGGAGGCATCAAGTACCATTTTCTGAATCTTTTGTATGACTCGACTTAGATTGAACCCAGTTCTCCCAGACCAATGGCGAATACTCTAACAATTATACCAATAGGCCGGTATATATATATATATATATATATATATATATGTACTATATATATATATATATATATATATATATATATATAGTACAATTTAATGGAGACTCAAACTCGGTTAAGTCGTCATAATAAATTTATTTTGGCAGAGAATATTATTGCTATACTCTCCGTCTCGTCAGATGACTCTTTCCATGCTTCCCTCCTGTCGCAGAGTAGCGAGTGTGGAGTTACAATTTGTATTCAGAAGATAAAATAAAGTAATTAAAAAATTAAAAAAAAAAATAAAAATCAGAAAATAAAGATAAAAAAAAAAGAATAAAAAATAAAAATAAAAATAAGAATAAGGTGGAAATCAAATTACAAATTATTTCATTCATAGGCGTGAGCAGAGGGGGTTAACATGTTATATGTTAGAACGATTAAGAAACAGGAGTGGAATTAATGTACTGGTCAGTCCCTTCTAATTTTGCATTCTTGTAGTAGTTCCTCCTACTTGGCTGGTGTGATTTTCTAAACAGACTATATTTATTGTTACTCTGCGACAAGAGAAAAGCATGTAAATAGTCATCTGACGAGACGGAGAGTATAGTAATATTCTCCACCGAAATAAATTTATTATGACGACTTAACCGAGTTTGAATCTCCATCAAGTTGTACTATATATATATATATATATTGTCATCCACAGACAGATCTGTTTCGTTCTATCATAACTCTTCAGTGTGGCTAGACAGGCTAGATTCCCGAAGCTGGGATCGAAACCCGGTTGACTCAATATATATATATATATATATACACACACACCACACAGCTAGGAGTACCTGGTCCATGACTAGACGAAAAGACAAAGAGGATTTTAGGAACACCATTTACCTATTAATTGCAATTTAAAGTTTTCTTTTATTTTATGAATTATCAATTCTTTTTTTGTCTAAATCTGAAATAATACACAAAATATATTCTTAGTTTGCTTGAAGCATTGCACAAGTTATTTTATTTTATAGTATTGAATTAATTTAGGGGATAATTGCAATGCGAAATAATAATTATTTGACTTTAAATAATTTCCAAGTAAAAACTTCATCATCAGAGACTTTTTTTAAGTGAACACGATGTTGGATGTTCATATTTTTTTGGATATTATAAACATGGTGTCATGTGGGTTGTTAGAATGCCATGTTTAAAATGTCCGAAAAAATTTGAACATCCAACATTATAATTTTGCATTGCAATAGTCCCCTAAATTAATTTAATGCTATGAAATAAAATAAAAATATATAACCCTATACTGGTGAAAGGTTTAAAAATTTTTCACGAATTTTTTAGTCTCCAATAAATTTTTGGTTTTTATAATTAATGCTCAGTTAGAGAACAATTTTTTAATTAATTAATTTTTAATTCAAATTCTTCTTTAACTGCTAAGAATTAAATGCTAAAATAATCTAAAAATTCATCGATAATGAGTTTCTTTGATTTTAGGAATTTTCTTTTTATTACATGTCGAATATCATTGAAAAAATCTAACTCTAAACTCACAAATGGTCTGAAATATTATTATGATTTTATATGAACGTGGTGCCTTCAATAAGTTTCCAGACTTTTTTGTACAGGCTTTTAAAATTGTCATAGACTCTTGAATAATTCAGTATGTTAATGCTATAAAACTTATGAGATGACTGACCAATTTTTATGATTTCATGTTCAAACGAACAGCTACAGCAGCAATTGGAATACACCCTACTAAAGCCTGATTGTCACAGCTGGTGAATTTCAAAAATGCAATCTGGACTTTAGAAGAACGATATGCAATAAAATTCTGTTTTAAACTTGGAAAAAATGTCATGCGATGAAAGCTGAGTCTATTGCTATGACCCAGAGACCAAGAGACAGAGTTCCCAGTGGAAGCATGCTGGTTCTCCCTGACACAAGAAGACCAGACAGAGCAAATCCACCCAAAATCTTTTGATGATCCCTTTTTTTGACAGCACTGGCATGATCAACATGCATTGGGTTCCCACTGGACAGACAGTCAACATGGAATACTATGTTGAGGTTTTAAGGGAGTTCAGCAAGAGATTCCATCAGAAGAGGCCAGCACTCTTCAAATCAGCTCAGTGGAATTTCCATCAGGACAATGCACCAGTCCACAACTCCATCCTTGTCACAGACTATTTGAGCAAGATGGACATCAAGACAGTTCCTCAGCCTCCCTACAGTCCAGATCTTGCTCCCTGTAACTTTTGCTTATTCCCTAAGCTCAGGGGCTGTCGTTATGAGACAATTGCGGAGATGAAAGAGCCTGTGACAAAGGTCATTGACACGCTCACACATGAGGACTTCCATGGGGCCTTCCAGAAGTTGTTGGAACGGTACAACAAGTGCATTGCAACTGGAGGAGATTACTTTGAAGGGGACTAGAGTTTCATATGTGTACTATCAATAAAAGGGCCCAAAAGAAAAAAGTCTGGAAACTTATTTAATGATCTCATATATATATATATATATATATATATATCGACTCACACATATATATAGCAATGCATTTACACACACACATATGTATATATAGAGTTTGGTTTTGGTTTCTTTCTTTAATGGCATATCAACCTTTGTGGGTTATCTAATGCTAAAGTTGTCCTGGTAGAGGAACAGCAGTGATGCTATAAAAATGGAACAATAAAAAGCAGCTAAAAACTAAAAATCTGCCCTTGTTTTTCGAAGGAAAATTTCACGCATTGATTTGAATGAAAAGTTTAAGCTTATTTCTATCTTTAAAAAATTTTTGAGCTACCCACATACATACATACACATATTTTGATTAATAGAGACATGCTTAACATAATAGTTATTGGCATACAAAATACTCTCTCACTCTCTCTCAATGTTTATATATGAAACTCTCTCTCTTTATAAATATATATATATATATATATGTGTGTGTGTGTGTGAGTGTGTATGTATATATATATATATATATATATATAAGAATGCATCCCAAGAGAACAAAAAAAAATGTTAAGCATGTCTCTATTAATCAAAATACATGTATATATGGGAGAGGAGAGAGGACATGAGACAAAGGAGGTGGTCACACTCAAAATCAAGAGGACAGCCATCATATATATATATATATATATATATATATATATGTATATATATTAATGTATGTATAAATATATGTATGTATGTATCTATCTATATACACATGTACGTATGTCTCTGTATACGTCTGTTCAGACACATACACATATATACATACATCTATCTGTATCTCTACATCTATGTGTTTATATATATACACACACATATCTAGATACACACAATCTCTAGATATCATACCAAAGAGAATTTGATTTTAACACAGTTTATTCAGAGAATTTTGACAGATAGCAAAATAGAGATTATTGAACTTGACATGGAATACCTCATTTACCTTAACATTCTCACTTTCATGTCATTTTAACTTCAAAAGTCTTTTTAAAAAAAAACAGAAAAAAAAAAAAGAAATGAAAAAAGCCAATAATTTTATTTGAGAATTCAATCAAACCCTAATCCCCAAATCCCATCTCTCCCTGTGTACTTTACTCTCTTCTCCCTCGTCCTTTCTTTTATCGTTCTCCTCTCTTTCTTCTCAATTACTTTCACTTTTATTGCTCACTTTCTTTCTTGTTATTTACCAAAATAGAATATGCAAAATATATCTTGTTGTCTATTCACAGATACAAACGCAGATTAAAGCAGATGAAATATTCTGAACAATTTCAACATAACAACAACAACGACAACGACGAAAAAGAAATGCAGTATTTCAGTCCCTTTTCTTTTTGGTTTTCTTTTTTTTTCCTTCGCATAATGTAATTACCGACTTGTTTATCTTAGTTCTCTGTTTTTTTGCAAGTTAATCAGAAATTTTTCCGAAGCAAGCAATAAAGAAGTTTTCTTGAGTGAGATCCACCCCCAACCTCCCCAAACCTCCGCCGAGCATTCTATTTCTAATCATCAAGTATGTTCCTTTTTCAAAATGCAATAAGTTCCTATCAGATTGTCAGTAAGCTTTTTGGCAGGCACAATCTTGTCAAGAATCATTATCCGTCACTGTAAGAATCGGACAACGCTAACCAATGATAGACAAAAAAAAAAAACCCCAAAAAAACCAAAAAACAAATGTTTTCTTTGATGTTTCTGTCTTGAGACTTTTCTTAAAAGCATTTGATGCACACGCGTTTTCACGCATAACACTTTCTGCTCGGTAGGAGACAAACATATACTGAATTTAATATAGTCATACGGATATAATACATATGCATATTTAGACACACACGCGATTGATACAGGAGGGAATCTATTTAGACACACACAAACACATTCAAGGAGATAGACTGATAGATAAACAGAGACAGAGAAAGGACGGTTAGTGTGGCTGATAATATATATATATATATACACCTCTGTATACACATTTATATATACATAGAAATATGTTCATTATCTCTCCAAGATTAAGGTGTATGCATATATATATATATATATATATATATATATATATATACAGAATCAAGTGAACTTTTCTGTATAAGAATATGAATTAAAAAAGATACACACACATGCAGAAATTAACAAAAACACATTTAGATATAAACATGTACAAGTATACATGCACTAATGCAAATTACAGTTGTTTGCAGTTGGCTGTGTGGATGATTATATAACCATTGAGACATACACACACATATATACATAGCAACTCACAAGCACACATACACACACAAAGACATATATACAGAGCAACAAACACACACACACACACACATATATATATATGTATATAGCAACTCACACACACACACACACATATATATATATATATATATATATATATATATATATATATATATATATAGCAACTCAAACACAAACTCACACACACACACATATATATATATATAGCAACTCACACACACATATATATATATATATATATATAGCAACACACATACAGATATATATAATAGCAAACACACACATACATATATGTATAGCAACACACACTCACACATACACACACATATATATAGCAACTCACATACACATATATACATATAACAACTAACACATACATACATACATATATGTATAGCAAGATGCACACACACACACACACATATATATATATATATCAACTCACACATACATATAGCAATGCATTCACACACACACACACATATGTATATATAGAGTTTGGTTTTGGTTTCTTTGTTTAATGGCATATCAATCTTTGTGGGTTATTTAATGCTAAACCTGTCCTGGTAGAGGAACAGCAGTGATGCTATTTAAATCATTGTTAAGGGGATAAGAGGGTTCATGACTTTCACAAGGTTATTCATTGAAAATGAATGTAATAGGAAAAATGGAGTTTGAACTCACTTATTTCAAGGCCGCAGTCCAGCATTTTAACCATTACACTACAGATACCCCTCCTATATATATATATATATATATATACCAACATATATAGACACATAAAAAGTAACTTACACATTCACATATATATAGCAACACACATGCATGTACATACACATTTATATATATAGTAACATACACACAAATATATAGCAACACACCCATGTACAAACACACACACACACACACATATATATATATATATATATATATATTGTCATCCACAGACAGACTGTTCGTTCTATCAGAACTCTTCAGTGTGGCTAGACACGCAGGACGCTCGAAGAGCAATACACACATATATAAAGCAACACACACATACACATGGAAACACATGCACACACATCTATTGCAAAACACATGCATGTGTACACACACAAACACACACATATCACAATGTGCACACACACAGATACATATATAGCAATGAGCACACACATCCCCACAAATATATATAGCAACACATACACATGTATACACACACATTCACACATATATAGCAACAAACACAAACGAACATGCACACACACATATACATAAATATATATATATATATATATATATATATATATATATATATATAGCAATGTACACACATATATATAGGAACAGACATATACACAAACATGTATGTGTGTATTTGAATGCAGAAATATAGATACATGGATATGATATATGTATTGGATATAATATCTAAAAAAAAATGGTCTGAAATAGGACTTTAAAACCAAAAGTTGGTGCAGCGATTGTTTTATTTCCCGTGTAATGTTTCGCTCTTCATCAAACGAGCATTTTCAAACACAAGTGGAGCGTTTTGAAATGCTTTAAAAGATACTGATACTGTTGTTCTGTTTATCATCTGCGAACATGTCATGACGTTTTGTGAATATGTTATGACATTAAAAGTTTTAAAGAGATCTTTTGTAAGTGAAATTTTTTCAACTGAAAACTTTTGAATTTGTTATTATGAAGTTTATTTGATACTGCTGGTCTGTTTATCGTTCTCTGTGCATGTGATGATGTTGATATGGTTTAAGGATTTTCAAAAGATATTTTAAACAGAAAATGTTTGTAATTAAGACGTTTGTTGCAATATTATCTATTTGGATGGATCAATAAAAGTAAATGTTTAATATAATTAAATTATCTAATCTATATCTACTAGTTGCATTTTATTTTGTGTAGATAGATATGTATCTACCTAATCCCTCCACTTGAGCAGGATATGATACAAGGTCAGTAATATAGAAATCATGAAGGTGCCCGTGGTGTAATGGTTATCATCGTAGGAAATGGACACGGTGACACGAGTTCAAATCCTGCACCAGGCTAATTGCATTTCGCATAGCAGTAATACCCTTGGGAAAGGTATGAATCCAATTATTCTCCCTCCAGCTATGGGTAAATAGTTGGACAGACTGGTTCTTCAGCCTTGGTGAGGCAACTAGTCTAGGAGAAGGAAAACTCTTAATTCAAATCTGTTAAACTCTGCTCAAAAATTGACCTTGTGTCATATCCTGTCCAAGCGGAGGGGTTGGGTAAATATGAGTAATACAGAAATCATACAAACGTACGCACATATTATAGTCAAATATCCCAGTAGACTACCACCTGAAGGTTGCGAGTTCAATCCCTGATTCCAGTTCCAAAAACAGTGAATAAGACAAAAAGTAGTTGATGCAAGATAGCCACATGACATGAATGGCAGAATGAGAACAATCTACACCCATGTTTCGAATAAAGGGTTAAGTTCAGAAATCCCAGGAGGTTACCAAATACGACAAAAAAAGGCACCAGAAGAGGGCTAGAGAGTACAGCATTGAAAATGTTGAGAGTACAGAAACAGAGATGAGTATAGCAGTCTGCGATTTGTAAATAATAATGTACATAATGTAGTAATTTACTAAGCATTTTTGATACAAATGTGGCACAAGGCCATATGTATGGGGCACCCAATGAGACTCAGACTCACTTGTGAAGGTTTGCTAGTCTAGCTTGCTAACCATTACACCACTCATAGTATGTATATAAAGAAATATATTTAATTTGATGCATAAATTTATCAGTCGATTGTCACACATACATATTTTATTTTACTTGCATGTTTTGCAAACAAGATTTATTTGATGGTTTTATATTTAAATGACAGCAAGTCTACTCAGACCAACAGGACTCTTCTAAGTATCCTAGCTGATTCTAGCAATGTTATAGTTTGCATAGTTCCTTTTCTAGTTTTTCTTCGTGACTGTTCCAAGTCCTCATCTGCAAATTGGTATTACTGTCACTTTCAAGTTTCACAACTTTTTCAGCTCTCAGGCAAGATCCAAGTATTTGTCCAGCAATTTACTTTCTTTTATTTCCACTCTATGGTCTGCAGGAATGGCAAAATATACTAGATGACAAATTCTTTTCTTTTTGTAAATTAACAATAGGTCTGGTCTTCTAGGCAGGATTGTGTGGTCTATTTGGATCTCAAAGTCCCAGAGAATTTTATATATGTCATTTTTTTCAGACAAGATCCTGGTTAATGCATATACCACAATTTCTAGTTTGTTGTTATTATTACTAAAATAACAAGAGTAAAAATTGCAGCTGTTAAAATATAAAAAAAAATAAAAGTTTTTAATAAAAAAAAAGACCATGCAATAATAAGAACTAAAATACTGAAATATTAACTGATAACATTATGGTATCATCTTGAATATTAAAATTGAAAAATAATAGCCGACTCATATTGTTCAGATACCAAAAGTCTTTATTTAGACTGGTACAATTTCATAGCAGTCTGATGCAAACACGAAAAGAGAGGAAGACATTTTATGGGTTTATCAATGTATCTCCTTTACACCCACCCTACAACCCATGTCTCACCGATTCGTACCAACGTCTAATGTCAACTTTTCTCCTTGGGTTTCAAAATTCAACTGCCTTAATTTTCAAATTATCTCATTTTTATATTTTCCCTATTTTAATTACTTAAATGTATCATATTTTTAGAATCATCACGTGTCACAAATCTTTATTTTCGCATGCCGGTCGACAAGCCTTGATTTCCCCAACATTATTTGACATGAGGTGTTAAACCTGGTTGCCACCTGTGCATGTGTTTGATCTTAGTGAGGAACTACACTTTCAAAGTCCTTAGCTAACTTACAATTCTACCAAATAAATTTAAATAATTAGTATAGTCAATTAATCAGCCTAATCATTTTACAAACTCACAATTTCTCAAACTGTGACTTAAAGTTGCATGCAAAGGTGATCATGATCATAAAACAGTCTGAGGTATTGGGTAAAGAATTCTGAGTTAAAATCTAAATATTTTAGTTCTTATATATATATATATATATATATATACATACATGTGTGTGTATATATATATATATATAGATGTTGGTGTGTGTATTGGTATATATGGGTCCCTAACAGATACTACTATTTTGAGTCAGAGTTGTCCTGGGAGTAATGGCAATGAAGGGGTACTCTACATTCCTCCAAATTTCAGGACTGGAACTTCACCATCATATGGTTTAGTTTCATATCCAGAGCACTCGTTGGTGTGTGTGTGGGGGATATTACCCGACTGCAGAGATGCAGTAAGCATATTTTAAAGCCCCAGTCCACTGTGTTAAAACTATATTTAGTTTATAATATCTATCAAGAGATATATAAATATACTCATGGTTAAAAACAAATGTGTATATATATATATATATATGTGTGTGTGTGTGTGTGTGTGTGTGTGTGTGTATATTTAAAGATATATCCCAAAGTTTATAACTTTTCTAATATGTATTATCATAGAAATATAAGTATACCTGCATGTGTGTGTGTATATATATATATATATATATATATATATATATAATTAAAAATGACAGACAAGGATTTCAAGTTAAGTTTTCATTTGTCTTTTCTTGTTCACAAGTGAGATTTTGAAAATGAGGATGACGGCTATTAAATAATTGTCCGTGAATCAGAAGTTTCGGATTGAGGATATGTATATTTCAACCTTTGTTGATCATTACCTAGGATCTGGGTGCAACCATGCCATAGATTATGATATATTTACGTGATCAATGAACATTCTCAATGAGAGCACTCATCGTCTGCAGTTGACATCGTATTTAAATGTACAGTCTGTTGGTTTGAATGTACAGAATTCACAGAGTAGGATCATGTGACTATGCATCCCTGAGGCTGTAGAACGATGTACCCGTGCCATGTATTTAAGTATTGTAGTCCCT
Source organism: Sepioteuthis lessoniana (assembly GCA_963585895.1). Taxonomy (NCBI): domain Eukaryota; kingdom Metazoa; phylum Mollusca; class Cephalopoda; order Myopsida; family Loliginidae; genus Sepioteuthis; species Sepioteuthis lessoniana. The sequence continues at coordinate 12,923,819 of OY757927.1, read as the reverse complement.
CAATTAAAAGAGATTTTATTAAGTGTAAAGTGTGTGTGTTTTTTTTAAACGGTTTCTAGTATTTGAAGATCTTTTTTTTTTTAATAGTTTGGGCTGTATGTGATTTTCATGCTATCTACTAAAATTTTTTTAATATTTATAGGAGTGATGTGTTTATTGGAGTGCAAGCGGATGGGGCTAGCATTCGATAAATAGCAAGTTAGTCTGCGCAAGTGGATTAAAGTTCTGTGTCAAATGCACCCAGACCTGTGACAATGACTAACAAAGGTTGAAAGTACAGGTATTTGGGCTGTAACATCAGAGATTTGGGACAATTATTGGACTGTCTTCATTCTTATTTGCAATATATCATAATTTCTCACAAGAAAAAGCAAATAAAAAACCTAACTCCAAACCCTTGTCTCATCTTTGATAAAATATGCCTACAAGAAAATTTGTTACTTAAATAAAGAATATATATAGAGATTTTTTTTTTTATTAATGATTAGGTTGTTGGTTGGTTGTTTGGGTTTTACGGCATATCAACCTTTGTAGGTTATTTAACACCTAATCCATTTTTATGAAAATAGTTCTATTTCAAACAATTCAATTTAGCATAAGTGTGCAGTTTAAATGTAAGTACAGTTTAATTGTGAAAAACATTTCTATTTCAAGCTATTCAGTTTAGTCAAGCAGTTCTAATTCAGCTAATTCAATTTAGTATAAGTACAGATTTTGTTTACACACAGTTAAATGTCAAAACAATTCTATATGAAACAATTCAGTTTAGTGTAAGTTCAGTTTAAATGTCAAAAAACAGTTGCATTTCAAACAATTCAATTTAGCATAAGCATGCAGTTTAAACATAAGTATGGTTTAATTGTCAAAAACATTTCTATTTCAAGCTATTCAGTTTAGTCAAACAATTCAGTCTAGCATAAGTATGCCATTAGTTCTATTTAACCTATAGATGGGGCCCTATCAGGTACTACCACTCCGGGCCAGAGTGGACCTGGGAGCAATGGCAATGAAGGGGTGCTCCGCATTCCCCAAAGCTCCAGCATCACTGGAACCTCATCATCAGATTGTTTAGTGTCATATCCAGGACACTCATTGGTGGGGGGGTCTTATCCCTCTGCAGAGGTGCAGTCGGTGTATTCTACAGCCCCAGCTGATTGGGCAAATTAATGAATAGGTCTGCAAATGAATTTGAATGTGATACTTTAGGTTTTTAATTCATATAAATATAGTCCCACACATGTTTTTGTCTTGATGATGCTCTTCAGGGGACTAATAATGTCTAGGGTCATCTCTGCTTATATATATTCAGGGTGTCCCAAAATAATGTATACACATTAAAAATAATTTAAAAGTAAATATGTATACATTTGTTGGGACACCCTGTATATATATATGCACACAAAATAAAAATTGGTAAACTCACCAACTGATAGAATCTAATATGCACAAAAAACCAGCAAAATTATTCCAGTGTTCGATACTTAGACATACAGAGCAAATATCACAATATTCCAATTATAAAATATTTCAAGATTAAATAATCTCAGATGATGAATAGTCTGATTCAGATCGGCTCAAAGATTTTCTCCAGAAGATCAAGTACATGAGACTACGAAATATGAACGGTTTTATTTTACATATATCTTTAAACCACTATACAATCGGTGAGCAGCCAAACCAGACATGCAGGACACAGCTGGAGAACTCGGGACGAGCTCATAAGCGATGTACTCCTATAGACCCCTTCACATGGCTGAGCAAAAGCAGGGCAACCAGCTTGAAACTATATACAGCAGCTCTATGAGGATACGGGGTGTAGCCCTGAGGACCTGCTGGGAATGATGAATGATAGGGAGAGGTGGCGAGAAAAGGGTCTGAGATATCCATGCTGATGGCATGACAAGATGATGAGATGATGATATCTTTAAATATTTTATTGTTGGAATGTATATATATATATATATATATATATATATATATATGTGTGTGTGTGTGTGTGTGTGTATATATATATATATGCAGGACCATTAGCATAATAGAGTGTTCATGAATGGTCCAGAATACCAGGGTTCAATCTCAGGTCGGGTCATACCAAAGACTTAAAAAATGGTACTTGATGCCTCCATGGTTAACACTCAGCACTATAATGTAGGGATCAAAGGTAGGTGGAGCAATCCAGAGAAAAGAGTAGCATCCTCCTCTACAACTCAGTATGATAGCTATTGGAAAGGTAGCCTTTGGGTCACCTTTGACTATGGTCAGCCATCTTATATATATATATATAGAGAGAGAGAGAGAGAGAGATGATAGCCATCTTTACCACCAAAATTACAACTAGAACATCCTGATTTGTAATTAATTCAACTTGATGATAAGGTAAAAAGATATCTGTACTTGATTGGATTATAGTTATATACAGGATGCAGAAACTAAATTAGCAATATTCTAATATGATAATAAACGATTCTATTATAAAACAAGATGAATCTTGATTTAAAAAAATAAACTATAAAATGAGAAGATAGACACAAAACAGTAAATTTACTCAATATGGACACCATTTTTTTTCAAATACCTTTGAAATGATCTGCATGCCTTTAAAAGAAATTCTTCAGACATTTTATTCAATTCCTTTGCAATCTTAAGCAATGCAATATTTCGATGGGAAGCGACATTTGTTTTGTTTCCAAAAATGCCTCATATAGTGTTTTCAAAGAGGTTAAAGTCTGGGCTAGATGGAGGCCATAAAGAAACTCCAATCATTTCAGAAAATTTTTTGCCTTGGTTTCGGTGTTAAACAAATCGTAGATTCTTTGTTGTTTCTTTTTTTGCTCAATCATATTGGGCCGAATTTTTATTTAAAAGAAGAGCTTGAATAATAGAGCCAAACAGGAAAATTCAGAATTATCACATTTTTTCAATAATTGGATTAATCAGACTAAAAAAAAAAAAGTTTTAAAAATTATACCATATTTTGTTTCCATACCATGTATGCTTGTATGACACTTATTCTGCTTCCCTGGCTTTAGCTGGGCCATCTGGCATTCGTGCCGGATGGGGTATCAAAACCAATGGCAGATTCGAGGCCGAAAGGCCCCTGGCTTCGGCTGGGCTACCTTCAGATAGGCAAGCTGCAACACTGACACCTTTGTACCCTTTGTATAGCACTGGACCTTGCTGTCCAGTTTAAGCTATAATCAGGTATACGTGCCTAGACCCAGATTTGGGTCCAAGACCAAATCAGGCTCACATTGCACTGTGGGTCGATGACCAGCATAAACCAGCAGGGTTTGAATCTTGGCTCATGCTTGACCTTCCCTTCCCCTAAATCCCCACTATAATCAACCTTCGAGTCATTGACCTTGTGTCGAGTCCTGTCTGGTTGGAGGCAGCGACAAATAACTTATGCTGCTCTCTTTATCTATATAGCTACAATTCAATGACAAGCATAGCAAGATAACTAGTGACTATGCAAAGTGTAGGTTTTATTATAGATAAAATTCTCTTAGACTTTTCCTATCAAATGATACAGACAAGACAGCAAAAGTTTGATTCTGAAGTTTCCTTTTCCACTTTGATTTTTGAGTTAACTTCTTGAAGGTTTGCCTTCCCTATGGGTTTCTCATTAGACTGGAGCCTCTTCTACCCAACAATATATACACATGTATAGATGTGTTTATATATATATATATATATATATATATATATATATATAAAATTTGAAAATCTACAAAAATGAACATATGAATATGCAAATAAGGGTTTTAGTATAAATGTATGCAGATGATAAATTTGTATATATATATGAAGAAAAAGTAGATTTTGGTGAATCTGACAAGATAAAAAAATGTGGAAAAATGGATAAATCAAATGCTTACCACAAGTTTACTGGTAATATTTTGTTCTTTATTCACAGAAATTCTTCAAACTCTGAAGAAGTTCTTTTCCACTTATTTTTGTCATTATATATATATATATATAAAGATGGTTGTTGAAGGTCCAAAGAAAGAACAAGGATATATTCTAAAATAGGAAGGTCCACAAAGAGATTTGTATGTTTTTAATTTAAAGAATTCAAATCTCTTCGTGGACCTTCCTATTTTAGAATATATATATATATATATCCTAATGGAGAGAAATTTGTACACACATAAGAATGAAGACCCACATACATATACACATAGATATAGGTATACGTTCTTCGTAAATCCTTATATGAATACAAAACATCTATGCAAGTCAAATTTGTTAGATATATATATTTGTTGACATGCTTGTGTGTATGTAATCAATCATATAGAAGAATGAATATATTTCTACAAATATATATATATATATATAAATACATGTTAGTAAATATTTTTAAGGTACATTACAACCAAAGACACAATTAATAAATATAACTGCTTCTCTTTGTAAGCCAATACATATCCATGTCAGTATATCTATGTAAAACGGCTAGAGAAGAAGCTAGACAGCAATTACACAAGAATGCTGCAAGCAATATTGAATAAATCCTGGCGGCAACACCCCACAAGGCACCAACTATACGGCCACCTGCCTCCCATCACAAAAACTATCCAAGTTAGACGAAACAGACATGCAGGACACTGCTGGAGAAGCAGGAATGAGCTCCTAAGTGATATACTCCTATGGACCCCCACATATGGCCGGGCAAAAGTCGGACGACCAGCTCGAACATACATTCAGCAGCTATGTGAGGATATAGGATGTAGCCCCGAAGACCTGCCAAAGGCGATGAACGATAAGGAGAAGTGGCGAGAGAGGGTCAGGGATATCCGTGCCAGTGGCACAACATGATGATATATACAAATCTATATATATATATATATAGCTATATAAGCAAAAAACCTAGAATCAATTGAATTAATTTTGAAAATAGCAACAATGTTTTGAAATGCCTTTCATTTTTTTTTTTTTTTTTAAATATTCTCAATTTTATAATATTCCATTTTCTCTTGATAACCTTCTATTTTTCAAATTCTTCAGCATCTCAGTTTTATCCAACTCTGCCTTTATTTAATTTTGTAATGTTATTAAAAAAAACCTAAAAACTCTTTAAAAAACACTCTTTATACATTCAAGGAACCCCCGATGATGGCCTATGAAAAGTCCAAAAGCACCTGGGAGAATTTTGGTAAATTCATCCACCAATTCCAACCTGAAACCAAGACACTTATCAAGAAACTTGAAAGGATCTAAATAAAATTATGTAGACAAAATGTGTCTTTATTATTTAATCAAACATACTTAAATGAAAGACTGCTGCCTATCTACACACACGCACATATATATATATACACACACACAAATATATGTATATATTCACACATACACTCCTCGTATATGAGAGTGGAAATATGTGGATACATGATAATGCTTTTGAAATCATATACATACAGCATATATGTAAACACACACACATGTGTACATATATATATAGATATATATATATATATATCTATATATATATACATGAATGTGCGTATATATATATATATATATAAACATATATATATATATATGTGTGTGTGTGTGTGTGTGTGTGTATGATTTTAAAGATATCATGCATATCTCCATTATATATATGTGTGTGTGTGTGTGTGTGCATGTACACAAACACATTAAAGCTGCACAAGAATTAACTTTGTTAAATAAATACGTAAAGAAAAGAAAACACTAAGTTTGTTTAAATATTTCTTTCTGATCAATTTCCAAGAGACGATTGATTGACGAAGTGAAAGAATAGTGAATAAAGAACAAGAATATAAAAAAAAAAACCATGTGACTTGTGAGCCATCAGGATATACACACACACACACACACACAATTCTTAAGGAGAGAAAACAAGAAAATGACTTATTCTGTGGTTGTCAGTACGATTTCTTTTTTTCTTTTTTTTCCTCTTCTTCTCTTCCCCTTTTTTTCGTGTCTTCTCTCTTTCATTTTTCTTGTATCTGATATCTTTATGACGAAGAATTGGAATCATCCGCTTTAATGTTTGACAAAATACTGGTTGACAACATCAAAGCTCCTACTGACAACTCCACAACTGAACAGGTCCACAGCTGACTTGGGAGCAGGAGGGACAAAAACAAAAGCAAAAAAAAAAAAAAACTATCAAAAAATAAAATGCAAAAACATAAAAGTAACATCATTCCTTAGTTTTGCAATTGAATCAGAAATGGCTTTCAGAATAAAATGAAGAAAATAAGAAATATGAATTTTCAAATGAAGTTGCAGGTCAAGAGGGACATTTTTCCTAAAAATCATTGAAAGCAAAGTGCTTTTGAAAAATGCAAGCATTGAAACAGAACGAATGACGCTATATATTTCAGGTAAGAATGCGGCTTATGTTGCATCGTTTTAATGCAGATTGATAACCTGCAAATGAAATCATCGAAAAACAAGATCGAGAGTTCAGTTCCTATGACTGGAAACTATATATTTCAGGTAAGAATGTGGCTTATGTTGCATCGTTTTAATGCAGGTTGATAGCCTGCAAATGAAATCATCGAAAAACAAGATCGAGAGTTCAGTTCTGAGGACTGGAAACGTCATATTTTTTATTTTACCGAGATTAGCGTGAAAAAAAAAAAAAGGAAAAAAATTTGTTGAAAACAGTGAAATGTTGATGGCAAAAAATTTTAAATAAAAACCTCAGATATTTCTGGTTTAATCTCAAGAATAAATTTCAATTTATATGCTGTTTATTCATTCAAATAATTGAATACCAAAAAGCTAAAACGACTCTGCTCGCAGGGGTTACAATATACTGACTGTATCCTCTGTAGAAGGGTAAGAAACTCTTTTACATCACTATCAAAAAAAGACCTGGGGATTCTTTCTTCATTTCCATTACTCCCAGGTTCACTCTGATCAGGAGTTGCAGTACTTGTTACAATCCCATTTATGGATCAAATAGAACAATTTAAGAATCATTCATATTCAATTGGAATCACTGATGCCATATAACTGTAAATTATTTGTATGAAGAATAATTCCTTGGGACTATTGTAACATACTTATATGCATGCAGAAACATAGTCAAGACAAGAATGACGAACGGATACAGTTCTTTAGAAAAATATACCTCTCACACTTTATTCGAAATGGTTGCGAAAGGGTTACGTGTGAGAGGTGAGTTGGAGACTGAACAAAACTGCAACATATTCTGGCTATAGCAGCACTTCTTTCTCATTCTCCTGAGTTGCTCAACCGGGGGCCCTGAGGACCACAAGCCCTCAGTCTGGAGCTGGTTCTCACACTGGCATCTTATCTCCAAAACTCTGACTCCAACTAACTGAACTTCCTGTTGCACCGGGTTATATCATTGTTTGACATCCACCTGCTTCTTGTGGGCGTCACATCTGCACCAAACTCAACCCATCTACAGTCAAGGTTATCCCCTGATATCTTCGACCGGAGGCACCTGTTATTTACACAGGTGCATTTCTTATTTGACAGCTCGGCCGGGTTGGAGGTCAATATGTTACACTATAATTGCTAACTAAGGATTATTATTAGTCACTTGAAACTATCTGTGTGCAAACTAATGTGTTTTATTAAATAAAAATAATTACTTGAAACCATAGAACTGTACATAATTTAATTGTGTATGTTTGCTTGGGTTTTATGGCATATCAACCTTTGTAGATTATTTAATGCCAAATCCCATTTTTTATACAAATAAACAGTGGTATTTCAAACAATTCAGTTTAATTGTCAAAAAGATTTCTATTTCAAGCTATTCTGTTTTGTCAAACAGTTCTAATTCAAACAATGTAGTTGAGTATAAGTATGATTTTTGTTTACACATAGTTTCAATATCAAAAACAGTTCTATTTCAAACAATTCTGTTTAGCATAAATACACAGTTTACATCGCAAAACAGTTCTATTTCAAGCAATTCAGTTTAGCATAAGTATGCAGTTTAGTTTTATTTGACCCATAGACAGAGCTCTATCAGGTGCTACCACACTGGGCTAGAGTGAACCTGGGAGCGATGGCAATGAAGGGGTGCTCAGCATTCCCCAAAGCTCCAGCATCACTGGAACCCCATCATCAGATTGTTTAGGGTCATATACAGGATACTCATTGGGGGATCTTACCCCTCTGCAGAGGTGCAGTCAGTGTATTCTACAGCTCCAGCCAACTCGGCAGTACACAGAGTCAAATGGAAAACAAGTTTTATTTCAGATAATTCAGTTTAGCATAATTATGCAGTTTAAATGTTAAAACAGTTCTATTTTGAACAATTCAGTTTAGCATAAACATGCAGTTAGAATGCAAAAACAAATAAACTCTCAAAACCATGGTTTAGTTCTATTTGACCAATAGATAGGACTCTATCCGTTGCTACTACTCCAGGGCCAGAGTGGACCTGGGAATGATGGCAATGAAGGGGTAATCTACATTCCACGAAGCTCTAGTTTTACTGGAGCCTCACTATCATATTGTTTAGTGTCATATCCAGGACACTCATTGGGGCATCTTACCCTCTGCTAAGGTGCAGTTGGTGAATTCTACAGCTCCGGCCAAATGGGCAAATTTGTATTAGATACAAATACTTGATGTGTGCAAAAAAGTCTTTGGAAACAGCTACAAATGTACAATGAACACAATTCCCAAACCTCTAGGCATAAAATAACACTAAACAGATTGACATGCCATTAAAATCAATCAATCACTTAGAAAGCCAAAACAAGCATAGGGTCATAACCTGTCTGTCCTAACTCCTTTTAATAACTGAAACAGAAGTTTTCACCTTGGAAGCCAATTCTGTGTCTGAAAAATGTATAATGAATAGGAAACAGGCATCAGAGAAAAATAAAGAGACATAAAAATATTTTCCAACCAACTGGAAACCAAACTACATGACTCTGCCTAAGCTGATCTAAGCCTGCCATTTACAATATGAAAAAGCTTGATTTGACCGAGCAGGCAGAAAGGGTCCAAGCAGCAAAGAGAACACATCCTAACTCTAACCATCTATGGTCATTAACATGATAACCTGCCAGCTAGTACACTTCACACACAGATATTCCACATAGCCCTTTGCAATATATCTGAAAATTTTCCACACTGTCCTTCTCAACTACAACTCCGGTATGTGATATATCACTGAATGAACAAAAAACAACATCCCAAATTACTAAAAACAAGAAAAATTTTTTTCTTTATCTCAAACTAGCCGTGTCTCAATTGTTGTTACTTCTTGCATCCTCTCAGTTAGTGCAAGTTATAGTACCACTAAATAACTATATTAATACAAATCCTATCCTCAATCATCTGTATTCTAGCTCTCGCTATATATATATATATATATATATATAGTTGGCTGTCCGTATTTGAGCGTGACCCAAAGGCTCTCTTTTCAATACCTACTACATTGAGGTGTAAAGGAGGTCATGACTCCTTTCCCTGGGTTACTCCACTTACCCTTGATTCATACCTTATAATGCTGAGTCTTCAGCAAAGAGGCATCAAGTACCATTTTTTGAGTCTTTGGTATGACTTGACATAGGACTGAACCCAGGTCTCCTGGACTATTTGAGAACACTCTACTCACTATACCAATCGGCAAGTAAGGCAAAAATGTAAACAAACGAAAGCTACTACATAATGCCAGATAATTCCTGAGCTGACGCGGTTTGCTTGCTGGCTGACTGGTATGATACTAAGTCTAATGTAAAGTTGGGTGGGTTTTGATCCCAGCTTCAAGCATCCAATTTGTCTAGCCGCATTGAAGAGTTGTGATACCACAAAACAGTCTGCCAGTGGATGACAATATATATATATATATAGAATAGCTGAAATCTTCTATTTAGGTGTCACTGAAAGAATCTTGAGGAAAACTTTGTTCTCCTACAAGACTTTGCTTCATAACGCTGTGGTAAGACCAGTTTGTTCGATTAACATACATATAAGCTGTTTTATAAAAATACATTAGAGTTTAGGTATTGTTGCTCGAAGAACATACATAAAATAATCGATAGCCATAATGCAAGTATCTAAATGAACAATATGGTACACAAAGTCAATACAAAATAAGTAACCAAATGGAATAAGAAAAAAATTATGTTTCACCAATGAAAAGCAATTAAAAAAAGGTGTGGATTTATCTGACTCCCCAGCAAATCAGATTTGACATGAAGTAACTTTAAAATGTGAGTGTCATGTGGGGGGATGCATGAATTGAGACATGCATGGCCATCATAAAAAATGCTTGATCGACTCAGCATTCCCCTTTGTGGGGTGCCTTGGGCAACAAGCAATAAACTTAGTCCTGTTTAGCAGGAATTGCCTAGAGGAAAGGGTCCTACTGACCACACAATCAATTATAATGGCCAATCTGGTATGAATGCCAGATGAATCCTGAACAGTCCAAAGTCTTGCAGAAAAAAAGTAGTTTAATCCCAAACTGAGCTTTTGTTGAAATAAAATATCCTACACCAACTTTTACCTATATGGACTTACTAATACACAGAGTTATATATAATGAGCCCCGCTTTCACTGGCATCTTGTTTTGGAGATTAAAGAAAGAAAGGTTTATTGCAATTGTGGGTACAGTAAGTGGATAGACAGAGATTAGTAAGACATCATGTCTTACTAATCTCTGTCTATCCACTTACTGTACCCACAATTGCAATAAACCTTTCTTTCTTTCATCGACAACCGTGTTGACTGTTCCTTCCACTCAAGTAACAACCTTGTTTATTGTAATGCTGTGTAAGGATACAACAGTTTTACCAAAAAAAAAGTACGAATGCAATACTATACTGTGTAGCTATGTATAGAAGTAACATCCCACACCCTGATAGTTGTAGGGCCATATACTGCCTATCTCTAAAACTATTCAAGTAAGATGTACAAAACATGTGGGACACTGATCTTATTTACCCAACCCCTCCGCTCGGGCAGGATATCACACAAGGTCAATTTTTAAGCGGGGTTTAACAGGTTTGAATTCAGAGTTTTCCTTCTCCTAGACTAGTTGCCTCACCAAGGCTGAAGAACTCAGTCTGTCCTACTATTTACCCATAGCTGGCGGGAGAATAATTGGATTCATACCTTTCCTAAGGGTATTAGTGCTATGTGAAATGCAATCAGTCTCGTCCAGGATTTGAACTCGTGTCGCTGTGTCCATTTCCTACGAAGATAACCATTACACCATGGCCACCTCCATAATGTGGGACACTGATGGAGAAGCAAAAACAAAATCCAAGTTTCGAAAAATTCTAGTCGAAAACACCACTATAATCGCCCACAAAATTGATAAGCTATGACTACAAATCCTAGAAGCCCTACATATAAAAACAAAAAAAAAACCCTAAAATCAATAGAATTAATTTTGAAAATAGCTACAAAGTTTTGAAATGCTTTTAGTATATTTTTTTTCCGTATTCCTTGATAGTATTCTAGTTCCATTGATAGTGTTCCCTTTTTTAATACATTAGTTACCCTGTTTTTATCCAACTCTACAATCCAATATATTTTTGTTATGTTATAAAAAACTTTCAAAACACATTTTAAAAAAATAACACACCTTACACAAGCAAGCAACCCCCTGATGATGACCTATGAAGGATCTGAAAGTGCTTGGGATAATTTGGGGAAATTCATCTACCAATTCCGACCTGAAACTAAGACAGTTATCAGGAAACTTGAAAGGATCTTAAATAAATTCTACAGACAAAATTTGTATTTATTATTTAATGAAACTTGCTTAAATGAATGACTGCTGCCAAACTACACATACTTCAAACTACATGATCCTGCAGCTCACCCTGACACTGACACGCAAAAGTATCACTGTAGTCTTGTTAAAAGACAAATTAACCACAATATATATATATATATATATATATATATATATATATATACACACAGACACATTTGTTTGTATATATATATATATATATATATATATATACACCTACACACATAAACATACGTATGAAAATATACATGTATACACACAGATTCACATGTGAGCATATGTATATATATATATATATATATATAAACAAAAATATTTTGTGGTACCTGCAGAATCAGAAAAGAGCTTTTAAATGTGTGTTCAAATTTAAAATGTATAACATATTTTAAAACTGATTTAAGATATCTCAAAACAACTCTAAAAAAAGGGTCCTTTTCTTTTGTCTATGTTTCTTCTGAGAATTTTTTTCATAGAACTGGTACTTGGGGAGTTCAAGGCAGGAGTTGTGGCCAGTAACAATGCAAAGAGGAAGAAAAAAAATCTACCGAACAACAAAAAAATTGGCACAGGTGGAATTAATTTCCCTTACCCCAGGTGGATTGCAGAACAAGATAAGCATATAAAATAGTTTTTGTTTGCAGAGTTCAGGTTTGAATTTGTTGATTTACAGAACTTCCAAGATTGACGAATGGAGCTCGGTGCTTCTAGAGTCAAGAATTAAAAACATGGCCAAATTATAAGCACATGCGCAACTCGGATTAGCCAATAGGGGCCATGCAATGGCAGACAGTGAACTTTGATTGCCCTGTACAATGGATTGGGTTAGGGTATTATTGCATATGTGAGAAGGGATGTGTTGATGTATCCCAATATCTAAGTCATGTGCCCAATAGAGCTAACATCACATTTGCATACGTATTTCTAAGTTAGGAAACTTTTTTGATAAATTGGTACATCTTTGAGCTTAGTGGGGAATAGCATACTGGATTTTAGGACCACAAGCAACTCAAAGGAACTAAGTTCTTCAAGTATCAGTTTTATGGTATAAAATTCTCTGATGAGACATAGATAAAACAAAGGGATCCCTTTTTCAGAATTGTTTTAAGATATTTTAAAACCATTTTGGAATATCTTATCAACTTTAGATATGCACATGCTCTTGAAAGCTCTTTTCTGATATATATATATATATATATATATATATACACACACACACACACAGACATATATATAGAGAGAGAGATTTACAGGATCAAATTAAATTGAACTTCAAAATGTCATCTTTTGCTCAACATTGAGAAAATCTTACTGTTTTTTTTTTACACAAGATTATCACAGCCAATGAAAAATGAATTTATTGGAAAGTTTACCACCATCACCTCTGCAACATTATACAAAAAGTGTCTAAGATTTGAGACAGTCTTAAACATCCCAACCTGAATAAAATGTAGTCAGGCAAGAAAATTTATTCACTTTATTTGATGAAATTTTAAAAAATCTTTCTTACTACAGAAACTGTTACTATTTAATGTTACTATGAGCAATTGACTTGTTTGAAGAATCTATTTTCCCAACTCAAACATGGCACACAGTTAATCTTTTAGCAGAGTACAGCTAACACTAAATAATCTGGTTTGGTTTGGTTTTATGGCATATCAACCTTTGTAGGTTATTTAATGCCAAATCCATTTTATGTAAATAATCAGTTCTATTTAAAACAATTCAGTTTAGCATGAGTACACAGTTTAATTGTCAAAAAAATTTCTATTTCAAATTATTCAGTTATATATAACAATTCAGTTTAGTGTAAGTACAGTTTCAGTGTAAAAAATAGTTCATTTTAAAACAATTCAGTTTAGCAAAAGCACAGAGTTTAAATGTAAGTACAGTTTAATTGTAAAAAAACATTTTTATTTCGAGCTATTCAGTTTAGTCAAGCAATTCTACTTCAGCTAATTCAGTTTTGTAAAAGTACAAATTTTGTTTACACAGTTATATGTCAGAACAGTTCTATGTTAAACAATTTAGTTTAGTGTAAATACAGTTTCAATGTCAAAAAACAGTTGCAGTTATACGTAACAATTCAGTTAAGTATAAATACAGTTTTAATGTCGAAAAAACAGTTTTATTTCAAACAATGCAGTTCAAATGTAAGTACGGTTTGATAGTCAAAAACATTTCTATTTCAAGCTATTCAGTTTACTCAAACAATTCAGTTTAGCATAAGTATGCCGTTAGTTCTATTTAACCCATAGATAGGGCCCTATCAGGTGCTACTACTCCAGGCCAGAGTGAACCAGGGAGTAATGGCAATGAAGGGGTACTCTGCATTCCCCAAAGCTCCAGCATTTCTGGAACCTCACCATCAGATTGCTTAGTGTCATATCCAGAACACTCGTTAGGGAGGGTCTTACCCCTCTGCAGAGGTGCAGTCAGTGTATTCTACAGCCCCAGCCGACTGGGCAATAAACAATCTGATGGTGAGGTTCCAGTCCTGGAGCTTTGGGGAATGTGGAGTATCCATTCATTGACATTACTTCCAGATCCATCCTGATCCAAAATGGTAGTACATGTTAGGGTCCCATACGAGACCCTAACAAGTGCTACCATTCTGGATCAAATAGAACTGTTTGACCATTTAGCTGTGTGCAAACAAATGGCTTATGTTAAATTGAATTGTTAGTGTTACATAGCAATACTTGAACCCATAAAACTATTTATGTGGAATTCTTAAATCCATTTGACTGCATGCAAAGATTTAATTTTTGGTATTACATCGCAATACTTAGAATCATATTCAGTGGATGTGAAGGAATGAATAGTCTTGGACAGAATTGTCAAATAGCAATACTTGTTATAACTTCCCTGTGAACAAACAATGGTTAATATTGAATAGAACTATTAGTGTTGGATAACAATACTTGAAACTATCTAACCGTGTGTGAACAAGCGATTGATATTGGATAGAATTATTCATGTTTGATAGGAATATTTAAAATGATATAACTGTGTGCCAACAAATGAGCTTAGACTTGTTTAAAAATGTTATCTACAAATTATCTGTGTACAAATCATATATATGAACAACAGGATTTGGCATTAAATAAGCTATAAGGGTTGAAATGCCACAGCAAGCAACCAACCAAACATTTACATATTTATTTACATACATATACTTATAAATATCTATATTTACAAATATATTCACTCACATGTATATAAGTATATTTTCACACACACACACACATATATATATATATATATATACACATATATATTTACTCACATGTATATAAATATATTCTCACAAACACACACATATATATATAGATATATTTACATATATATTCATTCACATTTATATAAATATATTCTCACACACACACACACACACACATATATATATATATATATATATATACATATATATTCATTCACTTGTATATGAATATATTCTTGGGAGTGTCCTCGTGGTGTAATGGTTAAAGTGATGGACTGCGGAATCGTAGTATGCGAGTTCGTACTCCAGTTGCGCTATTACGTTCACTTTCGGGCAAATACCCTTGGGAAAGGTGTGAACCCCCTTATCCTCCCAGCTATGGGTTAAATAGTACCACAACTGTTCTTCTAGGAGAATGGCTTTGGCATTAAATAACCTACAAAGGTTGATATGCCATTAAACAAAGAAAGTAAAAAAATATTCTCTCACACACACACATATATACATATATATTCATTCACATGTATATAAATATATTCTCTCACACACACACACACACATATATATATATTTACATATATATTCATTCACATGTATATAAATATATTCTCACACACACACACATATATATATATATATATATATATATCTACATATAAATTCATTCACGTGTATATAAATTTATTCTCTCTCTATCACACACACACACACACATATATATATATATATTTACATATATATTCATTCACATGTATATAAATATATTCTCTCACACACACACACACATATATATATATATATATATATATCTACATATAAATTCATTCACATGTATATAAATATATTCTCTCTCTCTCTCTCACACACACACACACATTTACATATATATTCATTCACATGTATATAAATATATTCTCACACACACACACATATATATATATATATATCTACATATAAATTCATTCACATGTATATAAATATATTCTCTCTCACACACACACACACACACATATATGTATATTTACACACATGCTTAAATGTATTTGAAAATATTTTCTATAGTTTATCCAAATGCAATTCTGTACGTACACTTTCGTTTATAATTACATATACATACTTAACTTCCCATAGAAAACTATATACCTTGCGTATATTTTCAAGCATACGCATACAAATATTGTTTTGCATTTTATATTAATTTTTATTTTATCATCTCCAATTCACCTGCATTTTTTCCTTGTATTTGCACCCCCCCACATCCCAGGCCAATTCTCCGAATTCCTCTCAGAGAATAATAGCCAAGAACATTTGCAAAACAAGTCAGCATAATTTCATCATTTTTCTCGATGTATTTGCACATTGTATTTGATTCGATCCATTGAAATTGAATTACATATCTTTCTCAGTTACGCAAAAATCACTTCCTCTACCTCGAATACAACAGACTTGATTGATTGAATTTTTTTTTTTTTTCGTTTTAATAAAAATGCTTCCATTAATGGCAATAAAATGAAATGAAGTAAAAAAAAAAAAAAAAGAAAAAGAAAAAGAAATCCTAATTTTTCTGACGATACTGACGTATTTCCTCCCCAAAATATCCTATTAGCCATTTCATAGTCAAACTTGCTTAAATGTATATTTTCCTGTTGTGAACTGATGCATAAAAAATCTTATGTCTTTATGCTTTGATACTTTTATTTAAGACACTTTCTTTTGATCCAGCCAATTTAAGCAGACCAACATCTTTCATCTTTGCCGTGGCCTTTTAAAAACGATTCGTATATTTGAAAAATAGCTTTTTAAAATTGTTTGATAGCATTTAAATTAAAAGAAAATATCCTAGTTAGATAATCTTAATAAAATCTGAAAATAACCTGGGATTTTGCACTCATCTATCTCCCGTAATCTCGTATATCACATGACACAAATATAAAAATGACATCTTCAGTTCTTCATTTGGCAAGTTGCTATTTCAGAAATGTTAAAGAGGAATTTCAGTATTTTTTGCTTTTAGCATTTGAATTTTTTTTATATAAATTTTCTACCAATTTAACAAACTTAAGATGGATATAATTTAGATTTGTTTGTTTCTTTTTTTATTTCTGTGACTTTAAAAAGACTCAATAAATTCCAAACTTTCAATATTTTCTTTTCTGGTACCTGAGTGGTTGGTTGGGTTTTATGACATAGGTTATTTAAAGCCAAATCCTGTTTATACATATTTATTGAATATATATGATTTGTAAACAAATAGTTTGTAGGTAACAATATAAACAAGCCAGAGCTCATTTGTTTCCACACAGTTAAATACTTTCAAGTATTGCTATTCAACACTAATAATTCTAATTCATTAGCACACAGTTAAATGGTTTCAAGTATTGTTATGTAACACTATCAATTCAATTTAACACGAGTCATTTGTTTGCAATGGTTAAACAGTTCTATTTGACCAATAGATTGGACCCTAATCAGGTCAGAGTGGACCAAGAAATGATTACAATGGAGTACTACACATTCCCCAAAGCTCCAGGACTGCAACCCCGTCATCAAATAATTTAGCATCGTATCTAGGACTCTTGTTGAGTGGGGGCTCTTATCCTTCTGCAGAGATGCAGACAGCATATTCTACAGCCACAGTCAACAGGGCTTACCTGTGTTGAGGGAAATAGAATTAGGGAGATAATTTCAAATTTCAGCTAAGGCTGTTTGAGATCATTTCCTACTAATTCTTTTGAGAAAGGCATGAATCTAACTCTTTCCCATACCTTCAAGTATGGATTAAATAGTAGGGCAGATGGTTCTCTCGACTTGGCAGGCAACCAAATTAGGAGAAGGGTGATTCTGAATGTAAAAGTATAGTTTGGTTTGGTTTCTTTTGTTATATAACAGTGAAGGAATTATAATGAAGAGACATAATGCTTGTTTATAAAAAATATATATATATCTTCTTTATTGGCATGAAAGGGTCAAAATAGCTGCAAGAGAGAAAGATAGACACAGGACTGCTATCATTGACACTGTATCTTCTTAACCCACACTATGATTCTATATTCAAAGCCCTACTTAGTAGAAATTAGAAGGGGTTAGATTTGAACTGTAAGGAGGATATGGCAGCTGTTCTCAACCAAATTGAGGCTTTATGCTTTGGTGTCAACCTTTTTGGTCTCTGAATGAAAATTGACCTTAGATAAGGCAAGGTCATCTTGCACAATTTGGTGTACCGTAACCACAGAAATTCCAAGTTGTTCACAAATATCTTTGATTGTAGCTCTTCAGTCAGCCAAAAAGAAGCACATTAACCAAATCTATAATTTCAGATGTGCTTCCCATCGTGGGTCGGCCTAGCCAGTCTTTATCTTGAATACTATTCTGACCTTCTTTAAATAATATTTTTGACTACAACATGCCTCTCTGTACAGATCATACATTGTTCAATAAATCTTGCTATTTCATCACTGCAGTTTTCAATTCCTTATCACTTAAACCCTTTTTCGTGGGGCCGAAGAGATGACAATCTGAAGGCGCTTAATCTGTTGAGTATAGAGGATGCAGTAAAGTTGCACACCCAGTGATGAAGAGGGTCAAAGAACAGTCAACAAAATTTTATGAGACAAAGATACATGCTCTCATTCAAAGATGGAACATTGCTACTGAGAGAAATAGTGACTATGTTGGGAAGTAAGGATGTGATCTACAGAGCACCAGCTTCATTTTGATGGTTTCTTTGCTTAATGGCATATCAACTCTTTTTAGGTTCTTTAATGCCAAAGCCATTCTCCTACAAGAACAGCAGTGGTACTATTTAACCCATAGCTGGGAGGGTAAGGGGGTTCATATCTTTCCCATAGGTATTTGCCCGAAAGTGAACATAACAGTGCGACTGGAGTATGAACACGCATACTACGATTCCGCAGTCCATTGCTTTAACCATTACACCACGAGGACACCCCCCCTCTTCATTTTGATGCATGTTACATGTTCCTGAGTCGGCAATTATTCCTGTACTAAAGAAAACAGCATTACTTTTTAACTCCGCTTGTATGTACAGACACATACACACAAAGAGTAATTCCCATATATTAGTAAGTTGGCGACTGTAGTCAAGGGCAACCCAAAGGCTTCCTTCTCAATAGCTACTACACTGAGGTGTAGGGGAGGGCGCTACTCCTTTCCCGGATTTGCTCTGCTTTACCCTTGATACGTACCTTATAATGCTGAATGTTAAGCAAGGAGGTATCAAGTAGCATTTTTTTAAAGTCTTTGGTATGACTCGACCTGGGATTGAACCCCGGTCTCCCGGACCATTGGCGAACACTCTACCCACTAGGCCAATGAGCCGGTTCCATATATATATATATATATATATATCTCAGGGGCGGAGACGGGACTAGTACTACTCGTGCCCGGCACGACCAATAACTTGATCAATGTTATTCAAAATGGATTAAAAATCATCCATTAATTTCAAGCAAACATACTTAGTCTGATCTCAGTTAAATTACGTATCTATTCAAGTTTCAATAACTAAGAAGCCAAAAGTTCATAAATATATCTGAGAATAATACAACGATGCTGTTTTGAACGGATGGTCATTGTCCGGCCACCGTCAGATTCATTGAACATCCCATAAAATCGGCTATAATGTTGAACGTGCAATCCGTGCCAGGCACAAGACCCTTATAA
The DNA here is from genome assembly GCA_963585895.1 of Sepioteuthis lessoniana. Classification (NCBI taxonomy): domain Eukaryota; kingdom Metazoa; phylum Mollusca; class Cephalopoda; order Myopsida; family Loliginidae; genus Sepioteuthis; species Sepioteuthis lessoniana. The sequence continues at coordinate 12,904,172 of OY757927.1, read as the reverse complement.
TAACAGTAATGTTAGAGAAATATGCTTTTGGCTGAAGCCAATAGCAAGAGCAACCCTAACACCGTGCTCAAAAATCTTAGCACAGACTGCTGATAGATGTCTTGGGAAGAGGGAGAGGGACCGAGAGAGAGAGAGGGGATAGCAGATTAGAGCAGTCACCGACGTCATCATCATCGCTATGGTAAATGTTGGTTAAATGGTGTGTTTTAATTCGTTTTTTCACTAACAGATGTCTATTTCTTTAATGAATGTTGCATATATTACATTCTGTAACTAAAATGTGTTTATTTGAATACATTTTCAACAAATAATCTTTATTTTAAGCGAAATTGAAACTACTAGCTGTGTCTGTGTATATTGTCATCAGTTTCTTTATTCTAACATATTTTTCTCGTCATAGTAATGAACATCTTCTCTTTTCTTCTATACTTTTGAAAGGAAAAAAATTATCTTATCTACTGTATTAACAAGACTACAAATTATATAGCATCTTCATTGTTTACAAAAAAAAAACACCATGCAAGGTAGGTTTGTCAATCTGTGCTATACAATGGAGAATCACGCAATAGCAACTATGATGACTTACTTTGGGTCCACGGACCACGGGTTGGGAACTGAAGTTGACAGAGGGCGGAGGGGCACGAGTAGCAAAAATAGGCTAGAGTCGCCACTGATATATATATATATATATATATACAAACACATATACTGTCATCCCTACACACACACATGTATATATATATATATTTATATATATAAAATATTTATTAATGCAGTTTGATATATTATATATCAATATTATATATCAGTGATAGAGGATATATATTTATGTTAAAATACCATATATAAAGAGTCAATAGTGCTTGGTAACTGTTATTTTCTGGCCTATATGATTATTACACCAGAAACTGACAGTCACTCAGAGCTGTTGACTGTGTGTCTATCCTATAAAAAGTCACACACACACACACATATATATATATATATATATATATATATATATATATATATATATGGTAATGCATATAAATAAGTACACTCTTTACAATTTTTTTGATATTGACTGAAGAACAATTGACTTGATGCCACGTTCACTGATAACCAAATGAGACGCATATGTAAATCTTGATAGTGACTCTGTGAAAAAGTAATATTTTAGTGCTGGTAGCGCATGCACAATTTTTCTTTCATTTGTAGAGTAATAAACATGTTAGATTAGCAAGCATTTGTATCTTACTTTTTGGACATCCGTCGTACACATGCTAGAATCTAGAAGAGCACATAACTGCACCCTTTCATCTCAATAAAAATGCATATTTGATTAAGTGCCTTAGCATTTCAAGCCAGGAATGCGTATGTCACAGTATACATGCATGCAAAACGACAACGCACAACAGATTCAAATATACATTCCTGTGTTTCTGTCAGAATAAAATGTCCATGCAAAGGATAAAAGTACTGATTCTAGTGTATGTAATTGTGTGTGTGTGTGAGAGAGAGAGAGAGAGAGTGTGTGTGTGTGTGTGTGTGTGTGTGTGTGTGTGTGTGTGCATGTAGAACCAAGGAAAAGATAAAAGCATCTAAATTGGAAAAGAAACAGAAAGAATAGCAAAGTCATTGAGTGAGGAACTAAAACAAAAGTTGCCACTTTTCTCTGAAAGTCTTCAATGCAGCACAGGTGGGGGGAGAAAGGAGGGGGGGTTAAAAGAGCCTAAATGGAAGAGATGGGAGCAGAAAGATCAAACGGAATAAAAAGTGGGCAAAGTGAAAGTGGAACTAATTTTACTCAATGCCTGTAAAAATATAAAAAAAGAAAATGATGAAAAAAGAAAAAGAAAGAAAGAAGAGCCGAAAAGATAGAAAAGGTTGAGAAAGAAAGAAAGAAAGAATGAAAAAAAAAGTGACTGAAAAAAGCTGGTAAAAAAGAAAAAAAGAAGTGGCAGAAAGAAAAAAAGAAAGAAAGAAAGTGGCAGGCAGAAAGAAAGAAGTGGCAGAAAGAAAGAAAGAAAGAAAGAAGTGGAAGAAAGAAAGAAAGAAAGAAAAAAAGAAGTGGCAGAAAGAAAGAAAGAAAGAAAGAAGTGGCAGAAAGAAAGAAAGAAAAGGCATGAAAAAAAAAGGAAGAAGTGAAATAAAGAAAAGACAAGAAGCAAAAGACGTAAAAAAAAAAAAAGGAAGGTTAGAAACAGGATTAAGAAACCCAAATCAACAAAAACGTAAAAATAAAGCCAAAACAGAAAGTATGAATAAAAAAAGCAGCAGCAGCAGCAATTGGAAACATTTATAATGGGAAATAAGAGATGTTTAAGATAAAGGAATTAAAATAAAGCATGAAAGAATCAAGGGAATTGACAAGAAAGATAAAAGTTACAAGAAGGAATCATTTCTACACGAGTACACAACAAAGTCTAAAAGGAAGAAAAGAAAGTAGAAAAAAAAAAGCACATGATAAAAGAGAACTAAAAGTAGCTGTAATCTTAATGTATAAAAGGAGAAAGGTGAAAAAAGTTAATATGGCCACAGCAAAAGTAAGTGAATGACCGAGTGTTTGTTTTGGTTTTATATAAATGAAACTGACTGGTAAAGAAGAAGGACAATTTACTTAAGATTACGACCTCCCGTCACGCAAACACAAGAAGAAGTTCATGAATACCTACCTGAGAAATATTTGGCAGAGAAATTATCATTTGATGTCGCTGTGGAATGGTTGGTATTTGAGCCCAGAGAAATTGACTCGGAAGAAGAAGAAATGACCTGAAAGTTTAAAGCAGGAAAAATTAGTAATAAAAAAACACAAGAGAATGAAAGACAGATTATGTAAACACTAGGCTGAGTCAAAAGTCTTGCAATATTTTGGTAGTACGTATACATGACTTTTTCTATGATACTCAGATGAGTCAAAAGTCTTGCAATATTTTGGTAGAACATACGTATGACTTTTTCTATAATGCCAGGGTGAGTCAAAAGTTTTGCAATATTTTGGTAACGTGAGGCACAAATCAGCAATTCCAGATACTTTTACCGAGGTTCTGAAGGGGATGAACCACACTGAACTGTGACATGCGGATCACACCTGATGCTCTCCAAATACTACTTGCCCGATTTGCCTCAATGACTTGGAACACGGCATCAGATTTCATGGTTTTAGGCCAACTTGATTTTGCCTTATCGTCAATGTTCTTGCAACGCAATTGAAATTGCTTGAATTACCTGTTAACTGTACTATGTTCAATATCATTTCACCATTTGTACAGCGAATGTTTATAGATGCTTCCATGGTGTTATGGCCAAATTCAAACTCACAAAGATTAGACTACATTGCACATTCATCTTGCGAGGCTTTCAAATTACCCATGGAGTGAAGCAATGCACAATGTGTTACCACACCAACTATCATAATACTACCAACTACAGTGGGTATCTCCTATGGTTTGAATTGCTTTGGTCCCATCATATACATGCCACAAACTAGCATGTATTAAAATACAATTCAGCTTCTATACACTGGCCAATATACAATGCGATTTAGTTTGGTGTGGTTTCTTTGTTTAATGGTATATCAACCTTAATGGTTTATGTAATGCCAAAGCTATCCTTGTAGAAGAACAGTAGTGGTACTATTTAACCCAGAGGTTTGGTTCAATTTCTTTGTTTAATGGCATATCAACCTTTGTGGGTTATTTGATGCCAAAGCTATCCTTGTAGAAGGACAGTAGTGGTACTATTGAACCCATAGCTGTGATTAGAGAGGATAGAAAAAGCATAAATAACAATGTCATGAATACTAGGAACTTATGAAGTTTGATGATTTATTTTTTTTTAGTTACTTTCTTTGATGTCGTATAAACTTTCATGGGTTATTCAATGCCAAAGCCATCATTGTAGAAGAACAGTAGTGGTACTTTTTAACCCATAACTGAAGGGATAAGAGAGTTCATGCCTTTCCCAAGAGTTAACATAGTAATGCAACTAAAGTTCGAACTTACTATGCTAGCCACTATGCAATGTGAACTCCTCCAAAGATATGCAGCTTAAGAGGTGCTTGTGGCGCAATGGTTAGTATCATAAAAAATGGACCCGACAACTAGGGTTCAAATCCCAGATGATGCTCATAACTTCAGAAAAGGTATGAAACCAGCTGTTCTCCATTCAGCAATGGGTAAGTAGTAGGGCAGGACCAAGGTCAACCCAAAATTTCCACTAGATGGATCTACACAAATAAAAATTCCAATGGCAAACAAACCTATAAAGCCAGACTTGTTGCAAGAGGCTTTCAGGATAGAGATGCTTGCAACATAAGGAATGATTCCCCAACATGCTCTAAAGAAGGTTTACGTATTGCATTGGCAATAATTGTAGCTAACCATTGGATGTGTAAATCAATGAACATAAAGACAGCATTCCTGCAGAGCAAGCAGTTGGATCGACTGGTCAATCTGGATCCTCTAAAAGAAGCCAATGTACCTCCAGGTGATATTTGGAAACTCTCAAAATGTGTGTATGGTTTGGCTGATGCTTCTAAATCCTGGTATCTAACACTCAGGGAGGAATTAATGAAGTCAGGAGCTGTAACTTCAAAATATGATCAAGCAATATTCACATGGCATTCTGGAAACAAACCGCAGGGTATAATTGAAGCTCATGTTGATGATTTTTGCTTTGGAGGGTCAGAGATCTTTCAGAGCAGAGTTATAGACAGGCTTCATCATGTATTTGCTGTTAAATCTGAAGACATTGCTGAGTTCCAATACGTAGGATTAGATATATGAGAATATAAAACTAGGCCAGAATGAATATGTAAAGAAATTAAAATATATTCCAGTAGAAGCAGGCAGGAACCTGAAAGATACCATTTCCTCAACAGAAATTACTGAAACCAGACAAGTTATTGGCCAACTTAATTGGCTGGCCACCCAAACCAGACCCAATCTAAGTTATGATGTTAGTGCATTAAGCTCCATTTTAAAACAAGAAAATGTAGACTGTTTAAAACAAGCCAACAGATTAATTAAGAAAGCAAAAAAGGAAAAATCCCAGATAGATATTCCTGACTCAGGAAACCTTGAGCATCTGAAAATTGTTGCATATAGTGATGCTTCTTTTGCTAATTTAGCAGATGGGGTATCCCAAAGAGGCTACATACTTTTTTTGGTAGGAAACAATAATAAATATATGCCCATTGCCTGGCAATCCAAGCATATTAGAAGGGTGGTCAAAAGCATACTGAAACACTAGCCATGGTTGACATGTCAGAAGCCTGCTTATTTTATAGAAAACTCCTTCAGCTAAGAGATGAAACTGATAACATTAAGATCATATGGAAAACGGACAATTCCTGTCTTTATGACTCGGTACACTCATCAACACAAATTTTGGGCAAGAGACTCCGTATTGAGATGGCCATTTTGAGAGAAATGATGGACAGAAAGGAAATTGCAGAGATCCCTTGGATTCCAACTGATGAACAGTCTGAATTCAAAATAATTACACTATGCTTGTGTCACATCCTGCCTGGGGTGAAGGGGTTAGGTGAATACCTATATAGCTCATGGGTAAGACAACACTGTAGGGGTCAATTGCTGTGCAGATGATGAAGGGTTTTAAATGGCGGGCATTCCAAAAGTAATACCTCCAAATTATTTCCACAGAAAATACCACAGATACAAAGAGCACAATAACAATGTCAAATAGAGCATGTTTTCAGCAGCAAAACCCAACTACTTCCAATAATCCCCTACTTCCATTGGTCATTCATTTTCATCAACACTGAACAAATGTCTGAACATTGCATTTGTAAAAGGGTTACTTTAAAAGTAAGTAAGTCAATTTGACAACCTTGAGGGTGATCTGAAGGCTCCCTTTTCAATAGCTATGACACCAAGGTGTAGGGGAGGGTGCTACTCCATTCCTTGACTTGCTCCACTTTACCCTTTGTTATATAATTAAGGAATGATTTTTTTTATATTAATCATTTTTTGTTAATTATATTTTATCATTCAGTTTGGTTGGGCTTTGAACTATTCGGGTTAAGAGTTCAGGTGCATAGTCAATTGGTCCAGTTTACGCTCACATGCAAAGGATATGACAATCACAATTGTCATGATAAACCCCCAGACAGAAAATGGGGCTGGAGTGTGGCTGAAGTCATGCCTGGAAGAGATTGTCCTGAGAATTTGAGAATTTTGAAAAGAGTGAGTTGAGATTGGACCATGGAAGCAGATAGTTGAGTTTTCTACCGTTGAGGCGGTGGAGATGAATTGAGATCTTAAACATCAAAAGATACGGCGCGCGTTGGGGATGGTCAGCATAGTAAGGATTGTGTCTCTCTCCTCGTGTTGATGAACCGATTTCAGAAGTTAATAAACCGTTCATACCTGAAATAGTAGAGTCCGCCTGTGTTTTGTATTTGTATATGAACCGTTGGATTGATATCATAATGATTATGGTTATGATATACAACACTTTGAGCCTTATCTTATAATGCTGAGTGTTAAGCAAGGCAGTATCAAGTACCATTTTTTGAGCCTCTGGTATGACTTGAGCTAGGATTGAATCCTCGTCCCCCAAACCATTAGCAAACAAAGCCTCTTATTTCTTTGCATTTCTCATCAAAGGAAGATGTCGTCCTTTACAAAGCTTAAAAGATGAACCTGGTAAGTAGAGTTCAAATACTGGATGAAACTGTTAACATTTCACAGAGCACTAATACCCTTGGGAAAATTCTTCTCCTAGCTATGGGTAAATAGTAGGGCAGACAAGGCTTTTGAACTTTATTATGGTAACTGGTCTAAGACAAGGAAAACTCTAAATTCAAACCTGTTGAACATGGCTTCTAAATCAACCTTGAGTCACATCCTACTCATGGGAGAGGGATTCAATACATTACGGTCAAGTTAAAATTCGTAAAGCATAAATTCTTGTTATGGTACCCAACCTTTGGTCAGTAATGAACTCTTCCGTGACTATTAAGACAGGGCTCTGTACTTATTCCTGGCGAACACTTGGCAGTCGGACTGACTTCTAACACTTGATGCATATGTTGCATTATACTTCATTAATATACTTTGTTCCACGCAAACCTAAGTTGTGTTATTCTTCTGGACCCTTCACTGGTCCACAACAACTACATTACAGATTCATCTGTTCAGCTTTCAAATCACACACAGAGTGAAACAATGTACATGTCAGCATACCATCTACCACAATACTACCAACTAAAGCTAGTACCTTCCACAGCATTAACTGCTTCAGTCACATGTTGCATATTCTACAAACTAGCATTGTGGGGTTTAGGCTTGTATTATGTTGGTTATGTTGGTATTTCATTGGTAGCGTTGGCGTTAGATATCTGACTTCATATTTTCGTTATATTATATTTTACCCGCACGTTGTCTGGTCGGTGGAATGCCTTGCCCAAGAAAGTCCCAAAAGAATTATAGAAAAGAAAAGACAGCAACAGATAAGAAACAAAGACGTTTCTTTTATACTTTCCTTTATTTATTGGGTTCAACAACCATTCTGTGAATGAGGGAGTTTTTCCTGAATGCATTGAAATGGTTGAATCCCCTAGTTAAGGTGTCAAAAATACGTTAAATCATTTCATGTATGTATTTGTCCTCATTTGGTATTTCGGGCTTCCATAAGGGTTAGTTTTCTTCTGGAAGTTTGTCAAAGTCTGGTAAGAGTTAGTTTATAGTTCATTTGTGGGTCTTGTATATTTCAGCATAATGCTGACTGAGAGAGAGCTGCTACTGGGTGAAAGGGGCTGACCAACGCTACATCCAAAGACGTATTCATGGTGCCTAGATACGCTAGCACGAGGTGATCAATCCGGTGGTCACTGCCTGAAAGAGAAAAGATAATATGGTCCCCTTTGTCAAGAGGAATGCCTTTTTTCTTTTACGCATGTATCATCTCCTTTTCCTGTTAGAGACCTCCGAGAGTTTCTGCAAATTTAATAGTTTTCTTTTTATTTATTTATTTTTTTTTTTAATTTAATTTTAAATTTTTAATTTATTTATTCATTCCCTACAAACCAAATTACTGCAGAGGAATCCTCATGATGTAGAAGATACCACGCTAGAGAAAGTGAGTTCAAACTCCAGTCACACTATTATATTTACATTTTAGCTAATAGTTTTCAGACATCAGAGTAAGCAAATCCGAACTTCAGTCATGCTATTATGTTCACTTTCAAACTAATACCTTTGGGAAAGGTATGAACTCCCTTATCCCCCCCACCAGCAATGGGTTAATTAGCATCACTATCTTTTTACATAGTCCAGGCAGCTGGGGCTGTAGAATACACCAACTACATCTCTGCTTATTGGCCTAGTGGGTAGAGCGTTCGCCAATGGTCCGGGAGACCTGGGTTCAATCCCAGGTTGCGTCATACCCAAGACTTTAAAAATGGTACTTGATATCTCCTTGCTTAACACTCAGCATTATAAGGTACATATCAAGGGTAAGGTGGAGCAATCCAGAGAAAGGAGTAGCACCCTCCCCTACACCTCGGTATAGTAGCTATTGAAAAGGAAGCCTTCTGGTCGCCCTCGACAACGGTCGCCAACATTACTTTTACATCTCTGCAGAGGAAGTAAGACCGCCCCGACAAGTGTCCTGAAATGACCCTAAACAATCTGATGTCGAGGCTCTAGTAATGCTGAAGCCTTGGGTCCACTCTTGCTCAGAGTGGTAGCACCTGAGAGAGTCCTCTATATGGGTCAAATAGAACTGTTCAACATTTAAACTGAGAGCAATCAAATAGCTATTGCTAAATTGAATTGCTTGAAATAGAACTGTTTGGTCATTTAACTGTGTGTAAACGAATGATTGATGTTTAAGTGATTTGTTAGTGATACATAGCGAGACTTGGAACCATTTAACTGTTGACTTATGCTAAACTGAATTGTTAGAAATAGACCTGTTTGATCATTTACCTGTGTGTATCAAAAAATGTTTACAAATCATATATCTAATATATATGCAAAAACAAAACTTGGCATTAAATAATCAACAGTGGTTGATATGCCATCAAACAAAAAAACAAAAAAAAAACCAAACAAAAGCAAAATTGTTCAAAACTTTTGACTCACCCAATATTAAAAGATTTATTAACACTTGTTTCATTAATTTGTAAACATATTTCAGGTAAGAAAATGAAAATATGATAAAAGTGACTGATGAAAGGAAGAAAAACAAATTTCTGACCTCACCAAGATGGAAGACTGAAACAATATCTGAGGATGATTGAAAGTTTCATGTTATATTATCTCACGAATTAACCAAGACAGAAAAGGAGCAACAGTGATTTGCAATTTACAATTTTACCAATGGCAAAAGATGAGAAAGTCAGATTATCCATGCAAAATGAAAAAAATCAGGATTAAAGATGTCAATGTTGTCGACCAGATTTTTATGATTTAAGTGGTTTAAGAAAGATGATCTTTGTGTCCAATGTGAAACATGGTGTTAATACAAGAATCTCTTAAAGAAAGAGTCAGATTGCATGAATCAATTTCTAGATGTTGTGTGCGCCTGCGCGCGTGTGTGAGAGAGAGAGAGAGAGAGAGCAAGCAATCCTACTCACAATAGGCTGAGAGAGAGAGAGATTGAAAAACCCACAGAAAAGCTAAAAGAGAAGAGTTAATACCATATATTTTTAACATTTCAATTTTAATTTTTTCCCTTTTTTTTTCGCTCATCATGTCTTAATTTCTGAGGAAATGAATGTGTCAATAGATCAAAAGATTTTCACTCATCAATTTTGACTTTTATACATTTATCTATACAGAGCATTCCGATGTATAAAACTGGCAACCTTAGTCGAGGGTAACCCGAAGTCTCCCCTTTCAATAGCTACTGCACCGAGGGCACTACTCCATTCTTTAGATTGCTCCACTACCCTTGATCCTTACCTTATAACGCTGAGTGTTAAGCAAGGCGGTATCAAGTACCATTTTTTGAGTCTTTGGTATGACCCGACCTGGGATTGAATCCCGGTCTTCCGAACCATTGGCGAACATTCTACTCATTACGCCAATGGCCCAGTATATTCTGACGTATAAGTCGGTTCCAAATATTTTATAAAACAATGCGGCACAGTAACTTGCATATGTATATGCTTTGTTAGATATGATGTTTTTAACATACAAATTCCTAAAACATATTAATTTTTTTTAAAATGAAATTTCTTTTCTTTCCATTTCCAAGTTGGCTGCTGACCATAGTGCAGTCTCAGCAAATTTAGCGTGATGACCAAATTGCTTGTGTAGTGAGTTTGTTCATCACTGAGTGCCCTATATTTATGGCTTCATACAACTCTAAACTATGCTTATAAGATAATCAATCTTTTTATTAGTAAAAAAACTTGTGACTATTTTGGAAACATACATTGCTTCAAGGAAAAGTTGTACTAGTACCATTAACTGTAATAAGTGTCGAACACTCACAAATATACATATATATATATATATATATATACTCACAGGCTCATATATACATGCACACGCATATGGGTTTAATCTAACAATGGTATTTTTTCAATACATGAAACTTTTAGTCATGAAGCCAACGAGAGCTGAGATGACAGCTCGGTTTAGATTTTACCCAGCTAAACAAGCTAGTTTCTGAGCTTTCTTGATTAGAAACAATTTGTTAATTCACTTACATATATATATATATATATATATATATATATATATATATATATATATATATATATATATATAGATATATATATATATCAGTGGCGACTCAAGCCTATTTTTGCTACTCGTGCCCCCCCCCGCCCTCTGTCAACTTCAGTTCCCAACCCGTGGTCCGTGGACCCAAAGTAAGTCATCATAGTTACTATTGCGTGATTCTCCATTGTATAGCACAGATTGACAAACGTACCTTGCATGGTGTTTTTTTTTTTTTTTTGTAAACAATCAAGATACTACATAATTTGTAGTCTTGTTAATACAGTAGATAAGATAATTTTTTTTCCTTTCAAAAGTATAGAAGAAAAGAGAAGATGTTCATTACTATGACGAGAAAAATATGTTTATTAGAATAAAGAAACTGGTGACAATATACACAGACACAGCTAGTAGTTTCAATTTCGCTTAAAATAAAGATTATTTGTTGAAAATGTATTCAAATAAACAAATTTTAGTTACAGAATGTAATATATGCAACATTCATTAAAGAAATAGACATCTGTTAGTGAAAAAACGAATTAAAACACACCGTTTAACGAACATTTACCATAGCGATGATGATGACGTCGGCGACGGCTATAATCTGCTCTCTCTCTCTCTCTCTCTCTTTCTCTCCCTCTTCCCAAGAAATCTATCAGCAGTCAGAATGTGCTAAGATTTTTGAGCACGGAGTTAGGGTTGCTCTTGCAGCCAAAAGCGAATTTCTCTAACATTACTGTTATTATAAGTGTCTCGTGCCTGGCACGGATAGCGCGTTCAACATTATAGCCGATTTTATGGGATTTTCAATGAATCTGACGGTGGCCGGACAAAGACCATCCGTTCAAAACAGCATCGTTGTATTATTCCCAGATATATTTATATAACTTTTCGCTACTTAGTTATCGAATCTTGAATAGATACGTAATTTAATTGAGATCAGACTAAGTATGTTGGCTTGAAATTAATGGATGATTTTTAATCCATTTTGAATAACATTGACCGAATTATTGGTCATGCTGGGCACGAGTAGCACTAGTCCCGTCTCCGCCCCTGATATATATACATACACAATGGCTATTCAATAAAAAAGCTGAATTTTTTTAAAGAAAAGCAAAATAAATTCTTTTTTCAGAATTTTTTTCCATAAATATAAATTCTGTATTCTTTGGAACTGATTTATAGCAAAAGTTATGTTAATCTTAGAAAAATATTTGTTTTGAGGCTATTCAAAATGGTGGCAACCAAACAGAATGCTTCAGGTTTGATGTGCAAACCATGTGAGGTTTACAGAAAAAAGTGTGATACATAAAGAAAAGCATATTTTTGTCACAAAAATATTTACGAATGAGATAAATTGTTTAAAGCAGGTCAGAATAGTATTTAAGATAAAGACAGGCAGTGTCACAAAGGTGAGCACACCTGAAATGGTGGATTCAGTTAAAGTATGCATTTTGACTGACAGACGTGTTACAACTGAGGCATTTCTGAACAATTGGGAATTTCTCTGAGTTGGGTACACAAAATTGTGCAAGATGACCTTGCCTTTTCAAAAGTCATTTGTCATTGGGTTTTATGAGGACAATGCAAGGCCTCATATTGCCGCAAGAAAAGTGAAAACCATCAGCCAAATTGGTTGAGAACAGCTGCCACATCCTCCTTACAGTTCAAATGGGGCCCCCTCCAATTTTTACTTGTTTAGCCCTTTCAAAGACATTCAGCATGGAATAAAGTTTTCAAGTGATGATAAGGTGAAGAGTACCAAGAATGAAATGGTTAAAAACTTGGTCCAAAGATTTTTATGCTGACAGAACGCACAAGTTTGTTTTTCAATGGAAAAAATGGGTTTTAAAGAATGAAGATTAAAATGAAAAATGAAGTAATATTGCTTTCCGGGGAGAAATGTGAGTTGTTATATTGCCAAATTCACTTTCTTGATTGAATGACACTGGTGTGTATATATATATATATATATATATATGTATGTTCTTACACACACACACACACACACAACAGTGTCAATATTAAACTATAACACCGAAAGGAATTCCACAAGCACTTATAGGTTTGTATATGTATATATAAAAACCAGGCCTTTGGCCTAATGAGTAGAGTGTTCGCCAATGATCTGGGAGACCAGGGTCAAATCCCAGGTCAAGTCATACCAAAGACTCAAAACATGGTACTTGGTGCAGCCTTGCTTAATACTCAGCATAATAAGGTAAAGGATCAAGGGTAAAGTGGAGCAATCCAGGGAATGAAGTAGCGCCCTCCCCTACATCTATGTATAGTAGCTATTGAAAAGGGAGCCTTCGGGTCACCCTTGACTAAAGTTGACAACTTTACTTATATATATATATATACACCAGTGTCAAGAGTAAACTATGACTCAGTAAGGAATTCCACAAGCATTTATATGCATGTATATATATATATATATATATACACATGCATATAAATGCATATATATATATATATATATATATATACACACACCAGTGTCAAAAAGAAAATTATGACACTTTGAAATTCCATGAGCATGTGCATATATATATATAATAATAATATTAAGTAAATATATATTACGTGGTGCCTTCAGTAAGTTTCCAGACGTTTTTTGCATGGGCATTTAAAATTGTCATAGACTCTTGAAAATTCAGTATGTTATTGCTATACAGCTTATGAGATGACTGACCAATTTTTATGATTTCAAGTTCAAATGAACAGCTACAGCAGCAATTGGAATACACCCTACTAAAGCCTGATTGTCACTGCTGGTGAATTTCAAAAATGCAATCTGGACATGAGGACACTTTAGAAAAACGATATGCAATAAAATTCTGTTTTAAACCTGGAAAAATGCTGCCACAGAAACATATGGAATGCTTCAGACTGCTTTTTGACCATCTTGCATGAATTGAGTGTCAGTTTTTGAGTGGCATAAGAGATTCAAGGAAGGCAGCAAGTCTGTGACGGATGATGGGAGGTGTGGGAGGAGTGAGGAAGTCAATACACCAGAGTTGATTGGTCAAAGGGTTAGGGTTAGGGTTACTATGTTGAGTTTTTAAGGGAATTCAGGAAAAGATTCCGTTAGAAGAGGCCAGCACTCTTCAAATCGGGTCAGTGGCATTTCCACCAGGAAAATTCACCAGTCCACAACTCTATCCTTGTCACAGACTATTTGACCAAGATGGGCATCAAGACAGTTTGTCACTGTCCCTATAGTCCAGACCTTGCTCCCTATGACTTTTGCTTATTCCCTAAGCTCAGAGGCGGTCATAATGAGACAATTGAGGAGATGAAAGGGGCGATGACGAAGGTCATTGACACACCAGAGGACATCCATGGGGCCTTCCAGAAGTTGTTGGAACGGTACAACAAGTGCATTGCAGCTGGAGGAGATTACTTCAAAGGCGACTAGAGTTTCATGTGTGTACTATCAATAAAAGTGCCCATACGAAAAAAGTCTGGAAACTTATTTAATGATCCTCGTATATATATATATATATATATATATATTAATTAAATATATATTAGTTTTTATATATATTTAATAGCATGGATGCTTGTATGCAACCTCAGGTTTCCTGATATTTCATAAATGACAATCATCAGGTAGCAAACGAAAGGTAATGGAGAAATTGAAAAAATGAGAACTGTTTTACTCTGTATGTGTGCTTGTGTGTGCGGGTTATATTTGCATATTATTGTGTGTGGATGTGTAAGTGATATTTAGTATGCGTGTGTATGAAGATACATTTGCCGCAAGATAAATTTGAGGCTGTCTCCTGGATGTATGAGACGCGACATGTAGCCAAAGTCGCAACAAACCACAAACTTTCCTTCACCAAGAAAAATTACTCAACCAACACTTCTTCATCCACTTTACCCTTGGTACGTACCTTATATTGCTGGGTGTTAAGCAAGGAGGTATCAAGTACCATTTTTAAAGTCTTTGGTATGACTTGAGCTGGGATTGAACCCAGATCTATTGGACCATTGGCGAACACTTTACCCACTAGGCCAATGAGCTGGCTATAAATATATATTGATACAAATAGAAAAATTGTATAAATGTATATCTTAAAGCTGTAAGTGTGCATGCTTGTGTTTTCACAGACAATATATAAATAAAAAAAGACTTACAGGTTTGAAGGTAACATGCTCCTTAGCTGGTGTACTACTAGTGAAAGGCAGCTTTCCCCCACTACAAGGGGCTGGCCATGATTTACGGCTGAAATAGAGAAACAAAAGCTGGTTTTAGGCGATGTAGAAGTCAAAGAATAGCTCATTAGTATAATCAATCTTGGAAACAACTGGAAGGTCAGGGTAGGAAGAAATTGCCTGGGCCTAAAAAACCCAGGCTGACAATTACAGACAGACAAGTGTTGGCATTTTTGACCTCATTGCCAGTCTTAGATCTTCCTTCCTGAAAAACAACATGGCTTCTCACTATTTCTGGATTATCTATTTGAAATAAAAAATAACAAAGCCAAACATTCCATCAATGGTACTTTTTTTTGTTTTGTTTTGTTTTATCATATTGTCTCAGCCAGTGGGTTCTCCAGCCTTCCTCAAGTGAATGTTTCTCTAGGTAATCTTTGTGGACATTTAAAATGAATGTTTTATTCTGTTCCCTTTTCTTCTTCCTTTGTTGCCAGCTCTCAGCATTTCTAACTGACACAGGGAGTGAACCAATATTACTTAAATCTACTAATTGGAATATGAAACAGGATAAAAAATAAAGAGTAAACCATGACACAATGATGAATTCCACTGACATTTAAAATTTATTAATGAGAAAAGAAAAGTCAGGGTTTTATTTCTAAGTCAGAAGTCAAATCAAAATGTTGAATAAAGATGAATTCTTTTGAATTTACAAATTCAAGCAAAAGTCATTGGAGCTCCTAAGTTGATAAATTCATCAAAGCTATTAAAAATGGCAGAGGCTACCCTTGGGCGCAAGAAAATCATACAGCCAGACCTCTCCAAAGCTGCAAGACTTGTCAGACACGCACTTGAGGGTTTACTTTTTTGTTCCTCACTCCTCAGTCTCTGTGAATGAAAGTTAGGTACTCATTAGCTGGTCAATGAAAATATGATGTGATATAATTTGTAATTGGCCGAACAGTGGGAATGTGATGCAAAAATACACTGTCCAATCAAAAAGAGGTCAAAGGATGTTTTTTTTTATTTGCTCATCCTCTTGGTTTGTTGCAGTCAGTGTATTCTAGGCCCAGCTGACAAAACAGTGTATGATTGGTTTGGTTTAATGGCATCTCAACCATTGTTGGTTATTTAATGCCAAATCCTCTTTATACATATATATTAGATATATATGATTTGGTTTGGTTGGGTTTTATGGCATATCAATCATTGTAGGTTATTTAATACCAAATCCTCTTTATACATATATACTAAATATGTATGATTTCGTTAGGTTGGGTTTTATGGCATATCAACCATTGTAGGTTATTTAATGCCAAATCCTCTTAATACATATATATTAAATATATAGGATTTGGTTAGGTTGGGTTTTATGGCATATCAACCATTTTAGGTTATTTAATGCCAAATCCTCTATCTACATATATATTAAATATATATATGATTTGGTTTGGTTGGGTTTTATGGCATATCAACCATTGTTGGTTATTTAATTCCAAATCCTCTTTATATATATATATATTAAATATATGGTTTATAAACATAAGTCAACAAAGTTAAATGGTTTCAAGTATTACTATGTATCACTAACAAGTCAATTAAACATCAGTCATTTGTTTGCACATAGTTAAATGATCAAACAGTTCTATTTCAAGCAATTCAATTTAGTACAAGTCATTTGTTTGCACTCAGTTTAAATGTCAAACAGTTCTATTTGACCCATAGATAAGACCATATCAGGTGCTACAATTCTAGGTCAGAGTGGACCTGGGGGTGATGGCAATGAAGGGGTATTCGTCACCATCAGATTGTTTAGTTTCATATCAAGGACACTCGTTGAGGAGGTCTCAACCCTCTGCTGAAATGCAGTTGGTGTATTCTACAGCCCCCCACCCCCAATCCAGCTGACCATGCTTACGTATGATTGGGTTTGTGTAGATTTCATATAATAAGCATCATCACCTAGCTTTGTGATGCAGTGGGAACTGGTCCTTTAACAGGTCTTGACTTTGGAGTTTTTGTCACCAAAACAGAAAACACTGAGATGACACACTTAAAACTTAATAACAATTACTACATTTTTTTTAACACACAAAAGTGTGTTTGGAAAATCTCACTTTATTTGTAAGCATTTTGAAAATGTAGTTCATGTTCAGCAACATTTTTTTCTTGTTAATATAGTGTATAACAACCCTATGAAATAACAGATAAAAAAATGAGTCGTTCATTTAAAATTGGTTGATTGGTTGGTTTTATGATGTTAATAATCCGAGGGTTATTTAAAGCTGAAATCAGTTTTCATTTATTATTAATAATTTATTAATAACTATAGATTCAGTTTCGACTTCTTTGTTTGAATGGTATATTAACCTTTGAGGGTTATTTGATTCCAAAGTTATCTCAGTAGAAAAACAGTTGTGGTGCTATTTAACCCATACCTGGGGGATATAAGGGTTCATACCTTTCCTAAGGGGCATTAATCCAAAAGTGAACATAACAGCAAGAATTCCAATATACCATGGAGACTCCCCTGTTGGTGAAATTCATTATTAACAGGAATGTTGATAAATTAAGTTCTAAACCATTAAACGAAGGTATGATACCATGAGTCATCTGAGTGACAGGCAATGACTCCAAAAGTCGGTTTGAATCCACACTAATCATTGGGGATTGTTGACTCCAGGAAAATAGTTTGAAAAATTTACAAGTTGCAAACTGAGCATTCAAATGGAATGATCGCTATTTCCCTCAGCAGACTCAGTTCTACGTAAACTTTGTACAGGCAAATGGTGTTCACATTGTTACTATCCTGGCAAAGAACTCAAATGGTTGGGATTACAGCAGCGAACAAGACCCATAAAAAAAGGATGCTGAGATACAATATGAGATGACAACAAGAACAAAGATGGCAGCCGATGATAGAAGACCAAGATATGACAAATGAAAGAACAAAGAAGATGAGGTAATATGTAAGACATGAGTCCAAGTAGAGAGTAAATGAATGAAACGTAATCCTGAATTGGTACACTGACCAAGATTTCGACAAAATAAATGGAATGTTAAATGTTTTGTGAAATTTCTGAAATGATACAGACAGTTCTTTGAATTTTTTTTAATTGGGTAACTGAAGAATGCTTCCATGTCATGAACAAGCTGACCAAAAATGAAAAGCACAGATAGAACGTTAAATGATTAATTAATCACAGAGATAAACAAGCAAATGACAAATTTTACCCTCTGGATTGAGAAGAGATGTAAAAAGAAATTCATATTTTGTCACTTATAAATTTGAAAATGATTACAGTAAAAGTTTTACATAATATATTGGTGAAATAACATGTACATGAATAAGTTCTAAACCGTAAAATAGTGGAAAGATACTATGAGACATCAATATGAGTGACCCTAGGGATCAGTTTGAAATCACAGCAGTGATTTGTTAAGATGTTATGTGATCAGACGATATTGGGGAAAACAGTTTGAACAATTCATAAGCTGCAGAGTAAGCATTCAAAAGAAATAGCAGCAGTTTCTAATTGTGCTTTCAAATCCCTGTAAAAGTTACGCTGGTAAAATGTGTCTTCAACAAATAAAGAAATGGGCTGATGACATTGTGTCCACATTGTTGTTATCCCAGCAAAGAAGAGCTCAAACTGTTGGGATTACAGTAACAAACAAGACCCATGAGTAAAAACACAGAGACACAAGATAAGGTAACAACAACAACAAAGATGGCAGCTCATGATAGAAAACCAAATAAAAGAACAAGGGAGAAAAGATGGGATATTATGTAAGATATAAGTCCTATAGATAGGACCTTAAAAGGTATTACCATTCCAGGTCAGAGTGGACCTGGAAGTAATGACAATTGAAGGTTGACTCTACACTCCTTAGAGTTTTAGAACTGGAGCAGAGGCAGTTTGGTTAGTTAGTTGGGTTTCATGGTATATCAACCTTTGTAAGTTATTTTATGCCAAATCCATTTTTATACAAATAATCAGTTCTATTTCAAACAATTCAGTTTAGCATCAGTACACAGTTTAATTGTCAAAAACATTTCTATTTCAAGCTATTCAGTTAAGTCAAACAATTCTAATTCGAACAATTCAGTTTAGTATAAATATAGTTTCTGTCCACACACAGTTAAATGTCAAACAGTTCTATTTCAAATAATTCCGTTTAGCATAAGTACCCAGTTTAGTTTTATTTGACCAATAGATAGGACCTTAAGAGGTGCTACCACTCTGGGCCAGAGTGGACTTGGGAGCAATAGAAATGAAAGGGTACTCCACATTCCCCAAAGCTCCTGCATTACTGGAACCTTACCATCAGATTGTTTAGTGTCATATCTAGGACACTCGTTGGGGGTCTTACTTCTTTGCAGAGGTGCTGTTGGTGTATTCTACAGCTCCAGCCAACTGGGCAAGGCAGTTTAGTAAAATACGCAGGACACACTTTGGTGTACAATCTGTAAAATGTTACTTGGAGATGTGGGCATGACCAGGAAGGTTGGTTGGGTTTATGGCATATCAACCATTGTAGGTCATTTAATGACAAATCATCTTTATACATACATATTGAATATATGATTTGTAAACAGATTTTCAAGATAACATTCTTAATTAAGCCTGAACTCTTTTTTTTTTTTACACACAGTTAAATGGTTTCAAGTTTTGCTACATAACAGTCACAATTTAACATCAGTCATTTGTTTTCACACTTTGGCTATTCTATTTGACCCATAAATAGGACCCTATAAGGTGCTACTATTCTGTGCCAGAGTGGACCTGGAAGTAGTGGCAATGAAGGGGTACTCTGCATCCCCCAAATCTCCAATGCTGTAGAATCACCATCAGATTTTTTAATGTCATATCAAGGACACTCATTAGGGGAGGGTCTTACCCTTCTGCAGAGATGCAGTCAGTGTATTCTAGTGCCCCATCTGACCAGGCTTACTGCCAGGTAACCCTTCCACTGTTCAGAGAGATGCCATAAAGAGAAATTATTTGGCATGGAATCTTGACCACCTAAACAAACGTGACGGTGAGGATAGTTACAAGAGAAAAATATTACTGTAGTCAGTTGTCAAACACATCTAGCAAGAAACAATTTCTGGAGAATATTGAAGATAAAGCCTCCTAACAGTTTTAGAGGCTTTTTCCTGAGTAAGAATGGGACAGATTTTCCAATAAGTTAAAACCATTGGAACAGAGCCAAGTAATTGTCTCTTCTGCAATTCTTTTCTGATATTGGCAGCCATATTTAATGTCTGCTGGAAAAGTCGTAAACAGAAGCACAAATGATTACTGCCACAGGCTGATTTTCTTTTTTCTCTCTGATTTTTGTCACAGAGATTCTAGCAAGAAGAAAAGAAAGACAAAAGTCAATTGAATCACTTAATAAGATTGCTTCGTTAAATGAACAAAAATATTTTAGACCATATCCATAAACCAATTAGGATATTAAAAAAATATGGTAATTAGTTTTCTGTCTTTAGACATCGGGAGAAGGAATTCATTTGTTCTATTTTTCTGAATATTTGATCCTATTTTGAAAGCAAGCGTTGCTTTTTCACCATCTGCCTCAGAGGGTAACAACATACTCCAAAGACTTGACTAAACAAATTTTGGCTTAAAAGCAAGATCAGGAATGGGCAACCTTTTTCAATAAACAGGTTACACAAGACATGACTCATCATCAGGTGGGCTACACTAGTTTAAAAAATTCAAGGTAATTTTACATTGAATGTGTCTTAACCATTTCCACAACTGAAGACTATGTGTATAGTCACTTGATTAGAAATAGGGAAAAATTGATTCTTTTTTCTTTTCAGTCAAAAGAACTCATCTCTAAGAAGAATTGAAATCTTGTTATATTATCACTGATATCAATGTGATAAACACAAGCTGGTGCTGTGATACGTTACAGAATAATTAAAAGAAAAAAAAAAATGAAAAATCAATGTATTCAATACGAATAGGATTTGTGTATCAGAAGAAAAAAATTGAATATTTTCATAATTCGAAAATAGTTGATTTTCCTCTTTTGCAAAACAATCTTTTCAATAAGTGTTCTGATAGATTAGGTTAGGTTTCTTTGTTTAATGGTATATCAATCTTTGTAGGTTATTTAATGCCAATGTCATTCTCCTAGAAGAACAGTAGTGGTATTATTTAACCCATAGCTGGGAGGATAAGGGGGTTCTATACCTTTCCCAAGGGTATTTTGCCCGAAAGTGAACGTAATAGCGCGATTGGAGTTCAAACTCGCTTACTACGATTCCGCAGTCCATCACTTTAACCATTACACCACGAGGACACCCCACACCCTTGTAGAAGAACAGTAGTGGTACTATTTAACCCATAGCTGGGAGGATACGGGAGTTCATACCTTTCCCAAGGGGCATTAGTCTGAAAGTGAATTAGTAGAGTTTGAACTTGCTTACTACGATTCCACAGTCCATCGCTTTAACCATTACACCATGAGGACACCCCCAATACTTGTTCTGAGTAAAGATGTCAATTTAAGATACTTGAATTTTTCGATTGTTGTAGATTGACTATGAGGCACACTGAAAATTACACAGATTAATAATGGCTAATATTTTTTCTATTTCTGACAGGGGTAGAAATTAATAAGTAAGGGAGGTTAGTCGAACTTATATTCCTCTGTAATACAGTAACCTTTTAGAGAGAGAGAGAGAGAAAGTGTGTGAGTGAACAAGTGAGAACAAACCGAGACAAATAAAATTTTAATAAACGTTATTTTCCTCATGAAATAACGAAATTCAGAGAGTAATGTGAACTACATGTGATGTGTAGGGATTAAAAAGAAATAAAACAATTAAATGCAAAAACTAACAGTTTTCTAGGAGACCTCTGACAAGAAGCGCAATCAGCACAAGCCTAAAATGAGGGGCTTCCTGGTGCCAAAGAAAAATTCTTCTTCATTATACATCTACCACCTCGACTGAAAGGACTTGTTTCTCTCAGCTCCTAGTAGGTAGCACATATGCTCACTAAATCCTGAGGTTTAGCAAGCACATGCACTACCAAATAACAGCCGAGAGAAATAAGTCCTTTCAGTCGAGCCTGCAGTCCACAGTTTGCCCATGACTGTTTTAAATACTTGGGTGAGTCAATAATTTTGTAAAGTAAAGTTGGCAACCTTAGTTGAGGGTGACCCGAAGGCTCTCTTTTCAATAGCTACCATACCGAGATGGAGGAGGGGGGGCACAACTCCATTCCCTGGATTGCTCCACTCTACCCTTGATCATTACTGTACAATACTCGGTGTTAAGCAAGGCAGCATCAAATACCATTTTTTGAGTCTTTGGTATGACTCGACCTGGGATTGAACCCCGGTCTCTCATACCATTGACGAACATTCTACTCATTAGGTTATATGAAACAAATCTTGGCAGTTCTAGATGTGTAAATAAGTGGAAGAACAGCGGAAGCCGGTGGGCATTAGAAAATAATATAACCAGGTGCCCAAGCGGTTCGGGTCAGTTGGAGACAAGACAGGATACCAAAGTGAGAACTAGCTCCAGACAGAATGCTTTGGGACCTTAGTGACCCCCGGTTGAGCAACCCAAGCCAAGATGCGAAAGAAGTGCTGCTGTGGTCGAGTGATGAACTTGGGTCAATATAGCAGTCCGTCCTTGTCTCCACTCATTTCTCACACACAATAAACATCACCTTTTCAAAAATAAAGTGTGAGAGATTTATATAAAGAAGTGTATTCGTTCGTTATTGAAGTCGTCATTATCAGTTGATTATGTTCCCATGTATATGTATACATGCAGTTGTATGTGGCTATACAACACCAGTTATGGGTATATAGTAGGGCTGGCTAAGTTTTTAGCCTTTGTTAGGGTAGAAAAAGCAGCTTTTCTCTGTTTAGAAATTGACCTTTGCTCACATCTTGCATGTAGAGCAAAAGTTGGCTAAATAAACACTTGTTCTATGCTGACAGTGTATAAAATAAAAGATTAAGTTCTGTGAAAATTCCATAGAACAAAAAAGTGGGTGTCTCTTTCTTTGTGGAGGTACATATTACACCGAGAGAAGGCAGGGAAATGCACTGGTCAAAAAATTATATAAATAACAAAAAACAGAAGTTTGATTTTATAGATAATTCAATGACTTTTCAAAACTACAGACAACACAATACTTACATTCTCCCATAAAATGATTTTGGGAAGATTTAGCTGGTTGGTTGGGTTTTATGGCATATCAACCTTTGTAGGTTATTTAACACCAAATCCATTTTTATGTAAATAACCAGTTCTATTTCAAATAATTCAGTTTAGCATGAGTACAGTTTGTCAAAAACATTTCTATTTCAAACTATTCAGTTTATTCAAGCAGTTATATATACCAATTCAGTTTAGTGGATGTACAGTTTCAATATCAAAAAACAGTTCAATTTCAAATAATTCAGTTTAGCATAAGCATGCAGTTTAAATGTAAGTACGGTTTTATTGTCAACAACATTTCTATTTTAAGCAATTCAGTTTAGCATAAGTATGCCGTTAGTTCTATTTAACCCATAGATAGGGCCCTATCAGGTGCTACCACATCAGGCGAAAGTGGACCTGGGAGCAATGGTAATAAAGGGGTACTCCACATTCCCCAAAGCTCCAGCATCACTGGAACCTCACCATTAGACTGTTTAGTGTCATATTCAGGACACTCATTTGTGGTGTCTTACTCCTCTGCAGAGAAGCAGTAGGTATATTCTACAGTCCCAGCCAACTGGGCAAGGGAAGATTTGATTTTCTTTAAGGAAATTTTTTAAAATATTGAAAGAATAAGAATCCATTTTACAAGCAAGAAAAAATTTGGTACTTTTGGAAAAACAAGTAAAAAGAGAAGAGACAAAAGAAATATCACAGTAATTATATGGGTGAGGTTTACAAATTTATTTGAGACTTTAAAACGTTTCCTTAAAGAATTAAATTACTTCTTTTTAAATGAAATCTTTTAAATTTCATTTTTTACAAACAAAAATAAATTCTGTGAATATAATATTGCTTCATGGATCAAACAAGTTTTTCTTAGTAAGTAACTTGATAACATTATCATTCCTATTATAGAAAACATATTTTTCTTCCATTTTTATTCTTGCATATATTGGAATAATTTTGTTGTTATATAAACTCTTGACGTCTTATCTTTACACTGTATGCCATATTGAATTGACTCCATTAAGAAAAATGATAACACTCTGTTGGCACGGCTTAAAATATGCTCAGAATCCCCCTTCAGTGGGGTAAGAACCCTCCCACTCAAAAGGGCATCCCAGGTATGACTCTGAATTGATGATTTGGGGAGTGTGGAGTACACCTTCAATGTCATTATTTCCAAGTTCCCTTTGACCTGGAGTGGGAGGGCCTGTTAGGTAGCCATCTTTGGGTCAAGTAGATCTGTTTAAAAGATTATTTGATTGGACTGTGTGAAAAAAAACCCTCTTAAGAAACAATTAGACAAAAAATATGAATATGAATGTACAATGTAAGCAATTCCCTAACCTCTAAGCATAAAATAAACCTAGACAAGTTGACATGCCATTAAAATCAATCAATCAATATAAAACCTTCTTAGCCTAATCAGCTGGGTCTGTAGAATACACCGACTGCATCTCTGTAGAGGAGTAAGACCTTGACCAATTAGCGTCCTGGATAAGACAGTAAACCATCTGATGGCGAGGCTCCAGCCTTAGAGATTTAGGGAATGTGGAGTACCCCTTCATTGCCATTACTACCAGGTCCATTCTGACCCGGAATGGTTGCATCTGATAGGATCCTATCTATGGGTTAAATAGAACTGTGTGCAAACAAATCATGGATGTTAAATTGTGTCTGTTATATACCAATAGTTAGAACAAATTAACAGTTGACTCAGTCGGCTAGGGCTGTAGAATACACTGATGTATCTCTGGCCTGGACTGGTAACACCTGATAGGGTCCTATCTATGGGTCAAATAGAACTAAACTGTGTACTTATACTAAACTGAATTGTTTGAAATGGAACTATTTTCATATGTTAAACTGGATTGTTTGATATAAAACTGTTTTTGACACTGAAACTGTACTTATGCTAAACTTAATTATTTGAAATAAAACTGTTTTGATATTTAACTGTGTGTAAACAAAAACTATACTTATTCTAAACTAAATTGTTTTAATTAGAACTGTTAGACTAAATTGAATTGCTTGAAATCGAAATGTTTTTCCAATTATACTGTGTATTCATGCTAAACTGAATTGTTTAAAATAAAATGTTTATTTGTATAAAAATGGATTTGGCATTAAATAACCTACAAAGGTTGATATGCCATAAAACCCAAGCAAACAAATATTTAAGAGTGTGCCCAAAAGAGCTCAGGCTCATTTAAGAATGTTACCGACAAAATGTGTTTACAAATCATGTATATATCTATATATATGTATAAAGAGGATTTGGCATTAGATAACCAACAATAGTTGATATGCAATAAAACCAAACCAAATCTACAACCTTATATGGGCACCTTACATGGTGTAATGGTTATCAAGCTCAGCTAACAGATCATTCTTTGTGATTCTCCCTGGATGCCCCATACTTCTGGCTTTGGGTCAAACTAAGTTATATTGACAACATGAATCCACTAGAGTAGGTCATGATCTACCAATCGTGATGGTTATTCAAGCATCAGGAATTAAAACCAAGACCTTTCAGCAGCCAGTCTGATAATCCTTTTACTTGGCCATAACTCCTTAAGCATCTCAGTATTGTTCTTTAATGATACTATCTTTGCCTTTCATTCTGCATTGGTGGAATGATGCCTATTACATTTAATGTTTGCTTATAATTTGCATCTTATTCCACTTTTTGATGGCCTTTTTTTAGAGTAAGACTTTGAATCTAGTGAGATCTAGTTGCTAAGCAACACTCCCTTGTGCCAGATAATTCTATCTGACCAATTCCTCTGTTGAACAATGTTAAGAAGAAAACTGTGTAGCACCTCAGCTTTGTGTTATCAATATATTAAATGTATGATCTGTGAAGGCAACAAAGACTTGGCCAGTTTGTAACTTTTTAGGGATTTTTTTGTATTTTGCCTTTTCTCTTTCTTATCTGCAATGTAGGTTCTGTCCACTTGTCTCATTAATGTCATTTTTTTTTTTACAAAGAATAGTAAAAAAAAAAAAAAATGGGGATTGCATTGCTTCTTTCATATTTATGCTAAACTGAGTGAAGGAACTAAAAAGAAAAGCTAACTTTCTTCTTTATCTTTTTAAAAGAAAAAAATGAATAGAAAGTCTTTTATCTATGTGATATTAATCAGCATTCTTCACGAACTAAATTATCATAAGGAATTCAATTTAACCTCCGAGCCCACTGATAAAGTGCGGATGGTCAACAAGACAGAAAATGGAACTGTCAAGTAGTGTTCAAATTCCAACCGAGACAAACTGCATTCACTAAGCGTAAAATGCTCTTGAAAAAAAAAGCATTAATTCCACTTTTCCCTCTGTTATCAATTAAATGATAGGTCAGATTGAACTCTCTAGTATTGCTTGGCAACTAGTCTAACAAAAAGTACAAAATTTAAAATTTGATGACTCGCAATTCTGTCCCATGAACCCGACTTGCTACTAAAACTTAGATGCATTTAATTTAATAGGATTGGTGACCCAATGTTGTATAGCCGCATACATATACATATACAAATATAAGCGAAAACATAGTCAACAAGAATGACGAACTTCAATGAACGAACGAACACACTTCTTTATAAAAATATATCTCTCACACTTTATTCTCGAAAGGGTTGATGTTGGTTATGTGTGAGAGGTGAGTTGGAGATGATGACAGACTGCTACATATTGATGAAAGTTCTTCTGACCATAGCAGCATTCCTTTCTCATCTTGGCTGGGATTACTCAACTGTGGGTCACTGAGGACCCAAAGCCCTCTGTCTGCCACTGGCTCTCACTTCGGCATCTTGTCCCCAACTGACTCAAGCCGTCTGTGTCCTGGTTATATTTTTGTTTGATGCCCACCTGCTTCCTCTGTTCTTTTGCTTATTTACACAGGTGCATCTCTTGATTGACGGCTTGGTCAAGGGTCAACATGTTACACCAAAACCCTGGATGAGACAGTTTCACTTTGTTATAATGCCCTTGGAAAAGCAAGCATCCATCTCTTCTATGTTGGAATTCTATCATAAGGCTCAGTAGCAATGAGCCAATGCTCGAATGCATAATAAACTATGATTTGAAGTGAAGAGTCGAAGTGAGATCATATGGACACTGGGATGCTTCACCACTCGAAGGCAGCCAAGTCTACTTCCTGCACAGTGACCAACTGCCGGCCTAGTGAGTGGGCACACTAGTACATATATACACTGGCTTGCCTCAGTCATGTTTCAGGTGCCAAGGGTTCACCATTGAGTCACTGTCCACTCCACCTTTGTCCACCAGCCGGATGCTAGCTGGGGCTATTGAGTCGGCAAGTGCTGTTATTCCTGTCCATTCTGCACATTAGAGCAGTGACTTCTACATTCTACTTCCAAATACGGGTAAATAGAAGGACAGATTTGAACTTGGGTTGCCAAATCTATTTCCTCCACAAGTAATTGTTACATTAGGTAAGCCTACTTAGAGTGAGTTCATTATTAAAAGCTGTTGATTAAAAATCTTGAATTTTATATGAATAAGTCTCAGTGAGGATTTTTACAAAAATTTAGCAAACTGTCAGACATTTGGGTGAGTTAGTTCTTAAAAGCTGTCGATTAAAAATCTTGAATTTCATGTGGATAAGAAATTTTACAAAAATTTCGTAAACTGTCAGATGTTTAGGTGAGTTAGTTCTTAAAAGCTGTTGGTTAAAAATCTTGAATTTCATGTGGATAAGAAATTTTACAAAAATTTCATAAACTGTCAGATGTTTGTGTGAGTTAGTTCTTAAAAGCTGTTGGTTAAAAATCTTGAATCCTATGTGGATAAGAAATTTTGCAAAAATTTAAAAAAACTATCATTTCTAGAGTAAGATATTACCGAGAACCTCTATAAAAGCAACTGTCAACAAAAAAACCTTATTTGATAAAAAGTAGAACAAAGGTGATTCTAACTTGGCCATCACGAAAAAGAAAAAAAAAACCCCAAAAAAAACCAATCAACTAACCTCTTCTCATAAGTGGATGAAAGAGAAGCAGAGTTCATATTGTTGGAATGATAATTCTTTTGATGATGCCTGATGCTAGATGTACAAGTTCCATTGCTTGAACAGTCAGAGTTGAGAATTAATTCACTTGTCACCCAGTCAGGCACTTTACTTGAAGACTGTAAAGATAAAAATAAAACGAGAAAATTAAAAATGAAATTTTTATTACCTTATATATTGTCATGAACAACTTTTTAAGACCAATTTTTCACTTCAAAAACAAAGGGTGGTTCATTACCTGAGATCTGTTTTTGAAACTTCAAAGCTTACCTTGTTTTTAGGTCTAACCTTGCTGTAACTTTGATTCAAAGTGTCCCCTAAAAAATCTATATATAAACAAAGGCTATTTGTTAAGGTAATAAAGTTTTTGCTCTACATATATAATATTTATATTATCAATGCTACTGTGTATCAGTGGTGGGGTTTTAATATGTTTGGAATATCCAAGTAAACACAGGAGGCTATATCAAGGTCTAGACTACATTAGTCATGGTATTGCATTGATTTTTTTTTTTTGTTTATTTAATTGGTTTTAACAGCATGTCAACTGGTTTAGTGTCATTTTAGGCCTAGAGGGTTAAGTCCCTATCAAATAGTGTTGGTGTTCTTTTGTTATATATTGATGTAGTTACATGTGCGTAGGTTTTGGAGTTTGTTTTTTGGGGGGGTTGGCATGTTTAATTTCCTATATTTTCTGGTAAAAGTGTATCTTTTTCAGAAAGGCTATAATGCTTTCAATTTTCACTTTCTCGAATAGTTCTTTCATACTTTAGTATTGTCGTCTAATGAGGGTAAAGTCATCACATTCTATGTTTGTTTGTTTGTTTGTTGGGTTTTATGGCATATCAACCTTTGTAGATTATTTAACGTCAAATCCATTTTTATGTAAATAATCAGTTCTATTTCAAACAATTCAGTTTAGCATCAGTGCACAGCTTAATTGTCAAAAACATTTCTATTTCAAACTATTCAAGCAGTTATATATAACAATTCAGTTTAGTTTAGTGTAAGTACAATTTCAATGTCAAAAATAGTTCAATTTCAAATAATTCAGTTTAGCATAAGCACACAGTTTAAATGTAAGTAAAGTTTAATTATGAAAAATATTTCTATTTCTTGTTATTCAGTTTAGTCAAGCAGTGCTAATTCAGTTTAGTATAAGTACAGATTTTGTTTACACACAGTTACGTGTCAAAACAGTTCTATGTGAAACAATTCAGTTTAGTGTAAATACAGTTTCAATGTCAAAAAACAGTTCTATTTTAAATAATTCAGGTTAGCATCAGCACGTAGTTTAAATGTAAGTACAGTTTAATTGTCAAAAACATTTCTATTTCAAGCTATTCAGTTTATTCAAACAATTCAGTTTAGGATAAGAATGCCGTTAGTTCTATTTAACCCATAGATAGGGCCCTATCAGGTGCTACCACACTGGGCCAGAGTGGACCTGGGAGTGATGGCAATAAAGGGGTACTCCGCATTCTCCAAAGCTCCAGCATCACTGGAACCTCACCATCAGATTGTTTAGTGTCATATATCAGGACACTCGTTGGGGGGTCTTACCTCTTTGCAGAGTTGCAGTCGGTGTATTCTACAACTCCAGCCGACTGGGCAATCACATTCTATGAAAATATGTTTGACTGTATATTTCTTCTGGCAAGATGAGCATTCAGGTGGTTTTTCTTGATTCAGGATGAAAGAGTGGGTTAGTCTCGTGACCAATATGCAACCGGACACTGCCACTTACTCTCTAGATTTTCTGGGCTCTAGCTCCCATTTTCCGAGGGAGGGTTTAATAGAATGGGAGTAATGGCAGTAAAGGAGTGACAAAAAAATTCCAGAACTGGAGCCTCACCATCAGATGTCAAAGCCAGGACTCTCATTTTTATAGGGTCCTAATCCCTCTGTAATGGACACAGTATAATTTAGCCCCTGACAAAAATAGTTTTTATATCAAATTGAAGTAGAAGTCATTGGGCTGGTTTCAAATACCAATGTTGGCTACTCGTGTTTCTCATATCTTTTCCCAATGTTTTGGACCCATTTGGACAGTGAAATAATTGAGTTACCCATTTATTAATTGGCTTATTCGTAATTACCAACCTACCTATCATTTATGTGTGTCGCACTTTCATTTATAAATATACATTCAGAGTTGATTGCTTTCATAAAACGAAACCTTTTAACCAAATCAAAGGGGATAGAAAAGAAAACAAGAAAAAGTCACTAAGGGCGGGGTTTGGTGAGTATGGGGGAGTGTTACACTTGCACAATCCTCTGTTTTGCCAAAATCATCAGTTCATAAAGTATTGAGACTGACTTCATATTTCTTTTTTTTATTTGGTACTGATTCATCTAAATGTCTAAATATCTAGATATCATGACATTATCATATTTACCCAACCCCTCCACTCGGGGAGGATATGACACAAGGTCAATTTTTAAGCGGAGTTTAACAGGTTTGAATTCAGAGTTTTCCTTCTCCTAGACTAGTTGCCTCACCAAGCCTGAAGAACTCAGTCTGCCCAACTATTTACCCATAGCTGGAGGGAGAATAATTGGATTCATACCTTTCCCAAGGGTATTAGTGCTATGTGAAATGCAATCAGTCTCATCCAGGATTTGAACTCGTGTCACCGTGTCCATTTCCTACGATGATAACCATTACACCGCGGGCACCACTAGATATCATGACATTATAATAAGATGTTGAGCCGTGAATGTGTTCATTTAAAACAGATCCTTGGAGCCCTACACAAACCCTGAGCTTCTGATAGCTGTAAATGGAAAATCCTGTAATCAATTATTTAACAGGTCTTACAGACTGTTAAAGAACAGATTATAATCAATGGGTTACAGCAATGTAGAAATTGGGATTCTTTGGTTGGATTGAGTAATATTAATGGTGTGATAATCTGTCAAGGGTTATTTCACGCCTAGAAGTTAGGGAATTGTGTTTATATTGACATTTTTTGAGTAATTCTTTCTTTAGAGGGATTTTTTGCACATAGTCCTGTTGAATAGAAATAATTTTTAAACAGATCTACTCAACCTGTAGATGAGATCTGAACATGTACTATCACTCCAGGTCAGAGTGAAGCTGGGAGTCAAGCCCATGAAAAGGCACTCCGCATTTAACAGATCTCTATAACTGGAGCCTCACTATCAGATGCAATTTAGCGTTATACTTAGGTCACCCTTTTTTGGGGGAGGGATCTTATCCCTCCATAGGGGATACAGTCAGCATATTCTAAGCCCCACCAACTTGTGGCAGAATTTAGGCCATTCAGGTACATCTACTGCTATATGGTTGTACAAATACTGGACACTTGGGTTCTAAGGGTTAGAGTTTGAAATTAAAAAATGTAATGTTTCAGTCTTGAACATATTTTATCACCCCCTTATCCAGAATACACTTATATTAGGAAAATATTTGTTTGTTTGGGTTTCTGGTTTATCAACCATTGTAGATTATTAAATGCCAAATCCACTTTATACGTACGTATAGATATATATATATGATTTGTAAACACATTTTGTAGATCACACTTTTGAATGAGTCCGAATTCGTTTTTTGGCATACAACTAAATAGTTTTACGTATTTCTGTTGTATACTGTATTACATATACATATACAAATATATGCGGGCACATAATCAAACACAATGACGACTTCAATAACAAACGAATACACTTCTTTATAAAAATATATCTCTCACACTTTATTCTCGAAAGGGTGATGTTTCTTGTGTGTGAGAGATGAGCTAGAGACGGGGACAGACTGCTATATTGACCCAAGTTCTTCTGACCATAGCAGCACTTCTTCCTCATCCTGGCTGGGGTTGCTCAACCGTGGGTCACTGAGAGCCCAAAGCCCTCTGTCTGCTGCTGGCTCTCACTTCGGCATCTTGTCTCCAACTGACTCAAACCATCTGTGCACCTGGTTATATTATTGCTCAATGTTCTTCCGCTTATTTACACAGGTGCATCTCTTGATTGATGGCTCGGTTGAGGGTCAGTATATAGCATTTCTATCCAAAATGAATAAGCCTATTTACTATTACATATTAATCATTAATTTACTATTAATCATTTGTTTGCACACAACTGGTTTCAAGTATTGCTATGTAACAGTAACAATTAAATAAATATACGTATGATTTGTAAGTGAATAGTTTGGCAGTACTTTTATTTTTAAAGGAGTTAGAACTAATTTAATTGCACACTAGTATTGCTATTGTTTCTAGACAGTTAAATGGTTTCAATTATTGCTATTTAACACTTCTAATTCTATTCAATATTAATCATTTGTTTGCACATAATCAAGTGGTTACAAGTATTGCTGTTTAACACTAATTATTTTCTATTCAACATTAGTCATTTGTTTGCACACAGTTAAATAGTTCCAAATATTGCTATGTAGCACTAACAATTTAATTAAACCTTAGTTATTTATTTACCTAATGTTAAATGATCAAGAAGTTCTATTTTTAATAATTCAATAAGTCATTTGTTTGCACTCAAATATTTCTATTTAACCCAATGATAGTACCCAACTAGGTGCTATCACTCTGGGCCAGAGTGGACCAGGGAGCAAGGGCAATAAAAGGGTATTCTGCATTTCCCAAGGGTTCAGCATTACTGGCGCCTCACCATCAGGACACTTATTGTGGGGGTCTTATTCCAGTGCAGAGATAGAGTCAGTGTATTGTACAGCCCCAGCTGACTGGGCTGGGGAAAATGATATACAATTTTTCTACTATCAATAATCAATATAGAAACAGTTTTGCTTTTATTTTTTTTTCAATATACAGAGAAGAAGATCTATTAACTGTTTTACAGGTGGCAATTCTTATTTTGTTATAATAGGACACTTTAGTTAGTTTGTAAAGGTAACTTGTTACTAGAAAGTCATGTAAGAGATAAATAACTTGTATGTGAAATTATAATCAGAGTTTTATTTTAATCAGATATCATACTTGTACTTGTAAAACCTACAATCACCACAAGGCGCACTATCAGATGCAGTTTAGTGTCCTAATTAGGACACTTCTTCTTTATGTGGGCGGTCTTATCCCTCCGCAGGAGATACAATCAGTATATTCTAAGTCCCATTGACGGAGTAGATGGTAACTTTGCCTTAGAAAAAAAATTAACTTAACAAAAAAGAAACAGGGTGTACTTACTTAAGAACAATATTATACGTCTGGTGATGGAAGAATTGAAGCTAAACTTGAATACAAGCGGGATAACTATTTTCTGATCCCCGAGAGAAATATTTTGAGGCAACATTTGACAGAGCTCATAGACACTACATTCTAATCTAACAACAAAGTGCTGATTGATATATGAGGAAAAAAAAAAAAGAAAAAAAAAGGGGAGGGAAAACTATGAACCTACACATACGCAAACAATAGTAGAGCACAGATAGACTACGTCTTTATAAACAAGAAATGGAAAAATAATGCAATGAATTGCATTTAAACAAACCAGAGCTAATTCGTTTGCAAACCATTAAATATTGTCAAGTATTACTGTCTAATATCAATAATTCTATTTGATATTAATCATTTGTTTGCACACAGCTAAATAGTTTCAGACATTCCTATCTAACATGAATAATTTTATTCAACATTACTTATTTGCTTGCACACGGTTAAATTGTTTCAAATATTGCTATGCAACAGTAACAATTCAATTTATCACCAGCCATTTGTTTGCATACAGTTAAATGGTTTCAATAATTCTACTTAATATTAATCATTTGCTTGCACACAGTTGAATAGTTTCAACTATTGCAATATAAACTTTATTTAACATTACTTATTTATTCTCACACAGTTAAATGGTTTCAAGTATTGCTATGTAACACTAACAATTCTATTTAATATTAATCATTTGTTTGAACACAGTTAAATAGTTTCAACTATTGCAATATAAACTTTATTTAACATTACTTATTTATTCTCACACAGTTAAATGGTTTCAAGTATTGTTATGTAATACTAACAATTCTATTTAATATTAATCATTTGTTTGCACACAGTTAAATAGTTTCAACTATTGCAATATAAACTTTATTTAATATTACTTATTTATTCTCACACAGTTAAATGGTTTCAAGTATAAATGGTTGAACAATTCTATTTGACCCATAGATGTGATGCGTCAGATTGATGAGAACTATATAAATCAAGGTATAAAGTACAAAGTTTTGTTCCGTCTCTAATTGTTGTAACCAAGACGTTCACTAAGTTGACTTAAATTTTCTTGTAAATAAACTGCAAAGATAATGAAGTATAAGTTGAAGAAAGAGGAATATAAAAAAAAATTTAACATTCTGTGAAATTAATTAAGAAAACTTAAATTGAAATGACAAGAACAACAACAAACAGTGCTAAGAATTTTAAGTGCTTCTTATAAATACTACATTGAAACTGTCAGTGATAAGCCAGTGTACAAAACATTAATATGATATTATATATATATATATATATATATATATATATATATATATATATATATATATATATGTGTGTGTGTGTGTGTGTGTGTGTGTGTGTAAAATGTATATAAATTAGAAATTAAAAATATATATCTATAATAAGGAAAAGAAAGCAACAAAAAAAAAAAAAAATACAAAAAACAGAAACCAATTCAATAATGGCAAAAGCCCAGTTTGAAAAGTGGAAACAAAATGGCCGATCAGCAGGAGTGTCATGTGTGAGAGAGAGAGAGAGATTGGGACGTGGGAGATGTGGAAGAACTTATTTATCAATGTTGTTTATAGAAGACACAAGAAGATGAAAAGATTGTTCTGTGATGTGAAGTTCTGTCATCTTGAAACATTTCTTTTGATGATGTTTCTTCTTTCTTGGATATTTCACGAGGATCTCAAATTAATGTACAGCGAGATATTTGAAGATGAGAGAGTAATGCACTTTAGATGTTTGATTAATTTCAAGTGTTATTATATATTATAGCAATTTTTGTGTATGAAGTTATTATGTCTAACTGTATTCTGTGATCTAGAAGATGTTTAGATATATAAAATACATGCTGTCTTATGCCACTCCTCCACAAAAATAATTAGAGAATCTCTTGAAAAAAATTTTAAACTCATAAAATGAACTTGTGAAAGGCAAAGTAAATTGGTTCAAGTTGGTTTCTTTGTTTAATGGCATATCAACCTTCATGGGTTATTTAATGCCAAAGCTATCCTCGTAGAAGAACAGTAAGTTGGCAACCATAGTTGAGGGCGACCCGAAGGTTCCCTTTTCGATAGCTACAACACCAAAGTGTAGGGGAGGGCATTACTCCTTTCCCTGGATTGCTTCACTTTACCCTTGATCCGTACCTTATAATGCTGAGTGTTAAGCAAGGAGGCATCAAGTACCATTTGTTGAGTCTTTGGTATGACTCAACCTGGGATTGAACCCAGGTCTCCCGGGCCATTGGCAAACACTCTAACCGCTAGAAGTCTGGTGTAGAAGAACAGTAGTGGTACTATTTAACCAATATCTGGTGGGATAAGGAGGATCAAAGCTTTCCTAAGGGTATTACTCTGAAAGTGAACATAATAGCGTGACTAAAATTCAAATTAGCTTACTATGATGTCATGGTCCAACACATTAAACACTGAGCTATGGAGATCTCCACTCATAGATAGATAGATAGATAGATTTAGTTTCCAGCACATTAGACACTACACCACAGAGATTCCCCTCCCCACTTTATAAATGAGTTCGATTCTCATTGGGTGCCCAATTCATGCGGCCTTGTGCTACATCTAAGCAAAAAAGCTTAGTAAATTACCTCCCCACTTTATAAAATGAGAGTATTTTTCAAAAGGAAATATTATGATATAATTGGGGATATTATCACTTATTAGATAATTTTATAATCAAAATTACATAACATGAAAATTATGAACCTCTTTATCATCGTCATCATCCTGTTGCGCCTCTAGCATGGATTTCCCTAACTCTTTCTTGCCACCCGTCTCTATCGTCCATTGCTTTTGGCAGGCCTTCTAGGCTACATCCTGTTTCTGTATAGAACTGCCGTAAATAAATTCTAGTTGGTTGTCCAACACTTGCTTGTCTGCGTGAAGGGGTCCAGAGGAGCACATCACTGATGTGTTTGTCCTTGCTTCTGTAGCAGTGTCATTATCTTCTATGTGATATTAATATGAGTTAGTGTTTTATTATTAAAGATTGTCAAACACTGTAACAACATAACGCTTCACTAATCAACTAAGGAAAGAACATCTTTTATATATAGATCATCATAAAGAATGTATTAATATTATTGATAAGCCTTGTTATATGCAATAAAATAGTTAATAACATAACTGATTAAAATATAATTAAATAAAATTGATAGAGAAACATGTTTATATGAAGATAAGAACAGTGGAAACAAAAAAAACATTTCTAATTAACAAATAATTCTAAAAGTAGGGAAAAATAACCAATATTCTTGTTTACGAGTTTTTTATTTATGTATGTATTTATGGAACCATCTGCCATGAACAGGATGTGGCACAAGGTCAATTTTTTTATGTACATATTTATGGAACCCTCTGCCATGAACAGGATGTGGCACAAGGTCAGTTTTTTGATGTACGTATTTATGCAACCCTCTGCCATGAACAGGATGTGGCACAAGGTCAATTTTTTGATGTACGTATTTATGGAACCCTCTGCCATGAACAGGATGTGGCTCAAGGTCAATTTTTTTATGTACGTATTTATGGAACCCTCTGCCATGAACAGGATGTGGTACAAGGTCAATTTTTTGATGTACGTATTTATGGAACCCTCTGCCATGAACAGGATGTGGCACAAGGTCAATTTTTTTAATGTACGTATTTATGGAACCCTCTGCCATGAACAGGATGTGGCACAAGGTCAATTTTTTGATGTACGTATTTATGGAACCCTCTGCCATGAACAGGATGTGGCACAAGGTCAATTTTTTTATGTACGTATTTATGGAACCCTCTGCCATGAACAGGATGTGGCACAAGGTCAATTTTTTGATGTACGTATTTATGGAACCCTCTGCCATGAACAGGATGTGGCACAAGGTCGGTTTTTTGATGTATGTATTTATGCAACCCTCTGTCATGAGTAGAATGTAGCACAAGGTCAATTTTGAAGCTAGTCTTAATTTAGAGTTTTCCTTTCCTAGAATGGATGCCTTAACAAAACTAATGAGTCAGCCTGCCCTACTATTTACCTATAGCAGCTGGGGGCATGGCATACTATATTACAGGCCTGCTCATGGTGCAACTGAGAGCCAGAACTGAAGGCCTAATAAACTTTGAATAACATTTTGACCAATACGTAGAGATATAGTTAAGATTTCTGGTAGAAGATATGATCCACATAATGTTGAAATAGAAACATTCAATTTAATTCAAAGATCTCACTGAACTCCTTTATTCTACCCAAGAGGTTTAATAAAGAGTATGGTTAAAATTTTCCTTAAAGTTACTGGGTTCAACAAGCAGCACCTGAAGAAGGCTGGAAGGTATCAGCTGAAATGGGTATATGACAATCAATCATCTCAGAAATATAAACAGATAAAACAAAATCCTTCTAGAAAAGTTTCACAACCTTTAGAGCTGGTTCTTTGTCTGATCTGGATGTGTAATGTCTGCGAAAGTTTCTCAAAACTATATCTCCAAAAATATACGCAAACTCTCTCTCCATGTTGAAAAAATAAGACTCAGGAATAAGCATAAAAATGTTATTCAATGACTTATGACACATCTTTTCCTTAATTATGCGGAAAAGGATGAAACCAAAAAATAACCTTGCCCTGTTGGCTGGGGTTGTAGAATACACCGACTGCTTCTCTGCAGAGGGGTAATACCCCCCCCCAACGAGTGTCCTGGATATGACACTAAACAATATGATGGTGAAGTTCCAGCAGTGCTGGAGCTTTGGGGAATGTAGAGTACCCCTTCATTGCCATTGTTCCCAGGTCCACTCTGGCCCGGAGTGGTAGCACCTGATAGGGCCCTATCTATGGGTTAAATAGGACTAACAACATACTTATGCTAAAATGAATTGTTTAAGTAACCTGAATAGCTTGAAATAGAAATGTTTTTGACAATTAAACCATACTTACATTTAAACTGTGCTTATGCTTAACTGAATTATTTGAAATAGAACTGTTTTTTGACATAGAAACTGTATTTACACTTAACTGAATTGTTACATATAACTGCTTGAATAGTTTGAAATGGAAATGTTTTTGACAATTAAACTGTGTACTGATGCTAAACTGAATTGTTTTCAATAGAATATAAAAATGGATTTGGCGTTGAATAACCTACAAAGTTTGATATGCCATAAAACCAAACCAAACCAAACCAAAAAATAACCATTGGCAAATGTGGTTAGAAAGAAACTTTAGTTTTCCACTCTCAATTTAAAAGGGGAGACTGAGGTTTTGGGCCAGTACCCTGGAAGAGGAATACTAAGGAGAGAGGACATTGTCTATTTTTGGAGACAATGCCTTATAGTAGGGCAATCCACTACAGTGCACTTTAATCTCGGCCTTCCTGAGTCAAAAATTAGTTTCATGTTCAACTTGAGTA
Source organism: Sepioteuthis lessoniana (assembly GCA_963585895.1). Lineage (NCBI taxonomy): Eukaryota > Metazoa > Mollusca > Cephalopoda > Myopsida > Loliginidae > Sepioteuthis > Sepioteuthis lessoniana. The sequence continues at coordinate 12,865,500 of OY757927.1, read as the reverse complement.
AATAAATAAATGAATGAATGAATACTTTAGAAGAAGCTGGAAAAATGCCTGAGCAGTATTTCATTCGAATTAAATATATTTAATTTTATTATATGACATTAAATTTATGTAAAAACCTTTTTTCATTAATTGTGTAGTAAAAATATGACATTTGGGTCCATTTTATGTTTTGAGAGAAAATTTAAAAAATTAAAGAAAATATTAATATTTGTTTATTTTACCTCAAAGAAAAACACAATTAATTAAAAAAAAATGATTCTATGAATGCATTTATTCTTTTTGAATAACAACAATATTAAAAAAAAATATAAAAGTAACTTTGTGAAAAAAATAATTGTAATTTATTTTTAATGAATTTTGAAGTTTCAAAATGTACATCAGTTAAAATTAGACATTAACTTTATGTAATATTATTTACTAACGTCATTTTTTTCTTGTTTATTTTAATAAGTAAATCATTACAGTTCACTCAATAACAAAAAGAAAATATCATAACTTTTAGATACAAATATACAGGGTGTAAAAATATATATAGGGTGTTGAAAAAAGAAAATTCATTTTTAAAGTGGAAATGTTTGCTTTGGTTTTTTGCTTTTTTTTTTTGTTTTTTTTTTTGTTTTTTTACAAGAATGCTAAAAAATATTTTAACAGTAACTAATAAATTATTTTACCATAATTTTTCAAAACTTTAGTCGACACTGGAAAAATGACTAATTAATTTTGTTCACACTATCTGTGTGAACAAAATTTTTTAAACAGCAAAAATAAATGTTGAATATAATATTTAGAGTTTAATGATATATCATTAAACTTATGTAAAAACATTTTTTAATGTTATCTTTTATTCAATTTGTATTAGAAGAATATGACATTTACTTTTATTTTATGTTTAATGGTAGATTTAAACAAGCTTAAAAGAGTTTTATGCTTAAAATACAAACACCAATTATTCATAAAAGAATTAAATTTTATCAATGAATAATTCTTATGAATAGAAATATCAGAGAAAAATATCAAAAAAACTTTGCGACCACTGACAATAATGGTATTTTATTTTAATTTTATGCAAATAAATTTTGCAGTAAAAACAGAAGTGTGTAAAAAGTCTTTGGAAAACCTAAACCTCATGGAAGAAGTGAAGAATGTTCACTTTTTTTGAAGAAGAAGAAGAATATTTAAGTGAAAAATATTAAACAAATTTAAAAGGGAAAATACTTTTTTTAATCTAAATTTTAAAATGTCAAATAAAAGGCTTAAAATTCAAACCAAAAGACCAACATCCCTCCTTACCATTTTTGCATAGTGATTTACAGACCCAAAAGTTTCTATTTAAAATCTAGATAAAATTTAATATAACAAGTCAAAATAAATAAATCTTATACTTACTTACTTCATTTAAATAGGGCAAATGATATTCCAAATGTAAGGGAAAATTTAGTTGGATTTTTTAAGCCAATAAGACTGGACCAGCTAGGTGAAATGCAAACAGAAAGAAGAATGCCATACAACAAAAATCAGCCTCCAGTTCTATCCCTTTTGTTCATAATGACTTGCCTTCTAATATAGAAAGCCATAATAAGGGAAGGAAAGAACATATGCCTTCATTAACTCTTTATATCTGGAATAGAATTGAAAGTACCATGTCTTTTCAGGACTTGGGCAACCATGGCTCTCCACAGCTTCCCCTACCATTAAACTGTGTGTTATCATGACTATTCTTGGGAGAGGGAGTGAAGTGCTTTCTGTTGCTTTCTCAATAGTTTGAATTCAGAATTGTCCTTCTCCTAGACTGGTTGACCACTACCACAGCTTAAGAGCAAAGTCAAACTTGTTATTTTACCCATAGCTGGTTGTGGAGGGTGAGAACAAAGCTTATATTTACTCAACTGCAACACAGGATGAAGACATAAAGTCAATTTTTGAGTGGAATACAGAGTTTTCCTTCTTCTAGACTGGTTATCTTACCAAAGCTAAAGAACCCAGTCTGCCCTACTATTTACCCATAACAGGGAAGTGGGGGGGGAACAGAGTAAATTCATGCCTTTATCCAAGGGCATTAGCACAAAGTGAAAAGCAAACAACCTCATTTAAACTCAGGTTACGAATTCGATTTCAATTTCCATAACAATAACCATTGAACGAAATGTGATAAGGGAAAAGTTAATTCATGCCTTTTCCCAAGGATATCAGTGTAAAATAAATGTAAACAGACTCAAGTGAATCTCAAATACTGTTTGCCAATCCTACAGTCTCTCTCTCTCTCTCTCTCTCTATATATATATATATATATATATATAAGCATATTTGATTAAATGATAAAGACTCATTTTGTCGATTTAATTTTATTAGGATCCTTTCAAGTTTCCTGACAAATGTTTTAGTTTTAGGTTGGAGTTGGTAGATGAATTTATCAAAATTATCCCAAGAACTTTCAGACCTCGTGTAAAGAGTATTTTTGAAAAAAGCTTTTAGATTTTTTTAGAAAATTGTAAAAATTAGGTAAACGTATAGTTGGATTAAACTAGATATAAAAAAAATAGAATTAACTTTGAAAATAGTGACCATGTTTTGAAACGCCTTTAGTCCTTATTTTATAAAATATTTTTTTCCCTTGATTTCAATATTCTATTTCTCTTGATAATATAATATTCCATTTCCATTGATAGCTTTCTGTTTAAAATTCATTTGATGTCATCAACATTTCAGTTTAATCTCACTATAGGTTTACGTAATTTTTTGCAACGTTCTAAAAAATCTAAAAACTTTTCAATGAAATACTCTTTACACATGCAAACCAACCCTGATGATGGCCTATGAAAGGTCCGAGAGCCCTCTGCACAATTTCAATAAATTCATCAATCAACTCCAACCTAAAGCTAAAACACTGATCAGGAAACTTGAAAGGATCCAAATAAAATTAAATTGAAAAAATGTGTCTTTATTATTTAATCAAACATGCTTAAATGAAAGAATGCTGCCTAACAATACACACAAACACACACATATATATATATATATATATATATATATATATATATATATATATAGTGAGGATAAACAAATTGTTTAAAACTGTTTAGTGAATCAAAAAAGTGCTCAAATGCTGGCCAGCAAGGAAGAAGAATAAAAGTTAGGAATTAAAATCTCATCTCTTTTTATTATAGTTTTATTAAAGTTTTATGCATTGGTTACAATACAAACATCAGGTGCAACTTAAAAGGTTGGTTGGTTAGTTGGTTGGGTTTTATGGCGTATCAACCTTTGCAGGTTATTTAACACCAAAATATGTAAATACATTTAACCAATGAGTACTTAGTAGGTAAAATTTTCTATAAGCAGGATTTCACTTGTTTGCACATGATTAATCAGTTTTAATTAGTCATATTTTTCCGTACAACCCTGTTTCTCGCAAGAAGGACAGAACGTCATGTATTTTGATGTTTTCGAAATATTCGGTTAAACTAGTCACTTTGAAAAATCACTTTCTGATGACAGCGAAAGCTCTGCATTCTATAAGAATGTGTTTAACCATGCAAGTTGTCTGACATGTCAAACATTGTGGTTGTGGTTCCTGTTTCAGTCTGAAAGCCTGAGTAAGCCTTGTATGACCAATGTGCAGTTGGTTGGTTTGGTTTCTTTGTTTAATGGCATATCAACCTTTTTGGGTTATTTAAAGTCAAAACCATGCTTGGAGAAGAACAGCAGTGATACTATTTAATCATAACTGGAGTGATGAAGGGCTTCATAGCTTTCCCAAGGATATTAATCTGAAAGTGAAGCATACGAGTGCAAGTGGAGTTTGAACTCACTTACTACAAGGCTGCAGTCTAGTACTTTAACCATTATGCCACGCGGACTCTCCCATGAAACTTAAAAGTAAATGGACAATGAAACAAATATGAATAGTAAATATTTCTGTCCCAATGCAATGAATAACCACATGATGTAGAAGCAAAAATAGGAAAGAGAAGGAAAGGGAGAAAAAAAAACCTTTCAAGAAGAGTGAAATGCAAGTATTTTTTTTATGAATCTGGCCATGTACCACAAATATAATAACATAAATATGTGAAAATAAATCCCCCCACCAAAAAAAAAAACAACAACCGCAGAACAAAGAGCAGAAGAAGGAGTGATTAACATTAGGCTGAATACCTAATCAGGTTCTAAATTTAATAGTAAAAATTTAGATGCCATTTACCTCGTAATTCAGTGTGTTTATTTAATAATTTGGCATTGTTGAAAAAGAGCAAAATTTGGAGTATTTCCTCAAAGCATAAATCACAAGAGCCACTATTAGATCATATATAAATAAGTTGGCCAACCGGAGTTGAAGGCAACCTGAAGTCTCCTTTTTTAATAGCTACTACATCAAGGAGTAGCAAGGGTGCTACTCTTTTTCCTAAATTGCTCCACTTACCCTTGCTCCATATCTTACAATGCTAAGTGTTAAGCAAGGAGGCATCAAGTACCGTTTTTTGAGTCTTTGGTATGATTCAATCTGAGATTGAACCCAGGTCACCCAGACAAACATTTTAACCATTATGCTAATGGGCTGGTTATATATATATATATATATATATATATATATATATTGATTAGGGAAGCTGGTCTTATAGATTAACAAAAAATCTTGTTGTCATGGTAACATGTGGCATTACAAGAAAAAGAGAGTACCAAGGTAGATTATACTTATACTGCATCAGCACTGTCATTTTTTTTGCTCTTTTTTCTCTTTCTTTCTTTTCCTTCTTTTCTATACTTCAATCTTCTTTCTCTTTATCATCTTCTATTTTTTCCTTTTTTTTTTAAATTCCTCTTTCACTTTCTTGTACGCACACTTACTTTGTTTTTAGTTTTCATTCTTCCTTTTGTTAATTGAAAGGATTTCATGACCGATTGATTGATTTTAATGGCATTTCAACTCATCTGAGATCATTTTATGCTCAGTGTTTAGGGAATTGTGTTCAGTGTACATTTATACTTATATTCTTTGTCTAATTGTTTCTTAAGAGATTTTTTTATATCAAGCATTCCAACCAAATTCAATGAGTTTGTTTGATTTCTTTGTTTTAATGGCATATCAACCATTGTAGGTAATTTAATGCTGAAGCCATTCTCCTAGAAGAACAGTAGTGGTACTTTTTAACCCATAGCTGGGAGGATAATGGGGTTCATACTTTTCCCAAGGGTATTTGCCCGAAAGTGCACATAATAGCGTGACTGGAGTACGAACTCGCTTACTGCGATCCCACAGTCCATCGCTTTAACTATTACACCATGAGGACACCCCCTCAAGTTGTATGGTTTCAAGTATTCCAATGTAATACTTATAATTATATGGTTTCATGTAATTATTTCTTTATAATTATAGTCTTTTGCGAGCAGGCAGCTGAATAGTTTCAAATTGGTTGATTGGTTTGTTTTACAGCATATCAACCCTTTTGGGTCATTTAATGCCGAATTCATTTTGATAAAAATTCAAACAATTCAGTTTAGTATAAGTAGATTTTTGTTTACACTGTCAGTTGGTTGTTCGTTTGTTTGGGTTTTATGGCATATCAACCTTTGTAGGTTATTTAATACCAAATCTATTTTTATACAAATAATCAGTTCTATATCAAACAATTCAGTTTAGCATAAGAAGTTTCACTGTCAAAAGCAGTTCCATTTCAAACAATTCAGTTTAGCATAAGTACACAGTTTAAATGTAAGTACCCAGTTTAATTGTCAAAAACCTTTCTATTTCAAGCTATTCAGTTTAGTCAAACAGTTTGTTAGATGTCAAAACAGTTCAATTTAAAAATATTCAGTTTAACATAAGTACAGTTTCTGTGTGAAAAACAGTTCCATTTCAAACAATTCAGTTTAACATAAGTACACAGTTTAAATATCACAACAGTTCTATTTCAAGTAATTTGGTTTAGCATAAGTATGCAGATTAGTTCTATTTAACCCATAGATAGGACCTTCTCAGGTGCAACCACTCCAGGCCAGAGTGGACCTGGGAGCAATTGCAATGAAGAGGTGCTCCACATTCCCCAAAGCTCCATCATCACTGGAACCTCACCACCAGATTGTTTAGTGTCATCATCAGGATGCTCATTGTGGTGGGGGGGTCTTACCCTCCGCAGAGATGCAATCGGTGTATTCTCCAGCTCCAGCCAAGTGGGTATACACAGAGTTAAATAATAAAAACAGTTTTATTTCAGATAATTCAATTTAGCATAAGTAAACAGTTTAGAGGTCAAAACAGTTCTACTTCAAGCAATGCAGTTTAGCATAAGTACTCAGTTTAGATGTCAAAACATTTCCGTTTTAAACAATTTAGTTTAGCATAAATATGCAGTTTAAATGCAAAAACAGTAAAGTCTCTAAAATCACAGTTTAGTTCAATTCGACCGATAGATAGGACCCTTATCAGGTGCTCCAACTCCGGGTCAGAGTTGACCAGGGAGGAAATGGCAATGAAGGGTTCTCTACATTCCCCAAAGCTCCAGTATCACTGGAACCTCACCATCAGATTGTTTAGTGTCATATCTAGGATACTCGTTGAGGTGATGGGTATTACCCCTCAGCAGAGAAGCAGTTGGTGTATTCTACAGCCCCAACCGGCAATGGTTTCAAGTAATTGATTATAATCCTTAGTAAACAAATATAGCTTCAAGTAACTATTCTTAATACAAATAATTTACAATTATCTGGTATCAAGTATTTGATACTACTGAATATAGGTAATCTTGAAACAGATCTATTTGACCCATCATCATCATCATTATGTCGTGCCGCTAGCACAGATATCCCTGACCCTCTCTCGCCACTTCTCCCTATCATTCATCGCCTCTAGCAGGTCTTCAGGGCTACATCCCGTATCCTCACATAGCTGCTGAATGTATGTTCGAGCTGGTCGTCCTACTTTTGCCTGGCAATATGTGGGGGTCCATAGGAGTACATCACTTATGAGCTCGTCCCTGCTTCTCCAACAGTGTCCTGCATGTCTGGTTTGTCTAACTTGGATAGTTTTCGTGATGGGAGGTAGGTGGCCGTATAGTTGGTGCCATGTGGGGTGTTGCCGCCAGGACATGTTTAATATTGCTTGCAGCATTCTTGTGTAATTGCTGTCTAGCTTCTTCTCCAGTCGTTTAGTTAGCGTCCAAGTAGCGCATCTATACAGCAGTATCGATACGACAGCTGCCTGGAAGAAACTGCGTTTCATTTTATCAGTCAGGTCTGATTTCCATATGATCGATAGCCTATCGATAGCTGTCTAAGCCTTCGTTAGCTGCGTGTCGATGTCCTTTTCGGTTGATGAGATGCTGCTTCCTAGGTAGGTGAATTTGTCTACTAGTTTCAGAGGGGTTCCGTTTTGACCCATAGATGGGGTCCTAACAGGTACTACCACTCCAGATCAGAGTAAAACTGGGAGTAATGATGCATACGTAAATTCCCAGATCTCCAGAAGTGGAGTCTCACCACCAGATGCAGTTTTGTGTTATATTCAGAAAACTTTTGGGGGGGAGGGAAAAGAGTGTTACCCCTCTAAAGAAAATAAAGTCAGCATATTTTAAGTCCCACCGAAAGAATGAAAAGGATTTCAGTTAACCAATGCTCCTGCAAAAAAGCCAAACTTGCCACTACCTGTTTTATTTTGCGGCTGAGTTGAGAGAGAGTATCACAGTCAATTTTTATGGCTACTGATTTCCTTGTTACTCAAATTAAGACTTATCAGCTAAGGGAGATAATCATATTTACCAATCCCTCCGCTCGGGCATGATATGACCTAAGGTCATTTTGTAAGCGGAGTTTAACAGGTTTGAATTCAGAGTTTTCCTTCTCTTAGACTAGTTGCCTCACCAAGGCTGAAGAAGCTAGTCTGCCCTACTATTTATTCATAGTTCGAGGGAGAATAATTGGATTTATACCTTTCCCAAGGGTATTAGTGCAATGTGAAATGCAATCAGTCTCGTCCAGGATTTGAACTCGTGTCACCATGTGCATTTCCTATGACGATAACCATTACGCCACGGGCAAAGGTAGATAATTATTTTTTTGGGGGGGGGACAATATCCTCCCTATTTCCGAGCCTATGTTACTTTTATCATGATTTTTTATTTAAAATCAACTGAAGGTATTTTTATTAGCTTTTATTTCTCTTTGGATTCTTTAAGATTTGTGCTTGTTATAAGTTCGGTCTCAAAATGGCAAATAAAAACTGAATCCTGTTATAAGAAATAAAACAGTCAAATTGTATTTTTTGCTAGTTATGTTATAAATTAGAATAATCACGGAAAAAAAATGGCTCACCATGTTGAAATCATAGGAAGATGGACGGAAAACCTGTTGATCAAATTTTGCAATCTGAAAAAAGAAGAAAAAAAGAAAATTTAATTAAACCATATTGCAGAGGTACTTTTAAAAAAAGCTTCAACAATATTGATGATTCCAAGAGTTCAACTTAATTCTTTGTGTTGTTCTTGTTCTTAACATATTTTTGGCTGATCACTTCTATACCATTCTTCAGCTGTACGAGAGAGAGAGAGAGTTCTAATCTAAATTATAATTTTGCTTGTAGTGTAATGATAACAGTGGTAAGAAAAAAGCCCAGTAACCAAAGTTCAAACCCTGGATAAGTCTATTTGCATTTCATGTAGTGCTAATGCTCTTGGGAAAGGAATGAATCCAATTATTCTCCTTTCAGCTATGGATAAATAGTAGGGCAAATTGGACTCTTCAACCTTGGTATGAAAAACCAGTCTAGGAGAAGGAAAACTTGAATTCAAACCTGTTAAACTCCACTTAACAATTTACCTTGTGTCACATCCTGCGTGTATGGAGGGTTTGTGTGTGTATATATATATATATATATATATATATTATAATTCTGTTCGTCCATTCATTCATTGTCCAGTCAGCTGGAGTAGTAGAATATACCAATTACAATTCTGCAGAGTGGTAAGACCCCTCCCCAATGAGTGTCTTGATAGTGAGACTAAACGATCTGATGGTAAGGTTCCAGTGATGCTGGAGCTTTGGGAAATGTGGAGCACCCCTTCATTGCCATTGCTCCCAGGTCCACTTTAGCCTAGAATGGTAGCACCTGATAAGGCCCTATCTACAGGTTAAATAGAATTCAACTGTATACGTATGCTAAACTAAATTGCTTGAATTAAAACTGTTTGACTCAATTGAATAGTTTGAAATAGAAATGTTTTTGACAATTAAACAGTACTTACATTTAAACTGCATGCTTATGCTAAACTGAAGAGTTTGAAATGTAACAGTTTTTAACACGGAAACTGTACTTAAACTAAATTGATTTGTTTAATAAAAAACTGTTTTGATAATCAACTGTGTGTAAAAAAAATCTGTACTTAGCTGAATTAGAACTGTTTAAATAAACTGAATAGCTTGAAATTGAAATGTTTTTGACAATTAAACTGTGTACTTATGCTAAATTGAATTGTTTGAAATAGAACTATTTGTATAAAAATGGATTTGGCGTTAAATAAATTACAAAGGTTGATATGCCATAAAACCCAAACAAGCAACCAACCATCCATTTATTCACATGTTATGCTCATCTGTATACCCTCCCCCACAGCCAAGTGAGATATTCTTCTATCCTCCTCTTTTATCAATTGGGATATATTTCTACATAGACATTGCTTCTTTATTTCAAACACTGAATTCAACTTTATCTATCCTTCCTAAGAAGCATACTAAACTGAAATGAGCATATATTCGTTTGCAGAAGATTCAATAAGCTCTGACATTCTGATAAGCTCCAACAACATATTGTTGGAAGCTAAAAAGAAAAAAATAGCTTTGAAGATTCAGCAGTACCATTATCCACAAAATAAAATATGCAGTTATATATATGTTGATATATTGTAGTTTCAGTAGAAATACGAGGTGCATATGATAAGTTTCCAGACTTTTTTCATATAGGTACTTTTACTGATAGTACACACATGAAACTCTCGTCCCCTTCCAAGTAATTTCCTCTGGCAGCAATGCACTTGTTGAACCGTTCCAACAACTTCTGGAAGGCCCCATGGGAAGTCCTCTTGTGTGAGCGTATCAATGACCTTCATCACAGCCTCTTTCATCTCCTCATTTGTCTCATAACGACAGCCTCTGAATTAGGGAATAACAAAAAGTCATAGGAAGCAAGGTCTGGACTATAGGGAGGCTGAGGAACTGTCTTGATGCCTATCTTGCTCAAATAGTCTATGACAAGGATGGAGTTGTGAACTAGTATATTGTCCTGGTAGAAATGCCACTGACCTGATTTGAAGAGTGCTGGCCTCTTCCAACGGATTCTCTTCCTGAACTCCCTTAAAACCTCAACATAGTAACCTAACCCTAACCCTTTGGCCAATCAACTCTGGTCTATTGACTTCTTTCCTCCTCCCACACCTCTCATCATCCTTTGCAGACTCCCTGCCTTCCTTGAATCTCTTATGCCACTCAAAAACTGATGCTCGATTCATACAAGATGGTCGAAAAGCCGTCTGAAACATTCCATACGTGTTTCTGTGGCATTTTTTCCAAGTTTAAAACAGAATTTTATTGTATATCGTTCTTCTAAAGTGTCAGATTGCATTTTTTAAAGTCACCAGCTGTGACAACCAGGCTTTAGTAGGGAGTATTCCAATTGCTGCTGTAGCTGTTCATTTGAACCTGGAATGATAAAAATTGGTCAGTCATCTCATAAGATGTATAGCAATAACATAGTGAATGTTTAAGAGTCTACGACAATTTTAAATGCCTGTACGAAAAAAGTCTGGAAACTTATCGTATGCACCTTGTACATACTGATAAATGATACATGTATAAAGTATTATTATTGCTATTGTATATTTTTGTTTTACAGGGTAACCAAAAAAAAAAAACAGAACCCATAAACTTTTTTATTACTTCTACAAAAATAAAGCAAAATGATTCTAATTCTTTTCCTTGGTAGACCAGGACATGTTGGTGAATACTATGGTCCCAATTTTTCATGCACAGAATCTACTTCATATCCTGAAAAAAAAAGAAAAGGCTAGAATTGAATTTATGAATTTCAGTCAAAAATACATGGGTTCTGGTTTTTTTGGGTCACCCTGTATTTCTTGCAAAAGCAATTGCCCATTCGGCACGGGCTATAGAATACACCGACTGCACCTCTGCAGAGGGGTAAGACCTCCCCCCAATGAGTGTCCTGGATATGACACTAAACCATCTGATGGTAAGGTCCCAGTAATGCTGGGGCATTGGGGAATACAGAGCACCCCTTCATTGCCATTGCCCCCAGGTCCACTCTCGCCCAGCGTGGTAGCACCTGATAGGGCTCTATCTATGGGTTAAATAGAACTAACAGCATACTTATGCTAAACTGAATTGTTTGATTAAATTGAATAGCTTGAAATAGAAATTTTTTTTACAATTAAACCATACTTACATTTAAACTGCGTGCTTATGCTAATCTGAATTATTTCAAATAGAACTGTTTTTTGACATGGAAACTGTATTTACACTAAACTGAATTGTTTAACATAGAACTGTTTTGACATTTATCTGAGTAAACAAAATCTGTACTTATACTTAGCTGAATTAGAAGTGCTAGACTGAACTGAGTAGTTTCTAAAAGAAATGTTTTTTACAATTAAACTGTACTTACATTTAAACTGCGTGCTTATGCTAAACTCAATTATTTGGAATTGAACTGTTTTTGACAATGAAATTGTACTTACACTAAACTGAATTGTTATATATAACTGCTTAAATAAACTGAATAGTTTGAAATAGAAATGTTTTTGACAATTAAACAGTGTACTCATGCTAAACTGAATTGTTTTAAATAAAACTGATTATTTACATAAAAATGGATTAGGCGTTAAATAACCTGCAGAGGTTGATGTGCCATAAAACCCAAACAACAACAACTTGCAAAGGCAATAATAGGATTCATATACAAGTCAAAATGCTCCTCTTGATTTTTTCATCTCTTGGAATTTTCATGGGTCTTTCTAGTTTCATATAAACAGAAAATGATGGCTAATACATCAACTGGTTTTATTTATTCTTAGTAATAAAGTGAAGTAAAGTTGGCGACCGTAGTCGAGGGTGACCTGAAGGCCCCTTTTCAATAGCTACTACACCGAGGTGTAGGGGAAGGCGCTACTCCATTCCCTGGATTGCTCCATTACCCTTGATCATTACCTTATAATACTGAGTGTTAAGCAAGGCGACATCAAGTACCATTTTTTTTAGTAATACTAGTCACTTAAATGAGACAATTCTCATCAGGGAGAGCATTGGAGAGTTGGGGTTTGGTTAGATTTTATGGTATATCAACCCTTATAGGTTGCTTAATGCCAAATGCTTTTTATAAATATTATATATGATTTGTAAATGCACAGATTGTAGATGAGCCAGAGTTCATTTGTTGGCACACAGTTAAATGGTTAAACATATTAATTGTAAGTCAATAGTTAGCAAGTTTTAAATGATTTAGAGCTAATTTGTTTTCACACAAGTATTACTATTGTTTGCACACAGTTAAATGGTTCCAAGTATTCTAACACGACTTGTTCTATTTAGGTTTGGTTTGTTGGGTTTTATGGCATATCAACCTTTGTAGGTTATTTAACGCCAAATCCATTTTTATGTAAATAATCTGTTCTATTTAAAACAATTCAGTTTATCATAAGTACACAGTTTAATTGTCAAAAACATTTCTATTTCAAACTATTCAGGCAGTTATATGTAACAATTCAGTTAAGCGTAAATACAGTTTTAATGTCAAAAAACAGTTCTATTTCAAATAATTCAGTTAAGCATAAGCACACAGTTTAAATGTAAGTACGGTTTAATGGTCAAAAACACTTCTATTTCAAGCTATTCAGTTTACTCAAACAATTCATTTTAGTATAAGTATGCTGTTACTTCCATTTAACCCATAGATAGGGCCCTATGAGGTGGTACCACTCCGGGGCCAGAGTGGACCTGGGAGCAATGGCAATGAAGGGGTACTCCACATTCCCCAAAGCTCCAGAACTGCTGGAACCTCACCATCAGATTGCTTAGTGTCATATCCAGGACACTCGTTGGGGGGGGGTCTTACCTCTCTGCAGAGAAGCAGTCGGTGTATTCTACAGCCCCAGCCGACGGGGCAAAATTCTATTTAGTATTGATCATTGGTTTGCACTCACTTAAATTGCTTCAAGCATCGCTATGTAACACAAACAAAATAATTTGGGAATTTAGATAAAGAGTTTCAAGTATTGCTATGCATCAATAACAATTCAATTAAACATCAGTCATTTGTTTACACACAGTTAAATGGTCAAGCAGTTCTATTTCTAATAATTCAATTTAGCATACGTCATTTGTTTGCACACACTCTCTATGACAAACTGTTCAATTTGACCCATAAATAGGACCCTACTAAGTGCTACTACTCCAGGCCTGAGTGAACCTGGGAACAATGTCAATGAAGGGGCTCTCCATATTCCTTAAAGCTCCAAGGCTGGAGCCTCGCCATCAGATCGTTTATTGTCATTTCTCGGACACTCACTGGAAGGAGAGTTGCAGTGTAGAAGAGATGAGTTGGTTTGATTGGGTTTTATGGCATATCAACCGTTGTAGGTTATTTAATGCCAGATCCAGAAGAGACGACTTACCCCGTGTGGCTAAGTGTCATATATATACCTGGCGTGCAAAATGAGTGGTGGACTTGAGAGAAAAAAAGAAACATGGCTGTACTAACTCCTCAATTTAAGATAAAACGCGATCTCCGTCGAGGAGAATTTGCGAGAGTGGCGTATGCAAATTTCTCAAAGTGAACATACAAACACAAAAACACTACAAGCGAGAGAAACGGTGGGACAATTTTTGTTGGTGGAGATAGTACCAAGCGGAAACATTTTTTTTTGTTGATGGAGATTAGTTCTGCGAGCCAAGGAACACCGCTGTGAAAGCGAATACTTGGATCAGTTTCACATTTCAATACACACACACACACACACACACACACACACACACACACACAGACAGACTCTTAGTAATCTATTTCACAGTCAGTGTATTCTACAGCCCCAGCTGACTGGGTTGGGAGTTGGAGAGCATTTCTATGAATAAATATCAATTTATATGTGTTAGATAGATTGCTGAGAATAGTATCGATGAGGCTTATCTTGCTAAGATTGAACAGAGCCAGTCATTATACTGACCACTATTTTGAGCATACATCTATTTCTATTTTTTTAAAAAAAGAAATAGGTCCAAACACCATGATAAAAAAAATAGCAACAAAAAAAATTCAGTTCAATAGTCTGAACAATTTTTGATTGTTGGTTGGTTGATTAAGTTTTATGGCATATCAACCTTTGTAGGTTATTTAACGCAAAATCCATTTTTATGTAAATAATCAGTTCGATTTCAAACAATTCAGTTTAGCATGAGTACACAGTTTAATTGTCAAAAGAATTTCCATTTCAAACAATTCAGTTTATTCAAACAGTTCTAATTCAGTTTAGCGTAAGTAAAGATTTTGTTTACACAGTAAAATGTCAAAACAGTTCTACATATAACAATCCAGTTTAGTGTAAATACAGTTTCTATCTCAAAAAAAGTTCTATTTAAAGTGATTCAGTTTAGCATAAGAACACAGTTTAAATGTAAGTACGGTTTAATTGTAAAAAAAATTTCTATTTCAAGCTATTCATTTTAGTCAAACAATTCAGTTTAGCATAAGTATGCCGTTAATTCTATTTAACCCATAGATAGGGCCCTATCAGGTGCTACCACAACGGGCCAGATTGGACCTGGAAGCGATGGCAATGAAGGGGTACTCCACATTCCCCAAAGCCCCAGCATTACTAGAACCTCACCATCAGATTGTTTAGTGTCATATATCAGGACACTCGTTGGGAGGGGGGGTATTACCCCTCTGCAGAGGTGCAGTCAGTGTATTCTTCAGCCCCAGCTGACTGGGCAACAACTTTTGGAATGTCAACGACTCATCTCAAAACCATAGACAGTATCCTCACAGTGAATACATAGCTAAAATTAGATGCATATTATACCTGAAGAAGGTCAGAAAATGTATTGGTCAAAACATCGTTTAAATGATAAAAAGAAGCTTAATTGGCAAAATAATTCTTTGAATTTTGATATGACCCTTCTGAAAATTCTAGACAATGAATACAGATCTGAAGTTATCACTGAGTTTCTCTCCCAGAGAAAATCATCGATTCTGGATATGATGTAAAACTGTGTTTGATGAGGAGGCTCCAGTTCAAGAGATCTGGGAAGTGCTGAGTACGCCTTCATTGCCATTATTCCCAGATCCACTGTGACCTAATGTGACCTGTTAGGATTCCATGTATACATCAAATAGATCTGTTTAAAACTCATTTATATTCAATAGAAATGTGTGTAAAAAAATCTCTAAAGAAAACCTACAAAAAAATGTAAATATAAACATATATAGGTATAAAATAACCCAAGAACAGTCGACATGCCTTTAAAATCAATCAAATGCTGCGAGCAATATTGAACAAGTCCTGGCGGCAACACCCCACAACTATACGGCCACCTGCCTCCCATCACGAAAACTATCTAAGTTAGACGATCCAAACATTCAGGACACTGCCGGAGAAGCAAGGACGAGCTCATAAGTGATGTACTCCTATGGACCCCCTCATATGGCCGGGCAAAAGCAGGACGACCAGCTTGGACATACATTCAACAGCTATGTGAGGATACGGGATGTAGCCCTGAAGACCTGCCAGAGGCGGTGAACAATAGGCAGAAGTGGCGAGAGAGGGTCAGGGATATCTGTGCTAGCGGCACGATGATGATGTATCATCTGAAAATTTTTCTTTTTTTCCTGCCCTGTTCCCTGCGGCTGTAGAACACACTGACTGCACCTCTGCAGAGGGGTAAGACCCTGCTCAAAATAAGTATCCTAGGTATGATAGTAAATTGCGTCTGGTGGTGAGGCTCCAGCCCTGGAGCTTAGGGGAATGTGGAGTACTCCTTCACTGCCATTACTTTCAGGCCCATTCTGACCTGGAGTGATAGTACCTGTCAGGGTTTCACGTCTATAACTACAAGTTTTGGCATTAGATAACCTACGAAGGTTGATATGCCATAACACACAAGCAAACCCATATTTTTTTTTATTCCTTTTTCTTATTCAAACGTTGAAGTGAGAAGATAGTAAAAAGGGGAGATGTCCAAGGTGACATAGCAAACAAATGAATAATAAATAAATCAAAAAAAAAAGACAAAATAAAAATTACTTTCCTTCTAGAGGTGCTCATTGCACCTGAGGAAGGCTAAAGAACATATTGGTTGAAATTGTATGCGAACAAAAAAAATCAAAAAAGCGTTCAATTGTCCAAATAATTCTTTTGATACACACATTTCATCACAAATTCAAATCAAAATTGGATCTTTTGACTGGAGTAGAACTTCTAATTTCTAATTAGGAAGATTATCTTTTTTCTTTTACCCTTTTTTTGTCATTTCTTTATTTGCTTATTTCTTGTGGGGAAGTTCGGATAATAAGTGAACGCCAAGTGAAAAGTAAAAAGAGAAAAACTTGGCACATTAACAAAAGATGACAGTTTTTGTGGGCTTTTTTTTATTTCCACATTAATCTGTTTTCGTGATGATCTATTTATCTTGTTGATTAAAGGCTGCCTATATCTATGACTTCCATTTTGGAAAGAAAAACTCAATTCAGATAATCATTCAAAGAAGTTGATAAACATGAAAGCAATTTTTTTTAATTAGGAAAGAAACTTAAAAGAGAAATGGTACATCAGAAAAACATAAGTGCATTGGGATAGATTTCTATATATAATACTTTTTACTGTGTGCATGTACGGACAAAGATTACAGATAAAAGTAAATTTTTCTACTGAATAGAGAGCACCTGGAAGCAGCCATTTTGTTCACATTCTTATAATAACTAGATAAGAATTTTTTCTTAGAATAAAACTATCAAAAAAAAAAAAAAAAAATTCAGTAAGTAAAAGTTATACAAAACTCCATAAAATTTATAAGGATTTTTCAATAAAAGTTATTCTTATTTTTGAATAATCAAAATTAAATTTACAAAGCACCAGGGAAAACTAAATATAGATATTCCAATAAATAACTTTGAAGAAGTCTCAAAATAAATGAAAAATAAAATAATATATTGCATATTTAATAGAAGCAAATTATAATATGATAAGAGTCAAAAATGAATATAATTTTGAACGTTGCCATTAAGCCTCAAAAGGGATTCAGATTACCATGTTTAAGAAATTTAATTTAAGATTTAGATGAAAAGTTTTTTTGAAAATTTATCACTTAAAGGCCAACTACCAATTAAGAAACCAAAAAAGATCTTTAAAATCTTTGAAACTGCATTTAAAAAAAAATCAATGTAGTATCTAATAAAAAGTATATATATATATATATATATATATAAATTTTTATATACATACACATAAATATATATGTGTGTGTGTGTGTGACTTCATTGTGTATATGAAGAAAAACAGATAAACAGATAGTCAGATCAAACAGTCTGATGGAGATAGAAAGAAGCAGGGTGACATTGATGAAAATAGAAAAATTTGTTATGGAATATTTATAATAGGTAGATATGAACAAAATAAGATATATACATATTCACACACACGCATATATATATATATATATATATATATATATATATATATATATATATATATATATACTTATGTTATCAGGATTTTAAAAAAAATTTCAAACACAAATTACATCACACAAATTTAAAACAGAATTCAACTAATGAAAATACTTAAAAATTTTACATCTTTTTCGTTTTGTTAAAAAACTCCTATGCTGTGATGAAAGGTTAAAACATATAACATTAGCAAATAAATAAAATCATCCTCTGAAAACCTTGTGATATTTCATTTTTATACATTTTCTTACATATATATATATATGACTAGGCCATTGGTCTTATGGGTAAAGTATTTGCCAATCCCAGCTCAAGTCATACCAAAGACTCAAAAAATGCTACTAGATGCCACCTTTTTTAACACTCAGCATTATAAGGTACAAATCAAGGGTAAAGTGGAGCAATCCAGAGAAAGGAGTAGTGCCCTGCCCCACACCTCGGTGTCATCATCATCATGTCGCGCTATCAGCACGGATATTTCTGACCCTCTCTCGCCACATCTCTCTATTGTCCATCACTTCTGGTAGATCCTCAAGGCTACATCCCATATTGGCACAGAGCTGCTGTATGTAGGTCCGAGCTGGATGTCCTGCCTTTGCTCGTCCATGTGAAGGGGTCCACAGAAGTACATCACTTATGAGTTCATCCCTACTTCTCCAGCAGTGTCCTACATTCCTGACCTCTCATCATCCCTCACAGACTCCCTGCCTTCCTTGAATCTCTTATGCCACTCAAAAACTGATGCTCAATTCATGCAAGATGGTCGAAAAGCAGTCTGAAGCATTCCATACATTTCTGTGGCAGCATTTTTTCCAAGTTTAAAACAGAATTTTATTGCATATCATTCTTCTAAGCGTCCTCATTGCATTTTTCAAAATCACCAGCTGTGACAATTAGGCTTTAGTAGGGTGTATTCTAATTCCTGCTGTAGCTGTTTATTTGAACGTGAAATCATAAAAATTGGTCAGTCATCTCATAAGATTTATAGCAATAACATAGTGAATGTTCAAGTGTCTACGACAATTTTAAATGCCTATACAAAAAAATCTGAAAACCTATTGAATGCACCACATATATATATTTAATATATATGTATAAAGATGATTTTGGCATTAAATAACCTACAATTGTTGATATACCATCATTTCAAACCAAATCAAAATCAGAAATGCTTTCTGTCCAAAGTATTTTAGATATAATATGGTCAATTTGCATTTTTATACTGAGTACTTCTGGAGAAGAAAGGATGATTTCATAAGTGACATTCCCCAATGGACTCCTCCACATGGACACACCAGTATTAGTTTGCCCAGTCAGCTGGGGCTATAGAATACACCGACTACAATTTTGCAGAGGAGTAAGGCCCCTACAATGAGTGTCCTGGATATGACACTAAACAATCTGATGGTGAGGTTCCAGTGATGCTGGGGCTTTGGGAAATGCTGAGCACCCCTTCATTGCCATCGCTCCCAGGTCCACTCTGTCCTGGAATGGTAGCACCTGATAGGGCCCTATCTATGGGTTAAATAGAAATAACGGCATACTTATACTAAACTGAATTGTGTGACTAAGATGAATAGCTTAAAATAGAAATGTTTTTGACAATTAAACTGTAATTACATTTAAATTGCATGCTTATACTAAACTGAATTGTTTGAAATGGAACTGTTTTTGACATTGAAACTGTACTAACACTAAACTGAATTGTTTAATATAGAACTGCTTTGAAATTTAACTGTGTGTAAACAAAATCTATACTTAGCTGAATTAAAACTGTTTGAATAAACTGAATAGCTTGAAATAGAAATATTTTTGACAAACTGTACTCATACTAAAGTGAACTGCTTGAAATAGAACTGTTTTTGACATTGAAACTGTATTTACACTAAACTGAATTGTTTAATATAGAACTGTTTTAATATTTAACTGTGTGTAAACAAAATCTGTACTTATACTTAGCTGAATTAGAACTGCTTGACTAAATTGAATAGCTTGAAATAGAAATGTTTTTTTGAATTAAACTATACTTACATTTAAACTGTGTACTTATACTAAACTGAATTGTTTAAAATAGAACTATTTTCATAAAAATGGCTTTGGCTTTAAATAACCTACAAAGGTTGATATGCCATAAAACCCAACCAACAAACCAGTGAGAGTCAACCAGCAAAAACTTACATCCATCAGCTTTGTGCAGACACTGGATGCAGTGTAGAGGACCTACCAAGAATGATAGCTGATAGGGATGGATAGCAAGAGAGAATCAAGGGAATATGTGCAATCAATACACCTTCATGGTGAGATGATAAATTTATAAATGCAAACAAGCAACCCCCCCCATCCTGTAAATGATGATTCTTTTATTCACCTCCCTCATCCCCAAGGTTTTTAACATGCCCTGGGCTACATTCTCAAAGAAAGAGAGAAGACAAATTTCTTTAGAATGTTAAACTCTCTCAGATTTGGGATAAAGGAAAGTGGGGATGTTAATTAATAGGAACAAATCAAACAACAAGATGACGAGTTAAAGCCTTGCCTTTCGTAATTGAATGAAGATTTTATATTTTACAAATAAATGGCAAAGATTAATATTTTGGAGAATTCCAAGAGGGTTTGGTGTGGAACCATAAAAACAAACCCTTTTGGCATGAGTCAAGTATTCATTAAGTTTCTTTGTCTTTGGTTAAAAGTTCAGAAGGGTATTTTAACATGAGGTATAAAATTGAATTAAAATGCTTGGGTATCTATTTTAAAAGAATGGCCAATAATTTAAAATTTCTTTGTGTCTATTTACCAAACTCATCTACCACAGGCAAATTTGAAGAAAAGTACAGCTGATTCATCTTCAGAATTTTCCTTCTCTTCAATTGCCCTATGATTTACCCATAACAGGAGGTGGGGTGGGGGCTGATGAATCTCAAAGACTGACTGCTGGACCAAGCCCCTTCCAAAAAGTGAAGCATAAACAACCTCGTCCAGGATTGAACTTGACTTGCTGAGGCCATTTCTGATTCTGATAAACATTCCACGAAGTGCACCTCTAAAAAAAAAAAAAAAAAAAAAAAATCTACACTTCTTTATATATTCAAACTGGTTGTTCATTTTGAAATTGCACCCATTAAAAGAAATTTGAACTTGACAGAATAAAAAGAGAAATGGGCATATTTACTCAATATCATGCTTGCCCAGTCGGTCGGGGCTGTAGAATACACTGACTGCACCTCTGCAGAGGGCTAAGACCCCCCCCGCCTAACGAGTGTCCTGGATATGACACTAAGCAATCTGATGGTGAGGTTACAGCAGTGCTGGAGCTTTGGGGAATGCGGAGTACCCCTTCATTGCCATCGCTCCCAGGTCCACTCTGGCCCGGAGTGGTAGTACCTCATAGGGCCCTATCTATGGGTTAAATAGAACTTACAGCATACTTATGCTAAAATGAATTGTTTGAGTAAACTGAATAGCTTGAAATAGAAGTGTTTTTGACAATTGAACTGTACTTACATTTAAACTGCGTGCTTATGCTTAACTGAATTATTTGAAATAGAACTGTTTTTCGGCATTAAAACTGTATTTACACTTAACTGAATTGTGACGTATAACTGCTTGAATAGTTTGAAATGGAAATGTTTTTGACAATTAAACTGTGTACTTATGCTAAACTGAATTGTTTTAAATAGAACTGACTATTTGTATAAAAATGGATTTGGTGTTAAATAACCTACAAAGGTTGATATGCCATAAAACCCAACAAACTGAATCAAACCATCAACATCTTCCTCATGAGAAATATGAGACACAAAGATTTTTAGTGGAGTACAGCTTGTTTGAATTCATCATTTTCCTTCTCTAAGACTGGTTGCTGGACCAAGCCAAAAGAGCCCTATCTATCCAACAATTTATCCATAGCTAGCAGAAAGAACTATAGGATTTGTACCTTTCTCAAGGGCATTAGCATCCCACACAATCAAGTTTTCTGCTTAGTGTACAATATCTGGCAACTAGTTTACAAGATCAAGGGATTTTTGTTTTCTTGCTATAAAGGGATTTTTTAAAATGCAAACGTGTCAGTCAACTCCTCTGGACCTCTATGCTTTTATTCACCCTTCAAAAATTTTATTTTTCCACAAGGATCTATCGGGACCACTTTGAGAAGCCCTGGTTTAAAGATAAAGTACAGAAAGACCATTGCTTATTACATATGAACTGATTGATTTCCCATCTGAAATTATTCTACGCCTAAAGGTTAGGGAACTATGTACATTGTACATTTATACTCTACATTTTTTGTGGAGTTTCTAAAGATTTTTTTGCACACAGTTATATGATATCAAGCATTCTTATCTAGTTGTTGGCGACCATAGTCGAGGGTGACTCGAAGGCTCCCTTTTCGATAGCTACTACACCAAGGTGTTGGGGAGGGCGCTACTCCTTCCCTGGATTGCTTCACTTTACCCTTGATCCGTACCTTATAATGCTGAGTGTTAAGCAAGGAGGCATCAAGTACCATTTTTTGAGTCTTTGGTATGACTCGACCTGGGATTGAACCCTGGTCTCCCGGGCCATTGCTGAACACTCTAACCACTAGGCTAGTGGTTCCTTATGTCCGGTTCCTTATTCTTATCTAATATAAATAATTACATGGTTTCCCGTAATTATTTCTATCTAATGATAGTCATTTGCTTAGATTTCAGAGATAAAGCCGGATTATTTTTATCACTTAGAATATTTGGACTATTGTCTCGATCTCTATTGTTATATTCACATTTCAGATGTATGTCAAACTCGAGAGTCAACACAGAACTTTGAACTGAACCCTTTATTTAATCAACCAGGGTAGATTGTTCTAATTCCATTAACCAGGACCGGGTACAAGTGTTAAGCTAGACTAAGTTCAAGCCCACCCCACCAACAGGTAAGATAAAGAAGAATACTTACTATTGATTAGCATTTGTACCTGGTCATAGTTAACAGAAATAGAACAATCCATCCCTGTAGATTAAATAAAGATTCAGTCCGAAGTTCTGTGGAGGCTACCAAGTTCAACAAGATAACCTGGGAAAGGCTGTGGGGTTTATCAAATGAAATGTGAGGATAATAATGGAGATGAAATCAATAGTTTGAATATTCTAAGTGATAAAAAATAATAATAGTCATTTATTTTTGCAGTTACATGGTGCATTCAATAAGCTTCCAAACCTTTTTTTGTACAGACATTTAAAATTGTCATAGACTCTTGAACATTTCCTATGTTATTGCTATACATATTATGAGATGTCTGACCAATTTTTATGATTTCACGTTCAAATAAACAGCTACAGCAGCAATTGGAATACACCCTACTAAAGCCTGATTATCACAGCTGGTGAATTTCAAAATGCAACCTGACACTTTAGGAGAACGATATGCAATAAAATTCTGTTTTAGATTTGGAAAAAATGCTGCCACAGAAATGTATGGAATGCTTCAGACTGCTTTTTGACCATCTTGCATGAATCAAGCATTAGTTTTTGAGTGGCATAAGAGATTCAAGGAAGGCAGGGAGTCTGTGAGGGATGATGAGAGGTATGCAAGGAGTAAGGAAGTCAATATAGAGGAGTTAGGGTTAGGGTTAGGGTTACTAAATTGAGGTTTTAAGGGAGTTTAGGAAGAGATTCTATCGGAAGAGGCTAGCACTCTTCAAATTGGGTCAGTGGCATTTCCACCAGGACAATGCACCAGTCCACAACTCCATCCTTGTCACAGACTATTTGACCAAGATGGGCATCAAGACAGTTCCTCAGCCTACCTATAGTCGAGACCTTGGTCCCTATGACTTTTGGTTATTCCCTAAGCTCAGAGACTGTCGTTATTAGACAATTGAGGAGATGAAAGAGGCTGTGATGAAGGTCATTGACACGCTCACACAAGAGGACTTCCATGGGGCCTTCCGGAAGTTGTTGGAATGGTACAACAAGTGCATTGCAGCCGGAGGAGATTACTTGGAAGGGGACTAGAGTTTCATGTGTGTACTATCAATAAATGTGCCTATACGAAAAAAGTCTGGAAACTTATTTAATGATCCTCGTATATGGTTTCTAGTGACTAATAATTCCTAGTAAACAATTATAACTTCAAGTAACTATTCTTAATTCAAATAGTTTACAGTTATATAGCATCACATATTCCAAGTGAAGGCAAAAAATTTTCAAACAGGTTCATTTAACCCATAGATGGGATCTTAATAAGTACTACCACTCCAGGTCAGAGTGGATCTGAGAGTAATGACAATGAAGGGATACTTCACACTCTGTAGATCACCAGAACTGAGGTCTTATTCTCAGACGGTGTTTAGTTTAATACTCAGGACACCCCTTTTTGTTATATGGTATCAAGTATTCCTATCTAATACAAATAATTTTCCAACAGATTTATTTGAGCAATAGATTTGACTTGTAATTTAGTCTTATAGCCAGGATATTCCTTTTTTTGAGGGGGTGTGTCTTCTTCCTCGGCAGGAGATGCAGTTTTGTGTCATAACCTGGACACCCTTTTTTTTTGTAGGGAATCTTACCCCTTTACAAGGAAATGGTCAGAATATTCTCAGTCCCATTGACAAGATAGATGTGAACTGAATAGGATTCCAAGAAAACAGAAATAATTCTCTTCTGTATAAATGAAAAATGATAGAACCTGTTATACAAGAGAAGACAATTTCTCTCTGGAAAATCACAGACCCTGATAAACAATATGCTAATATGTTTTCTAAGTTTCTCTGCAAAATTTTATCAATGCTCCTGGGCATGTTAAGAGTACCATCTCAATCTTTATTTTCATCATATTAGATATTACAGCAAGAAAATATCCATCAACAAAATGATTATAGTTTTCCATAGCTTCGTCTAATTGGTGAAATCGTATAAAGTATTAACACCGAAGGCAATTTTTACAATAGGGTTTTGCCACATGGCTTCTGTCAGATTTGAAGTAACAATTTTCTTTCTTAATTTAAAAAACAATGAAGAGAATATGAAATAAATAGCCTGAAAACAAGAGAAAAATGTTCTGGTCACGAGAATGCCAACTTAAATTAAAATTTCAACTTATATTTAAATGCGATTGGGAAATAGAAAAAAGTTATCAATAATATTTGTTTGGTTGGTTGTTTGGTGTTTTATGGCATGATAAACCCTTCTGGGTTATATAATACCAAATCCTGTTTTTGTATGTATATGATGTGTAAGCAAATAGTTTGTGGGTAACTATTTTTAAATGAGTTATAAGAGCTCATTTGTTTGCACACAGTTAAATAATTTTAAGTATTCCTATCTAACACTAATAATTCTATTTAATATTAATCATTTGTTTGCACAGTTAAATGGTTTCAAGTAATTCTATCTATCAAGTATTCCTATGAAATAAAAATAATTTCCACACAACTATATGGTTTCAAATAACTAATAATAATAATAATCCTAAGGAAATGATTGAACAGTTCTATTTGATTGAATCCTAACAGATACTACCACTCTGGGTCAGAGTGGAGCTGGGAGTAATGGCAGTGAAGGGGTACTATATATTCCTTAAAGTTCCTGGATTGGAGTCTCACTATCAGATGCAGTCACTAGGGCAAGGTCTCACCTCTTTGCAAAGATGTAGTCCATGTATTCAACATATTCTACATACCCACCTGACAGATTTGAATCATGGTTGGAATATCATGTCTTTTGTGCAATAGCTAGCAATCTAGTTTTGATAATCATTACCTCTGTAATGAGTTTGATACTCACTAAGTGCCCAGTACATAGACACTTGGTGTAGAGTAATGGTTAAAAAGCAACCCACTGGATCTTCCAGTGGTATTGTCAGTTTTGAATCCATCTGTCGTGCCCCGAGTTTTATGGCCCTGTTCCAGACTAAACTAGGCATACTTGATATCAAGGAGCACTTCACAAGAAGCAATAGTGAACAAATTAGTTTCATAGATTAGTAGTGAGTTCAATTGCAGTTAAACAAAGTAAATATCAAAAGATAGCTTACCACAGAGCAATGGTTAGCAAGCTGGTTTTATACTTAAAAAAAAAAGGGTTGAGATATCATAGTAATTTACAAAGCTCTTTACTTTAATGTAGCACAAGGCCAAATGAATGGGGCACTCAATGAGACTCAAACTCATTGGGGGTGTCCTCATGGTGTAATAGTTAAAGCAATGGACTGCGGAATCATAGTCAGCGAGTTCATATTCCAGTCGCGCTATTATGTTCACTTTCGGGCAAATACCCTTGGGAAAGTTATGAACCCTCTTATCCTCCCAGCTATGGGTTAAATAGTACCACTACTGTTCTTCTAGGAGAATGGCTTGGGCGTTAAATAACCTACAAAGGTTGATATGCCATTAAACAAAGAAACCAAACCAATCAAACTCATTCATGTCGGTTTGCTAGTCTAGCTTGCCAACCGTTACACCACCAGAAGTGCCCTAGGGTTGAGATATCATAAATCCAACCAACCTCTTGATTTAATCATTTCTTTATATTTTTTTTTTTATGGTAATTCAAATTTTTAATTCTACCCAATCAAATTGATTCATCTTTGAACTCATTACCGTTTATTGCAGTTATGAACAGATAAAAAGAAAGGGAAAAAAAAAGTGATTTGAAGCACAATTATCTTCATTTTCTAATTTTCAAAATATCAAAGTGAGACTTGCATAATCATCACATATTTAAATAAGCCTCAATAATTTCTGATAATTAACGGATAACCATGATTAGAACATTTTCTTATAAACAGATAGAATAGAAATTAATGGACTCTGACTTTCCAATTCATTTACGGGTTGTTTTATGATTTTGGAAACAAAATCATTGAGCACAAATCAAGGATCACAAATGATATAGTAATGAAAATGACATTTACTGAATGATAAAAGGATAACATTTTAGGATCTGTAACAATTTAATCTCAAACCTGAACCAAAAATTGCCCAGTCGGCCGGGGCTGTAGAATACACCAACTGCACCTCTGCAGAGGGGTAAGACCCTCCCACCACCAATGAGTGTCCTGGATATGATACTAAACAATCTCATGGTGAGGTTCCAGTAATACCCCTTTATTGCCATCACTCCACGGTCCATTCTGGCCCAAAATGGTAGCACCTGGTAAGGGTCCTATCTATGGGTTGAATAGAACTAACTGCATACTTATGTTAAACTGAATTGTTAGAACTAGAACTGTTTGACGAAACTGAATTGTTAGAATCAGAAATGTTTTTGACCAACAAACTATACTTACATTTAAACTGCGGGCTAATGCTAAACTGAATTATTTGAAATGGAACTGTTTTTGACATTGAAATTGTATTTACACTAAACTGAATTGTTTAATATAGAACTGTTTTGATATTTAACTGTGTGTAAACAAAATCTGTACTTATACTTAGCTGAATTAGAACTGCTTGATTAAACTGAATAGCTTGAAATAGAAATGTTTTTCACAATTAAACTGTACTTACATTTAAACTGTGTACTTAAGCTAAACTGAATTGTTTGAAATAGAACTATTTTCATAAAAATGGATTTGGCGTTAAATAACCTACAAAGGTTGATATGCCATAAAAACCAACCAACCAACCAGCCATGAACCAAAAATGTCGGCAGGAGTACTAGAGTATTACCACAGATGTCCATCTGACCCAATTGGATGGGGCTGCAGAAGACACCAAATGCATCTTTGCAGAAGAGTAAGACTCCCCCAGTGAGTGTCCTGAATATGACATTGAACCATCTGATAGTGAAACTCCAGTAATGTTCTGTGGAATGCGGAGAACCCCTTCATTAACATCACTCCCAGGTCCACTGTGGCCTGGAGTGATAGGAGCTGATAGGTTCCTATCTATGGGCTAAACAGAACTAAACTATGTTCTTATGCAAAACTGAATTGTTTGAAATAGAACAGTTTTTACATTTGACTGTCTGTAAGCAAAAATTGTTCTAATGCTAAACTGAATTCTTTGAAATAGAACTGTTTTTGACATTGAAACTGTATTTATGCTCAATAGAACTGTTTATATGTATGAAAATAGATTTGGCATTAGATAACCTACTCCTATATATCTAATATATATGTATAAAGATGATTTGGCATTAAATAACCTACAATGGTTGATATGCCATAAAAACAAGCCAAACCAAATCATATATATATATTCAATATACATGTATAAAGAAGATTTGGCATTAAATTACCTACAATGGTTGATATGCTATAAAACCCAACCCAACCAAATCCTATATATATATATTTATATGTATAAAGAGGATTTGGCATTAAATAACCTACAATGGTTGATATGCCATAAAACGCAATCAAACCAAATCATATATGCTTAGTATATATGTATAAAGAGGATTTGGCATTAAATAAACTATAATGGTTGATATGCCATAAAATCCAACCAAACAGATGAAATCACTGTGCAAAGTTGTTGATAACATATTCACATTCCTACTGGAAGTTTAGATTATTATCAGAGGTTCAGAGTGTGAGGAACCTGTTGCCCTACAATCTTTATTGAGTGCCATGAGCTTCAAAGTTCTTGATCAACTTGAAAATCTGACTCAAGTTTCAGAATGTGTTGAAACTGAACATCCTTTTGTATGTTGCCTGAACAATCTTAAAAAATTAGTTTCATAATATGTCTTCACTCCAAAGATCTTCCGTTCCATCATCCAAGGCATGATTTTGCAATATTTGGTTGAATATATCAAATGTTTGCTATTTCTCTGAAATAATCTTAAAGAGGAAGTTTTAGTTTGGTTAAGTTTTATGGCATATCAACGATTATAGGTTATTTAATGCCAAATCCTCTTTATACATATATATTAAATATATATGATTTGGTTTGGTTGGGTTTTATGGCATATCAACCATTGTAGGTTATTTAATGTCAAATCCTCTTCATACATATATATTAAATATATACGGTTTGGTTTGGTTGGGTTTTATGGCATATCAACCATTGTAGGTTATCTAATGCCAAATCCTCTTTAAACATATATATTAAATATATATGATTTGGTTTGGTTGGGTTTTATGGTATATCAACCATTGTAGGTTATTTAATGCCAAATCCTCTTTATGCATATATATTGAATATATATGATTTGGTTTGGCTTGGCTTTGTTTTATGGCATATCAACCATTGCAGGTTATCTAATGCCAAATGTATGAGCGATTTGAAGAATATATTTGAGACAATCAAATAAGTACTAGGGTTTGACTTAACCAGTTGAATGATCAGATCAGGCCTCTCTGACCACCTGTCTATCAAAGTAAAAGCCAAAGTGGAATGTTGCACATCATGTGACCACTTTGGTTGCAAGGTCACAAACTGCTCAGCCATCTTGAAATGTTATGGGTCACAACCCACAGCCAACTGGTAGCTTCATTGGGAGCAGGTGTCTTACCCCTCTACAGAGAAGCAGTCTGTGTATTATACTTCAATGATAACTACGATGATAAGTACTCGTTTGAGTCAAAAGTTTTGCCGTATTTTAATAATGTGTGGCACAATTTATCAGCTCTAAATGCTTTTGCCACAGCCGGGACGGTGACAAACCACGCTAAACTGTGAGATGTCAAGCTTATCTGTTACTCTTCAAATGCTACTTGCTGAATTTGGCTCCAGGGTTTGGAGTCTGGTCTCAGAATCCATTGTTTTTGACCTACCTGACTTTGCCTAATTGTTGACGTTCTTGCAACCTGAGTAAAATTTTTTTAACCATCTTGTAAGTGTATTGTGATCAACTGTAACTTCACCTTTCACATCACAAAATTTTCCGTTGCTTTCATGGGGTTATGGCCTAGTTTGAACTTGTAAAGCATAAATTCCCAAATAAGACTACAGTGCATGTTTATCTGTGTGACTTTCAAATCACACAACATGTCAGCACACCAGCTACTATGATATTACCAACCACAATATGTACCTTCAATGGCTTGGACTGCTTTGGTCATATGATATACATGCTGCAAACAGTTACATTTGACCCATAGATAGGACCCTATCAGGTGCTACCACTCTGGGCCAGAGAGGACCTGGGAGTAATAACAATGAAGGGGTACTCTGCATTCCTAAAAGCTCTAGCATTACTGGAGCCTCACCATCAGATTGTTTAGTATCATATCCAGGACACTCATTGAGGGAATCTTACCTTGCTACAGAAATGCAGTCAGTGTATTCTATAGCCCAAGCTGACTGGGCTATATTCGATAATAGTGTGATATAAAAATATTTGGTAAATTAGAGTAAAGAGTATTTAGGAAAGGTATGGATTAACAAAAAAAAAACAATAAAAAGAATAACAACCTCTCCCCATTTACCTTTAGTAGTTAGAATGATTTGAAGAGTAAAAGAAAAAGAAAATATTGCTGGACTTGAAGGTTGTAGAGCTAATCCAGGGTTTTCAAGCAACATAATTACCAGATGAGTCATAACACCTCTACTGATACCATAGACATATTTTTCTTAGACAACGCATAATGCATCAGTGCTGTCCTTTCGTTACACTATTAACTGGTTATTGATTATAAAGATAAAGAGAGAGAAAAGGAAAAAAAAAAGAAACCAGTATATAAGTATCTGAGAAGAGATCAAAGGAACTGTCTAGTCAAGTCCTTAATCGATTGTGATACAATATACACAGAAAAGAGTGGATATTGTTCACAGATTTGGTTGCACATAAAAGACATGAACAGTGTAAACAAAGTTTATACTTTAAACCCTTTGAAGGTGAAACAAGGACAATAACAGTATAACAACTTATAGAATAAATTGTATGAAATGAGAACAGCTGTTACAGGTTTGTCTTTTTTGCCAACACATTAATGTGGAGTTTATATCCACGTGTATGTGTGTGTATGTATATGTGTGTGTATGTGTATGTATGTGTGTGTATGTATGCGAGTATGTGTCTATATATGTGTGTGTGCGTGGGTATGTGTGTGTGTATGGTCCTTCTTATTTCATTTATTAACAGAGATATAAGCTTCCAGAGAAACCGATGCCAGGATGAGAAATTGTTTTTACAGTATGTAAAAGTTATCGATTCTCCTTTTTATCTTAGATGATTTAAGAATAAATTTATTTTCTCTTTATTATCAGTCATGCTCAAAGTAGCAGTACTCACCAGATCACAAAAGTTAAGCAGGGATGAGCTTTTTCCGTATTTAAGTGAGTGACCAATTAGCAACAACAGGTTCTGTGAGCAACCTGGAACCAGTGTGTCAGCCGCATTGGTGGAGCTGAGAAAATGCAGACTGCATCCTACAGAGAGTTAACCCCCCACCCCCAAAAAAGAGAGTAGTGGACACTCAAAGTGGGTGCAGTTGGACTGCCAGGCAGGGCTAGGGTCCTTCTTCTCTGCACCATCTACTGAAGAGTAAATCAAAGAACGCAGAGTGAGAGATGACTGTCTTCGGCTGGAAGAGTGTAGTGTCACATGACCCATGCAGGATAAGACAAAAGCGTGAATAAAGAAATAATAAGTGAATTCTCAGGTTCTTTCATTCTTTGGGGGGTTTTTTTTGCAGGGAGCTGGCCCATGGCACAAACAGTTTTGACCAAAACCTGCGATTGACTAATCTTGTCTTAAAAACAAAAAAACGACATAGGATTGCAGTCGTTTATCAGGCAAAACAGGGCAGGCCATGGTCAATAATATCGCACAGGCTGAAAATTATTCTTGTATCCTTTGTATGTCAGATCATAAGAAAGATCATGATACTTCAAATTATGAATTATAGAATCGTAGTTTCATTGAAGACTCATGCAGCAGACATCTTGAGCACAGATTTTTCACTAACATGAGCGAGCATGATATGCAAGGTATGCGTAGCATTAAAGTTACTGTTGCAGGAAACAGAATTTGCAATCTGAGTTCAAAACCTGGATGAGGCTGTTTACATTTCATTTTGAAAAAGACATGAATCCAATTGTTCCCCCTGTCCCTTAAGAATGGGTAAATAGAACGGCAGAATGGGTTCTTTAGTCAAGTAGAAGGAAAACTCTGAATTCAAACCAGCTGTACTCCACTTGAAAAATTAACTTTGTGTCACATCCGGCTCATTGCAGAAAGGTTGGGCACATATTCAGGATATGTAAGTAAGAAAGAAAAATTCACCACATCAGTTCTGAGAAAGTACCGAAAGAATAACTTTTTTTGTATCAGGAATTAATTTCAATGACAGATGATGACAGTTTACATTTGTGACCAACATTAGCAACTAAAAACAACATTAGCAACCAAATACGTCAGTATCTATCTCTGTTTATCTCTTCACATAAAATCTGAAAATGATTACACAAGGAAGCAAAGCCTCACTTCCCATAATCAGTAAGTATCCTCACCAATCTTAAAGATTCAGCAATATAATCTATGATATTAGGTTGATTAAAAAAATACAGTCCAATTTTAGTATAAATTGTTTAAATTCTTTTTTAACATATTATCTTTAATTGTAGTTGTATAAAAAAAATTATTTCCTAATGATTAAGATGGCCTCTTTGTTAATTTTCTATCACTGTTTTGAGAATTTGATTTTGAAAGTTATATGCCCCTAATCATGAACATGGAAAAAAATAAAAGAAGTGATACATTTACTTTTCAAGCCTGCTCATAATTCTGCTTTATGAAAATGCTTGGGCAGATGTTGCCAGGATATCATTATAGAAGCTCACTGACTTGAAATATGAGACTTTGCCACATCCACCATATTCTCTTGATCTCTCACCTACAGACTAACATTTTTTTAAGCATCTGGACACTTTTTTAATGCCAAAAAAACTATATTTAGGATTTCTTAGCATCAAAACTTTTAGAATTTTATCGTACAGGCACAAATAACTTTGTTAATCGATGGTAGAGATCCATAAATGTTCAGGGATCAAGTTTTGACAGATTAAAACACTGTTAGAATTTATTAATTCAGGAGTCATTTTTTTTTCTAAAATCAGATATTATTTTTCAAACAATTAATACTAGGCTTCTAAAATCAATGAGTACTTGTCATAGAATTATTGGTAGCAAGCTGGATCACTGAAATAAAAAAAAACTTTTAAAAAGTTGTAATCAAAATAAAACTAATATTTCATTTGATTTTCATTCAAAAAAAAATTCATGTCAGTAATTAAACTCCTTCTTTTGTTGCTTACATACATTTTAACCAGTGCATTCTTCAATCGACTTCAGATGTAACATGCTCTTTATTAGGTGAGGAGAATTTCTTTTTTCTGGTGTCGTAAGAAGCATAATTTGAAAATGTTAAACATATTCTGCTTTCTCTAATGCTAAATGGAAAGTTCCCATGCCATAGTTCCTAACATGTTGGACGGTCACATCCAAGAAAATTTCAACTCCAATCAAACTATTATGATTACTTTTGGACAAATACTCTTTAGAAAGATACAAACTCCCTTATCCTTGCAGCTATTGATTAAATAGAATGACTTCTGTTCTTCTTCAGGGATAGTTTTATCATTAAATAACCCATAAAGGTTGATATGCCATTAAACAAAGAAGTCTAACTAATGCAAATATTAGTCCTTTGAAAGTTGGGAATTGTGTATAATTAAGGATTTCAATAGATTATTCTAGTAGTTAATCCATTTTTTTTTAATTTAAACTTTGGATTTAAAGCAAAATAGATATATATTAATAAGAAAGTAGACTGACAGAAAAAAATTGAAATAAAAAAAGGAAAATAAATCTTGTGAAAAGAAAGATGGAAAAGAAGTTTAAATTTCAAGAAAATCCACTGCAAGTTTGAAATCAAATAATTAAGAAGAAAAAATTTCATTTAGGCATTTGTTTATAACTTCAGAATATAAAACATAGAATAATAAACATTTGTTTGCAAATTCAGATGTTGGAAAAATACTTGGAATGGAAAATATTTAAAGATAAACAATCATTTAGAATCAGCTGATATTTGTGGCAGTTACATGTCACTTTAGGAAGATTGATCACATAATTAATAATTTTTAGGGATATATATATATATATATATATATATATATATATATATAAGGACGGATTCTAAGAGACCAGAAGAGACCCAAAGGCGATAAGGAAGGCAGTGATCATATGACTTTTTTGGACCAATGAGATCCAAGCACTGGAACACTAATGAAAGAAGTGTATGGACAGCAAGAGGGTTGCTCTGTGGTAAAATAAATCTTATTTGGTCACATTCCATGAGTGTATCTTGGTTAGCCTATGAACTTTTCAGCTGACTTCCAGAGATAGATAGATAGGAACAGACTGGGATAGATAGATATGAATAGATATATATTGATAAGAAGGTAGACTGACAGAAAAAAAAAATTAAATAAAAAAGGAAAATAAATCTTGTGAAAAGAAAGAAGGAAAAGAAGTTTAAATTTCAAGAAAATCCACTGCAAGTTAAAAATCAAATAATTAAGAAGAAAAAAAATTGTATTTTTAAAAGTGGGAGGTAAGAAATGAAGAAATAGTAGAATTAGTAAAAAAAACTTCTTTTGGATTGGAAAAGTATTTTGATATATTTCATTAGAAAACTGAGAACCCAATTAAAAATATTCCCCAAAGGCTTATTTAACATCAAACAGTTAAGAGAAAATGAATATGTTTGGACGGATTTCAAGTTGGAATAGAAGTTAATCTTGGTTCATTTGAAGAAACTAAAATAAATTTAAAAGTCTTTGGATTTTTGAAAAGAATTACAACTTAAGAAGTAAAGTTTTTTTTCTGTCTTTTTATTTTTTATTTTTTACATATACGTATGATCAGGCATGCATGACTTTTAAATTGATTTTATTTATTAGCACTTTGACTTTAAGTTGGCATTTATTATCATCATCATCATCATCATGAAGGCATGCCAAAAGCACAAAATTTGCTTGATACTCTCACACAGTTGTCTTGATAAGTCCTCTAGACGGCACTCTGTGCTCTACAGACTTGATAAATGTAAGTTTTTGCTGGTCATCAAAAACTGGAATGTAGTAGTAGTCCACAAGAGAATATCACTTACGAGTTTTTGCTTACTTTTCCTTCAGTGCCCAGCATGTCTTGATCATCTTATTTAGATGGTTACTGAGATGGGTTAAATCTGATTTGGTTTGATTTCTTTCTTTAATGGCATATCAAACTTCATGAATTATTTAATGCCAAAGCTATTCTTTTAGAAAAATAGCAATGATACTATTTCACCTAAAGCTGGAAGGGATAAGGGAGGTTCATACCTTTTCCAAGGGTATTAGTCTAAAAATCAATGCATTAAGATGGCTGGATGGTTTGGTGTTATGGTATATCAACCATTGTTAGTTATTTAATGCCAAATCCTGTAGGGGGTGTCCTCGTGGTGTAATGGTTAAAGCGATGGACTGCGGAATCATAGTAAGCAAGTTTGTACTCCAGTCATGCTATTATGTTCACTTTTGGGCAAATACTCTTAGGAAAGGTATGAACCCCCTTATCCTCCCAGCAATGGGTTAAATATTACCACTACTGTTCTTCTTGGAAAATGGCTTTGACATTAAATAACATACAAAGGTTGATATGCCATTAAACAAATTTCTTACATATATAATAAATATATTTGATTTGTAAACACATTTTGTAGATACACACACTTAAATGATCAAACAGTTCTATTTCTAACAATTCAATTTAGCATAAGTCAACAAAATTAAATGGTTCAAAGTTTTGCTGTGTATCACTAATAATTCAATTAAAAACCAGTCCTTTGTTTACACACAGTTAAATGATCAAACAGTTCTATTCAAACAATTTAATTTAGCATAAATCGTTTGTTTGCACTCATTTTAAATGTCAAACAGTTCTATTTGACCCATAGAGAGGACTCTATTACTTACTACCACTCAGAGCTAGAGTGGACCTGGGAGTAATGGCAATGAAGAGGTACTCTGCACTCCCCAAAGCTCACCATCAGATGGTTTAATGTCATTGTCTCCTTGTGGTCCACACACTTCTTCTATATATCTATCTAGATTAGGTTAGCTAATTTAGTTTAATGGCATATCAACCCTTGATGGTTGTTTAAAGCCAAATCTTGTTTATAAATATATAGGATTTACAAATAAGGAGTTTGTAGGTCACATTATTTTTCAAATAGACCAGAGCTCATTTGTTTGCACACAGTTACATGGCTTCAAGTAATGCTATTTATTGACTGCACACAGTTAAATGGCTTACAGTAAAGCTATTTAACCATAATAATTCTATTCAACATTATTCATTTGTTTGCACACAGTTAAATGGTTTCATGTATTGCTATGTAATACTAGTAATTCAATGTAACATCAATATTTTTTTAGCACACAGTTAAATGGTTTAAATTATAGTAAATGTCTGAATAGTTCTATTTGACTCTAACAGGTACTACCACTCCTGGTCAGAGTGAACCTGGGAGTAATGTCAATGAAGGGGTACTCCACATTCCCCAAAACTGCAAGACTGGAGCCTCACCATCTGATGCAGTTTAGTGTCATATACAGGACATCTGTTGCAGGGTGTCATACCCCTCTACAGAGACGCAATCAGTGGATTCTACAGCCCCAGGCAATTTCGCTGTCTTCCATCAGTGTTGCAGTGCCTATATCCCATTGGTCAAACAAAAGTCATCAGCAGCAGATATGATGTTATCATAGGCACTTTTCAGCCCACTCTTGTTAGTGGTTGGTTGGTTGGTTTTTTAACAACTTTTGTTTTGTTACTTTATGCTGCAGTTAGTTCAACAGTTATGTTATAAAAATGTTTTCTCCCAATCATTTTAAACAGGTAAGTATGTCATCATCAAACATGTTGATTTGACCCATAGACAAAACTGAAACAAGGAAAAGTACTCTAGTTTAAAGCGCAAGTGAAGAGTAATTGCAATGAAGTAATGACATCATACTTCTCAGAGATCCAGAACTTGAGCCTCACCACCAGATGCAGTTTAGTGTCATATACAGGACACCCTATTTTAGAGGGAGAAAAAGGAGGATGTACCACTCTGCTGAGGATATAGTCAGCATATTCAAAGATTCATGACCAGGGTGGTTAATAGATAGACATACGATAGATCAATAGATGAAAAGAAATAGATATAAGAAAAGATATTAAGATTCTCCTGAAAATTAACACTTGTTTCTTATATCATACAGTTATAAGATATAAAGTATTCCTATCTAATATAAATAATTTCTTAACAGATATATAGATAGAAATCTAATTGGTACAACTACTTCGAAGCAGAGTGGTCCTGGGTATGAAGGGCTATTCCACACTCACCAGATCTCCAGAACAATAGTCTCACCATCAGATACAGTTTAGTGTCATACCCCTCTGTAAGGGATATAGTCTGTATATCTTTAGCCATAAATAGGTTCAAGTATTCCTATCTAATACTACTGATAATAATTCATAAACAATTGTAGCTTCAAATAACTATTTTGAATAAAAATAATTTGCACACGTTCTTCAGGTATCAAGTACGAAACATGGTTAATGTAATTCTTACTGCATGACTGATAAAAATATTCATTATTAATGTGTTACATGATTATGTTGGTTGGTTGGTGTTTTATGGCATGTCAACCCTTGTGGGTTGTTTAATACCAAATCATGTTTAAATATATATATATATATATATATGGTTTGTAAGCAACTTTTATTAAAAGCTTGAAAGAACTCCTTTGCTGGCACAGAGTTAAATGGATTTAAGTTTTGGTATTTAATATGAGTAATTCTATTTATCAGATATTCCTATGTAATACAAATAATTGCACAGAGCTGTATAGCTTTAAATAACTAATAATAATAATAATAATCCTTAGTAAATGATTGAACAGTTCCATTTGACCCATAGATGAGACCCTAATAGGTACTACCAATCCAGATCAGAGTGGACCTAGGAGTAATGGCAATGAAGGGTCACCTCACATTCCTATAAGGTCCATCAGATGCAGTTTAGTGTCATACCCAGGACACTAATTGGAGAGGTCTTAACCTTCAGCAGAGAATATATTCAGGATATTCTACAGCCATATTCTACAGTAGACAGGGCAGTACATAATTATGGATATAAAGTACCAAGTGTCTCAAAACAGATGCAACCTATTAATATGATAGTTCATATTGTATCAAGTCATCTTTCATCTGAATCTTAAAAACATATCACTTCAGAAAGGTCAAACCAGAAGACAAGGGCAGAAATTGATTGACTTTATCCTACAGTGTATATGAAAGACCAAGTTCTTGGGAACATCTTCAGGGGGACTTTTTCGGACTCCTTCCGAAAGAATCCCTCATGGCATCCACACAGTCAGAACATCTTGCAGTAACTTCCTGCCAAATCTGGGATTTTCTGTCATATTAAAATTGTTTATTGACCCTGTGGCTTGAAATTTGTGTACCTAACAATAAATTTGGCTTTTCTGGGGATAATTATTAACTTAAACTGCCTGTGAAATTTTGCTTGCCCAGTTTTGAAGGATTTTTTCCTAATAAGTAATGACATAAAATATAGTTTTCTCTCTTGTCCAAGGGATAGTGATCAAAGATTAATGGTTGTTATAGTATACTATTTTCAAATCTGAAACAAAAAAGAACAATATTATTAGTAGAGTTATTAGCAGTCACATGGGTCCCATGGATATTAAAACACTCTATACAACCATGTATATTGACACCCAATAAAATCATGTATCTTGAGACACTCTATATAACCATGTATATTGAGACACCCTATATAACTATGTATCTTGAGACAGTATATAACCATGTATACTGAGACACCTGATAAAACCATGTATATTGAGACACCCTATACAACCATGTACATTGAGACACCCGATAAACCCAGGTATATTGAGACACCCTATACAACCATGTATTTTGAGACACCCGATAAAACCAGGTATATTGAGACACCCAGTAAAACCAGGTATGTTGAGACACCCTATACTATCATGTATATTGAGACAGCCTATAGAAACAAAGAGTTGTCATTGAGTCCTTGACCAAAGGAAGATTCCAGCTGCTGCTGTGGCTGACAGAAAGTTCAGAAATGCGTATGGTGAGGAGATGAGTGAAGAAGTTTTAAGAAGGTAAAAGCAATGTTGAAGAAAAATCACAGAGTGAAAAGCCATCGACAACAGATGCTGGATAAAAGGAAGGCCTGAAAGAGTTTTTCAAAAGTGGATTTGACAAGTGGATTCAAAAGTGTCACAAATGCATTAGCAGAGGGTTGAAAGAATTACTGGTGGGGCTGCAAAATTATTAATCTATGCTCATATTCTTTAAAACATGTATCTATCTATATGCATATAAATATTTAGGAGGTGCTCATAGAGCAATGATTATTGTCATTGGAAATGGACACAGCAACTTGAGTTCAAAACCCTGGACAAGGCTGTTGCATCACAAACGATATTAATACCATCAGCTAAAGTATGAATACATTTATGGGTAAATAGTAGGGCAGACTGGGGTCTTTAACTTTGGTATGACAATTTTCTAGAAGAAGAAAAACTCTCAATTCAAACATGTTAAACTCTGCCTCAAATGTTCCTTTTGTGTTGCATTCTGCTTGTGAGGAGAGGTTATATATATAAGTTGGCAACCGTAGTCGAGGGTGACCCAAAGGCTCCCTTTTCAATAGCTACTACACTGAGGTGTAGGGGAGGGTGCAACTCCATTATATATATATATATATATATATATATATATATATATGCATAAAAATTTATCAAACAATTTATTTTCTGCATATTCGAAGATACCTAATTTTCCTAGAACATGCTAAAAACAAATTATACATAAATGTATAGGGGAAACCATATATATATATATATATATATATATATATATATTTATGACATTTGTAATTTATTAGTTGTAAGGTTACCGCCTTGAGCTACCAAAACTGTTATCACCCTGGTTGGCAGCTGATGAGGACAGAGTATCGCACGTGCTTTCACACATAGTATGATAAAAAAAATACATATATATATATATATATATATATATATATATATATGTATTACATTTGTAATTTATTCCCAAAATTCTATAGCTTGCTGGACTTAAAAGTCAATTGAAAGAATTCTCAATCAGTAATCACTCAGTTTTGTGAGGAAAAATGTTCAGCAATGGTTCATCTGTGACAAGTGCCGCTGTTGTAGGAGTGGTGACCTGTATTTAGTATTTAAGTTCCCCATAATTTTAATGTTGAAGTTTTATATAAGTTTCGCTTGGAATAAGGCACATGGAAAAAAGTAGTAAATGAAGGAAGCCAATGAGTAAAGGATATGAAACGGCGCGGACAAAAGGAACATTCAAAACAAAGCGACAAACGAAACAAATTTATATACTATAATAAAACAAACATTGATAGATAAAAAATAGTCGTGTGTGCATGTGTGTGTGTGTGTAACTAACACAACTAAACTACAAAAAGGTTAATGACGGAAACATCCTATTAAGTTGGATTACATATTTAAATGTTTTTCTTTTTGTGGTTCGAAACAGTCGGTTTCTCTGAGACTGGAAAAAGTCTCTTAGTCAATGTATATTGAAGAAATAAATGTCTGCGAGGTTTATCCATTTTTTTGTCTTTTAACTCTGTTGGTGAATAAGAAGAGTGTCACACTGAAGCGAGAGCGTGTCAACGCTGCAATGGAACCTGTGAAAAAGAGAAAGAGTGTTTGAAGACGACGTATTTATAGAAAATACGTGTCTTGGAAATGGCTCCAAACACAGGACGAAATTTACGCACGGACGTAGTTTTACGCAGGTCACGTGGTTCTCCTGGCCAATGGTTTCTCAATACTGAATATGTGTGCGTCCGCCATCTTTGTCGTGAGAACAAGTGGCATACCGCCCAAATTAAATTATAGGAGTGTAAGTCCTATACTATTTTTTCATAGGGTTAATAAGTCATCTAAGAGTACACCAAAAACACAAGAGATAGTTGGGCTCAAAATCAAATATATATATGTATATAGATGTGTGTTTATGTGTGTCTACATATACAAGCGTAATCAAACTCTGAATTCAAACCTGTTAAACTCCGCTAAAAAAATTGACCCTGTGTCATATCCTGCCCGAGCGGAGGGGTTGGTAAATATGTATACAAGCATAATCAATTATATGCTTGTAATTTAGGTTAGAACCTTATACTGAAAACAAATGAAACATATTTTTAAATAGTGCATCCAAATTTCAAACACAGTAAATGAGTCTGCCAACTGTAATTGCATTGAATTAAAAAAAAAAGACTGAAGATTTTAAATTCTTTATTTCAGTGACCTTTACTAGATCAATGGAGGTTGTTAATCTTAGCAAGTTATTTACCAAATTCACATTAGTTTTGCTTCAACAAGGAAATAGTACAGTCAAAAATATACTCTATTGAAATTCCCGGAATAGTTTTGGGTAGTATAAAGTCCACTAAAAACAGAAGCTATTATTAACAGCATACAATGATCAAATTAACAGAATGAGTCTGTAAAATAGAAATCTCTCACTCATACACGCACATTATATATATATATATATATATATATATATATATATATATATATATATGAGGATCATTAAATAAGTTTCCAGACTTTTTTCATATGAGCACTTTTATTCATAGTACACACATGAAACTCTAGTCCTCTTTGAAGTAATCTCCTCCGGCAGCAATGCACTTGTTGTACCATTCCAACAACTTCTGGAGGGCTCCATCGAAGTCCTCTTGTGTGAGCATGTCAATGACCTTCATCAGAGCCTCTTTCATTTCCTCAATTGTCTCATAACGACAGCCTCTGAGCTTAGGGAATAACCAAAAGTCACAGGAAGCAACGTCTGGAGTATAGGGACGGTGAGGAACTGTCTTGATGCCCATCTTGGTCAAATAGTCTGTGACAAGGATGGAGTTGTGAACTAGTACATTGTCCTCTTGGAAATGCCACTGACCCAATTTGAAGAGTGCTGGCCCTTTCCGACAGAACCTCTTCCTGAACTCTCATAAAACCTCAACATAGTAACCTAACCCTAACCCTTTGGCCAATAAACTCTGGTATATTGACTTCCTTACTCCTCCCACACCTCTCATCATCCTTTCCAGACTCCTGCCTTCCTTGAATCTCTTATGCCACTCAAAAACTGATGCTCGATTCATGCAAGATGGTCGAAAAGCAGTCTGAAGCATTCCATACGTTTCTGTGGCAGCATCTTTTCCAAGTTTAAAACAGAATTATATTGCATATCGTTCTTCTAAAGTGTCCTCATGTCCAGATAGCATTTTGAAATTCACCAGTTGTGACAATCAGGCTTTAGTAGGGTGTATTCCAATTGCTGCTGTAGCTGTTAATTTGAACCTGAAATCATAAACATTGGTCAGTCATATCATAAGATTTATAGCAATAACATAGTGAATATTCAAGAGTCTAAGACAATTCTAAATTCCTGTATAAAAAAAGTCTGGAAACCTATTGAATGCACCACATATATATTTTGAAATAAGAGAGAAAGAACTACCAGTAAATTTAAAACCACACAGTCCAACAAACAAAAATCCTCCAAGACACACACTCACACACAGAAGAAAAAAAACTGTTCGTGAAACCCAAAACAACTCCAACGCCAGAGCACACACACACAACTGTAAACATATCAAATATCAAAGAGGGCTAACCCACCTGACGAACCAAAGGTCATTCACACTGGAAACAAGAGTGAGTTCAAGTCTCATTGAGTACCCCATTAACAAGGCCTTGTGCCACAAATGCTCTCTGACGAAAGAAACAAGCTAGAAACATACACATATATAACACTTATGTAAGAACAAAAAAATTAATTAAAAAAATACAAATCACTTCGTGAACCTTGTTACTTTGAAATATATTTTTATTCCTTCTTTGGGCCTACAACAACCATCTTTATATATGTATAAATTTTTGTTGTAAGTTCAAAGAGAAAATAAAGATTATTGTAAAATAGGTAGGTCCATGAAGAAATTTATATTTTTTAAATTTATTTATTTTGTTCTTACATATGTGCATGTTTCCAGCTTGTGGCTTTCGTCAGAGAACATATATGGCACATTTCCTTAGAGTCTGTTTACCTTACTCTTCTTTACCCCTCGTTTTAATATTTGATATGTTTTTGTCATTGTGTGCGTGAGGGTGGGAGTGGTTTCAGATTTCACTAAGTTATTTTTCCTCAGTGTGTCTGTGAGTGTGTATCTTGGGGATTTTTTGTGCGTGTATGTGTGGTAGTGTGGTTTGAAATTTACTGGTAACTTTTTTCTAATAGTTTTTGTCGGTATGCATATATACACATATCTATGCATGGATGCATTGGAAGTGGCTGGTGTAAGAATGAAAATAACTATGTCTCTGTTTACACTTTTATCTCACACATCTTTTTCTATCTGTATATCTCATTGACTGTAGTAATTCCTATAATCTATTTCTC
Organism: Sepioteuthis lessoniana; assembly: GCA_963585895.1. NCBI lineage: Eukaryota > Metazoa > Mollusca > Cephalopoda > Myopsida > Loliginidae > Sepioteuthis > Sepioteuthis lessoniana. Next base: position 12,822,294 of record OY757927.1, on the reverse strand, counting down.
TCTTTTCTATGACTGCTATGAAAAAAGTAGGAACAACAAACTTTCATATATTGAAACCAACAGTGTTGTTTTGAATTGTGTTATGTTACAAGTTAACATAATGAAATTAATATTATTAGGTATTATTCATTACCAAACTCTACAATTTCAAAAACAGAAATATGTAGCAGTTCAAAAATAAGTACATCTTTAATATATATCAATCCAATTTTATTTTTGATCGCTTCCTCGGCCTTGGCTGGGCTGTCTGGCATTCGTGCCAAATGGGGTATTGATCAATGGCAGATTCTAGGCTGAAAGGCCCCCAGCTTTGGCTGGGCCACCTTCGGGTGGGTGAGCAATGAAAGAGATGACTTCATACTTCCCAGATTCCTTGAAATAGAGCTTTCACACCAGAAGTTTAGCATCATACCAAATACAACGAACAGTCATACACCTCTACTGACAGATGGTTGGATTCTATGGCATATCAAACATTGTTGGTTATTTAATGCCAAATCCCCTTTATACATGAATATATGATTTCAAAACATATTTGTAGACACACACTGTTGAATGATCAAATAGTTCTATTTCTAACAATATAATTTAGCATAAGTTGACAAAATTAAATGGTTCTAGGGATATCCGTGCTACCAGCGTGATATGATGATGATGATGTATTGCTATCTATCACTAACAATTCAATTAAACAGCAGTTATTTGTTTACACATGGTTAAATGATCAAACAGTTATATGTCAAACAATTCACTTTAGCAGAAGTCTGCCCACAGTTTAAATGAGGAACAGTTGTTTTTGACCTGTAGATAGGACCCTATCAGTTTCTACCACTCTGGGCTAGAGTAGACCTCGGAGTACTCTGCATTCCCCAAAGCTCCAGCATTACTTGAGCATGACCATCAGACTGTGTAATGTCATATCTAGGATACACAGGGTGGGGTCTTAACCCTTTGCAGAGATGCAGTCAGTGTATTCTACAGCCCCTATTGACTGGGCTGTCTGCTTACATTCGTGCTTAGGCACGAATGCATAAACATTGTCATTATGATTATTTTTATACCCACTCAATCAATCTTATTTCCGTTGCCTTCTCTTACAATATAAAGTAAAGTTGGCAACTGTAGTTGAGGGTGACCGGAAGGTTCACTTTTTGATAGCTACTACACCAACATGTAGAGAAGGGCGTTACTCCTTTCCCAGGATTGTTCCACTTTACTCTTAATCCTTACCTTATAATGCTGAGTGTTAAGCAAGTCTTTGGTATGACTCGACCTGGGATTGAACCCAGGTCTCCTATGCCATTGGCAAACTCTCTAACCATTAGGCCAATCTTGAAAGATACTAAGTTATCAAAAGGTACAAGGATATACACTTTTTGATGATTAAAAAAATGATCTGAGGTTGTTGATAGTGGCCAACAAATAGAAGAAAGACATTTTTAATATACTTTTTCTTTAAAAGAAACAATCTTGAAAACTCTATGGGCGACCGATTACAAAACACATGACATTTGAACAAAATATCTTTTTATTTTCTCACAAACTGTTAAAATTAATCTAAGGTTTAATTTGCAGAATTTAATCAAAGCATTCCAGAATTGAAAGGAAATAATTTCTCCATTTATTTTTCAGGATGAGAAATTTTAATAACTGATAAAAGGAATGAAAATTCTAATACAACCATTATGTGAATTTCTAAGGAGCATTTTATGTCGTTTCTAACAGAGTGAATAACATTACAGTTAATAAATATAATATGATATACATGACTGTATATATATATATATATATATATACATGCAATTTTGTATATATGATAAAATATTTTAATGTTTATATATATATATATATATATATATATATGTATATGAAATTCTGTAGGAGTCATAAGGAAATGTTAATGTCATTCTTTCTAAGTCTCTATTTTCTGCATTTTCCCAAAGACAGATACACAGATTTTCTTAATAGAATGTTTGTTTATAACATTAATGCTAATTAACCTATTTTATTATAAGAAAGGTTAAAATAATTAATAGTTATGTTAATGTTTAGAAAGTAAAAAAATTCCTGTTTCTGTTTACCATAAAATGAGCCATACAAATCAACCTTTAAAGCCTAAAACAATCTTGGGGTTGACTTAAAATCCAAACCTTTACTACTGAGTGGTCAACCAGTGGAACAGTATTCCTTATAATTGGTATAAACTACATACCCTAACTCCAGCAGATTGCCACAAACGCTTCCAAATTAAACTCGTCTTTGATGAACATCATCATCATCATCATCATCATGTCGTGCAGGTAGCATGGATATCCCAGACCCTCTCTCGCCACTCCTCCCTATCGTTCATCGCCTCTGGCAGGTCTTCTGGACAACATCCCGTATCCTCACATAGTTGCTGAATGTATGTTCGTGCTGGTCGTCCTGTTTTTGCATGGCCATGTGTGGGGGTTCATAAGAGTACATCACTTATGAGTTCGTACCTGCTTCTCCAGCAGTGTCCTGCATGTGTGGTTCGTCTAACTTGAATAGTTTTCGTGATAGGAGGCAGGTGGTCGTACAGTCGGTGTCTTGTGGGGTTTTGCCGCCAGGACTTGTTCAAGATTGCTCGCAGCATTCTTGTGTAATTGCTGTCTAGCTTCATCTCCAGCCGTTTTGCTAGAGTCCATGTAGTGCATCCATATAGCAGTATCGATGCGACCGCTGCCTGGAAGAAACTGTGTTTCATTTTATCGGTTAGGTCTGATTTCCATATAATCGATAGCCTATTGATAGCTGTCCATGCTTTCGTTAATCTTGTGTCGATGTCCTTTTCGGTTGATGTGACGCTGCTTCCTAGGTAAGTGAATTTATCTACTAGTTTAAGAGGGGTTCCGTCCAGAGTGGAGATGTCACCTATTTGATTATAGTACATATATTCCGTTTGATGAACATATTAGATAATTTAACACCGATTAATATAAAACAATAAAACTCTAATACAAATTATATTTACACCATATCACACGCCATTCCCAACAGCTAGTGCAGAGACTGTAAACTCTAAATGGAACTTCACAATACCCAGGCAGCCAGCCATATATCTATCGTTTGTTATTTTTTAGTGCAATTTCACATTAGTATAACAGACAAAATTCATATGAATATAAACTCTAATATCTAAGATTTGCATGTTTCATAAATGGTTGATGTATTTCTAATTTTAGAGAAAAATTATGTACTCCATACACCACTCAAGTAATGATGGTTAAATACGATATAATGGTAGTTTATTGAATATACTTACGTTGTCTTTATTACTGTACTTACATATAACAACATTTTAAATAAAGATTCCTTATTTTACTGATGATTAAAACCTCAATTCTAAGTTTTGCTACACTTACATGTGCATAAAAAGAAGAAATGATTGACAGACAACTAAACAAAAGCATAAGTATTTTATTCCAACCGAAATTAATACATTAACAGAAAATAAGACAAACAAAAGATTGTCACAATCTGCAACAGTACAGTCTTGCCAAGAAAAATAACACAATTGCTTTGAACCAAGAGTGTACCGGTCAAGTTATTACTGAAGTCCACAAACTGTTTGTCCACTTCCCAAAGAAGTTCACTGACTAATGTTTACTCTCACAGCACGGTGCTTCTAGTTATACAATCTGGAGGTTTGGCATTTTCGTTCACTGGCGATCAGTGTTCAAACGCTTGTGTCTCACTTTATTCTTACATGGCATTAAAGTACCTCACTGAAATTTAAAAAGTATTCACTCACACACATCAAAATCCAATATAAATATATTTTAAAACTATTATTTGACAATAAAAGGATGAATAATCCCATTTTAAAATTCTTGAAAATCTTCCTTGAAATTCTGTTCATCATCTGGGTAAGTTTTGGCTTATCAGTAGCTAACTGTACGTTTGGGGGTTGACCTATACAGCAGGATAGGTCTAACCCAGAATTTTGGGCAAAAGATCTTCAAAGCAATTTCTACACCACAATTTATGGTAAATGATATTTCAAGTACCAAGACATTCAGAAAAGAGGTCATTATAGTATTATTAGAGAAATGTATATATATTTTTGTACATATGTTTTTCCAATATGGAAGAATGGTTGCACAAAAAAGAACATTTGTTTCTTATTATGCAAGTGCTTAATTTTCAATTACTAACTACAGCTGCTGTAAACTAAGTATGACTATATGTTGAGAGGTACACAGATATATGTACATCTGTTGGTATAAACATATACTACATAGACATATACATACCTATATATATATATATATACACTCACACATATATACCGGGTTTGATGGGTAAATTGTCACTGTTTTAAATTATTGATTTCATACATGCACTTTTGTTCAGGTTTCATCTAGCGGGTGACAAACTAGAGTCAGTGGGGCATTGTTTGTGAGAAAAACAACACTATGATGCAATTCATTCCACTAGAAATTTAGTAATAGCATGCTGTACTGCTTAGCATTCATGCTGGAAGCTCTAATACAAAGACTGCAGAGTGTTTGAGGGTCAATCTGTGGACAGTGCAGAGGATTTGAATAGAGTTGAATGATTCTACTAGTGATTATGAAGATACAGCAGCTTGGAAACTTCTCTCTGATCATTCTATTACAAGAAGAACTTCCTAATTTGTCAGTGAGATCCAGGCCAAGATTGATAAAGATCCTAGCTATTCACTCAGGCTCAGTGTCAGAGTTTCTTATCAGGCAGGTAGTGCATGAAGATATTTACTATTGCTCATACAAGATTACAAAGGGCTAATTTTTATTAGAAGTGATGAACAAACTGTAAGAAACAGGATTGAAACTCTCCAGGAGACATCTAAAAGGCATAATCTGAATGAAAAATGTGAAAACATTCTTACTGACCAAGCGCATACCAATGAAACCAAGAACCAAATGTAAATTTTCCTGGGTGTAAACAACAGTTTGGGAAAAATGAGAATACATGAAAAAAGCATCTTTAGATAATAAAAGAAATCTAGCAAATGCCAATATGCAGAAACTTAAGAAATCCCCAATAGAAGTAACTAAAACTTACCAAAATGAACAACCACAATACATTCAAGGACAAATCAATCCAATCAAAAATTTCATAGATGATAAACAATCATGATTAGCATGGCAGGCAATAAATGAAGTGAATAGAAAGAAAAACATCTTGAAAGCAAAACTAAAAGTTGCCAGCCAAGTAGAAAAACTTCATATGTAGAAAGAATATTTCAAAACTCTGCTGGGAAATCCTCCAAAAATCACAGATAAACTTACTAAAAAAATTAATAATTGCCAGCTAGACATCATGTTTGGACAGGTTATGGCAGTATTGAAAAAAAAATAAAGGCAGAAAAGCTGAAGGCTTCAGCAAAATATCTTCAAAAGCATTGAAAGAAATTTGATGACATTCTTTTTTGGTTATGCAATGCTGTGGAAAAACAAAATACAATAGAGAAATAGACACAAGGCTGGATCTTCTCCTTCAATAAAGGCAACCTGGGAATCAGAAAGAACTATAGAGGCATAACTAATACCGCTTGGGTTTATGATGCCTTACTACTCAATTATAAACAAGCTGAAGTTGAGAAAATTCTCAAGAAAAATAAGAACAGCTTTAAGAAAAATCAAGTTTCACAGATTCTGACTAACCATTGATTTATTGAAGGAGTACATGCAAAAACTCTTGAGACAACACTATTGTTGATAGATTTCTCCAAGGCATTTGATTTCATACATATAGGAAAGATGGAGTAAATGCAACTAGTATATGCTTTCCCCCCAAAAAAACTGTTACTTTCATGAGGATGCATTACAAAAATCTGAAAGTAATAATTTGTTCACATGATAGTGACACCAACTTTTTCAACATAGCGATGAATGGCAAGAGAGAGTCGAGGAACTTTGCTATGAGAGTTTCACTTAGTACAAGTTCATGTATTATCTCTGAGACTCCTTGAATTCTTCAAGTTTGTTTTGCAAAATCTGCAGCATAAACTGATTTCAGCTTGCATTTCAATTAATCCAAATCCAATATGTTTGTATATATATATATCCAAATTTGAAAATACTTCCACTGGAAAATTTTTTCTAAGAATGTATGAACGTATATATGTTTTACAACACACACACATATATATACATATATATATATATATACACACACACACACATTCTATATACAGACATTAACCGGCTCACTGGACTAATGGGTAGAGTGTTCGCTAATGGTTCAGGAGACCTGGGTTCAATCCCAGGTCGTGTCATACCAAAGACATTAGAAATGGTACTTGGTAACATTAACATTCAGCATAATAAGATACGGATCAAGGGTAAAGAGAAGCAATCCAGAGAAAGGAGTAATACTCTCCCCTACACTTCGGTGTAGTAGCTATCAAAAAGGGAGCCTTCGGGTCGCCCTCGACTAAGGTCGCCAACTTTACTTAGTTACTTATATATACATATATATACATTTATATACATGTACACTCTGTTACACCGATATATCTACACACAGATATACACACACACACATATATATACATATATATATACATTCATATATACATTGATTTATATATATATATATATATATATATACTGATATATTGATATATATATATATATGCACTTATATAAACACACACATATATATATATATATATATATATATATACACATATACTTTGATGTATGCACTCCCACATACAAATATAATACACCAATGCGGAGACGTATAAAATGGCTGTCACTTCAGATTTGAATATTACCATGTTATTCCCATCTTTACTTATCACCAAGTCTCTAATCATTCTTAAACTTCATTTTTCACATATCACAGATATCATCATATCTTCTTATTGAGTAATACCCTTTTTTTTTTTAAATTTACAGTGAATGTATATATATATATATATATATAATGACATTACTGAAGCTTTTTGTAGTGAAGAGAGTGCATGAAGTCAATCACATTCACTCAACTTGAATAACATCTTGCCCAAAAGAAGATCCTGCCTACATCATTGAATGTTATTGAAGCTGCAGGTTTTATATCTGAGTGTCATTGACAGATGCTTTAACAAAAGGGGGTCCACCACTCCCAGTTTTAATCAGTGTATATCTGCCTCGCAGAATGATTTATCAAGATCTTGGGGTCTATCACTGCTAGTGGTTGAATGGCGAATCCCAACTATGGATGACCTTCTTGCACTTCACAACATGAACATGCCAGATGATTGTTGACCCTACAAGATGTTGTTTATAATAATGTTACACAAAGAAAACCGAATATAGCTACATATTTTTGGGCAATAAAAATCAGCCCCCACAAAAAACAAACAAAATCCTTCTAATAATATGACTCAAACAAATAGATATCTGGCTGAAATAATATGCCAAACTGAATTGATTGAAAAAGAACTGCTTTGACATTTAACAGTGTGAACAAAACTATACTTATACAAAATTGAATTGTTTGAATTTCCCTAATATTGTATTATAATTAGCTGTTAACTAAAAGCAAAAATATATCCTTTAAAAAACTGAGTGTAAAATAGATTTGGGAAATTCAATAATATGACAAAATATTCAAGCTTCATCTAAGTTTTAATAGATGTGTGTATGACTGTGTGTATATATTGTTTGTTTGTTTGAGTTTTATGGCATATCAACTTTTTTAGATTATTTAATGCCAAATCCATTTTTATACAAATAAACAGATCTATTTTGTCAAACACATTTCTATTTCAAGCTATTCAGTTTAGTTGAACAGTTCTAATTCAAATAATTCAGTTCACACACAGTTAAATGTCAAAACAGTTCTATTTCAAACAATTCAGTTTAGCATAAATACAGTTTCAAAGTCAAAACAGTCCTATTTCAATCAATTCAGTTTAGCATAAGTACACTGTTTAGTTCTATTTGACCCATAGAGAAGACCCTATCAAGTGCTAACACTCCGGGCCAGAGTGGACCTTGGAGCGATGGTAATGCAGGGGTCCTCCACATTCCCCAAAGCTCTAGCATTACTGGAACCTCGCTATCAGATTGTTTAATGTCATCCAGAACACACGTGGTGGGATGGTCTCACCTCTCTGCAGAGATGCAGTTGGTGTATTCTACAGCTCCAACAATACTTGGATTGATTGATTGATTGATTTTAACAGCATTGCAACATGTCTAATATTATTCTACGTCTACAGGTTAAGAAATTGTGCTTATTACACATTTATGCAAAGATTTTTTGTGCAGGTGTTTCTTAACAGTCTTTTCCACAGTTATATGATATCAAGTATTTCTATCAAATACAAATAACTTGGACAGAATTGTATTGTTTCTAATAACTAATAATAATCATTAGTAAACAATTATTGCTTCAAGTAACTATTCTTAATACAAATAATTTCGTTATATGATATCAATTATTCCCACAAAATACAAATAATTTTTGAATAGATCTTTTTGACTCATAGTTGGAACTCAGAATCAGATTGAACCTGGGAGTAATGGCAAGGAAGGGGTTCTCCTCATAAATCTTGGCAGAAGCAGCGGATATACCCGCCTTGATAAACATGCTTTCCCAATGAGCCAGGTTGCATCCTATTTGCAGCGCCAGGTTGAATTGTTGTTGAGTTTGGTAGATATAAGTCAGCACTTTTGCATAACAAGTTGAGTTGAATTGAGTGCTCCCAGAATTCTGAGAATGGAGGGAGTTTATGATCATTGGGTCATTCCACTGTGTGCATATGGATAAGTCTGTTCCCCAAACAGTGATTGTTTGCTGGCCGAGGAATGGACATATTGGTGTACCTATATACCTGTTTGTTTTTAGTACTGGAACAAGGTCTGTATTGGGATACAGCTCGTTTTATTTTTGTCAACCAATTGAACGCTAGTTGGGACTGCAGAGCCGGTAAGTATTATTATTATTGTTGCAATTTTGCCCCCTAGAGCAGTGATTTCTACACCCAGATCTCCAGGAGTGGAGCCTGACTATCAGATGCAGTTTAGTGTCATATCAAAGACATACCTTGGGGGAGGGGATCTTACTCTTCTGCAGTGTATACAATCAGTATATTCAAAGCCCTGCAGACTCAGCAGTTCTTTTTTTTATATATCATTTCCTACATGATATGTAGGTATTATTTTACATACATATAATCTTAATCAATTATATTTGCATCCTTACTAAACTGTAATCCCATACTGTGTTTTATCAATATATCTGCATGCATATACTTGAATTATTCATTCGTGTTACTGTTTTAATCTTTTACAATCACTTAATCAGAGATACTTTTTATATTATTCTCTAAACCAATTCCCTCAACACTAAATCATGTTATTGGTTCTCATTAAATCAACTCTTTGCCAACAACCCATAACAATTGACTCCAGTTCTTTTTGTCATTACTCTTAAGATGAGTACTTTTCAAAATGCTTCTCTTTGTTTAACTCCTTCAGCTTGAAGTACTCATCTCAAGACTCTTTGTATCTTCACGATATCAAGGCTACTGAACAGAAGACAAGGACATAAATAGGATCCTTGATAATTCAGGATATAACAATTCAGTCATCATTTTCATTGCTAAATTCTACACATCCTTCCATTTGTAAGCAAGGATAAATAAACAGTTTTGGCTACTTTTATAACGTTTGCTGTTTAAGGGGTGACTTTGGCCGACACTTTATAATCTCTTCACTCTCGTACAATACCGAATACTGAGTATGGAAATGTTAATGCAATACTTAGAATAAGTAAAGTTGGCGACCTTAGTTGGCGAGGGTGAACCAAAGGCTCCCTTTTCAATAGCTACTACACCGAGGTGTAGGGGAGGGTGCTATTCCATTGTTCCACTTTACGTTTAATCCATACCTTATAATGCTGAGTGTTAAGCAAGGCGGCATCAAGTACCATTTTTGAGACTTTGGTATGACTCAACCTGGGATTGAACCCCGGTCTCCGAGACCATTGGCAAACACTCTACCCACTAGGCCAATGGCCTGGTTATATTTAGAATACTAACTCGCATTGCACAATGCTACTCTACCTACTTCGTAATCCTACACTTCACAACACATCAGATCTCTGCCTGATTGATTTATATATTTACAATTTCTAGTCACATGACCCCAGTAGCACAATCCATTTCATCAGTTGCGTTTGTTGGCTGGAGACCCATGTTCAAACACACGAGTCAATATCAGCACATTCTTCAACATAACAGCTACTTTAAACAGTACTTCTGTTAAACTGGGACTCAAAGTTTCTAAAACTGATTACAGAATTCAAGAAGCGAAAGGAAAGGAAACAATATCTGGCCATACTGCTCAGAATGAATTTAAACATTTAAGACTGATGATTTGTCCCATGGAATAACACCGAAAATCAGACAACCATCAGCTGTCAATTATGTACTTGAAAATTAAAGATAGGAGAGAACTTGAAAACTTTCAAAAGAACAATGATAACCAAAAGATGTTTTATGGAGATCATATCATAAACTTTAAAAAACAGACAAGTGATTTTGAATGATTTTTTTCTCTATTTTGCTCACTGCATATCAATTTGTGCTCAAAGGTTACAATTAATAAAAATGACGAAGGTGTACTTGGCCAAACAAGCCAAGTCAACCATAGAATACACTGACTGCATCTCTGCAGAGGGTAAAGCCCCCCCCCCACCTTACAAGTGAACTGTAGTCCAATCGGCTGGAGCTTTAGAATACACCAACTACATCTCTACAGACAAGTAAGACCCCCTCCAATGATATGACACTAAACAATCTGATGGTGAGAATCCAGTAATGCTGGAGCTTTGGGAAATGCAGAGTACCTCTTCATTACCATCACTCCCAGGTCCACTCTGGCTCAGACAGGTAGTTCTGATAGGACCCTATCTCTGGTTAAAATAAACTGACATTTAAACAGTGTGGAAAAAAATGACTTATGCTAAAATATATTTTTTTTATCATTTACCTGTGTGTCCACAAACGACTGATGTTTGATTGAATTGTTAGCGATATATTGCAATACTTGGAATTATTCAATTTTGTTTAATTATGCTTACAAATAATATACGAGGATCATTAAATAAGTTTCCAGACTTTTTTTGTTTGGGCACTTTTATTGATAGTACACACATGAAACTCTAGTCCCTTTTAAAGTAATCTCCTCCGGTTTGTTGTACCATTCCAACAACATCTGGAAGGTCTCATGGAAGTTCTCTTGTGTGAGTGTGTCAATGACCTTCATCACAGCCTCTTTCATCTCCTCAATTCTATCATAACGACAGCCTCTGAGCTTAGAGAATAACCAAAAGTCACAGGGACCAAGGTCCGGACTATAGGGAGGCTGAGGAACTGTCTTGATGCCCATCTTGCTCAAATAGTCTGTGACAAGGATGGAGTTATGGACTGGTGTATTGTCTTGGTGGAAATGCCACTGACCCGATTTGAAGAGTGCTGGCCTCTTCCGACAGAATCTCTTCTTGAATTCCCTAAAAACCTCAACATAGTAATCCTAACTCTAACCCTTTGGCCAATCAACTCTGGTATATTGACTTCCTGACTCCTCGCATACCTCTCATCATCCTTTACAGACTCCCTGCCTTCCTTGAATCTCTTATGCCATTAAAAAACTCATGCTCGATTCATGCAAGATGCTCCAAAAGCAGTCTGAAGCATTCCATACGTTTCTGTGGCCTTTTTTCCAAGTTTAAAACAGAATTTTATGGCATATCATTCTTCTAAAGTGTCAGATTGCATTTTTGAAATTCACCAGCTGTAACTATCAGGCTATAGTAGGGTGTATTCCAATTGCTGCTGTAGCTGTTAATTTGAACCTGAAATCATAAAAATTGGTCAGTCATCTCATATGATGTATAGCAATAACATACTTCATTTTCAAGAGTCTATGACAATTTTAAATGCCTGTAAAAAAAAAGTCTGGGAACTTATTGAAAGCACCTTGTATATCTAATATATAAATATATCAACTGGATTTGCTATTAAATAAATTAAAATGGCTTATATGCCATAAAACTAAGCCAAACCTTAGCTAAACAGTTAACTTCATGAGAAAATGAGTGTAATAAGCCAAATTTAAATCCTGCTAATACTCTTACAAAAGGTGAGATTCATCTCTTCTCCCCTATGCAATAGTTAAGTTGTAAAGCAAATTGGGCTCTTCAACGTTGGTATGGTAACTGGTATAGAAGAAAAACTCTGAATTGAAACCAATGACATTGCAGGTTTTATATGGTAATGAATGTGGTTGATAAATCCTAATCTGATTACTCTCTTCAAAACTGTTCACATCCGGAATGCTGGACACCAAGAGAATCTAAAGGACTCAGAATTTATCTGACATTCCACTGTATCAGAATATGGCACAAGGTTGTCTTATGGTAGAGGCCATGTAAGGAACGAATAAATTTTTTTTAAAAATTTGAAAAATAAACTGAATTAGAAAAGAAAACTATTAAAATATGCAGAAAATCCTAGAGGCCTCTGACAGGAAAAAGGGATGACGCATACGTAAAAAAAAAAGGGACTTCTTGCTCATTCTCTTTTCAGCAATGACCAAGCAGAGTGACAACACCTTGCTAACTGGTGGGATGCTATACATTCATCTTTGGACGATGTGTTTGCTAGTCCTTTCAATAGTAGCAGCCCTCTGGTTAACAGTATGCTGAAATATAAACAGCTATGAAATGGACATACCAAATTACAAACTAAAACACTGGACTTGGACAAAAGTGACTAACACCATGTCAAAGCTTTAAAATACCAAATGCGGACACACATATACCAAGAAATGATTAACATATTTTTAGACACCTTTTCTGGGGGATTCAACCATTTTAATTGTATTCAGGGAAAATTCCCTAATTCTTTTTGGGCTTTTTTGTTCAAGGAGTTATATCAACTAGACATCATGGGGTAAAATGAAATAACCTCAGAATGGAGTCAGATATCAAACAGCAACACAGCTTGCCCTTTGACTTCGGCCTGACCCCACTGCCACACACAAATTGGGATTCATGCACTGCAGGGACAAAAATTCTTGGTCCCATCGGCATTCCCCTATTGGAACACCACAGACACCAAGCAAGGAACTTAGACAAGCAAAGCAGGTAAAGCATGATGGGGAGACCAAGTATTAAATAACCAATATCACAGTATGAATTCGGTGATGCCAGCTGCCAAAACATTCAGCATGAATGCCAGGCAGTTTTGGACTCGGAATCTCCAAAGAACTCATCCCACTTTCTCATAGCATGTCAATTTTATACACTGCACTTTTCGTACATCCAGGCACTTGAAACTCAGTCTGTTAATTTCTGTACTTAAGTTGCCATAGATCCAGGCACCTGAACCAAACTATGTGTCCCACAGCATGTTCAAGTTGTCTTTTTTGTAACTTTAGGGACACATGTTCAATCCAGGCAAGCCAGAAACAACTGGGTCCTCTTGTTTCAAAAACCGACTTTGTGTCACATCCTGCCAATGGCAGAGGGATTGAGTATATACATATATACATATACACTCTAATAAACGTCTATGTATTTCATTGTTTACATATACAAGTGTCATTCAAAAATTTCTAAGCCTCATCCAGAAAGAAAACCCATAAGTGAACATTTTTGTGGTAGCAACACTCTACCACTTCTTATAAAATTAGAAAAACTCATTCAGATTTCTGTAAAGGTGAGGCCCATAGAAAGTTAAGAGGTGTAAAACTGTTATGGTACCCAACCTTTGGTCAGTAATGAACTCTTCCATGACTATTAAGACAGGGCTCTGTACTTATTCCAGGTGAACACTTGGCAGTCGGACTGACTTCTAATGCTTTGTACAGATGTTGTATTATACTTCGTTAATATACTTTGTTCCATGCAAACCTGAGTTGTGTTATTCTTTGGGACCCTTTACTGGTCCACAACAAAAACAAATCTAAAATCTGGGTGAGGCTTTTTAAACAACCCTTGTATATATATGTGTGAGGATGCATGTTTATGTTAGTGCATATATATATATATATATATATGCACACACAGACATATTTAGTGTATGTGCATAATATTCTTATTTAATAAGTAAAAGTAAAGTTGGTGACCTTCGTCGAGGGTGACCTGAAGGCTTCCTTTTCAATAGCTACCACACTGAGGTGTAGGGGAAGGCATTACTCCATTCCCGGGATTGCTCCACTTTACCCTTGATCCTTACCATATAATGCTGAGTGTTAAGCAAGACGGCATCAAGTACCATTTTTTGAGTCTTTGGTATGACTCGACCAAGGATTGAACCCCAGTCTCCCAGACCATTGGCAAACACTCCACTCATTAAGCTAATATTTGTAAACGAAAGTGCTCAATATCGATCATAGAACAAATGTAGATCTAAGTTTGTATTGAAAATATTCAAACTTAGACCTACAAACACACATTTATATATATATATATAGTTAAGTTGGCCGATCATAGTCAAGGAGGATCCAAAGGTTTCCAGCTCAATAGCTACTACACAGAGATGTAGGGGGGATGCTACTCCATTCCCTGGATTACTTCACATACTCTTGATCTGTACCTTATAATGCTGAGTGTTAAGCTCGGAGGTGCCCATAGTGTAATGGTTATCATTGTAGGAAATGGACATGGCAACACGAGTTCAATCCTGGACCAAGCTAATTGCATTTCACTTAGTACTAATACCCTTGGGAAAGGTATGAATCCAATTATTATCCCTCCAGCTATGGGTAAATAGTAGGACAGACTGAGTTCTTCAGCCTTGGTGAACCAACTAGTCTAGGAGAAGGAAAACTCTGAATTCAAGCCTGTTAAACTCTGCTTAAAAACTGACCTTGTGTCATATTCTGCCCAAGTGGGGGGGGGGTAAATATGGTTAAGCTAGGAGGCATCAAGTTCCATTTTTGAGTCTTTAGTATGACTTGACCTGGGATTAAACCCCAGTCTCCCAGACCATTGAAACCACGCTAACCATTATATCAATGGGCCAGTATGATATATATATATATATATTATTATATCATCTTCAGCTTCAGTATCACAACCAAACTAAGAGGTGGGGAGAACTCTGAATTTAAACCGACTGTATTGTGCTTAAAAATGGACTTACTGACCAGAGTGAAGTCATTGGGCAAATATAGACTGGAGTTCTCAAAAAGAAACCTCTGACCTCTCACTTAAAAGAATGAAAAATTTTTTGATACACCTTAAGATAAATATATTACATAGACACTGAATATTAACTTTCTGTCATTTTGAAGGATTTTCTTCTCTTTTGCTCATTTGAAGCTTTCGTAGCTCAGTTGGCTAGGGTTATAGAATACACTGACTGCATCTCAGCAGATAGGTAAGACCCCTCTCCACAACCAGAGTCCTGGATATGACACTAAACAATCTGATGGTGAGGCTCCAGAAATGTAGGAGCTTTAAGGAATGCAGAGTACCCTTTCATAACCATTGCTCCCAAGTCCACTCTGGCACGAAGTGGTAGCACCTCGTAGGGTCCAATTTCTGGGTCAAATACAACTGTTTGACATTTAAACTGAGTGCAAGCAAATGACTTCTGCAAAATTTAAGAGTTTGTAAACAAATGATTGATGTTTAATTGAATTGTTAGTGATATGTAGAAATACTTGGAACCATTTAACTTGGTTGACTTCTGCAAAATTGAATTGCAAAAAATAGAACTGTTTGATCCTTTAAATGTGTGTATCTACAAAATGTGTTTATAGATCATATATCTAATATATATATAAAAACAGGATTTGGCATCAAAATAACCTACAATGGTGCATATAGCATAAAACCCAACCAAACCAAATCATATATATATATATATATATATATAAAGGATTTGGGATTAAATAACCTACAAAGGTTGATATGCCATAAAAACCAACCAAACCAAATCATATATATTTAATATATATATACATAAAAAGGATTTGGCATTAAATGACCTACAATGGTTTATATGCCATAAAACCAAACAAAACTAATCCAAACTTTCAACTGATACAGATGAAAGACATTTAAATCAAAGAATAATCAAGACCAAAATGTTTCTTTGTTTAATTCTTCACATTGTTCATTTCACGATGCTTAACGTTTTCATTTGTGTGTTATGACATTTCTACAATAAAAACAACTATATAATAAAAAAAAAAACTTAATGGTGGCCTTTTCCTTTCCAAATAAAACATGACAGTTGTAGTAGAAGAGAAGATGACTTACCGATGTTGCAAAGGCAGCATGTATCTGCCTGGCACACAAAATGAGTGGTGAGCTCAGAAGAAAAAAGAAATAGGACCACTCCCTAACACCTCAATTTAAGATAAAGCACAGTCTCGAGTGAGGAGAATTGGCGAGAGTAGTGCATGCAAACTTTTTTAAATGAACGTACCGGCCAAGCATAAAAACACCATGTGCAAAGGAATGGCATTACATTTGGGCGGGGGGAGTGAATACTTGAACCAGTTTCACACATAATACTGAACATAGGAAGACTGCTGGGAAAGCGAATATTTGGATCAATTTCACACAACGATCATTACAATTTTTAATTTTGACTTGTATTTTCTTTCATCATTTAAGATTTCTTTGCTTTTATTCCAAATCACTTGGGTCATTATTTCTCCAAGAGTGAGAAACAACACACACAAGAAACCAAGAGGCACTCCGTGAGACTCAAACTCACATCGCCTTTTGAATTAGGGAAGCGTGGTTATTCAAAACGGCAGCTTTATCAACTAAGCTATGAAATCTACTGGAATTGCCGAGGTCTAAATCACACCTTGTTCAGGGGGCAACACCCCACAAAACACCAACTATACGGCCACCTACATCCCATCACGAAAACTATCCAAGTTAGACGAACCAGACATGCAGGACATTGCTGGAGAAGCTGGAACGAGCTCATAAGTGATATACTCCTATGGACCCCCACATATGGCCGAGCAAAAGCAAGACGGCCAGCTCAAACATACATACAGCAGCTATGTGAGGATACGGGATATAGTCCTGAAGACATGCCAGAAGCGATGAACGATTGGGAGAAGTGGCAAGAGAGGGTCAGGGACATCCGTGCTGGTGGTACGACATGATGATGATGATGATGATGAAATCACACCTGTATGTTTTTATCCAATTCCTCAACCACAGGAAGCATGTAACACAAGGTCAATTTTTAAGTAGAGAACAATTGGTTCGAATTCAAAGTTTTCCTTCGAGATTGGTTGACATACCAAAACTAAAGAAAACAGTTTGCTCTACTTTCTTACCCATAATTGGGCAGGGAGAGAACAAATGGATTCATGCCTTCCCCAAGGGCGTTAGCCTGAGTTCAAATGTAAATTTTGTGAAGAAATTTATTCTTGCACATGTTTATATCCTTGCTAAATGTTGTTGGAAAATAAAGGAGGATGAAGAAGTAAGAAGACGAAGATGCCGTTAGGTTTTATATGAAGGTTTTTTAAGTCTCGTAGGAAGGAAAGAAATAAGGAAACGAAATGAAGTAGTTATAGAGTTGAGAAAGCATTTTAGCAGCTAAATGCCTGAGCGAAAAGTGCATCGTTAGGTTAAGGCATTGTTGAATGTATGAGGGAGATATGCTCGCCATAGTGTAGCAAAAGTCGTTTGCTGTTTGAGGACAGAAACGATGTAGTCACCCATGGATTTGTGGTTCTGGTTGTTTCGGGGAGAAGCGTGAATGTCTCCAGAAAATGTTGCCCAGAGATGAAGTAGCTACGCATCAGAGCGAATTTTGCATCGCAGTCGACATAGCCAATACTGGAGACGACCAAGAGTTGTTCCTGTGTGTGGTGTATTGAATTCATCTAATTCATATTCAACTGGGAACCCTTGGTCTAAGAGAATAGACGCAAGGAGTCCATAAATTAGATGGTTTTCCTCGTGGTGGTGTGATGCTGCTGCTGCTGAAGAGTAGACAGTAAGACGTCTGTCTTGAACGAAGAAGTTCTGAGAAATAGAGAGTGTTTGGCGGCTTCCCCAATTTGTTCTGCCCGGAAAGATGGTCCGGGATAAATAGGATAAGTCGTCCTGATTGGGTGAAATTATGCGTCGACCCTAACGGTCGAATTAAATTACACGCCAAACAAAAATACGAAATTCTTTTTGCTACATAAACAACCTTGTCGAGGAGTTGAACTGATTCGATTTCCTATGAACCATTACACTAACCCAGCTTCCAAAATCACACCTATAATTCACCCTCTATTTTTTCTCTCATCTGTTGGCTCCTTATTCAATATTTTAACGTGCAAGCTATATTTCTATGACCAGAAAAGTTATATAACAAAAAGGATATCATTTGTTTCTGAAATGATATTACTATGTATTTCTCGTAGACTTCTTTCCTTGTTTTTTTTTTAAACAAAACTAGACACTGATTACAATGCTGGAAACTTTTGCACATACCAAATAATATTTGAAATTAGCCTTGAGCAAAGATTGTACTTCCAGTCAATGAAGGTAAGGACTGGTGATTGAACGACTTGCAAACATGCCTAATTATCGCAACCAATGTTGGCTTTTTCAATAAGTTTAATTAATTCCTATAATGCCAAGTTTTATTTTTAATTTCCTATTTGTTTCATCGACAGGAAAAACATTCCATCTACATTTCATTGCCGTTGAGATGGTCTTGCAACCAATCATTTTCTCATTTTAGTCCCAATTCTAAATATATATTTGCTTATTCTCTACTCAGAAATATAAATGAGTATCATGAGACAGAGAAAAGAATACAATTCATTCATTCAGTTTGATAAATGTTTATCTTACTGTGAAATGATCGATGGATTTTGGCGCATTTCTTGTTTATATTCATTATTCATTACACAGACTCTGAACAATGTGACCTTCTGTATAGACGCAACTGAACACCCTGTTAACACTGTGTTGATTATGATGAATAGATTTCGAAACTGAATTACTTGACAATTTGTGGATGTAAATTCACCGAGACATTACTCAGGTTTAAGTACACTAAATTTGAGGTTTATAGGACTTTACACTCCTATAATTTAATTTGGGCGGTATGCCACTTGTTCCCACAAAGATGGCGGACGCTCACATATTCAGTCTCGGGAAACCATTCGCCAGGAGAACCACGTGACACGCTTAAAACTACGTCCACGCGTAAATTTTAGTCCTGCGTTCGGAGCCACCTACAAGACGTGTATTTTCTATAAATACGTCGTCTTCAAACACCCTTTCTCTCTTTTACCCAATTTCTTCGCAGCGGCAACTCACTCCCTCCAGTGTGAATCAACAGGAGTGAAAAGCAACAACATGGATGGGCCTCCCAGACATTCATATACATTGACTATGAGACGCTTTCCAGTCTCAGATAAACCGCCCGTTTCTAATCATAAAAAGAAGGACATTTTAAATATGTAATCCTTTTGTAGCTTAGTTGTGTTAGACACACACACACACACACTCACACATATACACACACTATTATTTTGTTAGTAGAATTAGCAATATTTTTTTATGTATCCATGTAAGTTTTATTGTTATAATATATAAATTTGTTTTGTTCGTCGCCTTGTTTTAAATGTTCCTTTTGTCCGCGCCGTTTCATCTGTTTCATATCTTTTACTCATTTGTTGCATATCCTTCACTCATTGGCTTCCTTCATTTACTACTTTATCCATGTACCTATATTATGCTACCTTTTTTCTAAACGCTATATACAAAACTTAAACATAAAATTGTAAGGGGACCATAAATATATCACTCCTACAGGTTCAACATTTAAGTTTGAAAACTCCTAGTCACTGATACGTAGTGAACCAAGCCTATTGGTTGCTATTGGAAAACAGAATCAGATCAAGAGCAAAGAATAGAAGACATTCGTTCAGTTTTAATAAATCATGAATGTTAGTGTCTATTTAGAGAGTGGTATAGGCCAAATACCCATTAGAAATGGACTATTCCAAAGATTTCTTTATCAAATTGACCCAATTTTTAGTAGCAGATCACTCTAAACAACTTGCCTGTATAGAATAACAATAAACATCACTCACCTGTCGAAGCCAAAAGTAACATGGCTGCCTCCTAAAAACTAGCCAATTTTGTTCACTTCTTTTATGGGAGAGTGCTTGTGCAGCATGTGGATTGGTCCATTTTACAAGGATGGAACTGCCCAACACATTTGCATAAGCGGTGTCTATTCACCTACATATTCTTGGCAAATGGGCAGTCCAGGGATTTTGCTTGTTGGGAGCTGACCGATATTCTACAGCCTGGTGAATGTAAATTTAGTTTAGTTCTTTGTTTAATGGCATATCAACCTTTGTCGGAGGTGCCCGTGGTGTAATGGTTATCGTCGTAGGAAATGGACACGGCGATACGAGTTCAAATCCTGGACGAGACTGATTGCATTTCACATAGCACTAATACCCTTGGGAAAGGTATGAATCCAATTATTCTCCCTCCAGTTATGGGTAAATAGTAGGACAGACTGGGTTCTTCAGCCTTGGTGAGGCAACTAGTCTAGGAGAAGGAAAACTCTGAATTCAAACCTGTTAAACTCCGCTTAAAAATTGACCTTGTGTCATATCCTGCCCGAGTGGAGGGGTTGGGTAAATAGGATCAACCTTTGTCGGTTATTTAATGCCAAAGCCATCCTTCGAGAACAGCACCTGAACTATTTAACCTTATGAGTTTGTGCAAGCGATATACTCCCGTGAACCCCTTGAGATGGACGAGCAGCTCTGTGCTTCAGATGGACGAACAGCTCTGTGCTGATACAAGATATAGCATTGAAGAACTCCCAGGAGTGATGGACGATAGAGACGGGTGTTGAGAGAGGGTCAGGGGTAGTGTAGTTTTGAGTTAACAGTTTTGAAAACATTCCAACCAACAACTTCAAAACAAAATGCTACAATTAAAACAGTAAAAGATAAACAGTCAACTCAAAACTACACAACCATTGATGAAGACTCAAAGTATAGTCGAAAGTACTTGGGCAGAAGATATGGGACAATTTCTTTATCACCTAGGTCCCAACACAAGAAAAATAACAAAGAGACTTGAAAAATAAATTTAAAAACAATAAACAGTGTCCCATCATCTTTAACGAAGCTGGCTTGAATATATATGTATGAATATATATACATATATATTGTGGTCTAATGATCACATAGGTGGGAAACTGTTGCATACTGACCTTTGACAGAACCAGATGTTCCAGCTGTGTAAACAATGTGGTTGCAGACAGAACCTGCATCAATAGGCAAAAGCACGTCATGTGGGTGACAACCAGAATATGTGGGCGTTGTGAAATTATATATATACAACCCACAGTAGATACAGGGAGTCTAGCAGGGGTCAGTCTTCAATCTGGAGTCTTGGGTCTAGATACGGTCAGTTATAAAGAGTAGCTGCTGGGCATCACCCAGTGGGGTGCAGCAGCCTGCGACAGTCTGCAGTTTTGAGTCACCAAATGCCCCATTAGCAGAGACCGGTTAAGAACATCTCATCAAAAAAGTGGAAGTGCTAAATGGAGCCAGAATATAAATATGGTATAATGGGGCTAAGAAGAGTTTAAGGGTCAATATATAGGTGTCCAAGTCCTTCAGGTCCTCCACGTGTCTTCATCTTCCTGTCTCTCTCTCTCACACACACTAACAGTAAACTACCAAGACCTTTTCAATATAAATAAAGAGACATATATTTTTATAAAGAAGTGTAATGCCTATTCCTTCATCATTCATCATTATGCCAGTAGGGTATACTACAGAACTAACAGTCACCAAGCACCGCTGATTGTGTCTACATTATCCTAACTTAGATCTACATTTGGTCTCTCCCCAATATTGAGCACACTTTATGAATATAGAAAATTATTGGCTCAGTGGGTAAAGTGTTCGCTAATGGCCCAGGAGACTGAGGTTCAATCCGAGGTCAAGTCATACTAAAGACTCAAAACATGGTACTTGATACCTACTTGCTTCACACTCAGCATTATAAGGTACGGATTAAGGGTAAAGTGAAGCAATCCAGGGAAAGGAGTAGCATCCTCCCCTACATCTTGGTGTAGTAGCTACTGAAAAAGGAGTCTTTTGAATTGCCCTTGACTACAGTTGCCAACCTGACTTACTTATATATATATATATATATATATATGCACTCACACATCATCATCGAGGTATGCTGACAGAATGAATTTTTTTCTACTCTTCTCTGGCCATTCATTACTATTGGCAAGTCTTGTAGACGGCACCCAGTGTCCACACAAAGCTGATGAATGTAAGTTTTTGCTAGTCAGTCAAATTGGTGTGTCCATGTGTAGGAGTCCATAGGAGGACACTGCTTATGAGTTTGTTCTTACTTTTTCTGATTTGAATTCAGTCTTTCTTTGTCTAGACTAGTTTGCCTCACCAAGGCTTAAAGAACCAGTCTGACCTACTATTTACCCTGAGCCAGGTGGAAAAAAGATGGGTTCTTGCCTTTCCTCAGGCCATTAGCATGAAGTGAAATGCAATTGATTTTGTCCAGGATTTATACTTGTAGAGTTTATTTCAAAAGATAACTGCCTTTATGCCACATACTTCATGTGGTGTAATAGTTAGCAACGTAGATTAGCAGACAACTGCAAAGGAGTTAAATTCTCACTGGTGCTCAATACTTCTTACCTTGTGCCACAACTAAGCTTAGTAAATTACAATTTAACACATGAGTTTGAAATTTATGAATAACCCTACATTATTCAAAGGTTAATTTTGTTTTTTAACCAAAAAAAGTCATGTAAAATGTACAGAAAGTCTTAAGTCTATTTTTTATGACAATATATATATATATTTCGTCATCAAAAACAGACTTTTTTTTTTCTTCATACAACGTGCAAAAGCAGACCATGTTGGTAACACCAAGCCTTCATCTTTCCGGGTAGACAAGTTTTATCAATTGATTTAAGCCCCTTCAAGGCTACTTTCTGAACCTCTGGACCCCATGACGATCAGTCAGTGGGATTGAATAAAGACGTTTGAGACTCTTTACTGGCTTCTCCCTGACTGCTGGGATCTTATCACCACCAATTTTGAAATGTAGTCTCTGCTCTTAATTGATCTGGCATATATATATATATATATATATATATATATATATATAATTCTCTTAATATCCTGTCTGCTGGCAAAAGGAGTGGCAGTACCACCTTGAGCGACTGAAACTGTGTTATCACCCCTGGTTGGCAGCTGATGAGGGCAGGGTATCGCACATGCTTTCTCACATTGTATGATGAAAAGAAAAAAAAGTCTATTTTTGATGAAAAAAAAAAAAAAAAAATATATATATATATATATATATATATATATATATATATATACAGTTCTTTTTTAGATGGCAAGCCTCTAAAATTAAGATACTAGTTCACTTATGATAGTAATGATATTTCATCTATTGAAAGTAATGTACTGGTCAAGTGTGGACTGGACATGATAAAATAAAACAGGAATTCTTCCAAAATGTAGCCTTGTGATTACTATGGTACCACTTGGACACTAATGAAATGCTTGGTGATAACGCTAAAGAGAACTATACAAGGATGCTGTATGGTACTTTGAACAAATCCTAGAAGCAGCATCCTACAGAACTGCAACTGTATGGTCACTTACCACTCATCATACAAACAATCCAAGTAAGATGACCAAGATATAATTAGGCAATGTTGTAGAAGTAAGGACAAAACCCATAAACAACATCCTATGATGGACTCCCACACATGGACAAACCAGTGTTGGCCAACTAACAAAGACTTATATTCATCAACTCAGTATGGACACAGGATGCTGTCTTGAGGACTTACCAAGACCCATGTGAAAAGATTACAAGAGAGTCAAAGGACTCCATGATTATAATACTTTTCTAATCAATTTTCCTCGCATTATAGATGGGAAGAATTTCTCTTTATTCATCACAGATATTTATCATGAAATAAAGCGGATATGAATCTACAGTTATCAGGGCCTGTAATAACCAAAACAGTCTTGTTCTGTTTTCTTGTTCTTGAGTGTTATTCAATTATACAGGGTCTTGCAGAAGGATCTCCTGGATTTAGAATTGTCAGCATGCCGATATCATTGTTTTTGTTTTATGGCATATCAACTTTTATAGGTTATTTAATGCCAAATCCGTTTTCATACAAAATATCAAACAATTCAGTTTAGTATAAGTACACAGTTTAATTGACAAAAACATTTCTATTTCAAGCTATTTAGTTAAGTCAAACAGTTCTATTTCAAACAATTCAGTTTAGTATAGTTTTTGTTTACAAACAGTTAAATATTAAAACAATCCTATTTTAAATAATTAAGTTTAGCATAAGTACACAGTTTAGTTCTATTTGACCCATAGATAGGACCCTATCAGATGCTACCCGTCCGGCCTTGAGAGGACCTGGGAGCGATGGCAATAAAGTAGTGCTCTGCATTCTCCATAGGTCCAGCATTACTGAAGCCTCACCATCAGATTTTTTAGTATTATATTCAGGAAACTTGTTGGAGGTGGGGTCTTACCCTCTATAGAGATGCAGTCGGTGTATTCTGCAGCCCCAGCCATCAGGGCAAACTGTTTTAAGTTTCAGATGACATATCAATATGTTATGGGTCACAAACATTTTGTGATAATAACAGAATAATAATCACACAGAGAAAATAGAAGCTAATCACAGACTTAATTGTCAAGCATTTTAATAATCAGCCATGTGTTTGACCTAAAACAATTTCCAGTCTTTTGCTTTCATTTTGTTCAGATTTGGGGTGAGCAACAATCAGAGTTAGGCTCAACAACAAATTATTAATGTCAGCAAGACGAGAGGCAAGTGAACTGGAAAAAAAAAAGTTTCTCATCTTACACACTGAATCAAGACACGACAACATGAATGCAACTTGAAACTGCATGGCTGACATTTGATTTTCTGTACTAATTATGGGAACAGGGGGGTTTGGTAAGTGCTGATTTCACTGTCGCTTCCAAGGGAGATAATAAGCCAAAACAAAACATTGATCCTAAGCTGGCATAGTTCTCATTATTTCTGATGAAATTGTTTATACAGGGATCGTCACTTTAGCCAGGACCAGAGTACAGTAGGTTTCATTTGGTTTATTGGGTTTTATGGCATATCAACCTTTGTAGGTTATTTAACGCCAAATCCATTTTTATGTAAATAATCTATTCTATTGAAAACAATTCAGTTTAGCATGAGTACACAGTTTAATTGTCAAAAACATTTCTATTTCAAACTATTCAAGCAGTTATATGTAACAATTCAGTTAAGTGAAAATACAATTTTAATGCTGAAAAACAGTTCTATTTGAAATAATTCAGTTAAGCATAAGCACATAGTTTAAATGTAAGTATGGTTTAATTGTCAAAAACATTTCTATTTCTATTTCAAGCTATTCAGTTTACTCAAACAATTCAGTTTAGCATAAGTATGCTGTTAATTCTATTTAACCCATAGATAGGGCCTTATCAGGTGCTACCACTCCAGGCCAGAGTGGACCTGGGAGCGATGGCAATGAAAGGGTACTCTGCATTCCCCAAAGATCCAGCATTACTGGAACCTCACCATCAGATTGTTTAGTGTCATATCCAGGACACTCGTTGGGGGGGTACCCCTCTGCAGAGAAGCAGTCAGTGTATTCTACAGCCCCAGTCAACTGGGCAACAGAGTGCATTATCTATGTACTCTACCCAAGACCAAAATATTACTCCACAGCTCTCTGCCTAAGATCAGTGTAGTACACGTGTGGTCTACTCAGTATTTTCAAGGAAGGTTCCTTTTAATATTTTTCATTTTAATCAACCCCAATTATTGACTATTATATTATAGCATTTTCTTTTGTTATTTTTCTTTCTTGTAAAATTTGGTGGCTCATTTAGATACCAAGCAACTTTTAGCACTCTCTGTATATCAAGATACAGTGTGTTTTATACATAAGATTATACAAAACAGACAGATAGATTCATTTTAATGGCATGTCAACCCATCTAGGGTTATATTATGCCTAAAGGTTATGGAATTGCATTCATTGCATGTTTATATTTACATATTTGTGCAGATGTTTCTTAAGAGGTTTTTTGTTTGTACACAGACCTATTGAAGATGAAAATTTCTTAAACAGATCTATTTGACCCTAAGATAGTGGTATATAACATATGACACAGATTTTTGGTTCGTTCCTAGTGACCCTGTGTGCTTTGGTAAGCTGTCAGATTTTGATTAGTAAACAGGAAGATGACGGCGCATCAGGGCACTCAGGTCGAACAGATGTGTAACCAGAAGGGGATCACATGATGAGAACCACATGGTCAGATTTGGACAGAGTGCAGGGAATCGCAGTTGAGCGAGGGACATGCAGCCGATCAGAGGCGTCTCTGACGAGCTTGCAAGGGGGTACAAGCGTTGGCACCCCCTGGCTCCTGGAAGAAGATAGAGGAAGAAGTCCTCTCTCTGAGTATATATATCTCTCCACCCATCTCCCACACACCACAAGAATATCAACCCTTTCGAGAATAAAGCATGAGAGATATATTTCTATAAAGAAGTGTGTTCATTCATTCATTGAAGTTCGTAAATTATTTTATGATTATGGGTATACAATAATAGGATCCTAACAGGTACTTCCACTGCAGGTCAAAGTGGACCTAGAAGTAATGGCAATGATGGGATACTCTACACTCTCCAGAACTGGAACCTCACCATCAGATGCAATTTTGGCTAACCTGATGGTGAGGCTCCACTTCTAGACATGGAGTTTAGTGACCCACCCAGGACTGACGTTTTTAGGGATCTTATTGCTTCGTAGTATATATTCTAAGTTGTCATAAGGATATGAGGCCTGATTGTTTTGTCAAGAAAGATATTTTTCTGCCTTCCCACGAAGTTGAAATAGACACATGGTCCTTTTAATGAGAGGTGAGGATGAAATGAGCTTCCTGTAGTGGTGGGTTTGAAAATTGCTAAGATTCTGTTGGCATTCCACTTGGGGGTGCCTCAGGCATCGGGCAATAAACCAAATCCTAACCCTTTTTAAAAGAGAGAGCAGGTGCTGCCAGAGAGAAGACCCCCAAGAATTCACTCGTTAACTCTTTCTCACCACCTGGCACAGTACAAAAACTCCTGTGCCTAAACTAATGTCTCATGTTAACATAAAGCAATTTGTGGAGGTGCCCGTGGTGTAATGTTTATCATCGCAGGAAATGGACATGGCGACACGAGTTTAAATCCTGGACGAGACTGATTGCATTTCAAATAGCACTAATACTCTTGGGAAAGGTATGAATCCAATTATTCTTCCTCCAGCTATGGGTAAATAGTAGGGCAGACTAGGTTCTTCAGCCTTGGTGAAGCAACTAGTCTAGGAGAAGGAAAACTCTGAATTCAAACCTGCTAAACTCCGCTTAAAAAAATTGACCCAGTGTCATATCCTGTCCAAGCAGAGGGGTTGGGTAAATATGATAAAGCAATTTGTCTGTAATCAGTTAGTTGTGCAGATTGTGTAACTGAGAAATACCATGTTTTATATTCTGGTAAAATGGTCCGGGAAACCTAGGTTCAATCCCAGGTTGTGTCATACCAAAGACTTGAAAAATGGTACTTGATACCACCTTGCTTAACAGTCATCAATATAAGGTATGTATCAAGGATAAAGTGGAGCAATCCAGAGAAAGGAGTAGCACCCTCCCAAACACCTCAGCGTAGTAGCTATTGAAAAGAGAGCCTTCTGGTCACCCTTGACTATGATCGCCAACTTGACTTGTACTTACTTAGATGGATTTTTATACAAATGAAAAAAATGTCTTTCTCTTTATCTCTTCAAGAGTTGCCAGTAAGAATTTGTTTTGCTGTCCCAAATGAGCGGCATCCATTCTTTCTGAATCTTTCCCTACACAAGACATGTTTAATTCCAACATTGTCTTTCCTAGAATATCCTCATGAATGTTTTCCTACCAGCCACAACCTTGGACTTTTAAGTACAGGATTAATACTTCTCTTATCCTGTCTTAGTTGGGATTTATACTTTGTTGTTTGGGTTTTGGTCAGTAGTGTTTTATAATATATAAATCCTTGCAGATTATAGAATGCCAAATTATATATATATATATATATACACACACATACCTAACACCCTGAATGAGCAAGACGTGACTCTAGGTCAATTTCATAAGTGGAGTTTAACAGTTTTAAATTGGGAGTTTTCCTTCTCATGGACTGGTTGCCATGCCAATGATAAAGAGCCCAATCCACTCTACAATTTATCCATAGGTCAAGGGAGAATAATTGAATTCATACCTTTCCCAAAGATGTTAGCAATGTGTAGAACACAAACTGCCTTAGCCAGGATTTGAACTCAGGTCACCATATTCATTTCCTATGATGGCAACCATTGCCCTATGAGTGCCTTTCTCTCTCTACATATGTGTGTGTGGGGGGATTTGAAAGCAAATAGTTTTGGGGTAACTTTATCTTTAAATGAGTTAGAGCGCATTTGTTAAATGGTTTCAAGTATTATTATCTAACACTAATAATTTTATTTGATATTAATCATTTGTTTGTACACAGTTTAAATGGTTTCAAGTATTATTATCTAACACTAATAATTTTATTTGATATTAATCATTTGTTTGTACACAGTTTAAATGGTTTCAAGTATTATTATCTAACACTAATAATTTTATTTGATATTAATCATTTGTTTGTACACAGTTTAAATGGTTTCAAGTATTATTATCTAACACTAATAATTTTATTTGATATTAATCATTTGTTTGTACACAGTTTAAATGGTTTCAAGTATTATTATCTAACACTAATAATTTTATTCGATATTAATCATTTGTTTGTACACAGTTTAAATGGTTTCAAGTATTATTATCTAACACTAATAATTTTATTCGATATTAATCATTTGTTTGCAAACAGTTTAAATGGTTTCAAGTATTATTATCTAACACTAATAATTTTATTTGATATTAATCATTTGTTTGTACACAGTTTAAATGGTTTCAAGTATTATTATCTAACACTAATAATTTTATTCGATATTAATCATTTGTTTGTACACAGTTTAAATGGTTTCAAGTATTATTATCTAACAATAATAATTTTATTTGATGTTAATCATTTGTTTGTACACAGTTTAAATGGTTTCAAGTATCATTATCTAACACTAATAATTTTATTCGATATTAATCATTTGTTTGTACACAGTTTAAATGGTTTCAAGTATTATTATCTAACACTAATAATTTTATTTGATATTAATCATTTGTTTGTACACAGTTTAAATGGTTTCAAGTATTATTATCTAACACTAATAATTTTATTCGATGTTAATCATTTGTTTGTACACAGTTTAAATGGTTTCAAGTATTATTATCTAACAATAATAATTTTATTTGATGTTAATCATTTGTTTGTACACAGTTTAAATGGTTTCAAGTATCATTATCTAACACTAATAATTTTATTCGATATTAATCATTTGTTTGTACACAGTTTAAATGGTTTAAAGTATTATTATCTAACACTAATAATTTTATTTAATATTAATCATTTGTTTGCAAACAGTTTAAATGGTTTCAAGTATTATTATCTAACACTAATAATTTTATTTAATATTAATCATTTGTTTGCAAACAATTTAAATGGTTTCAAGTATTATTATCTAACACTAATAATTTCATTTAATATTAATCATTTGTTTGCAAACAGTTTAAATGGTTTCAAGTATTATTATCTAACACTAATAATTTTATTTAATATTAATCATTTGTTTGCATACAGTTTAAATGGTTTCAAGTATTATTATCTAACACTAATAATTTTATTCGATATTAATCATTTGTTTGTACACAGTTTAAATGGTTTCAAGTATTATTATCTAACACTAATAATTCTATTTAATATTAATCATTTGTTTGCAAACAGTTTAAATGGTTTCAAGTATTATTATCTAACACTAAAAATTTTATTCGATATTAATCATTTGTTTGTACACAGTTTAAATGGTTTCAAGTATTATTATCTAACACTAATAATTTTATTTAATATTAATCATTTGTTTGCAAACAGTTTAAATGGTTTCAAGTATTATTATCTAACACTAATAATTTTATTTAATATTAATCATTTGTTTGCAAACAGTTTAAATGGTTTCAAGTATTATTATCTAACACTAATAATTTTATTCGATATTAATCATTTGTTTGTACACAGTTTAAATGGTTTCAAGTATTATTATCTAACACTAATAATATTATTTAATATTAATCATTTGTTTGCAAACAGTTTAAATGGTTTCAAGTATTATTATCTAACACTAATAATTTTATTTAATATTAATCATTTGTTTGCAAACAATTTAAATGGTTTCAAGTATTATTATCTAACACTAATAATTTTATTTAATATTAATCATTTGTTTGCAAACAGTTTAAATGGTTTCAAGTATTATTATCTAACACTAATAATTTTATTTAATATTAATCATTTGTTTGCATACAGTTTAAATGGTTTCAAGTATTATTATCTAACACTAATAATTTTATTCGATATTAATCATTTGTTTGTACACAGTTTAAATGGTTTCAAGTATTATTATCTAACACTAATAATTTTATTTAATATTAATCATTTGTTTGCAAACAGTTTAAATGGTTTCAAGTATTATTATCTAACACTAATAATTTTATTTAATATTAATCATTTGTTTGCATACAGTTTAAATGGTTTCAAGTATTATTATCTAACACTAATAATTTTATTCGATATTAATCATTTGTTTGCACACAGTTTAAATGGTTTCAAGTATTGCTGAGATAGGAATACTTGAAACTATCTCAGCCACCACCTTCTAGCATCTTTAAGATAAAATAGGATTGGAAACCCTTTTCCCACAAAGGAAATTTGAAGAATAAAGAGGAGGCAATTATATAGGTGCTAGAACTTGAAATGACCAGCTGGTTGATCAGATCGGGCCTCTCCAACCAACTGTCTTATCTAGTAAGGACCAGAGTGGAGTGCTATAACTCACTTGACCACTTCAGTTGCTGGGTCAAGGACTGCTCAGCTATAATGATCCCATCTTCAAACATTACAGGTTACTACTACTGGTTAACAGGTAGCCTCATTAAAGCTAGGGGTCTTACTCCTCTGTAGAGGAGCAGTCAGAATATTCTACAACTCCAGCTTTGTGGTTCCTTTGTAATATTCTTTTGTTACACACCATTTGTCTTTTGTAACTGTTAGTTTATATTGACCGATGATGTTCCTTAGAGTATAAAAATAATTTACTTAAAAGATAACTATCGTATACAGAAAATATAAATTCAAACAAATACAAAAATATTAGTGAGTGTTGCATCAATCTATCTATATATATATAGTATCTTAAGAGCCAGAACTTATCTACCGAGGTTTCACCTAGAATTATCTTGAAGATCTGTTAAGATGAAACCAAGGTAGGTAGTTTCTGGCTCTTTAGGTATTCTGGTTTTGCTTTACTTACTGTATTGAGCACTTTTATTTATCAACTTAAGTAACTGTCAATGTTTTTTTTTTTTTTGGCTAGACATTGCAGTGCTGGTTGATTATTTTCCAGCAGCACTAATGTTTTTAGTCTTTTCTTCTTTTATGAAATTTTTTTTTCCCCAGACATCAGATTGTGTAAAATTCTTTTTATTTACAAATTGTATCATCGGGTTTTTTTCATACCGCCAAAGTAAAAGTATATATATATATATATACAAATTTACCAAACCCCTCCGCTCGGGCAGGATATGACACAAGATCAATTTTTAAGCGGAGTTTAACAGGTTTGAATTCAGAGTTTTCCTTCTCCTAGACTAGTTACCTCTCCAAGGCTGAAGAACCTAGTCTGCCCTACTATTTACCCATAGCTGGAGGGAGACTAATTGGATTCATACCTTTCCCAAGAGTATTAGTGCTATGTGAAATGCAATCAGTCTTGTCTTGGATTTGAACTTGTGTCGTTGTGTCCATTTCCTACAACAATAACCATTACACCATGGGCACCTCCTATAGTATATATGAATATATATACACTTATATAAAACATTATGGAGGCACACTTAACATAATGGTAATTATCAAAGGAAATACAATTGGCACTTCTGAGTTCAAATCCTGGAAAAAACTGTTTTTGTTTCAATTGATCAAATTCTCTTGTAAAAAGCAAGACCCCATCTCTTCTCTTCCCAATTATAAGTAAATAATAGGATAGTTTGGGTTCTTCAGCCTTTGTAAGGCAAAAAATCTAGAAGTAAAATTCTGGATTCAAACCAGCTGTACGCCGTTTAAAAATTGACCATATCTCACATCCTGCCCATGGCAGAGGGGTTGGGTAAATAAATATAAGAAATTAATGAGCGTGAAATCTAATTTTTTCTCTGATTAGGAAATTTTGGGATTTTCTCACAAATGATGAAATTTCTGTGATAATTTGAGTGAAAAAAAAATTCAAAGTGATTAAAAAAAAAAGAATTTGAAAAAAAACTTTGAACTTCCGTTTACTGTAGAAGTCACTACTCTAATGTACAGAATAAACAACACTTATCGGTTCTACAGCCCCAGCTGGCAGACAAAAAGTAAAATGGGCAGTAATCCAATACCAAACATATTAAGCAAGCCAGTGTATACATACACTAATATACCTATTCACTGGACTAGGAACCAATCATCATCCAGAGAATGGACTTTGCCACTTGAGAGCAATGGAACGCCCCAATGTCCATATAATATCACCTCAAGTTGTAGCATTGCTCTTTTACGCAAACTAGTATTTACTCACCGCTAACGAGCATTACGAACAAATTCCAACATGTACTGGACATTGTAAATAATGTTATTATCAGATTCTGTGGTAAGCATTACTTCATCTAAGTTTGGTTTGGTTTCTTTGTTTAATGGCATATTAACCCTCATGGGTTATTGTTACATAGTGACCCTTGATCGAGCCCTCAATCAAAGACGCACATGTGTAAATAAGCAAAAGAAGATCATGTGATCTAATCTGAAGTAAGTGGGTATTATGAGACAATTTATGCAGATGCCTGCGGCAGTTGAGAGAGTTGGAGCCAGTTTGCAGTCAGTGAGAGTGTCCTGCAGGGGCTTGTGGCCCATACCAGGCCTTCGGTTGAGCAACCCTGGCCAAGAAACAGAAGAAGTGCTAAGTGGGTCTTGAAGATAACACAGCGTGCTATGGTCAAGAGAAGAAGTTATGGGTCAATATAGCAATCTGTCTTTTGTAACCCCAGTCCGTCTGTCTCACAAACCATAGAAACTTTTATTCTTTTCGAAAGAATAAAAAGATGATTCATTTTTAAAAAGAAATGTTGTCCTTTCTTCCTTCAAACACTACACAACGTTATTTAAAGCTAAAGTCACTCTTATAGAAGAACAACAGTGATGGTATTTAACCGATTGCTGGGGGGATAAGAGGGTTCGTAACTTTCTCAAGGGCATTAGTCCAAAAGTGAATGTGACATCATGACTTGAGTTCAAACTCGTTCAAGGCTGAGGTCCAGCATTTTAGCTAACATGCCACAGAGGTTCTTTGATTACCTCATCCATGTTAAAAAATTAATTAGTTTTCAATAGAAAATAACTTATGACCCTTTTTAGAAAATGACTTTTCAGACAAAACATTTTATAAACATTTCTATGCAGCTTTAGAAAAGAGCTTAACAGTCATAGAAAATGGACAAAAGGTGATTTGAATTCAAATTCTAAATGAGGCTGTTTGCATTTCACAATATTATATGGAAAGGCATGACTCAAACAATTTTCCCTCCATCTGTGGGTAAATAGTAGGGCAGACTAGCTCTTTAACCTTAGTTTGGCTACTGGTCTAGGAGAAGGAGAATTCTGAATTCAAACCTGTTAAACTCTTGTTATTTGATCATGACGATGTCAATAACAACAGTATATATACATATGCAAAAACACAGGTGAACTCCATTGTTCAGGTACGAACATTTTATTTATTTCTGACTTCTGTTCTTCGACACGAGGAGAGAGACAATTCTTAAAAGTCTTTCGTATCACACTATGCTTACATCACCCCCAACGCTCGAAACATACCGTGATCCAATCTCAACTTCTCACCACCATGGTCGGACCCCAGTTCTCAACACCATGGTCGGAACTCAACTCTATGGCAGAGAACTCCTTTCTCTGCCCTAATGGTAGAAGCTCAATTGTCTGCCCGCATAGTCCACAGTCAACTCCCAACTTACTCTTTTTCAAAGTTTTTAAATTCTCTGGACCATCGCTTCCGGGCATGATGTTATTCACACTCCAGCCTCATTTCCTATCTGGGGTTTATTATGACAATCGTGATTTTCATATCCTTTGCGTGCGAGCATAAAACTGTACCCAATGCTATGCACCTGAACTAAGAGCCAAATAGTTCAAAGCCAAACCAAACTGAATGATAAAATAGAATTAACGAAAATGGTTAATATAAAAAAAATCATTCCTTAATTATATAACACTCTGCTCAAAAACTGACCTTGTGTCCAGCCAGATATAAAAACTTAGAGGCAATTTTTTGGTGAAAATCCTTGCTAAAGAAGTGTCTCCAATGAAATTATTCATAATCTAAAATATCATGTTGTTTCTGATGATCTGGTACTTAAAGGAGGCAGAGTATGGTTTTTAAACCAGCACACCTGATTGTTGGGGATGGATTCAATACTGATATACCTCATACGTACAGGGTTACAAGAAAATGCAGGTGTGGACAAGAGCTATCCTAATGATAAATGGAAAACCATGGCAATGCAAGGTGTCCTTGCTAATTATAAATAAAAATAAAAAGGTGCCACTAATGGTGTAATAGTTATGGATACAGTGAACCAAGTTCAAATCCTGGATGAAGCTGGTTGTATTTCACATAGAACCAATACTCTAGCAAAAGGTATGAATCCAACAATTGATAATAGTTATTTTTCAAATTTTCTGATTATTGAAATCATCCTTTGACTCCCAACATTGACATACTTGATTTACACTTTCTATTTTTATTGATGCATTGAGTCGACACCTCTACCATGAGGTGTCCACAAGGTTTCAATTCAGAGTTCCGCTTACTATTTACCCATAGCTGGAAGTATAATTGGGTTCATGCCTTTCCCAAGGGAATTAGTCTGAAAGCGAATGTAATAGCATGTCTGGAGTTTGATCAAATTTGCCTGCTATATTGCAGTCCAGTATGTTAATGACTATAATCACAAGGTCTCAAAAAAAAAAATTATTGATGTTAGCATAACGGTTTGAAAATAATTCTAAGATAAAAATCTGTAAAGCATAGAAAGTTGAATATTTTTGTTACTAAAATTGAAATAAATACTCTTCTTCATAATACCCTCACAATAGATGAACGATTAACAAGTTTTTCTTACAGACCAACAATACTGTGCTGTTAATTTGATGCTCGTTTGATACCCCAAACTTGTTGCCTAGAGCCAGATGAATTAAACTTTATAAATATTTTTATCTTTCAATATTGACTGATTGATTTCATGGCATGTCAACCCAACAAGGATTATTTTATGCTTAAAGTCTGGTTTGGTTTGGTTTGGTTTGGTTTTCTTGCATATCAAGAATTTGGTTATTTAATGCCGAATCCTGTTTTTACATATATTTTCGTCATATACGTGTGAAAGCATGTGCGATAATCTGTCCTCATCAGCCGCCAACCAGTGTGATAACAGTTTCGGTAGCTCGAGGCGGTACTGCCACTCTTGGTGCTACCAAGCAGCTTTTGTCACCGCACAGGGTATTTAAAAGAAATATATATCTATATATACACTAGATCAACTAAAAGTAGACATTACATTGGACATTCGTTCATCTTCATTTTAGTGCAGTTTGTTTTTACATATATATCAAATATATGATTTGTAAACACATTTTTTAGATAGACATAGTTAAAGGATCAAACAGTTCTATTTCTAATAATTCAATTTAGCATAAGTCAACAAAGTTAAAGGGTTCTAAGTATTGCTATCACTAACAATTCAATTAAACATAAGTTATTTGTTTAAACACAGTTAAATGATCAAACAGTTCTATTTCAAATAATTCAATTTAGCATAAGTCATTTATTTGCTCTCAGTTTAAATGTCGAACCATTCTATTTGACTCATAGATAGAGCCCTATCAGGTGATATCACTCTGAGCCAGAGTGGACTCAGGAGCGATGGCAATAAAGGGATACTCCACATTCTCCAAAGCTCCAGCATTACTAGAGCCTCACTATCAGATTGTTTAATATCATATCTATGACACTTGTTGGGGAGGGGGTCTTACCCCTTTGCAGAAATAAAGTCGGTGTATTCGGCAGCCCCGCCACCAGCTGATTGGGCTGGCTTAAAGTTTAGGGAATCGTGTTCATTGGAAATTCATATTTGTATAGTTACTTCTTAAGATTTTGGAGTTTTTTTTTGTACACAATCCAATCAAATACGAATAATCTTAAACAGATCTATTTGACCAATAGTTTAGCGTCAGATCCACGACACCCACCTTTTTGGGGGGAGGAGGACTCAAGGAGGGGGTCCTAAGTCTAAGCAGGAAATACAGTCAGTGTATTGTAAACTCTGCCAACAGGGCATTTTAGCATTCAGAAAATATTGAACATAAACAAGGTTTGGTAAGTCCTTTAGATGGCACCTAGTGTTTGCATAGAATTGGTGAATACAAGTCTTTCCTGGTCGACAAACAGTGGTGTGTCTATGTGCAGGAGTCTATTGGAAAACTTTACTTCTTCAGCAGCGTTCAATATGTTTTGTTCATCTTACTTGAATAGTTTATGAGATGGGAGGTAAGGGGCCATACAGCTGTTGTTTGGTAGAGTGTTGCTTCCAGGATTTGTTCAAAATAAGATTCAGTAACTGTGTAGTTCCCATCTAGCTTTTTCTGCAAGTGTTTCATAGAAAGTCCAAGTGGTGCAGCCATAGAGTAATACTGACACAACTACAGCCTGGAATAATTGCCATTTTATTCTATCAGAAGTCACATGTTCATATGGTCATTAACCGATCAATAGTAGTCTATGCCTTTCCTATGTATATGTTGGCATCGCTTTCAGTAGATGAGATATTGCAACTGAGGTATATGAATTGATCAAGAGATAGCACCATCTTGATTAAAACACATGAACTGTGCTTTATCTGAGTTCATGTAGAGACCACTGCCTCTTGCTGCCTGCTCCAGAGATTCAGATTGAGCAGGTGCATTTGCAAGAAGCACTTGATAATCTGTGCTGTCTGCATCAGTCATAGTTTCAGCTGGATTCTGTATGCTCCTTGCTTTTTTTTCCAAAAGAACAGTATATTAGAAAACAAGCTTGTTAACCATTACACTATGGCAGGTGTCCAGAGCCAGATGAGCTATGGTAAACAAGTTCCATAAATTTAGCAGTTAAGACAAAGCTGCAGACTTTTTGTAGCTTTTACCTCCATGCTTTTACCAACGAGATCTATATCTTCATAAATGGACACTGACAAATATGCTTTCCTGCACTAGTTTTCCAAGAATATCAACTAAGAAGAAGAAGAAGAAGAAGAAGGAGAAATTTCTTACGGCATTTGTTCAGTTAATACTTTGGGGAAGTCTAATGGGGCATGAGTCCGGTATGTAATAACTAATATCTTTGCACTTAAGTCTGATACAATAAAGTCTTCTGCTTCAGTAAGGCCTACTCAAGCCTTTGATTCATTTACTGCCAACATGGCTACCTTGCTTCCACATTTCATTCTTTCTTGGTTTATTTTTTTGCAATTTTCTTCTCTCTTTCTTTTCTCATATTTCTATCCTTAGTTTTTACTCATTGTTCTTCTCTCTTTCTACTTTTCTTTTCCTACATCTTTTATCTTTGTTTTTTCTTTCTTCTTTTTCTTCCCTTCTTTCTTTCTTTATCTTCTACTTCCCTTTCTTACTTTTCCACTTTGATTTTTCTATTCTTTTTTTTTTCTTTTTTTTTTCTTCATTTCCTTTTTTTTTTTTTCATCCCTTCTTTCTTTTTTTCTTTATTTATTTATATTTTTCTTCTTAACTTAATTTTTTTCTTCACTCCATTTATTTTTCCTTTTCTGCTCCTTTTCTTTATTTTCTCTTTCTGCCTTCATTTTTTTTTCTTTCTTTTTTTCTACATTTATTTTGCCTTTTCTGCTCCTTCTTTTCCTTGCTTTCCTCTTTCGACTTTTATTTCTTCTTTTCTTTTTCTACTCCTCTTTCCTTTCTTGCTCTCTTTCTAATTTTATTCTTTTCCAACTCTTTTGTTCTTCTTTTCTTTCTTCCTTTTATTTCTTTGCAGCTTTCTTTCTTATTTTTCAACTTTTATTTTTCTGTTTCTTTCTTTCTTTCTTTTTTTCTGTTTTCCCCCTTTCTCTTTTAAGCCTTCCTACTTTTCTATTTTCTTTTTTCCTTTCTACTCTCTCTTTTCCCTTATTTATTCTTCTTTCTAATCTCACACTTCCATCTTATTCAACCTTCTATAAGTTTGTATATCTTTAGTTTTTACCTCATTTTATCCTTTGATTTGATTTCTTAATTTAATGGCATACCAACCTTTGTGAGTTATTTAATGCCATGAACAACAGTGATTCTATTTAAGCCATAGCTGAGGAGCATAAGAGAATTCATAACTTTACCAAGGGCATTAGTCCAAAAGTGATTGTAATAGCACAACTGGAGTTTGAACTTTGAGGTTGCAGTCCATTACACCATGGGGACTCCACATGATATTCTTCCTTTTAACACATAATTGATTAAAAACTGACTTTGATAGGTATTAAGTCCAAAGTCCAATCGAATCGTATTTATAGACTTTATCTAATAATTAATTGCAAATAAATAAATGGAAGTTATTTATAATTAGCAAATAATACTTATCTCCCAAGAGAAATTACAATAGTCAGCACAAGTGTAAAGATAAACCCTTCACTATTACTACTAATTGCTCTATTCTCTAAACTAGAGAATTTTAGCGCTCATATTCGAACAAAAATCTTTGCTACATATACCATTTTGCTGTTACATTATATATATATATATATATATATATATAAACTGATTAGCAAAGATATCATTGGTAATGAAAGGAGGGGAACTCAAATAAAATAATAAACAATCATACTTTAAATATTTTTGGGGAACTGCTAGAGACTGGGGTGACTTAGGTTTGGTTTTTTTTTTTACACCCCGTATCTGGCAATCCAAATTATATAATTTATACCACCGTTTTTACCTAATTTCCAGTGTATAAAACTAGAAAAGTGCCGGACGAAAGGGCCTTCGTTTTTTTTTAATTTTATTTGAGTTCCCCTTCTTTCATTACCAATGATATCTTTGCTAATCAGTTTATATAAATTTTCCTGTACCAGAAATTTTTGGACGCTAACTAAACGGCTGAAGAAGAAGCTAGACAGCAATTACACAAGAATGTTACGAGCAATATTGAACAAGTCCTGGCGGCAACACCCCACATGGCACCAACTATACAGCCACCTGCCTCCCATCATGAAAACTATCCAAGTTAGACGAACCAGACATGCAGGACACTGCTGCAGAAGCAAGGATGAGCTCATAAGTGACGTACTCCAATGGAAGCCCTGCATATGGCCAAGCAAAAGCAGGACGACCAGCTCAAACATACATACAGCAGCTATATGAGGATACGGGATGTAGCTCTGAAGACCTGCCAGAGGCGATGAATAATAGGGAGAAGTGGCGAGAGAGGGTCAGGGATATCCATGCTAGCGGCACGACATGACGATGATGATATGTCATATACAGTCAAAGAATTAGATCATTTTGAAAAAGATTAGAAATGAATCAGAAGAAATGCTTCATAATCATCATTTCATTGTTCATCTCCTCTGAGAAATTATTATAATTAAGTGAATGTGAATACAAATTCTCATGCTATTATCATTATATCAAAATTCAAGCAATGAATTGCTTTATTCACTCTATTAGGGCATTTCAGCTCAAGTGATCAAACAAAAATCTGGCAGAATTGTACTATTCATATATATATATATATATATCATCATCATCATCATCATCATGTCGTGCTGGTAGCACAGATATCTCTGACCCTCTCTCGCCACTTTTCCCTATCGTTCATCGCCTCAGGCAGGTCTTCTGGACAACATCCTGCATCCTCACATAATTGCTGAATGTACGTTCGTGCTGGTAGTCCTGCTTTTGCACGGCCATATGTGGGGGTCCACAAGAGTAAGTCACTTATGAGTTCGTCCCTGCTTCTCCAGCAGTGCCCTGCATGTCTGGTTCGTCTAACTTGAATAGTTTTCGTGATAGGAGGTGGTCGTACAGTTGGTGTCTTGTGGGGTGTTCCCATCAGGACTTGTTCAAGATTGCTCGCAGCATTCTTGTGTAATTGCTGTCTAGCTTCTTCTCCAGCCGTTTTGTTAGAGTCATATATATATATATATAAGTAAAAGTAAAGTTGGTAACCATAGTTAAGGGTAACCCGAAGGCTCCCTTTTCGATAGCTACTACACCAAGGTTTAGCGGAGGGCGCAATTCTTTTCCCTGGATTGCTCTACTTTACCGTTGATCCGTACCTTATAATGCTGAGTGTTAAACAAGGAGGCATCAAGTACCATTTTTTGGCAAACACTTTAACCGCTAGGCCAATGTCCGGTCCTATATATATATATATATATATATATATATGTATGTATTTATGTATTGTGTTATTATTATATAAATTGCAAATAAGTAAATAAATAACATGAAGTACTCTATAATCAACATTTAATAGTTATCTTCTTTGGGAAATTATAACAATAAGGGCAAGTGTGAACAAACATATATATATGTAGAAAATAAAAAATAATCAAGATAACATCTTACTACTGTTTCATAGGTCAAGAGAATCGATGACACAATCTTATAACATCAACATAATTATATTATTGCAAAAGATATATATGTGAAAAAAATAAATTAGAATATTGAAAAATTATAAATTTAAAATAGCTGACAATATATCATTCATATAAATTAGGACCAAAATTAGAATATATGGAATAATTTATAGGTAGAATACATGTTAAGTTTGAATATTTCCAGCAGATTTCTGAAAGGTTTGGTTTGGTTTATTGGGTTTTATGGCATATCAACCTTTCTAGGTCATTTAATGCCAGATCCATTTTTATGTAAATAATCTGTTCCATTTTAAACAATACAGTTTAGCATAAATACGCAGTTTAAATGCAAAAATCAGTATAGTGAGAGAAGCACGGTTTAGTTCTATTTAACCCACAGATAGGACCCTTATCAGGTGCTACCACACCGGGCCAGAGTGGACCTGGGAGCGATGGTAATGAAGGGGTACTCTGCATTCCCCAAAGCTCCAGCATTGCTGGAACCTCACCATCAGATTCTTTAGTGTCATATCCAGGACACTTGTTGGGGGGTTCTTACCCCTCTGCAGAAAAGCAGTTGGTGTATTCTACAGCCCCAGCCGACTGGCAGTACTACATACTGTAGAATGACCCTGTCATCGCACATAAATTGTTGAAGCTCTTCCAAATAAGTACTGCCTGATGATCATAAAAATGTCACACTAAGTAACAATATGTGGCTTTAATTTCAGCATTATACTCCATACAAGTGTGTTCATATGTGTGTGTGTGTATTATGCATGTATGGATGTATATAAAAAGACACATACAGTTGGTTCGTTAGTTGTTTTGTTTTATGGAATATCAGCCCTTTTTGGGTCACGTAATGCCAAATCAACTCATTTTCATAAAAACTGCTTTAGTTTGCTTTGGTTTTATGACATATCAACCCCTGTAATGTCAAATCCATTTTTATACATATAAACAGTTCTATTTCAAACTATTCAGTTTTATCAACAAAGTTAAATAGTTCCAAGTATTGCTATGTATCATGAACAATTCAATTAAACCTCAGTCATTTATTTACACAGTTAAATGCCAAAACAGTTCTATTTCAAGCAATTCAGCTTAGCATAAGTATGCATTCTAGTTCTATCTGATTCATAGAAAGGACCCTATCAGGTGCTACTCCTCTGGGCCAGAGTGGACCTGGGAGCAATGGCCATAAAGGGGTACTCCACATTCACTAAAGCTCCAGCATTACTGGAGCCTCATCATCAGATTGTTTAGTGTCATATCCAGGACACTCGTTGAAGCAGTCTTACCCCTCTCCAGAGATGCAGTCAGTGTATTCTACAACCCTGGCCAACTGAGCCAGACACATGCAGCTATATGTGCATATTTGTTTGTGCATTTAGGTTATGCATGCATGTGTGGATGTGTAATTGTATATGCTTAAAAAAATTTTTCAATACAACTCACTTTTAAGTAGATCTCTGAAACTTTATACAAATGAATCAAATGGATTTGTGAAAGTTAATATAGTTGTCAATAAGGATCTAAAAAGAATGTACATTTGGAAAAAAACTGAAGAATTCTTTTGATATTCTTACAGATATGTGCGTTATTGTGCATACACGTGTGTGTGTGAGTGCGTCAACACATACACAACACATGTGCGTCAACACATACACAAACATGTAGATAAAGACAAATAGGAAGAAAGAAAATGACACAGACATATACATAAATAAACGGCAAGGGAAGCATTTTCTAATTTACATACAAAAGCACATTAGTAAATCTGTAGTTTAATGAAGAAAAAAACTAATGTTTATGTTTCCTGTCACTGCACTTAACCCAATACTTTAATAGTAATGATATTATAACATTACAGCAATGATACCAGGAGCCCTGGGTTCAGTCCAAGGTCACCTCATACCAAAGACTTTAAAAATGCTACTTGATACCTACTCGCTTAACACTCAGCAATATAAAGTACATATCAAGGGTAAAGTGGAGCAATCCTGGGAAAGGAGTAGGGCCCTCCCCTACACCTCGGTGTAGTAGCTATTGAAAAGGGAGCCTTCTGGTCGCCCTCGACTATGGTCATCAACTTACTATACATACATAAATATATATATATATATATATATATATACACAAACACACACATACTTCGAGTATTTGCATATAAAAAGGAACACATTCACCACCCTGCTAAATACACGATTTAAGTTCACCTATATGTGTGTGCATGGTTTGGTGTCTTTGTTTCATGGCATATCAAATTTCTTGGGTTATTCAATGCCAAAACCATCCTTGTACAAGAACAATAGTGGTACTATTCAACCTATGGCTGGAAGGATAAGGGGGTTCGTACCTTTTCCCAAGGGTATTAGTCTGAAAATGAACATAATAGTACAACAAGAGTTTGAATTTGCTAACAACGTCACATTTTAGCATGTTACTCACTATGCCAGGACGACCTTTCTGTATGTGTGACTATATCTTCGTAGAAAAAGACAGTGTTAATAAGTAACAATGTTTCATGGAGGGGAACATGCAAACATACACACACACACACACACATATATATATATATATATATATATATATATATATATGGGTATGC
Organism: Sepioteuthis lessoniana; assembly: GCA_963585895.1. NCBI lineage: Eukaryota > Metazoa > Mollusca > Cephalopoda > Myopsida > Loliginidae > Sepioteuthis > Sepioteuthis lessoniana. Next base: position 12,778,670 of record OY757927.1, on the reverse strand, counting down.
GGGATATGACACAAGGTCAATTTTTAAGCGGAGTTTAACAGGTTTGAATTCACAGTTTTCCTTCTTCTAGACTAATTGCCTCACTAAGGCTAATGAATTCAGTCTGTCCTACTATTTACCCATAGCTGGAGGAAGAATAATTGGATTCATACCTTTCCCAAGGGTATTAGTGCTATGTGAAATGCAATCAGTCTTGCCCAGGATTTGAACTCATGTCACCGTGTTCATTTCCTACGACGATAACCATTACACCACGGGCACTTCCAAAATATATATATGGGTATTCATGTAAGAATGAAAATAGAAGAGAGACAGTGAAAAGATAGAAAAAAAAAATATATATATATCAGGGGTGGAGACGGGACTAGTGCTACTCGTGCCCGGCATGACCAATAACTCGGTCAATGTTATTCAAAATGGATTAAAAATCATCCATTAATTTCAAGCAAACATACTTAGTCTGATCTCAATCAAATTACGTATCTATTCAAGTTTCAATAACTAAGTAGCCAAAAGTTCATAAATATATCTGGGAATAATACAACGATGCTGTTTTGAATGGATGGTCTTTGTCCAGCCACTGTCAGATTCATTGAACATTCCATAAAATCGGCTATAAAGTTGAACGCCCGATCTGTGCCAGGCACTAGACCCTTATAATAACAGTAATGTTAGAGAAATACGCTTTTGACTGTAGCCAATAGCAAGAGCAACCCTTACACTGTGCTCAAAAATTTTAGCACGTGTGACTGTTGATAGATATCTTAGGGAGAGAGAGAGAAAGAGATAGAGAGAGAGAGGGGATAGCTGATTATAGCCATCGCCGACGTCATCATCATCGCTATAGTAAATGTTGGTTAAACGGTGTGTTTTAATTCGTTTTTTCACTAACAGATGTCTATTTCTTTAATGAATGTTGCATATATTACATTCTGTAACTAAAATTTGTTTATTTGAATACATTTTCAACAAATAATCTTTATTTTAAGCGAAATTGAAACTACTAGCTGTGTCTGTGTATATTGTCATCAGTTTCTTTATTCTAATAAACATATTTTTCTCATCATAGTAATGAACATCTTCTCTTTTCTTCTATACTTTTGAAAGGAAAAGAAATTATCTACTGTATTAACAAGACTACAAATTATATAGTATCTTGATTGTTTACAAAAAAAAACACCATGCAAGGTAGGTTTGTCAATCTGTGCTATACAATGGAGAATCACGCAATAGCAACTATGATGACTTACTTTGGGTCCACGGACCACGGGTTGGGAACTGAAGTTGACAGAGTGCGGGGGGGGGGGGCACGAGTAGCAAAAATAGGCTAGAGTCACCACTGATATATATATATATATACATATATATGAGTCTAGATAAGACACATATGTACACATAAATGTATTAATACATATGGACAGGCATTTACATTCAAGCATCCTTTTTCTCTTCATATAAGCAGTTTGCATTGTTATATGCTTTCAAATAGATCTATTTGACCCCCCCTAACAGGGTGGACCTGGAAGTAATCACTAAGAACTCCAGAGGCATAACTAACTGCTACAGCTGATAAGGTTTAAAAGGTCTGCTTCTCAATCATATCTGATGTAAAGTTGAAAAAATTTTTAGAAAAGAAACAGAACAAATTTTGGAGAAAATTTATCCAGAACTTCTCAGATTTTGACTAGTCGCTGAATCATTGAAGAATTATGTACAAAAAACCTTAAGGCAACACTCTTGTTTGTAGATTTCTCCAAGGCATTTGATTCCATACGCAGAGAAAAGATGGAGCAAAGAAACTGTTACTGCTATAACAATGCTCTACAAAAATACAAAAACAATGGTTCGCTCACCCAATGGTGAATGATTTCTTTGAGATTGTCGCAAGAGTCTTACAAGGCGATAAATTAGCACCATTTTAATCCATAAACTGCATAGATTAAATACTACAAACATCAGTAAATCTAATGAAAGGAAATGATTTTGCACTGCAAAAGGCAAGAAGCAGATAATATCCCACAAATACAATGACAGATGCAGATTACACAGATAATCTAACATTTTTCATTTTTCAGCACAAGTTGAAAGTCTCTGGCATAGCCTGGAACAGAGACCAAGAGTTGCTGTCTTCTATGTGAATGCAGATAAAACAGAGTTTATGTGCTCTAAACAAGAAGGTGCAATCTCGACATTAAATGACCAGCCTCTGAAATCAGGAGACTATTTCATATATCCTGGTAACAATATCTCATCTACTGAAAGTGATGTCAACACATGCATAAGACAATTTAATGACCATATGGAAATCAAATCTCTCTGATAGAATATGATTTCTTCCAAGCTGTGACTGTGTCAGCACTACTGTATGGCTACACCACCTGGAGTTTAACAAAACACTTGATACATACCTTGTAATGCTGATTGTTAAGCAAGGAGGCATCAAGTACCATTTTTTGAGTCTTTGGTATGATGCGATCTAATGTCTTTGGTATGATGCGATCTAGTGTTGAACCCAGGCCTCCCGGACTATTGGCGAACACTCTACTCCCTAGACCAATGAGCCAGTTATAGTTGGTGATTGTAGTCGAGGGCGACCAGAAGGCTCCCTTTTCAATAGCTACTACACTGAGGTGTAGGGGATGGCGCTACTCCTTTCCCAGGATTGCTCCACTTTACCCTTCATGCGTAACATATTGCTGAGTGTTAAGCAAGGAGGTATCAACTACCATTTTTGAAGTCTTTGGCATGACACAACCTGGGATTGAACACAAGTCTCCCAGTCCATTGGCAAAAACTCTATCCATTAGGCCACAAGAATAGTGCAAGCTGTTTTGAACAAATCCTGGAAGCAGCCACCCACAAAACAAAAGCTGCTTAGCCACTAACCTCACATCTCACAAATCATTAAAGTAAAATGAATAAGACATGCTTGGCACAGTTGGAGAAGCAGTGACAAACCTATAAGCAATATTCTACAGCGGACTCTCACACATGGACACACCAGCATTGTATGACATATTTATCAGCTCTGTGTGGACACTGGATGTCATCCAGAGGACCTGCAAAGAGTGAGGGACAATAGGGATGGAGAGCAAGAGGGACTCAAAGAAATCCATGGTGCAAGCAAGACTTGACGACATATATATATATATATATATATATATATACAAACACACACATCCATAGATATATATACTGATACACACATACACAGATATATTATTATCATTATATACATGCTTATTAAATACACACATATACATTTATGTATATACATACAAACGCACATACATTCACAAATGTACATACATTATATATATATATATATATACAAATACAAATACACTCACAAATGTACACACACACACACACATATATATATATATATATATACATACGCACAGATACACTCACAAATGTACACACATATATATATGCACACATACACTCACAAAAGTACACATATATACATATATATATATATATATATATATATATATATATACACACACACACATATATATACATATAAACATACATATGCATACATACACATATATATACACAAACACACATATATATACATACATATATACACAAACACACACACATACATACATACATATATACACAAACACACAGACATACATACATACACAAACACACACACACATACATACATATATACACAAACACACACACATACATACATACACACACACACACACACACACACACAGATGTACATACACTATAGGCAAAAATTTTAGGAGCCACTCTGTATTTCTTAAAAAAACACTTTAGAATAAGATATATTTTTAAAGAAAAAGATAAAAATATTTATTTATTATTATATTTTCAAATAATCACTAAACTATAAAAAAAAAAAAAACTCATCATACAGCAGCATCTTTATTGTTTTCATCGATAAAACTGCCAATTACTTAATTACTACTTTACAAATTCTTGGCATTCTTTCCAAGAATTTTTGAAGAAAAGTAGATGGTCGATTTTCCCAAGAATTCTTCAAGCACTGAAAAAACTCACTCTCACTCTTTGGATAATGAACTTTGAACTTCCCTATCCAATTCATCTTATACTAATTCAATGGGACAGAGGCCAAAAGATTTAAACAGTCAAGTCATAATTTCTAAAATTTTCATCCTTTTTTTTTTTTTGCCTTGAGGAAATTTTGACATACATTAGAGGAGAGTTTGGGATTGTTGTCATGTTGAAAGGTGAGATTTTTCTCCCCCAATTATGTGTAAAACTGCTGGTATAGCATGTCTTTGCAAAATTGAATGTCACTGTTCTTTTGGAACCACACATTCATCATTCAATCTTTATCCAGGCTTTCTTAGCACAAACACTCTCCTCTTCCAATCAAAAAGTTCAAATTTCAACTCATCTGTCCACAATAATTTTTACTCCTCTTTATAGATTTTTACCTTTCCTGCTTAGTATTTTTCCTTAACACAGGTTTCTTGATATATTCCCCTAAACCCCACTGATCTAAGTCATTTTTACAAACAGAAGTAGCTAAGTTTTAGCTAAAATGAGTGTTCTTTGTAAATTTGTCAGGGCTGAATAAACATTTAACTTGGTTGAAAATTTTGGTAATCTCAAAAATCTACTGAAGGGTTAATCCTATTTACCAACCCCTCCACTCGGGCAGGATATGACACAAGGTCAATTTTTAAGTGGAGTTTAACAGGTTTGAATTCAGAGTTTTCCTTCTCCAAGACTAGTTACCTCACCAAGGCTAAAGAACCTAGTCTGCTCTACTATTTACCCATAGCTGGAGGGAGAATAATACCTTTCCCTAGGGTATTAGTGCTCTGTGAAATGCAATCATTCTCATCCAGGATTTGAACTTGAGTCGCCATGTCCATTTCCTACGATTATAACCATTACACCATGGGCACCTCAACTGAAGGGTTAATGATCAAATTTGCATTAATGAAAATGTATTGTGGATAGATAAGTTCAAATTTGAACTTTTTAGGTGGTAAGAGGAGAGTGTATGTGAAAAGAAAACCTGGAGAAAGAATGAAATATAAATGCAAATACATTATAGGTTTGGTTTCTTTGTTTAATGGCATATCAACTCTTTGTAGGTTATTTAATGCTAAAGCCATTCTCCTAGAAGAACAGTAGTAGTACTATTTAACCCATAGCTGGGAGAATAAGGGGTTCATACCTTTCCCAAGGGTATTTGTCCGAAAGTGAACATAATAGTGCGACTGGAGTACAAACTCACATACTACGATTCCGCAGTCCATCGCTTTAACCATTACACCACAAGGACACCCCCGCAAATACACTATAGTTAGTGAAATCTTATTTAAGACTTCAAAAGAATGAATAAAATACCTAATTTTAAAAGGTTTTTTTAAGAACTGCAGATTGGTCCCAAAGTTTTTGCTGGCTATGTACATGTGCATGGGTAGAGTGTTTGCCAATGGCCCGGGAGACCAGGGTTCAATTCTAGGTTGAGTCATACCAAAGACTTACAAAATGGTATTTGATATCTCCTTGCTTAACACTCAGCATGATAAAGTACATATCAAGGGTAAAGTGGAGAAATTCAGGGAAAGGAGTAGCGCAGTAGCTACTGAAAAGGGAGCCGTCAGGTGGCTCTCGCCTACGGTCGCCAACTTTACTTACTTATATATATATATATATATACATATGTATGTAGGATTAAATAATAAATACACATTTTGTCTATATAATTTTATTAAGATCCTTTCAAGTTTCCTGACAAGTGTTTTGGTTTTAGGTTGGAATTGGTAGATGAATTTACCAAAATTTTCCAAAGTGCTTTAGGATGTTTATTTTTCAGTCTCAGGTAGAGTCATACAAAAGACTCAAAAAAATGGTACTTGATGCTGCCTTGCTTAACACTCAGCATTATAAAATAAGGATCAAGGGTAAAGTGGAGCAATCCAGGGAATGGAGTAGCATCCTCACCTACACCTCAGTGTGGGAGCTATTGAAAAGTGAGCCTTCAGGTCACCCTTGACTCAGATCGCCAACTTTACTTTACTTACAAGACTACACCGATACTTTTGTAGAGGAATTTACCAAAATATGTCCTGAGCTATGGATTTCAACCTGAAACCAAGACACTTGTCAGGAAACTTAAAAGGATCTTAATAGAATTATATAGGCAAAAAATGTCTTTATTATTTTACCAAACATGCTTAAAGGAAAGACTGCTGCCCAACTAGACATATTTTAAAATACATGATCCTGCAGCTCATCACGATACGGACACCCAAAAGTATCAGTGAAATCTTGTAAAAAGATAAATTAACAACAATAAAGAAAAAATAAGCACTCTAAAGTGCTTATTTTGGTAAATTCACCTACCAATTCCAACCTAAAACTAAGGAAACTTGAAAGGATCTTGATAAAATTATATAGATAAAATGTGTCTTTATTATTTAATCAAACATGCTTAAATGAAAAATGGCTGCCTAACTACACACACACACACACACATATATATATATATATATATATATATATATATATTTAATAATACCTCAAAGGGCCAGAAACTACCTACCTAGGTTTCACTTAACAGATCATTAGGATAATTCTGACTTATCCTGAAGATCCGTTAGGTGAAACCAAGGTAGGTAGTTTCTGGCTCTGTAGGTATTCTAATTTGGCTCTACTTAGCGTATTGAGCACTTTTATTTATCAGCTTAGGTAACTGTCAGTGTTTTTCTTTTGGCTAGACATTGCTGTTCTGGTTGATTATTTTCAAGCAGCACAAATGTTTTTAGTCTTTTCTTCTTTTATGAAATTTTTTTCGCCAGATATTAGTTTGTGTAAAATCTTTTTGTTTACCAATTGTATCATCTGGGTTTTAATAGAATTTAGAGGAATAGGTATAAAAACAAAAATGAAATACATATATATATATTGTCATGCACAGACAGAGTGTTTTGTTCTATCCGAACCCTTCAGTGTGGCTAGACACATAGGACACTTGAAGGCGGGATTGAAACCCATCCAACTTTACGTTAGACTAAGTCTCAGACCACTCAGCCAACAAGAGTACCACGTTGGTTAAGGGAATTTTTAAGGTATTTATGTAGCAACAGCAGCAGCATCCGTTTGTTAACATTTTTATACCCTATCATATAATGATTGCTTCATCTTCTAAGATGATTGTTGTCCCTTGATTCTCCAGAATCATTTAGATTGATGTCTTTACTTTGACACTAAGATGACAAAATCAAATGATAAAAGAGAAAGAAAGAAATATCAGTACATCAAGAGATTAAAGTGACAACCACTTGTATAACATGAATACCACTCTCAAAGTGATTATCATTTAACTCCAATGACAAGTGAAGGCAGAATAAAAAGTAATCACAAACACCATAGGATACAATGAGTTTTCCTTCTCACAATAGTACTCCACTAATTTGAATAGCTGTGCTCTCCCACAGACATTGTCATGTTCTTTGGCAAGATTACAATCCTCTTTTGCCATATTATCATTCTACTGATACACACCGTCAAAGTTAATGAGATCCATAGAATAGGAGGATTCGTTATTAGGGTTTACTCTTATGGATCAACTGCTTTGAATTTAGAGTATTTCCTTCTCCTAGATTGGTTGCCCTACCAAAGATAAGTAGCTCAGTCTACCCTATATATATGTGTGTATATGTATATACAAACATATATATATATATATATATATACACACACACACACACATATTTATATATCTCATATCATCAATAGAGCAATTCATTTCGTTAAAGAAGGAAATATTTCGAAACTTTTGCTGCTGTACAAACAGCTGTCATTATATGATACTTATATATTTATATATACACATGTGTGTATATATATGTATATATATATATATATATATGTACGAGAGTCATTCAAAAAGTTTTAAGCCTCATCCAGATTTTAGATTTGTGGTACACCTCTCACTTTGTATGGGCTACAACTGCACAGAAATTTAGACAGAAATCGGAATTAATTTTTCTCATTTTATAAGGAATGATTATACGTTGCCACAACAAAAATATTCAACTATGGCTCTTCTTTCTGGATGTGGTGTAGATATCTTTGGACAACTCTTATGTACAAGGTGCATTCAATAAGTTTCCAGACTTCTTTTGTACAGGCATTTAAAATTGTCTTAGACTCTTGAGAATTCACTATGTTATTGCTATACATCTTATGAGATGACTGACCAATTTTATGATTTCAGCTTCAAATGAACAGCTAGAGCCGCAATTGGAATACACCCTACTAAAGCTTGATTGTCACAGCTGATGAATTTCAAAAATGCAATCTCGATGTGAGGACTCTTTAGAAGAACGATATACAATAAAATTCTGTTTTAAACTTGGAAAAAATGCCACAGAAATGTATGGAATGCTTCAGACTGCTTTTAGACCATCTTGCATGAATCGAGCATCAGTTTTTGAGTGGCATAAGTGATTCAAGGAAGGCAGGGAATCTGTGAGGGATGATGAGAGGTGTGGCAGGAGTAAGGAAGTCAATACATCAGAATTGATTGGCCAAAGGGTTAAGGTTAGGGTTACTATGTTGCGGTTTTAAGGGAGTTCAGGAAGAGATTCCGTCGGAAAAGGCCAGCACTCTTCAAATCAGGTAAGTGGCATTTCCATGAGGACAATGTACCAGTCCACAACTCCATCCTTGTCACAGACTATTTGACCAAGATGGGCATCAAGACTGTTCCTCAGCCTCCCTATAGTCCAGACCTTGGTCCCTGTGACTTTTGGTTATTCCCTAAGCTCAGAGGCTGTCGTTATGAGACAATTGAGGAGATGAAAGAGGCTGCGATGAAGGTCATTGATATGCTCACACAAGAGGACTTCGATGGGGCCTTGCAGAAGTTGTTGGAACGGTACAACAAGTGCATTGCAGCTGGAGGAGATTACTTTGAAGGAGACTAGAGTTTCATGTGTGTACTATCAATAAAAGTGCCCATATGAAAAAAGTCTGGAAACTTATTTAATGATCCTCGTATATAGATACATACACATGTATATAAATATATATATATATATATATATACACACACAAATAAGCACACATGGTTGAACATACATTACATGCAATAATCAGCACAGTAAACTTATATTTAGTAATTAATATTTAGAACTAATTAGGAATTTCTAATTATAGTAGATATTTTTTCAATATTTCTCAAACTGGAAATTTACTGTCAAGACAGATTTCAAAAACTATGTCTATGAACTAATTGGATGTTTTTGCTAATAGAGTAATATATTTTGAACAATTTCTGAAAGCACCCCCCCCACAAAACAACAGCTGTACAGCCACTTACCTCCCATCTCAAAAACCATTACAAAAAATGTGGGACACACCACTAAAGAAGCAAGGACAAACTAATTTGTAATGTCTGCTACACATGAATGCACCAGTGTTGGCCGACCAGCAAAAACCTTTTTATGTCAGCTCTGTGCGAACACTGGTTATAGTTTGGAAGACCAGCCAGGAGCAATGGATGATAGGGATTGATGGAGAGAGAGAGTCAGGGAAATCTGTGTTGTTACTATGACTTGATAATGATGATATTTGGAACAAATTGTCTTATCAGAACAAAAATAGCAATGGCAAAATCATAAACTTTATCACAAATGCCATGGAAAAATGGAGGGTAGAATTGATAACAAGAGGTCAAATTCTGGTAGAGGTAAAAATCCAAAGAGGTATGTTCCAAGGAGACTCACTGTTGCTATTTATAACAGCAATGATGCCACTCAACCATGTACTGAGGAAATGTACTACAAATTTTCAAAATCACTAGAAAAGATTAATCACTTTATGTACATGGATGGCATAAAGGTATTTACAAAAAAATGTAATAGAACTAGACTCTGATACAAACAATAAGAATATATAGCCAGGCAAGAGAAATAGAATTTAGCACTGAAAAATGCACCATGTTCATAATGAAAAGTGGGAAAAGTGAATGCATAGAAAGAATAAGTTGGCGACCTTAGTCGAGGGTGACCTGAAGGTTCCCTTTTCAATAGCTACTACACCTCGGTGTAAGGGAGGGCACTACTCCATTGCCTGGACTGCTCTACTTTACCCTTGATACATACCTTATAATGCTGAGTGTTAAGCAAGGCAGCATCAAGTACCATTTTTTGAGTCTTTGGTATGACTCGACGTGGGATTGAACCCCAATCTCCCAGACTATTGGTGAACATTCTATTCATTAGACCAATGGCCTGGTATAGAAGGAATAGAATGACCAAAACAAGAATGCTTTGAAGAGAAGAATATTCTGGGAATATTGAAAGTGGTCACAATCAAACAAGCAGAGATGAAGGAACAAATAAGAAAAGAGTACCTCAGAAAAATGAGAAAGCTTCTTGGAAACAAGCACTGCAGCAGAAATCACATCAAAGGGGTAAAAACCTGGGTAGTACCCCTTGTAAGATACTAAGGACCATTCTTAAAATAGGCAAAGGAAGAAATCAAATTGATTAAAAGAGGAGAAAATTGATGATGAGGATGCACAAGGTATTACACCCAAGAGATGATATAGACAGACTGTATGTAAAAAGAAGAAGGAGGAAGAGAACTCGCCAGCATCGAGGACTGCATAGATGCATCAATACAAGAACTCAAGAAGAGGAGTAAATTTTGGTTTAGTTTGGTTTTATGGCATATCAACCATTGTAGGTTATTCAATGCCAAATCCCCTTTATGCATATATATTAAATATATATGATTTGGTTTGGTTGGGTTTTATGGCATATCGACTATTGTAGGTTATTTAATGCAAAATCCTCTTTATATATATATATTAAATATATATGATTTGGTTTGGTTTGGTTTTATGGCATATCAATGATTGTAGGTTATTTAATGCAAAATCCTCTTCATATATATATATATTAAATATATATGATTTGGTTTGGATGGGTTTTATGGTATATCAACCATTGTAGGTTATCTAATGCCAAATCCTCTTTGGGTTTTATGGCATATCAACCATTGTAGGTTATTTAATATCAAATCCTTTTTATATATATATATTTAATATATGATTTCAAAACACATTTTGTAGATATCATTTTTAAACGAACCTGTGTTCATTTTATTGCACACAGTTCAATCATTTCACTTATTTCTATCAAATACAAATAATTCCAATAACTATTAATCATCTGTTTGTACACAGTTTAATGTTTTTAAGTATTGCTATGTATCACTAACATTTCAAGTAAACATCAGTCATTTATTTTCATACAGTTAAATCATCAAATAGCTCTATTTCAAACAATTCACTTTAGTTTGAGTTTTTTTTTTTACACACAGATAAATGATCAAACAGTTTTATCTTAAGCAATTCAGTTTAGCATAAATACACAGTTTAAATGTCAAACAGTTCTTTTTGACAAATACATAGGACCTTATCAAGTGCTACTATTCTGAGCCAGAGTGGACCAAGGAGCAATGGCAATGAAAGTGTACTCTGCATTCCCCAAATCTCCAGCATTACTGGAGCCTCACCAACAGATTGTTTAGAGTCATAAACAGAACACTCGTGAGGGTGGGGGTGTCTTACTCTTCAGCTGAGATTCAATTGGAATAATCTGGGCCATAAGAAGGGTAAAGGAAGATTAATTACAGCAGTCACTTGTTGTAGTGGCCATACAAGTACAAACAGAATAACATCAAAAACCAGGAAGCAGAAATGGGAAGAAAAACAACTGTAAGGATACTTCAAGTGACAAACCGGTGAGGTTGCACATGGAGATGTGGAGATGTCTATGAGAGGGAAATCTCACAAAAGAAATTGAAGCTCACAAAACCAGAACTTGTGCTAATCAACCCAAAAAAAAAAGAACTTGTCATCAAGTGGATTTTGCTATTCCTGCTGACCACTGAGTGAAAATACAAGAAAGTGAAACAAACAAATACTTCAGCCCAATTGGTTACAACTGTAGAATATTGTTATACTCATCGTCAACTATGTCAGAGGCCAGTTGTTCCCTGTGTATTGCACTAAAATGCATCCAATGATGACACCCCAGTTAAATTACCATTACTTCCAGCTCCACTTTGACCCAGAGCAGGAGTACCTGTTAGGATTCTATTTACCAGTTAATTAGATTTGTTTAAAAATTACTTCATTATTTGGTTGGTGTTTAATAGCATATTAATACTTGTAGGTTATTGAATGACAAATCCTGTTTTTATATATATATATATATGCCAGAGGAACATGTGGGTGATAACAATACAAATAGTAGTTGGTGCACGTGGAACAGTCTCCAAAGGATGGGAAAGCAGATTGGAACAGTTGGAAAGCAGATGAAGAATAAAGACTATACAGACTACAGCATTGATGAGATTAATAAAAATACTGAGAAGAGTCCTGGAGGTCTGAAGAGACTTGCTGTCACTCAGACACGAGTAAAAGCCCATTAGCTAACACTGGTCTGAAAAAATCTCAAGGAGTGATATGATGATAATAATAATAATAATAATAATAATAATTTAAGCTTAAAAGAGGATATTAAGCAATAATTACATTTTTTAGCAAATGTATGGAACTTTATCTTCTTTGTGAAGACTAACATCTTTTTCCAACCAAACTTAATTTCAGTATCTAATCCAAATAACTCATTGGATATTTCATCTTTCAGCAAAAAGCAATTTCCATGAGAAAAAATGAATGAAACTAATAATTACACAAAATCAAAAACTGCTCAGAAATGATTATTGAAGAAATGTGATCTGCTTGCATTTTTCTGTGAATCATCTTATAAAAAAATTCAATTTATCTTAGAATAGCTTTTCTCAAATCTTTAAGAAAAAAAAATGGTAGCCATACTTACAAAGTAGATAATGCATGGATTGAAAGAATTTCGGTGCTTTTCCAGAAGAGCCCACCCATGAAAACGCCCATTAATTCTATGGTAATGTACAAAACATTATATATATATATATCACTGAACAGCTACAGTTAAGTCCGAAAATTACAAATAAACCATCAGTCAGGAGAGGGAAAGACTTAAAAGATATGGTTGATGACCAAATTATAGGACAGTGAAGCACATGATTTTGATTTTAACTGGTTAGAAAATTTTAGAGTACTTCAAGATAATTTTGTTTTTGTATATTACCACTGAATAAATAAAAAATTTCATGGGTGGGCTATTCTGGACAAGCACCAGAATTTTATGCCTATGCAAAAATGCACACACAAGCAAAATTAAAGTAATCATTACTGTCATAAGAAATGGAATTGGCAACAGAAGATCGAATCCTGGATAAGGCTGTTTGTATTTCACTTCATGCTGATGCCCTTGGGAAAGTCATGAACCTGTTTTCTCCCCAGCTACAGGTAAATAGTAGGACAGACTGGATTATTTAGCCTTGGTAAGGCAACCAGTCAAGGAGAAAGAAAACTCTGAACATAAAGCAGCATCCTATGGAGGGGGTTTAAGTAAGCAGATATATGCATACATACTTACACATATACACACAGTTTACAAGATTGTATTACGGTTATCAGCAAAGAGAAACCAGGTTCGAATTTCAGCTGAGGTTACTTGTATTCACTGGTATCATTGTTATTGAACAAGGTATGAACCCACTTACACAGTCACTCTCTCCCATTACTAGATGTCATACCTCTGCTAGGCCATTATGACTGATAAGGATGAGAGTCAGAGACTAACCCTTCGGCAATATCGTCTGCCCAAATGATTACAACAGCAAAATATTGTTATACCCATTATCAACTATATCAGAGGCCAGTAGTGTCCTAGGTATTACACTAAAATGCATACAGTGATGACACCCCAGTTTATTGCCATTACTTCCAGGTCCACTTTGATCCATAGCAGGAGTACCAGTTAGGGTTCTATTTACCAATTAATTAGATTTGTTTAAAATTACGTCATTATTTGGTTGGTGTTTAATAGCATATCAATACTTGTAGGTTATTGAATGACAAATCCTGTTTATATATATATATATATATAATTTGAAAGCAAATAAGTAACTTTAATGCAGTTTCTTCCAGGCAGCGGTCACATCGATACTGCTATATGGCTGCACTATATGGACGCTAACAAAACGGCTGGAGAAGAAGCTAGACGGCAATTACACAAGAATGCTACATGCAATCTTAAACAAGTCCTGGCGGCAACACCCCACAAGACACCAACTGTACGGCCACCTGCCCCCTATTACGAAAACTATTCAAGTTAGACGAACCAGACATGCAGGACACTGCTGGAGAAGCAGGGTCGAACTCATAAGAGATGTACTCTTATGGACCCCCACACATGGCCGTGCAAAAGCAGGACGACCAGCACGAACATACATTCAGCAACTATGTGAGGATACAGGATGCTGTCCTGAAGACCTACCTAGGGCGATGAACGATAGGGAGGAGTGGTGAGAGAGGGTCAGGGATATCCATGCTACCAGCGCGATATGATGATGATGAGTTAGAGCTTATTGTTTGCACACAGTTAAATCATTCCAAGTATTCCTATCTAATATTAACAATTCAATTTAATATCAACCTTTTGTTTATATACAGTTAAATGATTTCAAAGACTGATATTCAATATTTGTATTTCTATTTCTCAATTACTGGTTGGGTTTTATGGCATATCAACCATTGTAGGTTATTTAATGCCAAATTATTTGTATACATATATGTAATATAATGGCTGAGGGATTTTGTTTTATATATCTTGCCTTTGGGTTTAGTTAGGCTGAGAACCTTTCGGCTCAGTGCATGGGTTAGTTAGGTGCAAACATGAGCGCAGGTGTTCACACACATGCGGAGCGGACGTGTCATTCAGAGATGTCACAATAAAAATAGCAGATAGAGGATGTGACCAGGGATGTGAGTGACATCACGCACTGAAAGCGTGGGCTGAGATTTGAGAAAAGTCTGTTAGCTGAGTTCTCTGCCTCTGAAGAAGAAGGTTGACTTTCGCTTGCTCGCCGAGGCCCAACGGCAGGTGCGCACATGGTTTGGGGCAGATGGAAAAGTCAGGTGTATCTCTCTCCTTATGTCGAAAAACCTTTAAATTCAAAGGTAATAAAAAATTTCGTACCTGAACTTAGAAGTCATAAAGTTTTTCGTGTTTTGGGATTCCTGTGTTATCTATATATGTACGTTATGAACATTATGAACTTTTTTCGTACCGGTATGAATATGTCCATTTCACGTATTCATGTATGGCTATGTTACATATATATTAAATATGATTTCTAAACACATTGTGTAGATAACATTTTTAAATGAACCTAAGCTCATTTTTTTTGCACACAGTTAAACATAAAAACAGTTCTATTTCAAACAATTAAATTTAGCATAAGTACAGTTTCTTTTTTACACACAGTCATTTGTTTGAATACAGTTTTTTTGTTTACCCATAGTTAAATGTAAAAACAGTTCTCTTTGTAACAATTCAATTTAGCATGTCAACAAACCAAACGGTTTCAAGTATTGCTAACAATTCAATTAAACATCAGTCATTTGTTTACACACAGTTAAATGTAAAAACAGTTCAATTTCAAACAACTCAATTTACCATAAGCACACCATTTAAATGTCAAACAGTTCTATTTGACTCATATATAGAACACTATCAAGTATTACCACTCTGGGTCAGAGTGGACCTGGGAGCAATAGCAATGAAGGGGTACTCCATATTTCCAGCAATAATGAAGTCATACCATAAGATTGTTTTGCGTCATATCAGGACACTCGTTGGAGGAGTCTTACCCCTCTGCAGAGATGCAGTCAGTGTATTCTGCAACTCAAGCAGACTAGGCAACTCACAAATATTCCTATGTAATATAAATAATCTGCACACATCTGTATTGTTTCAAATAAATGCTAATGATAATAATCCATAGTACGAGGATCATTAAATAAGCTTCCAGACTTTTTTCATATGGGCACTTTTATTGATAGTACACACATGAAACTCTAGTCTCCTTCAAAGTAATCTCCTCCAGCTGCAATGCACTTGTTGTACTGTTCCAACAACTTCTGCAAGGCCCCATCGAAGTCCTCTTGTGTGAGCATATCAATGACCTTCATCGCAGCCTCTTTCATCTCCTCAATTGTCTCATAACGACAGCCTCTGAGATTAGGGAATAACCAAAAGTCACAGGGACCAAGGTCTGGACTATAGGGAGGCTGAGGAACAGTCTTGATGCCCATCTTGGTCAAATAGTCTGTGACAAGGATGGAGTTGTGGACTGGTACATTGTCCTCATGGAAATGCCACTTACCTGATTTGAAGAGTGCTGGCCTTTTCCGACGGAATCTCTTCCTGAACTCCCTTAAAACTGCAACATAGTAACCCTAACCTTAACCCTTTGGCCAATCAATTCTGATGTATTGACTTCCTTACTCCTGCCACACCTCTCATCATCCCTCACAGATTCCCTGCCTTCCTTGAATCTCTTATGCCACTCAAAAACTGATGCTGGATTCATGCAAGATGGTCGAAAAGCAGTCTGAAGCATTCCATACATTTCTGTGGCATTTTTTGCAAGTTTAAAACAGAATTTTATTGCATATTGTTCTTCTAAAGTATCAGATTGCATTTTTGAAATTCACCAGTTGTGAGAATCAGACTTTAGTAGGGTGTATTCAAATTGCTGTTGTAGCTGTTCATTAAAACCTAAAATCCTAAAAATTGGTCAGTCATCCCATAAGATGTATAGCAATAACATAGTGAATTTTCTAGAGTACGATAATTTTAAAGGCCAGTACAAAAAAAGGCTGGAAACTTATTGAATTCACCATGTAAATGATTACACAATATTGTTTGATCAATAAATGGGACCCTAACAGGCACTACTACTCCTGGGCAAAGTAGACCTGAGAATAATGGTAATGAAGGGGTACTGTATACTTGCCAAAGCACCAGAACGGGAGCCTCACTCTCAGATGCAGTTTAATGTCATAACCAGATTAATCATTGGGGAAGTCTTACCCCTCTGCAGAGATGCAGTCAGCATTTTTTATAGCCTCAACTTACAGTGCGTTTAAAAATAAGTTGTATTCTAAAGGGATACTTGAAACCATATGACTGTGCACACAAAAGGTTATTATCGAACAGGAACAGTTTTTTGAAATCACATAATTATTAATAAAAAGTTAGTATAACATAGAAATACTTGATATCATTACTCTATGCAAATAAATAAATATAGCCAAAGATTATTATTAGTTACTTAAAACAATATAACTGCTTGCAAGTAATTGGTAATAGATTGATATGGTCGCAAATTATTAGTGTTAGATAGAAATAACTGAAACTATAATGCTGTGAGAAAACAAAGTAAGTAAAGTTGGTGACCTTAGTCGAGGGTGACCTAAAGGTTCCCTTTTCAATAGCTACTACACCAAGGTGTAGGGGTGGATGCTACTCCATTCCCTGGATTGCTCCACTTTACCCTTGATCCTTACCTTATGATGCTGAGTGTTAAGCAAGGCGGCATCAAGTACCATTTTTTGAGTCTTTGGTATGACTTGACCTTGGATTGAACCCCGGTCTCCCAGACGTTGCCGAACACTCTACTCATTAGGCTAATAACCCTTAGTAAACAATTATAACTTCAAGGAATTCCTAATACAAATAATTCACACAGTTATGTGGTTTCAAGTATTCCTATCTAATACTAATGATTTCAACTAATCATTTCTACTTGATAATCATTAGTTCACAGTTATATGGTTTCAAGTAACTAATAACCCTTAGTAAATAAGTTGGGGGTGACCCGAAGGTTCACTTTTCAATAACTATTGCAACGAGGTGTAGGGGAAGGCATTACTCTATTCCCTAGATTGTTCCACTTTATCCTTGATCCTTACCTTATGATGCTGAGTGTTAAGCAAGGTGGCATCAAGTACCATTGTTTTGAGTCTTTTGGTAAGACTTGACCTGGGATTGAACCCTGGTCTCACAGACTATTGGCAAACACTCTACTCATTAGGCCAATATAACTATTATTAAGTAGGAATATTTACTTTACACCATACAATTTTGTATAAATTATGACTATCATTCATATAGGAATACTTGAAACCATATTGTATATGAATTATTAGTATTAGATAGGAATACTTTAAACAATATGAATTATGAACATTGTAAAAAAAAAGACATTTAAAAAACTATTGCAGTGGCATGTTGAAAATATAAATATTTACAACTGCAATGAAACATTTACAAATAAATCAGATTTTGACAGTAAATAATGAAAGGTTGAAATGTTTTTGAATTAGGCAAATTAAACAAAACCAGAAGTTGTCAGTGACACAATTTTGCAGCCAAAGCTACAAGAATGTGAATTACACAGTTCACCAAAATTTAAATAAAATTTATACTTTATAACTTAAGAATCACCAATTATCGAAAAAAATGGATAATATAACCTATTTATAGAACAGCACAATCTCGGTGTCAAGAGCTAATCATCTATGGAGCTCCCTAAGGATACGGTGGTAATAAGAAAGAAGGTTACAGCGACAAAAATAGGGTGACTGGACGAACGTCTCAACTTACCAGCTCAAGTTGATGTCTACCCCCCAGCATATTAACATTGACATCTCATCAGTTAATTAAAATCTCTCGTCATTGAATAAATGTTCCATTTACAGGCTGTATACTTACCTGATATTCTCGCATTGGGGTATTGCAAGTTATTACTGGTGTGATTTAAGATAGACGTAATGATACTTTGGATTTGAAATGAGGCCTGACATATCGTTATCGTCTGATGAAGACTTCCCTGGCAGAACACCTGTCGTGTTTTGCAGTAGCATGTGTATAAAATTACTATTTCTCTCTCTCTCTGTTCATATTTGCACATTTTGATATGTATAAATAATATATGAATATTATATATATGTATTCATAATATATACATTATAAATGAATATATATATATATATATATATATATCATGCACAAACATATACATATATATATATATATAATAATTGATGATAAGTTTTATTTGTTTTTGTTTTTCATTAGGTTTAATGTGTCTTTTTATGATGTTGATTATTGCTTGTTTGTCTAATTTGTAGTTAAAGTGCGTTTGATTTCTGTTATACAGATTAATTCTGTTAGTGTTACATTATGATCCCATCTTGAATATGGATTTTAGGTCAAGGATTTCTACTCATGCAAGATAACGACTCAAAGCATACTAGTAAACTCTGGCAGGAGTACTTTAAAAGCGAAGGGGAACAGCATGTCCTTCAACTGATGTCTTGGCCAGCACAAATAACGTGACTTAAATCCCACCAAACTGGTGTGGGATGAACTCTATCAAAAAGTCAAAAGTAAACAACCCACAAGTGGGGCTCACCTCTGGCAACTCTTGCAGGAAAACTGGGTAGAACTATATCCTGTTTACCTCCAGTCTTTGGTTGAAAGAATAATGAGAATCTCTAAAGCAGTGATAGTGGCCAAAAGAGGCCATTTTGATTTATCAAAAGTTGAAGTCTTTTTTGGTTTGTGAGTAAAAGTAAGTAAAGTTGTCTCCCTTTAGTCGAGGGCGACCTAAAGGCTCCTTTTTCAATAGCTACTACACCAAGGTGTAGGGGAGGGCACTACTCCTTTTCCTGGATTGCTCCACTTTATCCTTGATGCGTACTTAATAATGCTGAGTGTTAAGTAAAGAGGTATCAAGTACCATTTTTAAAGTCTTTGGTAATACCCGACCTGGGATTGAACCCGGTCTCCCAGACCATTGGCGAACACTCTACCCACTAGGCCAATGAACGGGTTTAATCAGCATTTAATGTGGCTCTGGAAGACTTGTATTTCGTATATAAACCATTATGGTGGCGAACTTGTTTCTTTGAAAATAACACTTTTGGGATGAATATCAAAAATTTTGGAAGATGGCCAAATACTTTTGACTGGTTGTGTATAGATATATATGTATATATATTTGGTAGCTGTTAAGTGTATATATATATATATATATATATATAAACAAAACTAAAGTGGTACATAGGCGTCAAAATCCCTTTGCTTACACAGAGTTTGCTGGTGGCTGTGCAGTAGAATATATAGATATATACATATACATATGAATATTAAAGATAAATATATATATATATAAATGATATCCATATATGTATACATATATCTATGATATATATTTATAATTTATATATATACACGCATATAAGATATATCCATATATATAAATATACACATACACACAAATATATATATATATATATATATATATATATATATATATATATATAAAGAGTGTCTATAAAGTCTCTTTACAATTTAAATAATATATTACAAAGACAATTGGTGAAATATCTTAATCAGATTTGTTCTATGTATTCATTAGTTAGCAAAGTTTTTAATCACATTGTATTCGTCTATTTCAGGTATCCTGTTGTTCAAAGAGGTACTGTTAAATGAACCCCTTAAAAAGACCTACTCGTCAAGAAAAAGTTCAATGTGTGTCAAAAATAAAATTGGATATGCTGACTTGTTCTTTAGATACATGTTAAAGATATCATGCATCAAATAAAGGTACTGTACATCATTGATGTAAAGCAAAAGATCACTAATTCCATTACGACTCATGACAAGGTTATGCCACAGTGATCATGGTGAGAAATCAAGTATTTATGGTGTCTATATAGACGTCTATTAAATTAGTTAAAAAACTTCATCATGTATTTCACATTTTGTTAGAATTTCAACATATTTATTTGTTTATTTGCTTATATAATAAATTTTTTTAAATTGTAAAGTGACCTTTTTGCACTCTCTAAATATATATATATATATATATATATATATATATATATATAATTATATATATATATATATATGTGGATGACTATAGAGATATATACTATCCTACCCCCGAATGGTTGAGTTCTCTGGCAAAGAAGTAATCGTGTTGCCATTAGCATGTATATATATATATATATATATGTGGATGACTATAGAGATATATACTCCCCTACCCTGAATGGTTGAGTCCTCTGGCTAATGGCTTCTCATGGCTGAATGGTTAGAAACTTTGGCTTGGCGTTTGAGTCAACCAGGTTTCTATCCCGGCTACGGGAAGCTAATATGTCTAGCCACACTGATGAGTTCTGATAGAACAAAACAGATCTGTCTGTGGATGACTATAGAGATATATACTCCCCTACCCTGAATGGTTGAGTTCTCTGGCAAAGAAGTAATCGTGTTGCCATTAGGGTTCATTACAAGCCCCTTCGTATATGAATTGAGGTCTCGGCAGCCGTTGAACGGATGTATGTAAACAATAGTAATTGTGATTCATAACCATTTGAAATTTACTTCGCAGCTAATGGCTTCTCGTGGCTGAATGGTTAGAGGCTTTGGCTTGGTGTTTGAGTCAACTGGGTTTCGATCCCAGCTACGGGAAGCAACTGTCTAGCCACACTAATGAGTTGTGATAGAACGAAACAGATCTGTCTGTGGATGACTATATATATATAATGCAATTAGAATAAAACTCAAACCTGGTTAATTGTCATTATAAATTTATTTCGGCAAAGAATATCATTATACTCTTCGTTTCATTATATGACTCCACACGTTTAATTTGCGGTTGAAAAACAGCAAATATGGATTACAGTCTATATATGTCTATGAAAAAAAATGTGGGTTTTGTTATATAAACCTGGATTGAGAATATATAACAATAGCCATACATTGAGCACTCCCATAGATTCATATGAAATTCCTCATATATTCTATATGCGAATAATCCAAACCCATTGTCTTCAGATGCTGACTGGATATATATATATATATACACACATGTAAAATATGTCAAGAAAATGAGAAATTTGGCAGGAGAAACCCAACTATGAATAACATGACAGGTAGTAAAGGAAGTGAGTGGGATGAAGAGCACTTCAAGAGGAAAATTAAAAACTGCCAGCCAAGAAGAAAGACATCAAAAGTGGAAAGAAATTTCAAGATTGTGCTCAGAAACCCTCTTGAAATCAATGGTAGACCATTCCATAAAATTATTGATGAGAAACTAGATATCAAACTGAGACAGTTTAAAAAGGATGGACAAGATGCAGTATTAGAAAAATTCACAACAGAACAGCTTCAAGCCTTAAAGAAATACCTGCTGAAATTTTGAAGACAAGGAAATTTGATGACATATTTCTTTGATTATGCAATACTGTCTGTAAACAAAACCCAATAGAGAAATGCATAAAAAGTTGCATCTTCATTTTCCCCCAGTGGCATAACTCTTACTGCTACAGCTGCTAAGATTTAAAATGACCTGCTTCTCAAGTTAATCAAATCTGAAATCAAGAAAATTCTTCTCAAGTGTATACTAACCCAAGTAAACAAATTCAAAATTTTCATGATCACTAACAACAATAAATACAATGAAGAACTAGATACAGAAATATCAAATTTGTCTAAGGTCTTTGGCTGGCCGTGGAAGCAAGTTAGACTCTATGAAAACAAAATGTGCAGTGTACTGAACTATAGTTCTGTCAACCTACTTGTATGGTGCAGAAATTTGGACAATATACAAAGCAGGTGCTCTAAGACATAATGTCTATTGAGTCTGGTAGGAGATCAAGATTAGCGCTCAGTTGTGTAGCCAGTTGAGTAAATTTCAGGATTAGTGCTGAAGAAGGAGAGTTATTTGTGCAAGCCCATTACAATCGGTTGTGTTATATATTGATCCTTGACCAAGCTGTCAATCAAGAGATGCACCTGTGTAAATAAGCGGAAGAAGAAGCAGAAGCAAGTGGGCGTTATGAAAGAATATAGGCAGGTGCCGGCAGCAGTTGAGTTAGTTGGTGACAGGAAGGCCAGAGTGAGGGCCAGCTTGCAGACTGAGTGGTATGGCCCTCAGCGACTCCCGGTTAAGCAACCCCAGCCAAGATGCAGAAGAAGTGCTACTATGAGCAAGAGAAGACATTGGGTCAATATAACAGTCTGTCCCTGTCTCCACTCATCTCTCACACACAACAGAAACCTCAAGTGTCTCGAGAATAAAGTGTGAGAAATACATATTTTTATAAAGAAGTGTGTTCATTCATTCATTGATGTTCGTAAATTATATTTGATTATGTTTCCACTTAAATGTATATTTGTATTTCGGCTAGTATATGTATATGGTTATACAAAAGTTGCTGGTCTATGCATAAGCATATTAGACATATATATGTATATATATATACCAGCTTTTAATTTCTTAGTTTTCTAGGGACTGTTTTGAGTTTTTATTTTTGTCTGACCATTGGACACCTGTTGGGACCCCTGGGCAGTTTGTGTTGTTGTTTTTATTATTATTATTATTATTCTACGTCTATGTTATTCATGAGTTGTACAAACAAATAAATGTTAAGTGATGACAGCATATTCTAAATAGATTCATCTTGAAAAAAGCCAGATTTCCTGCAATGTATAATATACTTGTCCATGGTGTAATGGTTAGCGTCATAGGAAATGCACACAGCGATGTGAGTTCAAATCCTGGACGAGACTGATTGCATTTCACATAGCACTACTACCCTTGGGAAAGGTATGAATCCAATTATTCTCTCTCCAGCTATGGGTAAATAGTAGGACAGACTAGTTCTTCAGCCTTGGTGAGGCAACTAGTCTAGGAGAAGGAAAACTCTGAATTAAAACCTGTTAAACTCCACTTAAAAACTGACCTTGTGTCATATCCTGCCCGAGCGGAGAGGTTGGTAAATATGATATGATAATATACTTGTCCAACACATGCTAAAATAGGTTGACTACATGAATGTACTTCAGGACCGCAGAGTGACAAAAACAGTCACAAAATACTGTTAGATCAAAAGTCAAACATAAGAACATCATTGAAAGAACCAGGAATTCAGAAATATCTTTTTAGACAATTGGCAATACCAGTCCAAGAGGAAAAAAATCAACAGGATTAAATCATAAAATACAATGGACAGCTAGTAGGTGTCATCATCATCATTATCATATCGTGCCACCAGCACAGATATCCCTGACCCTCTCTCTCCACTTTTCCCTATCGTTCATCACTTCTGGCAGGTCTTCAGGGCTACACCCCGTATCCTCACATAGCTGCTGAAAGTATGTTCGAGTTGGTCGTCCTGCTTTTGCTTGGCCATATGTGGGTGTCCATAGGAGTACATCCCTTATGAGCTCTTCCCTGCTTCTCCAGCAGTGTCCTGCATGTCTGGTTCGTCTAACTTGAATAGTTTTCGTGATAGGAGATAGGTGGCCGTATAGTTGGTGCCTTGTGGGGTGTTGCCACCAGGTCTTGTTCAATATTGCTCGCAACATATATATATATACAATATACATACACACACACATACAGATATTGCATATACAATATAAAATATTCAATGTATACATATGATTTATATGATGAATATATATATATATACATATATAATACACATAAATAAAATATATCATATGAATAATATATGTAGATGTAATCTATGATATGTATGTATCATATGTATGATATCTATGATTATTATTATTATATATAAGATAATACATACCAACTCTAACATATTGTTTATTCTACAGGAAATATATAGCATATATCTATAATATGTATATATAATAAATATACACAATGAATACACACACATATATATATATAATATATAATACATAATATCATCATCATCATGTCACACTGGTAGCATGGATATCCCTGTCCCTCTCGCCACTCCTCCCTATCGTTCATCGCCCTAGGTAGGTCTTCCGGACAACATCCCGTATCCTCACATAATTGCTGAATGTATGTTCGTGCTGGTTGTCCTGCTTTTGCACGGCCATGTGTGGGGGTCCATAAGAGTACATCTCTCATGAGTTCGTCCCTAGACATGTATATTATATATATATATATATAATATATAAGAGATATTTATAAAAATACATATATATATATATACCAATATATACCAGATTATCATATATCTATAATATGTATATATGATGTATATTTTATAATAAATACACACATAATATATATATATGAAATCTACATAATACATCTATAAGACAAAATATAACTAAATATATATTCAATATATAAAATGTGATATATGTAACACATATATTAAATATATTTGATTTATATATATGCACAAGATATATATATATATATATATATATATAGGAAATATATAAAACTTATATTACACACACACACACACATACATATATATATATATATATATATATATACACACATGGTATATATAGCAGCCAAATGGGGTCATTTTGATGAATCAAAAGTTTAGGAAATTTTTTTTTTTTTTGTTTAATTCGTATTTAATGCAGCTCAGGGAGACTTGTATTTAGTATGATAAATAAAATTATTTTGGTAAATAACTTGTTTCATTAAAAATAACACTTTTAGGATGAGAAATGAAAATTTTTGATGGAACCAAATACTTTTAACTGGTAGTGTATATATATATATATATATATATATATATATATTTTAGAATATAGGGTCTGCTGAAATAAATATAATTAAAAAGATACAAATGATTTTTAAAGGTTTTTCTTTTATATGGAATAATTTGTTCTGCATTTTAATTTATAATTAATTTACATTGAGCTCTCTTTTGGATTTTGAATTACATGGATACTGAAGAAAGAAAATCCATAAAATAGAATCATTCCCACCATTGACTGACTTGGCTTTGGATAATATAAGGATATATTTATATATATATAATATCATAGCTATATACATAAAAAAAAAAAAAAATTATATACAAAAACTGCCACCAAAGAAGCAGTTTTGTTTCCAGTAAAGTCTTCATCAGATGATGACCCTGGGCTCGGGCATGGTTTTGGGGCCGAAGCATCATTACCACTAACCCAGGGCACCCCAGCAGTATCTCACAATACTACCAGACTTTATTGGATGGTGTTTAATCTGTATGAATGCCATATCCGTTCAGATGCAGATACAGCCTTGTTTTGGATCTTTTTTATATATTCCCTCTTCTTTGCTGGTCTAAGTCCGATTTTGGTTAAAAATGTGGAGGTTGTGTTTGTAATAAAACCTCGACATCCAATCTCAAGAGGAAATATGTCTGTTGACCAGTCATTCTTAGTACACTGTTCATGTAGGTCTTCGTACTTTTCCAATTTTCACTGATGGAAATGTATGGAAGTAAATAATGGAAAGGAATCAAAATGTATGGAGAAAAATTGAAAAACAAAATAATCCAAAATTGATGAATTTATTAGAAGGCAAGTCGATGTTAAACATTTCGGTTTCAATGAACTTTCGTCAGGACTTTAAAATAGTGAAACAAGTGTTGATAGAACATTAAACATCCGTCGTTGTTCAATCAACACTTGTTACGCCATTTTAAAGTCCTGACGAAGGTTCATTAAAACTGGCACTTTTTAACGCTGACGTTCATTCTAATAAATTCTTCAATTTTGAATTACTTTGTTTTTCAATTTATCACCATATATATATATATATATATATATAGGTATATGTACATATAACATCATATATCAGGTATATGTAGATAATTATATGTATATATGTATGATAGTTAGGTATCCCCTAAAGAAGACAGGCTGTGCCCAACGTGAGAAGTAAGGTTGAACTCAGAAATGACATTCCCTTATCGACTTGTACAAATAGACATACCAATAATAGTCAACCAGCAAAAACTTACATACAGCAACTCTGTACAGACACCAGATGCAATCTAGAGGACCTCCCAGTAAGGATACATGCTATCAACATGGTTTGGTTTGATTTCTTTGTTTAATGGCATATCAACCTTTGTAGGTTATTTAATGCCAAACCCGTTCCCCTAGAAGAACCGTTGTGGTACTATTTAACCAATAGCTGGGAGGATAAGGGGGTTCATACCTTTCCCAAGGGTATTTGCCCGAAAGTGAACGTAATAGCACGACTGGAGTATGAACTCGCGTACTATGATTCCGCAGTCCATCGCTTGAACCATTACACCACGAGGAAACCCCACTATCAGCATGAATTGATGATGATATATATATATATATATATATATATATATATATAAAGATGTATATATATATATATTCATGCTGATGCAGATATCTTCAAATAGACATACCAATAATAGCCGACCAGCAAAAACTTACATCAACTCTGTACAGACACCAGATGCAATCTAGAGGACCTCCCAGTAAGGATACATAGAAGGACAGAGAGAAAGAGCTAAGTGATGACATGCTATCAACATGAATATATATATATATATATATATATATATTCCTGCCAATGCAGATATCTTCAGATGGTACATGGGGAATCGCACAATGTTTTTTAGATCTTTATGCAACATTTAGATAGACCAGATGTTGATGTGAAATTTAAATATACGTTATTGAGTTTGCGAGTGAAACTTGCTCCTAACACAAATCTTATTTGTTAGTAATATTTTATTGTTCAGTGCATATGCTGTGTTTTAAGATACATTAATAACGTTTAGTGCATTTTGTATTTTGATTAATGCTTTTTATTGCTATTAGTGAGATAATTGCTGTTACGTTTTTTTTTTTTATTCTGGGGCTAAACAACAAAGGAGAAAATTGCACACATATGCACAAAAATGCATGAATGATTGTGTATACTGGGCAGGTGTTTATATAAGTTTGCGTGTGTGCAACGTGACATGAGTTTAGAAGATACTAAGAGCCACTAGTGCATATATATATATATATATATATATATATATTTATACACACACACACACATATATATGTACGTGTGTGTGTCCATTTACTCAACCTCTTTGTCGTGGGTAGGATGTGACACAAGGTCAATTTTTCTGGGTTCAATCCCAGGTTGGGTCATACCAAAGACTCAAAAAATGGTATTTGATACCTCCTTGCTTAACAATCAGCATTATAAGGTACGTATCAAGGGTAAAGTGGAGGAATCCAAGGAAAGGAGTAGCGCCCCCCCCCTACAGCTCAGTGTAGTAGCTATTGAAAAGGGAGCCTTCGGGTCGCCCTTGACTACGGTCGCCAACTTTACTTTTAAAGCTCATTTGAATTCAAAGTTTCCCTTCTTTTAGACTGGTTTCCTAATCAAGGCTAAAGAACCCACTCTGCCCTACTATTTACTCAGAGCTTGGAGGAGAACAGACAGATACCTTCCCTAAAAGTATTAACATGAAGTGATCCCTTGCAAATTGTAGGATATGACACAAGATCAACTTTTTAAGTGGAGTAAAGCTGGTTTGAATTCAGAGTTTTTTTTCTCTTATACCGGTTGGTATGCCATGGTTAAAGAGTCAGGCTGCCCTACCATTTTCCCATAACTTGAGAGAAAACATGGATTCGCATTTTTTTCAAAAGGTTTTAGCAAAGTGAAATGTAAACAGCCTTGTGCAGGGTTTGAACTTTGGTCTCCCATTTCATGTTGGTTGTGTAGTGTTCTATGGCATATCAACCATTATGGGTTATTTAATGCCAAATCCTGTTTATACAAAATAGTGTGTGGATAACAATTTTTCAACTCCCCAGAGCTCATTTGTTTGCGCAGAGTACAATGGTTTCAAGTATTGCTATTTAACAATAATCATTATATTTGCCACCATGAAATGATTGTGTAACATATTGACCCTCGACTGAGCCAACAATCAAGAGATGCACCTGGGTAAATAAGCGGAAGAACAGCAAAACAGGTGCATCCAGTCAAAGATATCGGAATATCACCTTGACCTGTGGACGTGGTTGAATTCGGTATGCGTACACCCACAGGAAGCAGGTGGGCATGAGACAATTATATAACCAGGTGCCACAGATGGCTTGAGGCAGTCAGTCAGTCAGTTCGAGTTCTAGTTCCAGTTGGAGTCAGTTGGGAGATAAGATGCCAGCGTGAGAATCAGCTTGCAGACTGAGGGCTTGCGGCCCCCAATGACCCACGGTTGAGCAGCCCTGCCAGAATGCAAAAGAAGTGCTGCTGTGGTCAGAAGAACTTTGGGTCAATATGTAGCAGTCTGTCCCTGTCTCCAACTCACCTCTCACACACAAGAAACATCAACCCTTTCGAGAATAAAGTGTGAGAGGTATATTTTTACAAAGAAGTGTGTTTGTTTGTTCATTGAAGTTTGTCATTATTGTTGACTATGTTTCCGCTTATATTTGTATATGTATTGTGTAGGTGATTATGAGTATACAACAATTGGTTTTAAGTCCTATCAACCCTTGTGGGTTATTTAGTGCCAAATCCTGTTTATACATATGTATTAAATATATATGATTTCTAAACAAATAGTTTGTAAGTAACATCTTAAACAAGTCAGAGCTTATTTGTTCACACTTAATTAAATGGTTTCTATAGAATACTGGTTGACTTGAAAGTGGTCTGACACACAAGTAGACTGGTGATGATCCGATCCACACTGCCATTTCCTGGATGAATATATGGATGAATAGACACCACTCATACAAATGTGTTGGTCAGGTCTATCCTAGCAAAATGGACCAACCCACCTGCTACATTAGATACTCTCCTATGAATGAGGTAAGCTTAGCTGGCTTGCTTTTCCCCAAGAAGACTCAAGAAGGCAGCCATGTTAGCAGGTGAGTCATTTGACTTCTACAGTTTCAAGTATTCCTATCAAACATGAATAATTCTATATAGCATTAATCATTTGTTTGCACACAGTTAAAATGTTTTAAGTAAAGTAAATGCTTAAATAGTTCTATTAATCCTAACAGGTACTCCCACTCCGAGTCATAGAGGGAGTAATGGCAATGAATGGGTATTCCACATTCCCCAAAGCTCCAAGACTGGAGCCTCACCATCAAATAGTTTAGTGTCATATCTAGGACACTCGTTGAAGGAGGTATTACCCTTCAGTAGAGATGTAATCAACATATTCTACAGCTAACAGGGTTAGAAAAAAATGAATGTATGTGCTTATACAAAAACATAGACGGATGAAAAGACTGAAAGTAATACATACTTAGGTAGATAGATATGAACATATACACACACTCACACAAAGGTTTAGAGAGAGAAAGAGAGAGAGGAAAATAGGTAGATGATTTGGTTTGGTTTGGTTTTATGGCATATCAACCATTGTAGGTTATTTAATGCCAAATCCATTTATATATATTCATAAACGGTTATATTTCAAACAATTCAGTTTAGTTTTTTCACAATAGTTTTTTGTTTACACTGAGTTAAATGTCAAAACAGTTCTATTTTAAACAATTCAGTTTAGTATACAAAAACAGTTTCATTTCAAACACTTCAGTTTAGCATAAGTAGACAATTTAGTTCTATTTCAGCCATAGATAGGACCCTATCAAGTGTTACCACTCCAGACCAGAGTGGACCTGGGAGCGATAGCAATGAAGGGGTACTCCCTATTTCCCATTTCTATAGCCTCACCATCAGATCGTTTAACGTCATATCCAAGACACTAGTTGGGTGGGTGTTTTTTTTTTTACTATTCTGCAGAGAATAGGGAGATGAATATTGATACATAGATTGATGAAGAGGCATAGATATTAACATATATTTAATGCACTTTCTAATTGATTTAAGAGGGCCCAACAGTTTGGTTCAACATCTGAACTGCTTGACTATCGATACAGGTGATTTGTTTATAGTAGTGAAGGATTGGGTAGAACCAGTCAGACTTCTTGGATAATCTTTTAACAGAAGAATGGTGTTCCACTCTGCCAGAGATTCTCCTGAATGACACTTCCCAGGTATTGAATTCAGTGTTTTTCATTCTCCATGAGTGGTCACTCTACCAGAGCTACAGAGCCCCATCTATTGAACTATTTTACTCAGAGCCGGGGATTGAATACCTAGTTATTTATATCTAATGATAAGGAAATGTACTAGTGAAAAAAAAGAAGGTAAATATCCCATTGATATAATGGTTAGAGTGTTTGCTAATGGTCCAGGAGACCAGGATTTAATTCTAGGTCAAGTCATACTAAAGACTCAAAAAATGGTACTTGCTTAACACTAAGTATTAGAAGGTACATATCAAGGGTAAGTGGAGCAATCCAGGGAAAGGAGTAGCATCCTCCTCTGTACCTCAGTGTAGTAGCTATTGAAAAGGGAGCCTTTGGGTTGTCCTTGACTACAGTTGGTTTACTTACTATTACCAGACAATTGGAATAATAGTGTTTGCCAATGGTCCAGGGGACCAAAGTTCAATCTCAGGTTGAGTCATACCAAAGACTCAAAAAATAGTAATTGATGCCTGCTAGCTTAACACTTGGCATTATAAGGTATGGTCAAGGGTAAGTGGAGCAATCCAGGGAATGGAGTAGTGCCCTCCCCTATAACTAGCTGTAGAAAAAGGAGTCTTCAGGTCACCCTTGACAATGGTCTGAAAACTTACAACTTATTTATATATATATATAGAATGAACAAGCTGAGATTGATAGTTGTCTTTTCATTGGAATCATTTTGAGATGAGGCTTCTTAAACTGAGAATTGATTTTTTTATTTATTGCGGACTTTTTGTCCTCATCATGGTAGTTTTTGTGTTGTTTCTTCTTTCACTACGTTTCAGCCAAATTTCACCTCTGGCCTTCTTCAGGTGATTAACCGCGACCTCGGATAGGAATGCTGAGTCTAGTAACCGTATCCCTAGTAATTACTGCCTTCCATAGTTGTTGTCTATCGCACCACGTTTTTGACCAAGTAAACCTCTGGCCGGCTTGGGTAGGATTTGAAACCGCTATCTTCTGACAATGATCACCTGGAACCGTAGAGACTCAACGCCTCTGTCCGCTGCGCCACGGGCCCCCAAGGGCAATCAAGGATGGATTTTTTGGTCTTATAAATCCAATTATTTGTTCTCCTTATCTGGTCTTTCATAGTCGGGTCCGTACCGAATTTGTAATTGTCTTTAATTGGAATCATTTTGAGATGAGGCTTCTTAATCTGAGAATTAATTTTTTTATTTATTGCAGACTTTTTGTCCTCATCTTGGTAGTTTTTGTGTTGTTTCTTCTTTCACTACGTTTCGGCCAAATTTCACCTCTGGTCTTCTTCAGGTGATTTACCGCGACCTTGGATAGACTACCAAGATGAGGACAAAAAGTCCGCAATAAATAAAAAAATTTATTCTCAGATTGATAGATACAAAGATATATATATTACAATGAGAGAAACTTCGGAAGAGAGATATTTAGGTTTTGCAGTGGATTTTTTTTTAAGTTTTTTCTATCTCAAATATTAGTCAAATAATATCATTGATTTCCTGATTTTTTTTTCTTTTCTTGTTTTTTACAGATCACACTTTTAGGCTTGTTTTTAGCAATTTCTGCCCAAGCCAGACATTTTTCACTTTTCACCAACTTTTGTTTTTCATTTATTCATAAACTTATTTGAAGCAGCATAGAAGAACTTTTGTAACACAATACTAATTTAATATCATCCTCTCTCTCTCTCTCTCTCTCTCTCCAGCTCTCTTTCGCTCTCTCTCTCTCTCTCCAGCTCTCTCTCGCTCTCCAGCTCTCTCTCTCTCTATTAAGTATTATGTTGCAAGATAGATTGAATTATTCAAGCCCTACTAACTCAAACTTAATATGTAACGATCACACAATTAAACATGTGTGCATGCACATTTTATGCGTGTGCATGTGTATCAGAGCAGGTGCACTTAATGCAAAATAAAGACAAATGTAAATGGGTGATAAAATGTACAAAGATAAAACAATTAAAAAGGAAAAAAAAATCATATTTCATTCAGTATATTTTCTTCTTGAACATTGGAATAATTATAAAATCCTAAGGAATTAGAAATGCTTCAATTGTGCTGAATTTGAAGATTTAATTAACAAGCAATATTCACAATTACTCAGTGACGATTTTGGAAAATCTATCATAAATGTTGAGAATTTTTTTTTTTTTTTTTTTTTTTTGATATTAGTTGTTTGAATTTCTGAGACGAAGTTTGATGATTTTTATCATCAAGGGTTTTCAGACTATTGTCTTCATCTTTATTGTTATTTCCACAACATTTCGGCTGATATGTCCTCCAACCTTCTTCAGGTGTTTGTCAAACTCGTGAACCTACACAGAACTTCGAACTACATCCTTTATTGAATCCACAGGGGTCACCTGTTCTGATTCCATTAGCCATAACCGCGTACAAGTGTTAAGTATTTCTGTATTGTTACTCACCTGCACTCAGGATTGAACCTGCAACCTGTTTTTTTTTTAATTCTACAAGAAACACAATTACTAAAAAACTGATTGGATCGAAATTAGTTCTGAAATCATTATTATGTGTCGACTAATTTTCTTTGTTTGAACAACATTCGAAATAACGCTTAATTAGACGAGTAATTGCAAATAATATATAAACATGATAAAGGATAACAAGGTAGAAACTTGTTCTTCAGGTCTGTTATTTTAACAGAACAATGCAAAATTTTTTTGTCGCGGATTTTTTTTTTTTTGTCCTACCGAGATTCAGAGTCACACCTGTCGTTCTTCTTTTAATGAAAGAGTCATCAACTAAACTTAGCTTAGAACAAAACCACAATCACAGGGCAATCAGTCAAGATTAAAAATCATACTAACAGCAAATTAGTCTAGACGATGAGTTTGTTAACTATTGTACTATAATAGGTATCCAAAAGTTATTTACAAACATTTTACCTTACTTTTATATTATCACTGAAACCTTCCAGCCATGCCCATCACTCCATCCTCATCTGACAAAGTGTTTGTTTATTTTCCAACATCCTTTCTAGAACCCCGAGTTTAAAACTAAACCCAATTTTAACACAAGCTGAAACCCCCATATGTGCAACCTTTTCAATGCGACCTACATTTCAATTCAAAGTTTTCTAGCCAACTTAAAATTTGTCACTACAAATGAAATAATAAACTAATATAATTAATTATGATCCTTAATTATATTAAATCACTTCTCAGTACCATCTTGTATTCTCGAACAGTTGTCAATCTTCTCTCATCATCCCATGCCGTCCGATGTTATCAACTGGATGGATAAATGACAAAGACACGGAAATCAATTAGAAGCCTTCTAACTGCCCTTCACTAACAAATTCAAAGTTACAATCTACTTCCAACTTCATTAATTTTAGTCACCTGACTTTAACTTGTCCAATGAAATCGAATCTTTCAACTGACCTTAAACTGTCAATCATGATTTGACACAAATGATTTCTGCTTATTGGACAACAGTTTTAAGCTTATCTACACTATGTTTTAAAAATAATAGCTACAATTAATCTTTTATTTAACACACAAACTAACGACATTTAATACAGGATGTGCCAAGTACTTGAGAACACACCATTCGCAGTCAATAAATATAAGATGGCCAAATAGAATGTAAAATGCCAGGTGCCAAATTTCAACATCCTCATTTTTCTTTCCAATGGATCAAGTGCATTAACAAGGGCTAGGTTGGGTTTATCTAATGGCATATCAACTCCTTAGGGGTTAATTTGATGGTGAATTTGGATTTATTTTCAATTTTTTTCATGAATTTGTATTGGAACATTTTATTGGTCTTTTAAGAAGGGAATAATCCAATTTCTTCACACATCCTTCAAATTCACAAATCATCAACAGGTCGCTGTTGACCCATATCATATGAGAAACTTGTTTTCATCTAGGTTCACTTATTTGGTCTAATAGCATATCAACCTTTAATGGACACAACCTATCCTTCTAACCTAAGTGACATGCTGTGCATGGAGGAGTCAATCTGCACAAAGTACATGATTCTTGTGAGACGGATGATCGGAATAATGACTACACCAACTACCATAAAAGAAGGTAGATTTCTGTTCTGAAAACTTCAAGTAATGGCATTCCTGGAGGCAGAAGAAGTTTGCTTTTGTTTTCACCCTCATGTCTACACTTAAGTAATACTCATATAACGATCATTATCATATTTACCCAACCCCTCCGCTCGGGCAGGATATGACACAAGGTCAATTTTTAAGCGGAGTTTAACAGGTTTTAATTCAGTTTTCCTTCTCCTAGACTAGTTGCCTCACTAAGGCTGGAGAACCTAGTCTGTCCTACTATTTACCCATAGCTGGAGGGAGAATAATTGGATTCATACCTTTCCCAAGGCTATTAGTGCTATGTGAAATGCAATCAGTCTCGTCCAGGATTTGAACTCGTGTCGCCGAATTCATTTCCTGCGAGGATAACCATTACACCACGAGCACCTCCATATAATGATCATTATTATCTATAAGTCATGATTATGTTGTAGTTACCTTTGATCTAACAAACAAAAACTACAACCTATTTTGACTTATAATGGCAGATAAAATCAACCTGACGCTGAAACTGAAGCTCAGTAGAACAGACCCCAGCCAATCTATTACTGAATGGATTGAAAAAGGCTGAGTCAGTATGTTGGTTAAGCATGTTAAAGAGAAGAGAATGCGTGACCCTTATATATCTGATGGGTGGTAAACGCAGTTTCTTCCAGGCAGCGGTCGCATCGATACTGCTATATGGATGCACTACATCGACTCTAACAAAACGGCTGGAGAAGATACTAGACGGCAATTACACAAGAATGCTGCGAGCAATCTTAAACAAGTCCTGGCGGCAACACCCCACAAGACACCAACTGTACGGCCACCTGCCTCCTATCACGAAAACTATTCAAGTTAGACGAACCAGACATGCAGGACACTGCTGGAGAAGCAGGGACGAGCTCATAAGTGATGTACTCTTATGGACCCCCACACATGGCCGTGCAAAAGCAGGACTACCAGCACGAACATACATTCAGCAACTATGTGAGGATACGGGATGTAGTCTTGAAGACCTGCCTGAAGCGATGAACGATAGGGAAAAGTGGCGAGAGAGGGTCAGGGATATCCATGCTACCAGCATGACATGATGATGAATAACCAAGCAAGAGAGAAAGGGGGATTCTTGTTCCATAAAAGACACACCTTTTACAGTACTGTCGCTTGTGCCTGGGAGAAAACATTAAGGTCTTCCTGGCAGATCTATAGAAGCTTTCTATACTATTTGATGGTATGACTGAGCTACACCTTAAAACCACCTTCATCCATGGATTATGCGATCATGTTCAGTAGATCCAGCACAACTCTTCTTGAATGGAAGAAATGGATATTTCTTAACTTCAAACCGAATACAATGAATACATTTGCACAGCAGGCACCCTGCGAATGCAATGCAAACGGAGTTGGTTCAGGAATTCGCTGCTTAAAGAATCAAATCCGTTGCCATTGCATTCGCCATTTTGACACTGCCTAATTACAGTCAAGATCCGCCAGTCAACTACTTTCACCCCGAGTTCGCGGTGTTTGTTGAAAATTATCGATGAAAATATTTGTACAACTGTGTAAATAAACGTTTGTTACAGTTTACAACAAACGCTTTTTCGTCATTTTTCTTTATTTGCTTGGCAACTTTTCTTCTCTCCAACACGAATTCCAACCTTCATCGACTGGACCACAACCATCTTCTCTTTCCTCGGATCATAAAGCAACGTGAGCGTGGAAAGAAACAGAGAAAGACCAGTCGATACATGTGGTAATCACGAGACCAGCGGCCAACTAGGTGTCATGAAGCTATAGTACCACAAAATGGATCACTTATTTTGTCAGGATGATCGTCCCTTACACAACAAAAAGGACCATGAGATCCAATATTAGGTTCTGTCATGAATATCTATCAAACCAGCGCTGATTCAATGAAAAAAGAAGAAATTAGAATCAGCAAGTATGACAGAGGTTGGGCATGGATGTCAACCACAATGGAGATGCTTGCTACCTGACCCTGACTGATTGTGGGCCCACCCAGTTTGCCATTTAGCAACTTCAATGAGAGGATTCTGCCACAGTGATCCAATGTCTCAACTCTATTTTACTTGAGAGGGGTCTACCCAAAGAAATGCTGATTGACAATGGCACAGCGTTCAGCATCTGGAGCTTCAGGGTGTTTGCCAAGAGTTGAAATGTCCACCAACATTTCTGATGCACATACAAGGCATTTGGAAACAGCATTGTTGAATGATCCCTCAAATTCATAAAGCAAATTGCTGCTACAAAAAATACACTTTGCAATTTTATCCCTTCACAGCCAACCCTCTAAAAGCGACACCCCCAATGGGTAACAGCTGCTCAACGCCATGATGGACTCCTCCACCACCGAAAAAGAAACAGCACAAACCGTCGACATGGCAGCCATACAAAGTCCACAAAACCACCAATGGAACACTACAGGAAAAGTCATCGCTACACTACCAAACCGCCAATACCGAATAAGTTGATGGAGCGGGAAGAATCATGCTGGCGAACCATCGTTTCCTGAGAAAATGTAAATTCAAAACAGCACCAAAACCAATACCAAGTGCAACACCTGCAGTCATAACCCCAAAAATTAATACTGCACTTCTACATCCTGATCCCCCAACAATCTCCAATAATGACACCCCTGAACAAACCACACATACACTTACACACCCTCGGTCATCCAAAATCCCTAGAGCTCTATCTAGACTACTACCATATAACAGACCAGGCCTCAAAGAAAGACATAGCCCTCATACAACCCTACCGACACGCGCGTGGATAGGGGGAAGATGAAGAAGCTATTGCCCTAACACACAGGAGAAAATAATGCTTGGTGGCCCGGCTCAGCGGCTAACAAAAAGATGACAATGAGTGGGCCAGCATATATGGACACTAGCGTAGCCACTCCTAAGCTCACAGCCAATCAACACACTGGGAATGGACGAGACCACCTGCGTATGGTGGAACGCCCTGATGTGCATATAATCTTCCCTTCCTGATGCTCAAGTGACGATACACTTTCACGCGTAATTCAAGGACTGAACTTTGACACCAGAGATGCAGTCGGTGTATTCTGCAGCCCAAACCAACAGAGCTAAACAGGTGCGTGAGGGAGCAGAGGAGTTGGATGGTGATAGAAATGATGAATCTTCAAAAGATAAGCATGGAAGGTGTGCCTCACCATGTGAGTGACTTCAGCTCAATTTTCTTATTCAGTGAGTTCTGCAGAGAATGAATCCACTACATAGAGTGATTTTATTTCGATTTAAAAAAAAATACATTTTTTAAAAAAAGTGAGCACAAGACCTGAAATGTTTTGAGGGGAAGGGAAAGGGACGAAAACTGTATTATTCTATGATTTTTACTTGGGAGCCCTAGCTAGTTCCAATCATCTTCATTCGCACATTACAATAAATCTATTCTTTCATCACCAAACGCACAAACAGCTACCATAATGCCTCATTCACTCCATGGAAAAAAGACCTACTTAAAACCCGATGAAGTGAGATGGTATATATACAATTTGAACAAACCGTGTGATGGGGGAATGAAGAAAAAAGCCCCAAGAGTGATAATGAGATATGAGTGCTGATGATGGATGACAAAGATGATCACTCAACTGATGATGACCTAAATCATTTGAGCGACAGTGATGACAATAAAAGCTAGCAAGTCGTAATAGAACTGCCTCGAGAAATAAGCAAGCCTGCTCTACAATGTATTTGAAGAAGCAGTAAACATTAAAGGCTGCCTCACGGTTGTAAAATATATAACGATGAGATCAAAGTAGTGGTAATTTACTAAGCTTTTTGCTTAGATATAGCACAATGCCGTATGAATGGGGCACCCAATGAGAATCGAACTCACTCGTGCAGGTTTGCAAGTCTACCTTGCTAACCATTACACCACCCGAGGTGCCCATGAGATCAAAGTTGTGGACACAGCCTATCCTCCTGGCCTAAATGACATAAGATCGCCAGTGCTGTGTATGGAGGAGTTGATCAGCACAAACTATGTGATTCTTGCAAAATAGATAATCTGTATAATGACTTAGGTTAGAAGGATAGGTTGTGTCCATTAAAGGTTGATATGCTATTAGACCAAATAAGTGAACCTAGATGAAAACAAGTTTCTCATATGATATGGGTCAACAGCGACCTGTTGATAATTTGTGAATTTGAAGGATGTGTGAAGAAATTGGATTATTCCCTTCTTAAAAGACCAATAAAATGTTCCAATACAAATTCATGAAAAAAATTGAAAATAAATCCAATTTTACCATCAAATTAACCCCTAAGTAGTTGATATGCCATTAAATAAACCCAACCTAGCCCTTGTTAATGCACTTGATCCATTGGAAAGAAAAATGAGGATGTTGAAATTTGGCACCTGGCATTTTAAATTCTATTTGGCCATCTTCTACTTATTGGCTGCGAATGGTGTGTTCTCAAATACTTGGCACATCCTGTATTAAATGTTGTTAGTCTGTGTGTTAAATAAAAGATTAATTGTAGCTATTATTTGAAAACATTATAATGACTCTACCAACCACCATAAAAGAGGGTAGACATCTCTACCAGACCACTCAAGCAACAGTGTTCCTGGAAGTAGAAGCAGAGAAAGATCTCAGAATAGGAACATCTGAAGACTATCACGATTCAATTGCAGTTTATTTTTGTTTTCATATCTGTCATCAACACTAAAGTAATATAGATATAATGATTAATATTATCTACTAGTCTTAACTGTGTAGCAGTTATCTCTGATCTAACAAAAAAAAAAAAAAAACTATACGACCCTTAATGGTTATTTAATGTTAATTCCTCTTAATATCTTAAAAATTATCATGAAAGGAAATAAATTCCGCGGTGCAAGTTCAAATCCTGGAGGAGGCTGTTCATGTTTCACTTCATACTTTTATAGCATTACGGCACCACTTAAGGAGTTATAATGATTAACCCTTAACTTTCAGCTTGACCGTTGTAATGTAATCTGACCGTCAAAAAGAAGTCTAACAAAAACACTTCAGTTTGTTTTGTAGCTATGAAATTTATTGGTTGTTGGAATTCGTCTAGCAATCAGCACAAAATAGAGATAAAAAGAAAGAAGCTTGTACCATGAAGGGAGAGTCAGATAGTGTACAGGGGGAGATGAAAGAGAAAGACAGATGACTTTTGTTATTTTTCTGCTCACAGGCTGTTTTGTTCATGCCCGATTTCTGCCTTCATTGTTGCTCTTCATGTCTCCTCTCATCTCTTAGAATCTGTCCTTATATAAATCCTTCAAAATCATTAATTACATAACCCATCTTCCAAAAGTGACATGTAACTGCCATGTCACAAATATCAGCTGATTATAAACAATTGTTCATCTTTGAATATTTTCCATTCCAAATATTTCCCCAATTCGCAAACAAACGTTTATTACTGTATGTTTTTGAGATTTAAAAACAAAGGTCTTTCCATCTCAGTTCGCCGCACCAAATTCGTTTCATCGCACAAGATCTCTGGTCTCTCTCAGCTGTCAAAAGCTTGACTGACTGTTCTCTCCATTTTGGTCTTTTTATAATCTCCATTCCCTCTAATATGCAAATTATTCCTTTCCCTGGTGATTGAAACAGATGTGATGCCACTTGTGAGTAGTTTTATTCTATTAGCCTTTACATTCTAGACTACAACTTTCTTCTCTTTTTCTACCTGATCCCGTTACCTGACAGGCCAAACAGACGTGCGGTCATTTGTGTGAGTGATAATTTCTATTACAGTTTTACGCTCCTAAGTATTAACTTACAAACAAATGCCAAAATGAAATTTTGCATTTTGGTTTTAAATTCAAAGTTTAAATTTAAAAAAAGAAACTAATTACAAAATTAACTAACTGAAATCCTTAGTTATTTTACACTACTTCCATTGGTATCAAACAATCAGTTTAGGAGAAGGAAAACTTTGAATTCAAACCAGCTCTACTCCATATAAAAATGGACCTTGTGTCATATCCTGATACTTGTAGACAGATTAGGTAAATACAAACAATCTGATCTAGACATACAGTCACTTATCAGGTCACCTTGAGTCCATCCT
This sequence comes from Sepioteuthis lessoniana, assembly GCA_963585895.1. Lineage (NCBI taxonomy): Eukaryota > Metazoa > Mollusca > Cephalopoda > Myopsida > Loliginidae > Sepioteuthis > Sepioteuthis lessoniana. The sequence goes on along the minus strand of OY757927.1, from coordinate 12,737,680 downwards.
CGAGGAGGGGACGGCTTTATTGAATGACAGATTTGGTAAAGCTGAATCTGGATAAATTTTAAAATCTTTTTTAGATATTCTGATTCCTCAATTACCTTTATTTGTTATTCTTAATTCATAATCAATCAAATACATATTTGATAAATGGCTGAAATGGAGTTGGGAGGGGGAGATGTATTAGTAAGTAGCATAAATCAGTTATTGAATTTGTAGTAGCTCTTTTATGTTTCCATCTGTGTTTGGCTTTTCAAGTTTCAAACTGAGCCAACGACAGGAGTAGAAAAAAAGAACAATTCCATTTTAAAATGAACCTGTTTGTTGAGACAGAGAAGATAAAACTATTTGGGTTATCAGAATGAGACATTGTTTAACGTAAGAACCAAATGCACTCAGCTGCCATATTTATGGTTTAATGAATCAAGAGAAACTATAAAAGATACACACGTTCTGTCTTTCGCGCATTTACACACACCTACACAATCCTCTCTCTCTCTCTTTCACGCACACAGGCTATTCTGTGTTTCGTACACACACAGAGATTTGTTCTCTCTTGGAGGTAAACATTGAATAATGGTTATTGTCTAAGGAAACAGACTTGGTGACCCCAGTTCTAATCCTGGTCTAGGCTATTTGCATTTCGCTGTGTGCTAATTCTCTTGAAAAAGGCATGAAACCATCTATTCTCCTTCCAGCTATGAGTTAATAGTAGAACAGACTGGCCACTTTAATCTTTGTATAACAAATAGTTAAGGAAAAGGTAACTGAATTCTAATCATCTGCCATTATCATCAAGGCATGCCACCAACATGGATTCTTTATATTCAGTCTCGTCAACCATCACTCTTGAAAAGTCATCTAGACAGCATCCACAGACTTGTAGTGCACTCAAAAAATGTACTCTTGTGTTGCATCCTGTATATTGGGGAAAGTTTGGGTAAATACACACATATACTCCCTTTTTCAAATATTCACATTCATATACACATGCATAATATATTCTTTTAAAACCATACTCAATCTTTCTTCCTTTAATGTGCACATACACTACACTACACTACACTTCTCTCTCTCTCTCTCTCTCTCTCTCTCTCTCAAGCACCATGCACACATTGGTAAACACATGCATTATCTCTTTTATGTACTGACACACAGTTCCTTCAGTCTTTCTCTTACAAGCATTAACACATACATATTAATAAACACATCGACACATAAATAAACACTGA